>CM055265.1:200174867-201374867 GCA_029237695.1 Conchocele bisecta | reverse complement strand
ACTCGCGCCTTACTCGTTCCGGCCATGTGTCGCATTCGGTACACATTTTCTATACCGAATGCGAACAGTGTATACCAAGATCAGATCCGGTCGATATTTTCTCTGCCGAATCACAATCTTGCCTCTATCATTTTAATTATCTTTTGAAAACATTTACCGGTCCCATATCGGTCGGTGTCATTTTGCCGTGAAAAATATTGCATGACACCATTAACAGTAAATCCCAATATGCATAATGCAATTCCACGAAAGTTATAAAACTCCATCATTAGTTTCGAAACTGTGTGTTTACAAGATGCTGATGAAAGTGGCAAGCCTAAGTCAGCTGGCCAACATCAAACACACCGCGTGTCAAGATTTACAACACAAAGCCATATCAAATATCAACACACGCGGTTGCTGACGTCCGTTTCGTATTCGTCACTAAACTGGTACCCTGTATAATGCGTTCCAATGAAACAATACTACCGAGAACCAGACTCTATTTATGACACGGCAAACGTGTTTATGTGAATTGGGTCTTTATCTCTGACAAATCCCGGCTTATTGCATTAGCGGCCAGACCAGGTGGTGGATTCGCGTAGTCTGCACATGGTTTACAATGTTCGCCAATCTCTATTTAAAAAATTATAATTACGTCAGCGGACAATGCAAATTCGTCATAGCTATAGGCTGCTTTCAGCGTCATTTATGGAAGATACAACTGATTTTGAAATATTACATACTGTAGGCGAAAGTTGTGTGTTGCTTTGTGGAAAAAAATCGATAACACCCAACCGTGTCAACAGGTGCTATTATCTTATGTCATCATTCAGCACGAGCTGTAAACTGTGTGACCTTTAGGCTATGTTTTGAAATTGCACTGATTGGTCAACACGCTTTTTGATGTGTGCCGCAGATGTGGCGAATGTGCGGCTTTCATCCTTGCATCCTGGGGGCAATCAGTAACCCATTTCATGCTGAGGATACGCTTATGTTTGCGGAAAATCCTAAATATTTTCCTTCTATGCAATCAGAAGTATATCAGAAGTATATTCCGCGACCACCATTTAAACCGTTTCGTCGAGACGGTTCAAATGCGTGTTTACAACATATACTTTCAGTGAGAAATAACAAAAATAAAAATAAAATAATTAATAAATTTCATATCCGTAAATGTGTATTCAGAAAGGAACGGGTTAAAAAAACTCTGGATTATACGCAGATATTGATTTCGAAAATAGTTTCCGTAAATGGTGTTGAAAAGTGAAAATACATACCGCAATCAATAATTAACAATATAATACCACTTTCGGCAGCAATATGATTGCAAATATATTAACACGATTTATGACAATAGTCTGTTACACATTTAACACGATTTTGATATACAAATAGGCAAAACAATCGGGAGCCAATGCACAACCGTGTACTAACCGAGCACGTGTTATAGTGAAGCGTGTACTACCAAGTTCACAGTGTAATTGAAGATACTAGAAAATGGTGAAATACGGACCGGGGAATCACGGACATAGAGTCGGCAAATTACGGACATAGCAAACTATGATAGGGAAAATACAGACAAAAACGTCCAAGGTACGAATAAAAAAACAGTGTCGGGGAATAAATAACAACAACAACTTGGCGAGTTTTCATTTTTTTTTTATTTTTTTTTTAGGAAAATTGGGTGCGTCTTATAATCTCATGTAGACATTTTCCCCCAGATTTTGGACTGAAAATAGCGGTGCGTCTTATACACTCTTGCGACCTATAATCGGCAGAATACGGTAATAATTCTGCATACTTTTAATCATGAAATATATGCATTTGTTAGTTCTATATGAAATAATGCATTTCAGGAAAAATAAATGATTACTCCCTCAAAGTATACTTGGCTAGTAAAGTATACTTTGCAATGTTGATGAAATAGGCTACTGATAACAACTGGGAGGTCCACAAGGTGTCCGGCTTAGAGTAGTTCCACTGTAATCAGGTATATGAGCACTTTATGGCCTGTGTGTGTGTGGTTTGCAATGATGACGAGATATTATGGTGTGCTAAGTTACAGTGAAATGCCCTGGTTTTATTGGCGTTCCACATAATAAATAAACCAGCAGCCTGATCTACACTGTTTGATTGAAGCATGACAGATATATTTCACTTGCTGAATTGTGATGTGAACACAACACGCATCAATATTAAAGTGACGTTATATTACGTTATTCTGATTCTACACAGTTAACATGACGTTACAAATATTACCAGACGCCATCCCACGTTATACAAGATGTAAGAATGAATACAGAAATAAACTCCAGATCAGTTGAAATTTTGAAATTTCTTTGTCGAAAAACACAATAGTGGGAAAAAATTACATACATAGGGGATCTCAAACGAGTTTCCATTTGAAATTAGATTTATGAAACGAGTCACGCATAATTTATGCACTGAGTCTCTGGCGAGGTGCATAAAGTTGCCGACGAGTTTCATAAATCTCATATCAAATGGATACGAGTTTGAGATTCTGTTTATCACATGACCACACCCCAAAGAACAGAAAACTTTGTAGACATCCAATACGTTTCAGTGAGAAGACGGCATTGACTATTTTCCCCTCAAGTTCGAAATCTCCATCGAGAAAAATAGTTTTAATACTAGCAACAAATATAGTATAAATATGCCATATTATAGGTTTCCGTTCATTGTAAACAAACGGGAGTGTATTTTAACAATTGTAATGATTTTACATAGTCACAGACGCTTCTGATGACGTTTAAAACACGATGACAACGTTGCTTTGTCGCGCCATTAGGGACGTCATTTGGAACATCTTTGTTTTGTTCGTTTTGCATATCATTAGCGCAGAATACGAATATGTAAGTAGGGTGATGCGGCCAGCCAATCAAATTCGCTGCAGGTGTTATTAAACGTCTGTCATATCACATTTATGAAATGAGTTACAACACAACATAATTTTGCTTATTTTCCATTTGCTCCGAGTGATGAACAAGATCAACACTGGTTGCCATGTCATAAGGTGCCTTGATCATTATCAGGCTGATTGATGTTAGCCAGGCAGCAGTAACATACCATACACATGTCGTGTTTCTCCTGCAGCGAGTCGAGATCGTCGTGGTGAACGTCGAGCAGGTATATCCTCTCCTGGATGTTGTCCAGCTCCCGCTTCACGTGGCTTTGCTTCGGCTCGAAATCCGCCGGCCGCTCAAACTTCATAAACAGCACCGTCAGGTCTGACAACTGCCTCTGTATGGATGGACAACAAAGGGATGCAACTCCTGTACATAGGAATTAGAGAATATGTGGCTGTGCCTTGAAAAATGGGGCTTATGGGTTTTGTGACCAGTGTAGCTCGTGATCGAATAGTATAATCATGTAGTCTGATAATTAATGATATTGCTCATTAGAATCACGTTTGCTGATGATTACAGTATCGAGTATGTGTTAAGCCTGAGGTCTACATTATTGAGTCTGAGGTTTGTAGTATTGAGTATGTATTGAGTTTGAGGTTTGTAGTATTGAGTATGTATTGAGTTTGAGGTTTGTAGTATTGAGTATGTATTGAGTTTGAGATGTTTGTAGTATTGAGTCTGTATTGAGTTTGATGTTTGTAGTATTGAGTCTGTATTGAGTTTGAGGTTTGTAGTATTGAGTATGTATTGAGTTTGAGGTTTGTAGTATTGAGTATGTATTGAGTTTGAGGTTTGTAGTATTGAGTATGTATTGAGTTTGAGGTTTGTAGTATTGAGTATGTATTGAGTTTGATGTTTGTAGTATTGAGTCTGTATTGAGTTTGAGGTTTGTAGTATTGAGTATGTATTGAGTTTGAGGTTTGTAGTATTGAGTATGTATTGAGTTTGATGTTTGTAGTATTGAGTATGTATTGAGTTTGAGGTTTGTAGTATTGAGTCTGTATTGAGTTTGATGTTTGTAGTATTGAGTATGTATTGAGTTTGAGGTTTGTAGTATTGAGTATGTATTGAGTTTGATGTTTGTAGTATTGAGTATGTATTGAGTTTGATGTTTGTAGTATTGAGTATGTATTGAGTTTGATGTTTGTAGTATTGAGTCTGTATTGAGTTTGATGTTTGTAGTATTGAGTATGTATTGAGTTTGATGTTTGTAGTATTGAGTCTGTATTGAGTTTGATGTTTGTAGTATTGAGTATGTATTGAGTTTGATGTGTAGTATTGAGTATGTATTGAGTTGAGGTTTGTAGTATTGAGTCTGTATTGAGTTTGAGGTTTGTAGTATTGAGTATGTATTGAGTTTGAGGTTTGTAGTATTGAGTATGTATTGAGTTTGATGTTTGTAGTATTGAGTATGATGAGTTTGAGGTTTGTAGTATTGAGTATGTATTGAGTTTGAGGTTTGTAGTATTGAGTATGTATTGAGTTTGATGTTTGTAGTATTGAGTATGTATTGAGTTTGAGGTTTGTAGTATTGAGTCTGTATTGAGTTTGATGTTTGTAGTATTGAGTATGTATTGAGTTTGAGGTTTGTAGTATTGAGTATGTATTGAGTTTGATGTTTGTAGTATTGAGTATGTATTGAGTTTGAGGTTTGTAGTATCGAGTATGTATTGAGTTTGAGGTTTGTAGTATCGAGTCTGTATTGAGTTTGATGTTTGTAGTATCGAGTATGTATTGAGTTTGAGGTTTGTAGTATCGAGTATGTATTGATTGAGTTTGAGGTTTGTAGTATCGAGTCTGTATTGAGTTTGAGGTTTGTAGTATTGAGTATGTATTGAGTTTGAGGTTTGTAGAATTGAGTATGTATTGAGTTTGAGGTTTGTAGTATTGAGTATGTATTGAGTTTGAGGTTTGTAGTATTGAGTATGTATTGAGTTTGAGGTTTGTAGTATTGAGTCTGTATTGAGTTTGAGGTTTGTAGTATTGAGTATGTATTGAGTTTGAGGTTTGTAGTATTGAGTATATTGAGTTTGAGGTTTGTAGTATTGAGTCTGTATTGAGTTTGAGGTTTGTAGTATTGAGTATGTATTGAGTTTGAGGTTTGTAGTATTGAGTATGTATTATTGAGTTTGAGGTTTGTAGTATTGAGTATGTATTGAGTTTGAGGTTTGTAGTATTGAGTCTGTATTGAGTTTGATGTTTGTAGTATTGAGTATGTATTGAGGTTGAGGTTTGTAGTATTGAGTATGTATTGAGTTTGAGGTTTGTAGTATTGAGTATGTATTTGAGTTTGAGGTTTGTAGTATTGAGTATGTATTGAGTTTGAGGTTTGTAGATTGAGTAATGTATTGAGTTTGATGTTTGTAGTATGAGTATGTATTGAGTTTGATGTTTGTAGTATTGAGTATGTATTGAGTTTGAGGTTTTGTAGTATTGAGTATGTATTGAGTTTGATGTTTGTAGTATTGAGTATGTATTGAGTTTGATGTTTGTAGTATTGAGTCTGTATTGAGTTTGAGGTTTGTAGTATTGAGTATGTATTGAGTTTGAGGTTTGTAGTATTGAGTCTGTATTGAGTTTGAGGTTTGTAGTATTGAGTATGTATTGAGTTTGAGGTTTGTAGTATTGAGTATGTATTGAGTTTGAGGTTTGTAGTATTGAGTATGTATTGAGTTTGATGTTTGTAGTATTGAGTATGTATTGAGTTTGAGGTTTGTAGTATTGAGTATGTATTGAGTTTGATGTTTGTAGAATGAGTATGTATTGAGTTTGATGTTTGTAGTATTGAGTCTGTATTGAGTTTGAGGTTTGTAGTTGAGTATGTATTGAGTTTGAGGTTTGTAGTATTGAGTATGTATTGAGTTTGAGGTTTGTAGTATTGAGTATGTATTGAGTTTGATGTTTGTATATTGAGTATGTATTGAGTTTGAGGTTTGTAGTATTGAGTATGTATTGAGTTTGATGTTTGTAGAATTGAGTATGTATTGAGTTTGATGTTTGTAGTATTGAGTCTGTATTGAGTTTGAGGTTTGTAGTATTGAGTATGTATTGAGTTTGATGTTTGTAGTATTGAGTCTGTATTGAGTTTGAGGTTTGTAGTATTGAGTATGTATTGAGTTTGAGGTTTGTAGTATTGAGTAAATATTGAGTTTGAGGTTTGTAGTATTGAGTCTGTATTGAGTTTGAGGTTTGTAGTATTGAGTATGTATTGAGTTTGAGGTTTGTAGTATTGAGTCTGTATTGAGTTTGAGGTTTGTAGTATTGAGTATGTATTGAGTTTGAGGTTTGTAGTATTGAGTATGTATTGAGTTTGAGGTTTGTAGTATTGAGTATGTATTGAGTTTGAGGTTTGTAGTATTGAGTATGTATTGAGTTTGAGGTTTGCAGTATTGAGTATGTATTGAGTTTGAGGTCTACAGTATGGAGTCTGAGGTCTACAGTGTTGAGTCTGAGGTCTACAATATTGAATCTGAGGTCTACGATATTGAGTCTGATGTCTATGGTACCGAGTCTGAGGTCTACATTATTGAGTCTGAGGTCTACAGTGTTGTATCTGAGGTCTACGATATTGAGTCTGAGGTCTACGGTACGTCTATGATATTGAGTCTGAGGTCTACGATATTGAGTCAGAGGTCTACGGTGGTACTGAGTCTGAGGTCTACAGTATTGAGTCTGAGGTGTACGGTACCGAGTCGGAGGTCTATAATATTGAGTACGAGGTCTATGATATTGAGTCTGAGGTCTACGATATTGAGTCTGAGGTCTACGGTACTGAGTCGTAGGTCTATGATATTGAGTCGGAGGTCTACGGTATTGCGTCTGAGGTCTATGATATTGAGTCTGAGGTCTACTGTATTAAGTCTGAGGTCAACAGTATTGCATTTGAGGTCTACGGTATTGAGTCTGAGGTCTACAGTATTGAGTCTTAGGTCTACAATTGAGTCTTCGGTCTACAGTATTGGGTCTGAGGTCCATGATATTGAATCTGAGGTCCATGATATTGAGTCTGAGGTCTACAGTATTGAGTCTGAGGTCTACAGTATCGAGTCTGACCTCTACAATATTGAGTCTGAGGTCTACAGTATTGAGTCTGAGGTCTACATTATTGAGTCTGAGGTTGTATTGAATCTGAGGTCTACAGTATCGAGTCTGAGGTCTACAGTATTGAGTCTGAGGTCTACGATATTGCGTCTGGGGTCTACATTATTGAGTCTGAGGTCAACGGTATTGAGTCTGAGGTCTACAGTATCGAGTCTGAGGTCTACGGTATTGAGTCTGAGGTGTACAGTATTGAGTCTGAGGTCTACGGTATTGAGTCTGAGGTGTACAGTATTGAGTCTGAGGTCAATGGTATTGAGTCTGAGGTCTACAGTATCGAGTCTGAGGTCTACGGTATTGAGTCTGAGGTGTACAGTATTGAGTCTGAGGTCAACGGTATTGAGTCTGAGGTCTACAGTATCGAGTCTGAGGTCTACGGTATTGAGTCTGAGGTGTACAGTATTGAGTCTGAGGTCAACGGTATTGAGTCTGAGGTCTACAGTATTGAGTCTTGAGGTCTACAGTATTGAGTCTGAGGTGTACAGTATTGAGTCTGAGGTCTACGGTATTGAGTCTGAGGTGTACAGTATTGAGTCTGAGGTCAACGGTATTGAGTCTGAGGTCTACAGTATTGAGTCTTGAGGTCTATGGTATTGAGTCTGAGGTGTACAGTATTAAGTCTGAGGTCAACGGTATTGAGTCTGAGGTCTACAGTATTGAGTCTGAGGTGTACAGTATTGGTGTACAGTATTGAGTCTGAGGTCAACGGTATTGAGTCTGAGGTCTACAGTATTGAGTCTTGAGGTCTATGGTATTGAGTCTGAGGTGTACAGTATTAAGTCTGAGGTCAACGGTATTGAGTCTGAGGTCTACAGTATTGAGTCTGAGGTGTACAGTATTGGTGTACAGTATTGAGTCTGAGGTCTACATTATTGAGTCTGAGGTGTACAGTATTGAGTCTTGAGGTGTACAGTATTGGTGTACAGTATTGAGTCTGAGGTGTACAGTATTGAGTCTGAGGTGTACAGTATTGAGTCTGAGGTCAACGGTATTGAGTGAGGTCTACAGTATTGAGTCTGAGGTCTACAGTATTGAGTATGAGGTGTACAGTATTGAGTCTGAAGTCTACAGTATTGCGTCTGAGGTGTACAGTATTGAGTCTGAGGTCAACGGTATTGAGTCCGAGGTGTACAGTATTGAGTCTGAGGTCTACGGTATTGAGTCTGAGGTGTACAGTATTGAGTCTGAGGTGTACAGTATTGAGTCTGAGGTGTACAGTATTGAGTCTTAGGTCAACGGTATTGAGTCTGAGGTGTACAGTATTGAGTCTGAGGTCTACGGTATTGAGTCAGAGGTGTACAGTATTGAGTCTGAGGTGTACAGTATTGAGTCTGAGGTCAACGGTATTGAGTCTGAGGTGTACAGTATTGAGTCTGAGGTCTACAGTATTGAGTCTGAGGTCTACAGTAGTGAGTCTGAGGTCAACAATATTGACTCTGAGGTATACAGTATTGAGTCTGAGGTGTACAGTATTGAGTCTGATGTGTACAGTATTGAGTCTGAGGTATACATATTGAGTCCGAGGTGTACAGTACTGAGTGAGGTTACCTTGAGCCTCTGTATCTGGAACTCAAGTCTGTTCGCGGCCTCCAGACGCCCCTGCGAGGTGAACTCCTTCGCCTGGGTCTCCAGGGCCTGAAGTGTTGTCTCCTGCTGTCTGAACTCCTCCTTCATTTGCTGCAACAACAATGGCACAGTTTCCACAAACTGTGTCGATCCGGATGAGATGGCGTGTTACGAACCGCCTTATTTGGATCCACACTGTTTGCAGATATGGGTATAGACGTCTGTAATTTTGCTGCAACAACAGTATGCATCCAATACTTACAATACTTAATTAATTTGTGTCAGCCTAATGTTTTCTTTTCTTTCTATTTTCAGTATTTTCCACAAATAAATTCTTGATAGCACACGAGAATCATCTCCAATGATAGTGATTCTCAAGTCCTGCAAAAAAGGATATAATCTATAGGGTTCTTCCTCTTGCAATGATTTACCAAATATGGTTAAGATACGTTGAGGAGAACTTCAGTTATCACGAGGACAAGGTGTAGCTACCCGCCGCCCGACCATACAGCGTGATTACATAATACGTCACATTTATTCAAATGGGTGTATAAAATATAGAATTTATTTTCTACACCAATTTTAAATCAACAGAAATAAAAAATAAATTAAAAAGTTTTAAACATTTGGATGAGAATTTCCTATGGCCTAAAAATGTTTACATTCGATTGTCTAACCTCGTGTTCCTCAGGCACGTCCCCAGCCAGGACGTCGGCGTCAAGTCGGTTCTGGATCTCCCGCGTCACCTCATCCATCCAGTCTCCCATCTGGAGCTGCTGTCGCTCAATCTGCTGGGCCTGACTGATACTGGACTCCAGGCCCTGGATAGCGTCCTTGCCCTGATCATACAGACGGGGAATGTTGGTGGGACGGGTGGGGACAGAATGGGGTGTATAGATATGTAGCGGATTTCATCAAAATTGCAAAGTATACTTTTCTAGCAAAGTATACTTTGAGGCAGTAATCATTTATTTTTCCAGAAATGCATTATTTTATATAGAACTAACGACTGCATATATTTGATGATTAAAAGTATGCAGAATTATTATACTGAATTTATTACATTATCACAGCCAAAATGGCTGTGATAATGTAATAAATTCAGAATAATAAAAATTAATAAATTTATCCTAAAATTGAAAATTTCTTCCTCAAAGTATACTTTGCTAGAAAAGTATACTTTGCAAATGTTGGTGAAATAGGCTACTGAGCCTGATTGATACTGGACTCCAGGCCCCGGATAGCGTCCTTGCCCTGATCAGACACGGAGGAATTGCAATAGGTCTGAGCCTGAGTAAACTAGTGTTCTCTGTTAAAGTAGAACAACAAAAGTTTGGGTCCAAAATTCAACATTGAACATTTTAACCACTGAGCAACCTAGCGCTCCCTGCTTAACAAATAATGGGATAAACATGTCAAGAATAGGATTCAAAAGAAAATAAGCAGCTTATATGAATACATGTTTCTAGTGTTAAGCACACAGAAAGACATATGGTTTACTCTGAACTTTATAAAGAGTTGCTGTTAATGACAAAGTTGCAAACATTTGAAATGAAATGGAAATCAAGCAATTTGATTGGCCAGTAGCTCAGTCTTGACCAGTCAAACTTCTTGATTTTGAGCATAAGATTCCAGTATGTTCTCAGAAAGCTGTATAAAGTGAAAGTGAGTGGGTTTAACATCCCAGCAACAGCTAAGGTCATTTAGAGGCAGGACCTTGGTTTCAAGTCTAATCCAACAAACCAATGGGATGGAAATACTATGAAAGATATTTTTTGCCTAACGCGAAGTTTGAACCTACAACCTCCGGATTGGAAGTCAGGTGTTCTAACTCCAAGACCACAACCCATCTCTAGAAAGCTGTCTAGGGTCTGGCCGTGTACAAGACCGACCTGTGTTTTCAGCTGGTCGAGGCGCGACACGTAGTGTTCTGTCTCGTGTTTCACGTGCTCCTCCATGATACTGTTGACGATCATCTCCTGCTTCAACTCCTCTATCTGTGCGCGGTTCTCACTCGTGTGCTGCGAGATGAACGACTCCAGGTCCTACAGTTAGGAACATGATACCATGAACTAAACACAACTACGTCTATGGCACATGGCTTCAAATAACAGGCACCATTCCATTCCATTCCAAATAACAGGGGCAGAATTCTATTCTTTATTCACAGTTACTCTGTATGTATGGTGATGTATCCATGTATAAAATAGTGTCAAAACTAATATGCCTACAGGGCCCATGATAATAAAACATCTAAGCATGTATTCCATTCTCATGCTTAACTCAGCCTCGACCAATCATACTGATTGATTGGAGAATGATTGGAGATATTTTTATAAGCACAGGTACAGGTAATTGATTGGTTCATTGACTCGATAAGCTAACTGTATTGATGCTGGGCAAGGATTTATTGATTGAATGCTTTTTTCTTTCTGTCCTCAAGAGCACGGATATTACAAATGGAATGTACTTGTAAGGGAGGAGTATCGTACATTCAATACTGAGATTTTTACAAGAAATTCACATTTACTATAGGAATGAATGGCCTTTTTGTGGAATTTATCGGGGTATAAACTTGGAAAAGTCGCGGGAATACTGGACGAAGGCCGGAAGGTCTCGTCCAGTATTCCCGCGACTTTTCCAAGTTTATATCCCCGATAAATTCCACAAAAAGGCCATTCATTCCTTATAATTCCAGCATTTGAAATAAATTCATCAAGAAAATATGTTTATTTTCCGTTTTCTTAAGAATTATTTTAACTGCGCCTCACGGTTACGGAAAGTAGTTTGGCGTGGGAGTTTACTGGGATATAAATTTTGGACAGAGACTTGCTACGAGCCAATCAAATGTTAGGGAATTGTGTAAATATTGTTGTGCTGGAATTATGTCCCGATACTGATCATCCATAGATATAATTTAGAGCACAAATACACTCGGATTAACATGAAAACATTGCCGTGAAAACAAATATAGTTTATTGAGGTGTAATAAGCCTACTTATAATATCAAATATTAATTGATTTACAAGAACTCTTTCTTTTTAAGTAAGTGTTGCTGTGATTGAACGTTTTTTATGTTTTTGTCTTTGGTGGTGCTGGAATGAATGGAATGGAATGGTGCTTAATGGCCCATCAACACAAAAGAGTATCATTTAGGGCCGATAGTGTGCTGGAATGAGTGATAAGTTGAGATAACTGTTTTACACTACAAAGATCATGGCATAGATTTAAGAAAGTTCCCAATGATATGTTTCAGCCTAAATCCATGCTACCACACAGGGACTAGAGACTTGATGTAGGCGAGACAAAAACACAAGCTTTGTTACACCACCATCAGAGTGAATTATGTCACTATCAGGGCTCCAGATAAGCTTTGTATCTAAAGCGTACTACACCCCCTGATTTCAAAATCATTGTGTATCTTACTTTGGGTACAACAAAACCCCCTGATTTCAAAATCATTGCGTATCTTACTTTCACAAACGGATTATTGATTTTCTTCATTACTAAATAGGGAACAAATGTTAAAAGAAATATATAAAATTTAAACATTCATTTATTTGAGCTGCAAAAAGCAAACACTGTTTGCTTTTTGCAGCTCAAGTAAGTGAATTGTAAACTTTATGACAGTATAATCGCTACTCAATTTGAAAATCAATACGTATTTTCAACATTGCTGTGCGAATTTTGTACTCCCACTTTTGATAATCAATGCGTATTGAGCTAAAATAATTGTGTAAAATATGCCAATACGCACCTTATCTGGAGCTCTACATTACTATCATACAAACATATCTCCCCTCATTATTGTCCTACTCGCAGGTACATAACGGTGTTTTGTGATATTAACTTCCACTTAGTTCCGTATTCTTGTTGGAATGATTAATATAGAACAGGTGTGAGAATATGATGGTGAAAACTGATTTGTGGATGTGACTAAAGAAATTGGGATTATGGGTTTTGTGACCAGTGTAGATCCAGATAAGCCTGTGCATCTGCACAATCTGATCGGGATCTGCACTGGTCGCCATTCCATCAATAAAACATCTGTCATGTTGCTAACAAGCGATATAGATTGTTTTCAGGCTACAGGACTGTGCTATTTGATCAAGAGCTACACTGTTCACAAATCCCATAAGCCCAATTCTCCAGTCACAACCACATTTAGCAATAACAAGGGCATGGTCTGATTCATACGGAGCTCCGCAGGGACGTAGGATTCTTTTTTTTATTAATTCATTTCCACGAAATAACAATTTGTTCCCTCAATTTAACAATTCGCTACCACTAATTAACAATTCGTTCCCACGAAATAACAATTTGTTCCCTCAATTTAACAATTCGTTCCCACGAATTAACAATTCATTCCCACAAATTAACAATTTGTTCCCTCAAATTAACGAATTGTTGGATAAATAGAGAATAGCAGGTTAGTGCCGTGAATGGGAAAAAATATCTGGCAAGGCTCAGGAAACGGGATGGGCGAGGCTCTGCCGAGCACATCCCGTTTCCGTGCCGCGCCAGATATTTTTTTTCCAATTCACGGCACTAACCTTCTATTCTATTTATCTCGTCAACACCTTCAAATGGCTGTAAAATGCAAAAATAGTATTGACTGGATATCAAAAATGTTTCACGGCACCGTGTTTCACGGCACATATGCACTGTGTTGACGGGATAAAAATCCATGTCCCCTTCGGGGCTCCGTAGATTCGTAACATAAACTGTCTTATAGCAACATTTGTTGAATTGTGATTTCACCTATTTCACACAACTGTATAAATTATGTTTAACCCTTAGACCGCTACACACAACAATCGTCGTCTGCTGTTGCTTTTATATCTTGCCTTATTTCTCAATAAAAAACATGGTTTGAGAGCACTTCAGAATCATTTCCAATGGAAATGATTCTGAAGTGCTGTCAAAGCATGTTGTAAATCATTCTAAAATGCTGTCAAAGCATGTTTTTAATGATAAAAATGGAAAATAGAAAATAAACAGCAGACGATAAAAGAATTAAGATAGCGGTGTAAGGGTTAATGTTGGTTATAATTTCAGAATATGATAGAAATGCACATCCAACAAGGAAACCAAGGGCATCGTTATTACCCAGCCTTGATTATGGACTAACGCTACATAATTTCCCGCATCATATTAACAGAACATGTGGGCTCCAGTGCCCAACATTGGGCTGCTCTCTTTGAGAACATTTAATGGTTAATGTAATGACCCTAAATATTTGGACACAAATGTATTCTGGGAAACACATATATACATGTATAGTGGAACACAACAATCTGCATGTCAATATTTAGGAGGTTACTATGGTTGTGCTGGTGTACCAATGTATTGCCATACAATTTGTTTTAGGAAACTTGGTGTAATTATGGAAGATGTGGGTCCACAGGTTGTTCATCCGCATCAACGACCTGCCACACAGTATTAGAGGTTATAGGAATGAATGGCCTTTTTGTGGAATTTATCGGGGTATAAACTTGGAAAAGTCGCGGGAATACTGGACGAAGGCCGGAAGGCCTCGTCCAGTATTCCCGCGACCCAAACCAAACAGTGTCCAAATATTTAGGGTTATTATGGTAATTTTTTAAATATTTATTGGAGAAACAGTCGGAAAATGTTACAAAATATAATTCGATAAATATTTTTAAATGCAGTGCTGTCATTGCTCGAGAATCTGAGAGAAGCATTAAATAGAGGATATTCATATTTTCGAAACGAATATGACATATATGTTCATCGAGTGGTGTGGAATGTCCATATTTCACGACATTTCACACCACGAGATGAACATATATGTCATATTCGTTGCAAAAATATGAATATTCTATTTATTATATACCACTCCATGGAAATTAGCAGTTTTGAGACTGTATACGGTAATGAATGTGTATTTGTAGCCTATTTGCAGTCCGGCACTGCAGGTGCGCGTTATGAATATAGATAGCGGAAGTAGTCGTATTTTCACCGGAAGATGTTTATTTCATCGATGAGAACATATGACTTTTATTTACATCGTATCACTATGTATTTCATGGGTAGGTATATAATAAAGAGTGTTTCTGTGCTTAATAACCCTTTCACCCCTAAGTAACTGGAATGGATTTTGATATGTTAATGTTTTGACCAATCCAATCATCACAAAATGATTTTCAGACTACTCCATTTATGAAGAGGATTTTTTTTTCTTAACAAAAGAAGAAGAAAATTACTTGCAAAAAGTGCAGATCTTGATGAGACAGCTCGTAACAAGCCGGCTCATCTGGATCTACATTGTTTTCAAACAAATAGAAGCTATGTGTAGAAAGGCGGAAAGTAGCCAAACTTACATCAAGGTTCTCCGAAATGTCCTCAGCGTCGGCGTTGCTAGTGGACGAGCGATGGATTTTACTCTCCAAGCGATCAAGGTACCGTTGTTCCTCATCCAGGGTCACTGTACCAAGGAAACATGGATCAGGTCACTCGCTATGCATTGACTGAATACACAATGGTGTTTTAAGAAATGCTGCTGAAATAATGTACCAGGGTCAATATGTAGTCAAATTGCGTAAAAGTGTGCTTCCCGTGTTGAAACATTAGTATGTGCTGTAATTATCAGGATTTGATTTGATTTGATTTATTGGTCTTTAACGGCCTATCAACAGCTAAGGTCTTTAAGGTCAGTGGAACGGGTTCTATCTCGCATTTAACTTGCTGCATTGGGGCGTAAATCCCAAAATAAGAACAAAATATTTACATTGAAATAACTATATATTCAGCCCTGAAATTAGAATAACCTGACCTGGTATCAGTAGCCGATTTCACCAACATTGCAAAGTATACTTATCTAGCAAAGTATACTTTGAGGGAGTAATCATTTGTTTTTCCCGAAATGCATTATTTCATATAGAACTAACGACTGCATATATTTGATGATTAAAAGTATGTACAATTATTATACTGAATTTATTACATTATCATAGCCAAAATCGCTGTGATAATGTAATAAATTCAACATAATAAAAATTATCCTTAAATACAAAATTTCTCCCTCAAAGTGTACTTAGCAAGAAAAGTATACTTTGCAATTTTGGTGAAATCGGCTACAGGTCCTTACCACACCAAAGTAACTGGGAACCTCAAATTCTGATTTCAGGATATATCCTGCAATATTCCCACCACCCCTGGGCCGTGTAATTTACCTTTGAACTGTTTCCACTGCTGGTCGGAGGCGGAGAAGAGGCGGGCGTAGTGGTTCACCGTCTGGAAGATGTGGGTCCACAGGTTGTTCATCCGCATCAATGACCTGCCAAACAGTATTAGAGGTTATAGGAATGAATGGCCTTTTTTGTGGAATTTATCGGGGTATAAACTTGGAAAAGTCGCGGGAATACTGGACGAAGCGATAAAAAATTACAATTTTCGAAAAAAAAAAAAAAAAAAAAAAAAAAAAAAAATGGTATTTTTTTTAAGGCCTCGTCCAGTATTCCCACGACTTTTCCAAGTTTATATCCCCGATAAATTCCACAAAAAGGCCATTCATTCCTTATAATTCCAGCATTTGAAATAAATTAATCAAGAAAATGTGTTTATTTTCCTTTTTTTTTAAGAATTATTTTAACTGCGCCTGACGGTTACGGAAAGTAGTTCGGCATGGGAGTTAACTGGGATATAAATTTTGGACAGAGACTTGCTATGGACCAATCAAATGTTAGGGAATTGTGTAAATATTTTTGTGCTGGAATTATTACCTTATACGTGATTGTGACTCGAGAATTCGAGAAACAGACACCAATAGCCAATTTCATCAAAATTGCAAAGTATACTTATGTAGCAAAGTATACTTTGAGGAAGTAATCATTTATTTTTCACAAAATGCATTACTTCATATAGAACTAACGACTGCATATATTTGATGATTAAAAGTACGCAGAATTATAATACTGAATTTATTACATTATCACAGCCATTTTATAAAATGTTATAAAATTCAGTATAATAAAAATTAAAATTTCTCCCTCAAAGTATACTTTGCTAGATAAGTATACTTTGCAAAGTTTGTGAAATAGGCTACTACTGTCTGTTCCACGTTTTGCTGCCTACAAACTTTTGGCCATTAAACACATTACATCTTAAAAATATATAAATGTAAGTAGTTTCTCATCAATAACAAAAAAGTCACCCTCCCCCCAAAAAAGAATATTTGAAGAAATTCCATCAAATATTGATTTTATAGTGATAAAAAAAAATTTCCTATAGGAATTTAACATGGAGGCTAAAATAGATTTTGTTAAATAATTTTTTCAATTTCCACTGTTTCCATCTATTTTTCTCCCATGTGAAAGTTTGTCGGCAGAAAAACGTGTGACTGGGAAATACAGCTGTGCCTGTGGCCAATCCAGCCCCTGATTGACTTACACATTTGTGGATAAAATACAATTTGTTGGGAGCATTGTGAGTGATTCACTGACTGAAAGGTGAACTGTGTATGCCAAATGTCATAAGCCCCAAATCTCCAGTTACAACTAAATATGTGGCTGTGATTGGAGAAATGGGACTTATGGGCTTTTCGACTACTGTCTGTTTCACGAAAGCTGCCCAAATTTTACGGCTATATAAACAATTCAAAGACAAGATTTCTTTTGATAATATTAAATTAAAGGAAAAATTAAGAATGAGCCTTCTTTTTATTTCGTGAAATTTGGTCAAATATTGATTTTATTGCGAAAACAAAATTTCCCCATGTTAAATCTTCACTCTGTGAAGATGTCTATGGGGATTTAACATAGGGAAATATTTTAGAATTTCAGAAATACTGGACCGATTTTTAAAATTTAACTTTTGTTTTCTTAGTTAGATTATTTCCCAGCTATCTAGCCAGGTTTTGGAGTCAATTTCAAAAAACTCCTCACACAAGTCCTCTACCTCTTTTCCCCCCATGTTAAATTCCCATAGAGAAATCAATTATTTGTTATAAAATCAATATTTGACCAAATTTCACGAAATAAAAAGAAGGCTCATTCTTAAATTTTGCTTTAATTTAATATTATCGAAAAAAATATTGTTTTTGCATTGTTTATATAGCCGTAAAATTTGGGCAGCTTTCGTGAAACAGACAGTAGTGCAGATCCAGATCAGCCTCTGCATCCGCCATTCCATCAATGAAACACCTGTGGTGCTTCTAACAAGCAATATAGATCGCTATCAGGCTACAGGGGTGTGCTATTTGATGAGAGCTACACTCGTCACAAATGCCATAAGCCCCATTCTCCAGTCATAGTCACATGTAATGGTTATTCAGCTGTGAGGAGATCTCGTGAAGAGCCGTCTCAACAGGATCTGCACTTTTTGCAAGTAATTTCATATTTTTGAGAACAAAAACACCGCCTTTTCATAAATGGACTAGTCTGAAATCATTTTGTAATGATTGCATTGGTTGCAAAATTAATATATCAAATTTCATTATAGTTACTTAGGGGTGAAAGGGTTAATGGTGTTTAATGGCCTGTCAACAGCTATGGTCATTTTAGACCGGGTTAACAGGGTCGAATCCTGTAGTTCCCGTATATCCTGATCAGTAGCCGATTTCATCAAAATTGCAAAGTATACTTATCTAGCAAAGTATACTTTGAGGGAGAAATTTTCAATTTTAGGATTAATTTTTATTATACTGAATTTATTACATTATCACAGCCATTTTGGCTGTGATAATGTAATAAACTCAGTATAATAATTCTGCATACTTTTAATCATCAAATATAAGCAGTGGTTAGTTCTATATGAAATAATGCATTTCAGGAAAAAAAAATGATTTCTCCCTCAAAGTATACTTTGCTAGATAAGTATGCTTTGCAATGTTGGTGAAATAGGCTACTGGCTAGTCACTTAGGCCCAGCCCATGCATTATTATTAATTCTACTACTTTTACAATGGGTATAACCAGATACAGCTCTCACATACAGGAAAGCCAAAAAACGTACCTGAGGACCAAACCAGGGATATCGGGATTCCAGTAAGGATAAACTCCATTGTTAAATATACCCTTCACATGCTCCCAACCAAACGCTCACTCCTAAGTCGGTATGATCTGATCATCACATTGTAGGAAAAGGTCCATGTTGTTAACAGGGGCCCAAATCACAATAACCAGGGGGGCGTTTCACTAAACTTTGTACGACTAAAATGTTCGTAAGTGCAAAATTATGATAGTCTGTAAATTTGACATTAACACTGTTTTCTTGTAAACAATTACATGTACTGGATACTGGATTTACATTTACTGAACATAGGCTGCACATGCAGCCTATGTAGGCTGCATATGCAGCCTATGTTCAATAAATGTAAATCCATCGATTAAAATTTCCAGACGATCCAAATTTTGCACTACGAACATTTTAGTCGTACAAAGTTTAGTGAAACGGCAGCCAGATGAAGGTGACAAGGGCCATGTACCCACCTGGCCAGGTCCTGGAGAGATCCCGAGGGAGCCGTACTCAACATTTCGTTGGCCTCCTCATTCAGCTTGTTCACCTCGTGTTCACGGTCCTCCAACTCTATCTTCAATGTCTGCGGACAAATGGAGAATATCAAGTTTATCAGTCGATGATAGGAAACGCATAGGAATTCCAATTCTTACCATTTCTGTAGCCGATTTTACCAAAATTCGAAGCATACTTGTCATACCAATCATGGTCACAGACTCTGTAAGGCCTCTTGTCACATCCAGTAATCTAGTTTTGTTACTAGAATTCATTTGGAAATCTATATTATTCATGCGAGACTATTTTAAGCTATTTGCGCATTGTTGTGGTATGGATAAATGGCACAAAATTAGTATGTATAACAAAGGTACAACGTTAGGTATGAGAAAACTCGATGGCCGCACCGCGGCCCGCATGGCGCCCACCGAGGCTTTGATATTATATCAAAAAACTTTAACCAAAAACTTTAACCCAGACGCACATACATACGTGCCGACTATATCACGCCCTTGTTTTGCTACAAAATTAATATGTATAACAATAGTATAAAGCTAGATCTGAGGAAAATAAGGAAATTAAAATAATTGTAACGCCAACATGATCTAACTTCCGACTCACGCGAAACTTCTTGTTTTTCACGAGCAGGTCATTAGCTGTAACCACAGCGTAGTCCTTATTGGCGAGATCGTCTTGTATGGGTTCGAGCCACATGATGATCGCCTCTATCTCCTTATACACCTCCTCAGTGACGTCCAGTGAGCCCTGGAGGCGGTCATGCTGCTGCTCGGCCTGCGCCAACACCTTGTTCCAGTTCGTGTTCAACTCCTGCACCTCCACGCCGAGCTGGGAACCGAACGTGGGGTTGATATTCGCAGACAGGCCGCGATAGAAGTGGTTCAGGTTGTCCATGTTCTTCTGCAGAGTGTGGATGTCATCTTGCACTCCCTGGGGGTGGAAATCACAGAGCTATAGATTACTGTAGCCGATTTCATCAAAAGAATGCTCAAGTATGCTTATCTAACTATTAAGTATTCTTTGAGGTGGCAGTAATTATTTATTTTTACTGAAATGCATTATTTCATATAGAACATATACAGCAAACACCTGTTTATATTTGATGATTAAAATTATGCAGCTTGCACCTTATGGTGTGTAGATGAGCAAAGTGAATTTCGATGTTTGATTTGACCCCCAGTCATGGTAAAATTGCCCAATTTTGCCTTGTAAGAAGTAAAACTTTTTAACGGTAATAGACAGAGACTTGAAACTTGGTGTGTGCCTCTCTTATAGTGTGAAGATGTGCAAAGTGAATTTCGATTTCATATTCGACCCCCAGTCATGGATTATCTCCCTCTTTTCGACTTAGCATTTGGGAAAAGTGTGTATATTGCGATGGCGCGCCATCGACTGTGCTCTCGTTAGAAATTATTAATGAAGTTACCGGTATGCATAAAATGAAAATTCATCCATCTAAGAACTTAGGAATTTGCTGAAATCGGCTACTGGACTAAATCTGAAGAAAATTACATAATTAATTGTGTCCCTATACTGTTTGCCTTTTAATGATCTGATGAAACATAATGAGAATGTGAGATTTCACAATTACAAACAGACACAATGATGTATGAAATTGTTATAGGAATGAATGGCCTTTTTGTGGAATTTATCGGGGTATAAACTTGGAAAAGTCGCGGGAATACTGGACGAAGGCCGGAAGGCCTCGTCCAGTATTCCCGCGACTTTTCCAAGTTTATATCCCCGATAAATTCCACAAAAAGGCCATTCATTCCTTATAATTCCAGCATTTGAAATTTAAATTCATCAAGAAAATGTGTTTATTTTGACAGACGGCAGCCATTTGTTTACGTCGACAGCACTGACAGCGCACCTGTAGAAAGTAGTTCGGCGTGGTTGTTTACTGGGATATAAATTTTCGACAGAGACTTGCTACAGGCCAATCAAATGTTAGGGAATTGTGTAAATATTTTTGTGCTGGAATTTTTGGTCAATAACCAATGCGGAATACTGGTTCACTGGTAGCTACATTTGCAAACATTTTTTTATATTTTCATTTCTCACTGAAAATATATCTTCTTACCACTCAGTTAGACGGTTCAACTGAGTGGTAACAACATATTAGGCCGTCAGCCAGAAATGGATGAAGAATTTTGCACGTTTTGTTACCCCACCAACCGAATTTCAATGGCAAAACAACTACCGTAATAACTCTATAAAAGTATGGTACTTTTGTATTTTCTTCGTGTCAATGGTACCTAGTAGTGTTAATTAGACATGTTGATTGCATTAATGCCGATTATCTGATTTCTGCAGTCTGTGATACAATGTTAAAAACAAAGTATTTTTCACCATTCCCCACCCGCACATTTTACAATGGGAATTTTACATGTAATGAATTTCATTT
This sequence comes from Conchocele bisecta, assembly GCA_029237695.1. NCBI lineage: Eukaryota > Metazoa > Mollusca > Bivalvia > Lucinida > Thyasiridae > Conchocele > Conchocele bisecta. The sequence goes on along the minus strand of CM055265.1, from coordinate 201,353,397 downwards.
ATGTTATGCACTGTCACTTACTTATACATTGTTAAATGCATATGCAACTACTTATAGGCACTTCTGATAGCTATCCGTGCACACTTCAGTACAGTGTGTACGAGTGTTCGTCCGTCTGTCCGTCCGCTTCACATTTACTTAATGATGGTAACAACTACGCTATATGTCTCATTACGCAAATCTCTCTTGGTGTCTATTAATTGTATCAATGGTAATTGTACTTACTAGTGTAATATATAGTGAATGCCCATATTCTGATTACATAATGTCTACAGCAGATGATGCAATGTTAAAACAAAGTAGTTTTAACTATATATTCCCCACCCACTGAATTTACAATGACCATTTTACATGTAAAAATATTTCTTACTTTATACGCTACCAGATACTTATGAAAGGTTCATGTGAACGTGTAGCTACTAACACCTGTATACATGTATGTGGCTGTGACTGGAGAAATGGGGCTTATGGGTTTTGTGACCAGTGTGTATGCGCACAGTCTGTTCAGGATCTGCACTGTTCGCGATTCCATCAGTGAAACATCCATCATGCTTCTAACAAGCATAATATATCGTTATCAGGGTACAGGAGTGTGCTATTTGATCAGGAGCCACACTGGTCGCAAATCCTGTGAGCCCCATTTCTCCCGTCAGTCGCATATTAGTTATCCACACACATTTCAGATACAGAATGAATGTCTATTCGTCTCTCTATATGTCCATTTCAAATTGATGCAACCAAGACAATTACCATGTTTACTATGTTGTGTATTCCAACATGACCGTCTCTGATACATATACATATTACTCTCAGCTGTTGACAGGCCTCTACATACCAATATAAATAAATATAATTATCACTGTCAATAGTGTAGGTACTAATTTGCAAATTGGATATAGAAAATATACGTTTTCTACTATGCTGAATGGATGATTTGTAGCACATATTACTCCATGTATGACACAGTAAATATTAAAATACAGAACATTAAGATAGCTGTAAATAATACGAGCAAGCTAAGCTGGAGTAAAGCAGGACACATATATTGTTATACACTTTCAAGATGACAGCCAGCAAGCAAATGAGTTTGTGTGACATAGACATAAAATTAGGTAGTAGAACCGATCAAACTGAGATGTATCCCGGTTCCACATAATGTACACACTATTTATCGTGCATTCCAATAATATTCCAGAGCTCCAGAAAAGGTGCGTATTTGCGTAAATACCCAATTAAAATTGACAAAACCCCAATTGAAATCAAAAGTAGTGAGTATCAAAAAGCAATGAAAAGTTTGTTGTATCTTTATCATGCTACAAAAAACAATAAACAGACCACAAATAAAGCATATTTTCTTATTTTTCCATGAAAATACATTTGGTATTTCATTAGAATTGTCTCCAAGGAGACAATTCTAATGAAATACCAAGATGTGTTTTCATTTAGAAGCAAACTATTGAATAAGTGCGGTCTGCTGATGTGTAAACAGTAGTGTGATTCTATTTTACACAATACAAATTTTGAAATACCCAATTGCTTCAGAAATGATGGAGTGACAATACTCAATTACTAATTCCTTATCTGGAGCCCTGAATATTCCCTCAACACATTCCGAGTAATCAGCAGGAACAGGGTTCAAGTGTGTAGTTGGCACCTGTACTTATAAAATCATGTATATAGAGGATATTCCATCGTACATTTTGAATAGTGGGAAATAATACACGAGTGTGCGTCGGCTTCCGCGTAAGTAACGAGTGAGCGTAGCGAACGAGTTGCTTGCACGGACGCCGACGGACACGAGTGTATTATTTCCGCTATTCAAACATGTACGTTGGAATATCCTATTTATTACACATCCACGGCAGATACATACGCACATTTAGTCTATTTTTGAGATTATAATCAATGAATTGTGATGTGCGCATGAATAGTTACAGGTTATACAATGACGTGTTTTCCCGCGTTTTGACGTTACGTTGTGTGACGTCAAATGCGACGTCATGTAAACTTTTTGAAATCCAAATTACGCAGCTGTTTCTATGAACCAGATATATTTGAGTGCATGTTTGGAATGTGTTCAATCACATTAACATTCTAGATTAGTCGAGACCCTTTCCAAATTTTCAAATAACTTTATTTTGACTGTAATAAAAATTAAGCATTTTGCATGGTAGTACGTGGTTTCCAAGAAAACAGGCGCGCAATTATGGGTGTTCTCTTCACGGGGTATTATTTGTAAGGAGTTGATTACGGGTTTTCTCTCACAGCGAAACCCGTGCAAATAATTTGCAACAGTGTCATTAATAGTAAAACTGTATACCTTGTATAACTACTGAAATACAGTACGTGTCATACGAGAACGTGTGTGTTCCAATGTGTATGACCGTCATCAATTACCAGTGTAAGTGCACTCCAGTGCATGCATCATGGCCGTTGCCTAATACATGCAGGTACATTGCTACATTAGTCTTATTTGAGAGGCACCCGTGACAATATTGTATTTTGTAAGTGAGGCGTTGTAAGTAAATATTTGACATTTGATTAAACCTGTAAGTAAATATTTAACCATGATTTCATAATACTGACATTTGATAACCTGTAAGGTTGATATACCATTTCATATTTTTCATATATAAACAAAGACATTGAAGGTGCATGATCTTTCTAAAAGCATGCATATGCTCTTCAAATATATATCCACTTAAATCATATAGCTGTTATGTATGCATACAAAAACTATCCAATATGTTTCAACATTCGGCGTTATTCTACACCTGTTGTGTCAAATTACCAATATGTACTATATATACAAACCAATATTAGTATGTACGTAGTCTGAAAAAGCCATTCCGGGGTATTCAAACACCAGTTTAAGAAGAATGCACATCTACCACATGTCGCCACAAACACTCATAGAACCATCAATATACATTTAAATTCCCATGAATGATAACGTATCTCCATAACATATTATGCAATGTATCAAAATGTTCATCTAAACAATATCACATAGGCTCTATCGAGACACATTCAATTCTGAATGTTACTACGCAATTGAACTATTGTCTAAATGGCATTCTAACTATTTACGCAGGCAGTAAGGATCAGGTTTGTGGAATGCGTTTTCTGCCGCATTGTACCACAGTTGTGTGTTTTGCTGGCTCTTTGGGGTCGTCTAAATATATATTTCTCTATTTGACAACAGGTAATGTCATTCTAATGATCAAACAGGTCTATAACCATGTACCATGTGTACATTTATTTACTGAATGCAGAATTATATTTACATTGTACCTGTTTAGCACATACATACCACACGTAGTGTGTAGTTAATAGACACGTCTTTGCCTCCATATACCCATATGTGGCATTGAATCCGCATAACAATCCCTATGGTTGTCTTTCAAATTGATTACACAGCTGAAGGACAATCATATTCCATTACTATAGCAACCAGAGACATGTACCGGTATTCGAGTATATGTCATGGGCTAGCAGAGTTTGGTGTCATCATAAGATGCGGGACCTCCTCGGGCTAAGGGTATTATCAACTATTTTTAGAAATTTAAGCTGTATTAAAAGTGTACATATACATGTAGATCCGTAAATATCACATCTCCTAATTGCAAAAGCGACCATGTTGATGGTTATCTTAAAACTGATCGACAGTCATGGTGACACTGTATATGGTTAGGTTTTTGGTGTATTAGTTTCAATAATGTTTAATTAGAAGAATTAATACAGCACATGTAGTGGTTAATGTAGAACTGATTACATCAGTGACTGCATGAATTACATATCGTTACCATGTATTGTATTTATTTTCAAATCCAACTCACGACCAAGAGTCAATTTAAATTATTGTTACATGTGAAGACATATGCGGGATTCTTCATGTGGGAGAAAGCCATGCATGTTTGCAATAAGCATACCCATGCCATTCATCATACCATATTACATACTGCCTTGGCCAATGATCATCATGCTCGCTTAATTGTCAGAAGTGTGCTCATTAACAATAATAACATTGTATTCCTTGTCAACAGTCAATCCATTTTGGACACACTTTGAAACAGTTCTTCAATACTCAAACTGATTGAAATACATCCGTATTTGTCTTTGAAAATAAGCAGAATATCACACTCTATACATAACAATGTTAGTGTTGTTTAATTACTGAAAACTGCAGCTTCATCATCAATATTATTGAACATTTGATCATTTTGGCGGCCATTTTGAATATATATTACAGCATTGTATACCTGGATATGTATATGTTATCAAATCATTTGATTTGTATACCTCAAACTGGTATGTATACATGTAATAGGTGCATGAAATGCTGTTTATAACAACTCCATATAGTAAAGAATAGAACAAAACAAGAACAGTTTGGCGGCCATTTTGACTGTTCTGACAATTGTGGAAGGCTATTGCATGACTATCTCCTGTATTCTCCATTTATTTGTGAGGGAAAGCGATGTATGTGTGTTTCAACTTTATGAATGTCTGTATGTGTTCGTAACAGCACATGACTCGCAGAAAAATATTGTAAAACAGCCTATTTCGGCAGCCATTTTGAAATATATTGCCATTTACGGATGTAATTAAATGTAAGATGTATTCTAAATCATTTTACATTCAAATTGTGACTTAATTATAGCAATTTACCTGGTTAATATTGATCAGACTGAAAGTTAACAATATAATACTGTTCGACGGCCATCTTGTAAAATGGCGAGCATTTGTTCATCCAGCTGCTTTTTGAGCGCAGACAACCAGGATTGATAGACAATAGACTATTTAATCCAAAAATCATACTCACCTAAAAATCCCACATGGGGGAGAGGGGGCTTATTGCTGGCTCAAGGTCAATATACTTTTGGTTAGAAAATGAGGAACTTTTTTTTTGTGAGAAAAATTGTATATATTCAGCATTTGGGTTATGATTGAAGAAGATCAACGGGAGCCTTACGGATGACTCCTGTAGCTGGGCCTGCAGTGTGGGCAGATCCCCCTTTGTTGGGTCCTCCGCGTGTAGGAATACGTCCATCTCCTCCATCCACCGCATCAACCCACCACGCTGGCTCTGTTATAACAGCAAACAGTTAGACCTATGTACCGTATACATTTGTATTTCATTTTCTATCACTTTTTATAAAACCCAAGAAAACATCCTGTTATTATAGGTTATTGGATTTGTACGGAAATATATTTCGGCGTACGAGTTCAATAACCTATTTATTATATACCCGTTCAACAAAACATGCATCCTAATCATTAAATAAACCGATAGTGTGATGAAATGCGACTATTATTTTTGTTGAACAATCCGAGCGCCTGTGATGGCTTCAGTTTATGCAAATTGTAGCGTGTAGGAATACTAACTTGACGTCATTTCGCGCACCTGAATCGATACAATACACAAAAACCAAGATGGCTGACATCACTACAGACACAACAAAACCGGGGAAAAGGAGTTAAATTTGGATAAAAGGCCATACTTAAAGTTTAAGTTAAACACGTAAGGTTATTTAACACATGTTTTATTTGCCGACCATGTCAATGATTATTGTTAATTCCACAAAACGTTCAAAATCATCCCGAAAAAATATGAATACTTTTTTTAGTAGGCCACATCGCCTTCATCGGATCAACCTAATTTAGGAGTTAAAACGATTTTTGTCGGCAACAAGTGTATTTGGCATGTAACGTTATCATATCCCATACAGGCTATATTTCATAACAGACATCTTTTGGTGCTGATGTCAGTTTTATGGACCTTGGATTGGGACATTTCCTTATTCACGATCAGCTGTTGTCAGCTTAACGACACAGGCGCGGACGCAGTTCGGCGACAATACGACTGCTTGACAGCGTACAATACGGCAATTTATTGGTGGGTAGCAACAATGCAGTCAATGGGGAAAATATGAACGAATATAATAATGTAATTTAATGATTCCTCAGAATTTGCTACAGTTCTCCTAGGTCAAAATATCATGTATACTCACCAAGTGAAATATATAATTTATTTTCCTCCATTTTTTAAAATTCAAAATCCGAGTTACAAACATCTTGGTTTAACTAAATTTTAGATTTTAAGCAATTCTAAGCAATTTTTAAGGCACAGCTTAATAAAGCTAAGCCACAGCTGAGTAAAGCTAAGCCAGTTAGAATTGCTTATTTGCAAAGCAAAAAACATTTATGACGTAAAGTCCCTATTTATAATACATGTACCATATATTCTTTTGTATTATTTTCATTCATTTTTTTACTACAAATATGGTATATATATACTGTACAATAAATCCTAACCTCGTATTCCTTGAGTTGGCCAATGGCCTGTTCGAGACTGGCAATCCTCTCCTCCATGGCTGCAGACACTGTTGTCCACAGTTTGTTGACCTTCTGAAGGTCACCTTCCAGTTTCTCGGCTCTCTCTGTAGAGGGCGCTTTACCAATCAGCTCGTTGCCGGTGTGGTTTAAGTAATCTTTACTGCTCTTCTGTTCTCGGAGGTCCTCTCGAAGTGTCTGAAGGGAGATATATATACAATGTATACTGTCTGTTCCACGTTTTGCTGCCGACGAACATTTGGCCATTAAACACATTAAATCTAAAAAATATTTAAAAGTAAGTACTTTTTTATCAATAACAAAAAAGTCGCCCTCCTCAAAAATAATTATTTGATGAAATTCCATCAAATATTGATTTTATTGCGGAAAAACGATTTTCCTACAAGAAAACATTGATAATGTGAAATTCATAATTTTGCACTTACAAAAATTTTAGTTGTACAATGTTTAGTGAAACGCCAGACACGCATACTAGAAAGGTCATCCCCATTTGTGAATCTCAGAAAGCAATCTACATTGTGTATGTAAGGATGAATTGATAACTAAGAGGCATACATTCAAACCTCCCAAATATACAGATGACGACAACCCACCCTGAAATGTTTCATCTGCATTTCCATGGTAACAAGCTCCTTGACGACGAAGGGTTCCGCGAGGAGCAGCTGCTCGTTGTTATGGAGCCACTGCAGTAGCGCCGCCATCGCTTCCAGGTATGCCTTGGGTGGCGCCTTATCCAGGGCCTCGGTCAGTCGCTGACGTCGCTCCCCTACGGAGGAAATGGGATGGTCCAGTAAAGGTAAGTCCATCATAAACACTACAGTATCTGATTTCACCTGATTTCACCTTATATTCTCTTATCTACCTAAGTATATTCTTGGGGGGGGGGGGGGGGGCAATTTAAATTTATGCATTTCAATCTATGCATAAATTCATGAATACTTTTATTTAATGAAATAAAATCTTTTCGGTTCAAAACAATGGTTGTGGTAATGTAATAATAAAGCATATGAAAGCTGAATAATAAATCATCAAATATAAACAGGCATTGATATATGCATGTGAAATACAGCATTTCAGTAAAAATGGATAATTACTCCCTCAACGTATACTTAGCTAGATAAGTATACGTAAGAAGAAATTTTGGTGAAATCGGCTACTGATCTATATAGGTATAGTTCACAGTCTAGTCTACTCTAGTCTAGTCTCATAATGAGCCGTCCCATAAGGTTCTACACTTTTTTGTATAGTTTCTGCTTTTAAATAAAATAATCTGAAAATTATCATTGATGAGTCCAGTCCAACTGTTGACGTCGCTCCCCTTTCTCATTTAATATCATCCAAAAGAGTTCAATTAAGAAAACATGCGGTACTGCGCAGAAAAAAACACAAAATGATGTCCAATAATAACAATTAGCGGTAAGGACTTGATAACACTGACGGATGTATCTGGAGTGAACGTACACAGATTTAAATGAGAACAACATAGGCTTACACTTGCAACTGGACACTACTGTCTGTGCCACGTTTTGCTGCCGACAAACTTTTGGCTATTAATCACATTAAATCTAAAAAATATATAAATGTACCGATAAGTAGTTTTTCATCAATAACAAAAAAGTCACCCTCCCCAAACAAATTTATTTCAAGAAATCCCATCAAATATTGATTTTATTCTGAAAAAATATTTTCCTATGGGAATTTAACATGTGGGCTAAAAATAGATTTTTTAAAAATATTTTTTTATTTGTGGACCGATTTTCAAAATCTAACTTTTGTTTTCTTATTTACATCATTTCCAAGCTATCTAGCCAGGAGTCCGTTTCCAAAAACACCTCTTTTTCCCTCATGTTAAATTCCCATAGGAAAATCTTTTTTCCCTATAAAATTAATATTTAATGGAATTTCATGAAAGAACAAAATTTGGGGAGGGTGACTTTTTTGTTATTGGTGAAAAACTACTTACATTTAAATATTGTTAAATAATGTGCTTAAATAGCCAAAAGTTCGTCGGCAGAAAAACGTGGAACAGACAGTAATTACAAATATGTGTCTAATGTACATGTATAAAAACACTCTAGTATTCTTGATTACCGATGTGCCAAAGTGAATTTTCATATACCGTAAATATTCTAATAGTTGCCCAGGCGTCTATTAGAATCACCACTGGCTCCGAAGTCCTGGGTGGTCATTTAATAGAGGCAATTGTACATGTACTGCCGATGAGGAATTTACTGTGACACTGGAAGCAGTTGAATTCTGCTTACGTGTTTGAAAGTGAAAGTAGAAAATATGTCTCTTTTTTTTCAATTTTCAAGGAGGTTGCCTTTGAAATACTGGACAGAAAAGAAATCTAGTTGGACAGTTACCTCTGTTTTTTTTCCAAGTGTGAACTGGCCGTTTATTAGACACTAATTTCACTAAAATCAGCCAAAAAATTGGTATTTTTCATTGACGCTCACCCTCCAGTTTTGATGTTGAAAACTCCGTTTTCAACATCAAAACTGGAGGGTGAGCGTCTATTAGAGCATGGGCATCTATTAGAATGTTTACAGTATGTAACATGATAGGTGAGCATGCTTGGGTATATATGAGAGGCTGTTATTGGATATACCGGAAAGACATATAATATTCTGGGATGTGCTGAACAAGACACGATAGGATGTGAAACTGTGATGGTCAATCAAACAGAACACTGAAAACTGAACACAGAATTAAATACTTGATTACATTGGTGATATATAATATAATATATTAACATTACACAACAACATTGTACAATTACACTTAACGTTACATAAATTTTACCCGTAAACAAGCATTGCTAACACATTTTGTCAGTAAATGATTAACATGCATTCCATTTACTGTTTAGAAACTATAACTTTATGAAACCTGAGAATTGTAACTTGATAATACCAACTAATCTCTTCTGTTCAAACTGATGGCAAGTAAATACACTACCAAAGCAGTTATTCCTACAAGGATATTAAGAAAGAATGTCTCCAGGTGCAGATACAGGCGGAGGCGGAGGCGGAGGCGGAGGCGTGTGCAACGCACGTCCTCTCTAAAATTTGCCAAGTTTAGATTTTAATCCATTTTTTACGTGGAGAAATCTGATTCTTTTTCTTATTTCACACCCAAAGTGTATGCTGTTACCACTCAGTTGAGATGGTTAAACTGAATAACAACATACACTTTTGATGAGAAATGAGCAAAATTATAGAAACAAGGCGATCGCCAGAGTGTCTCACCCACTAAACAAGGCGATTGCCAGAGTGTCTCACCCACTAAACAAGGCGATCGCCAGAGTGTCTCACCCACTAAACAAGGCGATTGCTACAAAGGTCAAGGACACCAAAGTCAAGGTTAAAATATGAGGAAATCCAATTATTGATACGAAGGTCACGGTCACCAATGTCAATGTCACACAACTGACACTGGGTGGATAGCCATCAAAGTGAGGAAGCTATTGGTGAAGTTTATAGTGATCCGACTAACGGATCAGAAGATATTCAACATTTGGACGGACATCCAAAATTATTGACACAAAAGTCAAGGTCACCAAGTTGACAGTCAAGGTCATCGGAATGACACTGGATAGATAGCTATCAATGTGAGGAAGGTATTTATGAAATGTGGTTATGATATTACTAACGGATCACAAGATATTCAACATTTGGACGTTTGTTTGCTTGTTTGTTGGTGTTTAACGGTCTATCAACAGCGCACTACGGTCATTTAAGGCAGGGCCAATGGGTTCAATCCCGTATTCAACCTTTTGAATTGGGGGGAAAATCCAAAAATCAGAACGGAATATTTACATCGAAAAAAATAATATATCTTGAAATTAGAATAACATGACTTGGTGCCAGATCCATACCACACCAAAGTCACTTGGCCCCTTCTCGTAAAAGTAATAGGATTACGATTAATCATATTACTCATAAGGGGTATAACCAGATTCAACTCTCACATACAAGAAAGCCAAAGACGTACATGAGGGCCAAACCAGGTCTCCAGTTGACATGAAGGTCAAGGTCACCATGGTCATGGTCGATCACTGGAATGACAAGGGGTGGATAGCTATCAATGTGAGGAAGCTATTGATGAAGTTTGGAAAGGGTCAGACTAATGGATCAGAAGGTATTCAACATTAGGACGTATGTACACAATTATTTACACTAAGGTCAAAGTCACCAAAGTGAAGGTCAAGGATAGCCATCAATGTCAGGAAGCTATGTATGAAGTTTGGTAATGATCCGACTAATGGATCAAGAGATATGCGAAATTTGAACTATGTCCAAAATTTACGTGCCACAAAGGTTAAGGTCACCAAGGTGAAGGACAAGGTCACCAGATTGACACTGGATGGATAGCTATCAATGTGAGGAAGCTATTGATGAAGTTTGGTAATTATCCGACTTACATATCAAGAGATATGGGAAATTCGGCTACGTCCAAAATTTTAATCCCAAATTGTTGACGACGACGACGCCTAGAATTGTGACTGCTATGTCTCATTATCGTGGGTGAAACAAAAATAGTATTTTAGGAAAGTTGACCATCATCTATCAATTTACAACTGAGAATCCACGCCCCCTCTAGACTGAAGTCCTGGATCCACCCTTGATGTCTAAATGGCAAAACTTGAAACGCTCATCGCTTTCCTGTAGCCTATTTTTCACCAAAATTGCAAAGTATACTTTGAGGGAGAAATTATCAATTTAAGGATAAATTTATTAATTTTTATTATACTGAATGTATTACATTATCACAGCCGTTTCGGCTGTGATAATGTAATAAATTCAGTATAATAATTCTGCATACTTTTAATCATCAAATATATGCAGTTGTTAGTTCTATATGAAATAATACATTTCGGGAAAAATAAATGATTACTCCCTCAATTGCAATTTTGGTGAAATCGGCTACTGATTTCAAAGACGAGAATTGAGTATGGTATGTACTTGGATAGTTTTATCAGCATGGCACTTAATTCTACCCTGCGAATAGCCAAGAGCATTAGGATGCACAGATTTTGCAAATGTTGTACGATCCGATTGGTCAGTCGGAGGCCCACATGTCCACTGGATTACATTACACATGTACATTACACGTCGAGTATCACAGCTGACAGACAACAAACACCAAGCCAGCACAGACAATCAACACTCCCACTACATTCTGGTCAACAAGTTGTCTTATCAAAATACAAGATATTTTGAATTTCACTATTAAATGTATTTGTGCATGGCTGTGGTACAGATTCGAAACCAATAATGTGTAAAAGAAATGGCAGTACTCAATGGTTGTATATATGTTGCATATATCGTGTTCGCATTTACCAACAGGAAAATTAAAAAATAAAAAAATATATTGCTGGATGTGGGAATCGAACCAGTGACCTTGACTTTACTAATCTGGCGTAACATGTACACAAGCTATATTTAGCTGTTTATCATGTCTGTGTTGGCTGAAATCAAAATTTCTTATTTATTTCATTTGTTCTGTAATGATTTTGACGGCAAAATAAGAAATTCCTAACGAGCCACGTTAGGAGAATATGCCACATTTTGCTAGTTTTACATTGTTTACAGCGACAGATCATACAGTTGTCTACATAGTTATAGGTTATTTGATTTGTATGTGGATATATGCACCGAGTTCCGCAGCGTGCGATATTGCGCGACTTTAGGAGCAACATGGTCGTTGTGCGGCGGAACGAGTGGCATATATCATACAAATCAAATAACCTTTTTATTATATACGTACATTATTCGCAATTTATATGCGCTTCAAAAAATATACAAAATATAAATAAAATAAACAAATTAGTGGTGATTTAGAAGGAACTATTTTGCGATGTGAAGCGTAGTTCTGGCACTGACCAATATGAACGCACAAGACGTCAATATGGAAAAATATTAATTTTTTTTTTATATTTTAATGATTTCAAATGTTGTGCCATTTATGCATACCACAACAATGCACAAATAGCTTAAAATAGTCTCGCATGAATAATATAGATGTCCAAATGAGTGCTAGTAACAAAACTGGATTACTGGATGTGACAAGAGTCTGTGACCAAATAGCTCAGATTGGTCTGCACACCCGGAACCCGTTGCAGTCTATGCGCAATAAATGTAAATCCGATAAGTGCTTACAAGAAAACATTGCTAATGTGAAATTTACAAACTATCATCCTTTTGCACTTAAGAACATTTTAGTCGAAGGAAGTTTAGTGAAACAGCCCCCTGCAGTCTAAGCTGACAACCCTTTTCACTTGGCATCAACTACAGAAGCATTAATGTCATCTTTAGGAGTATTACTGCAAATGTCGATATCAGTGGAATAAAAAAGTGAAATATGTGGCCGTGACTGCAGAAATATGACTTTATTGAAGAATGGTTTAGAATAGGCGGCTGAATCAAATAGTACACTACCTGTTTAGCCTGAAAACAATAATTTAATACTCCTTGTTAAAAAACCATGATTGGATGGGTGGTTTCATGGATAGGAGTGAGTGAGTGAGTGAATAGGGTTTAACGTCCGCTTTTCTGACATAGAGGTACAAGCCTCAGGGAGTCTACACGCAGACGGGTCAACGGGGTCGAGTCCCGTATCCACCTGTCCAAGGGGGGTAAATCCCAACTTCAGAACTCAATAATTTACAATCAAAATAAAATATATTCAGTCCTGAAATTAGAACAACCTGATCTGGTGCCAGGCCCTCGCCACACCAGCATCATTTATCCCATCCCCTAAAAGTAATAGGATTAGCGGTAATCTTACTTTTATATATGGGGCATAGCCCGACTCAACTCTCACATACAAGAAAGCCAAAAATGCACATGAGGGCCAAATCCGGTATAGTGGGTTCCGGAAAGTATGAACCCAATCGTTAAGCCAGTTTAGTCGCCTTTTACGACAAGCAATGGCTACTGCAGCACTATTCTCAGGATCAGTTGATCCCGCCCCGGTGCCTGCACGGGGCGTTTCATGGATGGAATGATGAACAGTGCAGATGCTGATCAGCCTGTGCGTCCGCATCTACACTGGTTACAAAATCCATAAGCCTCATTTCTCCAGTCACAGCCACATATAAGTGAAGAGGTAACCAGAAAGTAATAGGTAAACGACAGGAATACACAAGGATATCCCAGTAAACAAGCAGGTAAATTGTCTACTTACATTCCTGGTCCCCTGCAGCCATGCATTAACAAAACATGTTAGATTAAACCATATATTAGATAGAACCTATCGTAACTAGAAAACTTTGTAAAAACGACAGATGCTCCCAGATTCAAACAAGAAATGTGGCCTGTCGGCACACGAATGCCCCCACTGGCAGCCAAATAAAACGAGGCATATTTGATTATAAGCCATTAACCCGAGCGTTAAGGTTTCGGGATGTACGGATGGACGGACTGACGGACGTACAGATGCCGGTAACACTATATGCCCCCCTCACCATTCGTTGGCGGGGGCATAACAAAATTTTTAACATTGAGACAAGCTCAGACATCATAAATATCAAAGGGCAATAACTCTGAAACAGGTCAAATGACATACGTGGTTTAAGAACTCATCCGAGATATTGTCAATATAAGCATGTTGACAATGTTTGGTGGAAATCAGACTTAAACTTTTTGAGTTATCGTGGTCACAAAGACAGTGTGGACGCCTGACAGCAGACGCTGGAAGGAGCAGCGGTAACTACCGGTATAATATTATGCTCTCCCGATAAATTATTGGGGAGCATAAAAAATATGCAAAAGTTAACTTAGGACCCCAGAAAGGTGTTTCAACAGTGCTAGCAACATTGTACTGTACATTTTGTGAACATTTTAAGTAATTTTTGTTAATTTCTCTATTTTGTCAACGAGTAATTGTAGTGTTCAGAGAAACAGGTGCCCGTTTCACTAAACTTCGTAGGACTAAAATGTTTGTAAGTGCAAATTTAGGATCGTCTATTGAGCATAGGCTGCATATGCAACCTATGCTCAATAAATGTAAATCCAATAATTGTTTACAAGAAAAACTTGTTAATGTGAAATTTACAGACAATCATAACTTTGCACTTATGAACATTTTAGTCTTACGAAGTTTAGTGAAACGGCCCCCTGAAGCCTAACAAATTGATAAGCGACAACTGATTTTTTAAGAAGCAATGGAGAATGACAGGATAGGCATGCCATTTCAAAATACATATAAAGAGCAATAATTCTGGCATAAAACGATGCAAACTCTAGTCGTCTACTTGAAGCCTAATATAAACCAATCACCGCAGCTGAATCTAATGAACTATAAAAATAACACTCAATAAAAATAACTCTCTACATGAAGGTCATGTACTGAGGTAAGTTACCTAGGCAACGAGTATACACCAATCATGCTTGTCTCATAAAAAAGGTACATGTGCAGGGCTCCAGATAAGTAATTAGTAACTATAGCAATGAATGGCCTTTTTGTGGAATTTATCGGGGTATAAACTTGGAAAAGTCGCGGGAATACTGGACGAAGGCCGGAAGGCCTCGTCCAGTATTCCCGCGACTTTTCCAAGTTTATATCACCGATAAATTGCACAAAAAGGCCATTCATTCCTTATAATTCCAGCATTTGAAATAAATTCATAAAAAAAATGTGTTTATTTTGACAGACGGCAGCCATTGACAGCACTAACAGCGCACCTGTAGAAAGTAGTTCGGCGTGGGAGTTTACTGGGATATAAATTTTGGACAGAGACTTGCTGCGGGCCAATCAAATGTTAGGGAATTGTGTAAATATTTTTGTGCTGGAATTATTGAGTAATGTTACTTCATCATTTCTGAATCAATTGGGTATTTAAAAAATTTAATTGGGTAAAATAAAATCACACTACTGTTTACACATCAACAGACAGCAATTATTGAATAGTTCGTTTCGAAATGAAAACATGTCTTGGCATTTCATTAGAATTGTCTCCTTGGAGACAATTTTAATGAAATACCAAGATGTGTTTTCATGGAAAAATAAGAAAAGTGTGCTATACTGGTGGTCTGTTCATTGTTTTGTGCAGCATGATAAAGGTACCACAATTGTTCTCATTGCTTTTTGATACTCGCTACTTCTGATTTCAATTGGGTTTTTGGCAATTTTAATTGGGTATTTACGCAAATACGCAGCTTATCTGGAGCCCTGCACGTACTTTGGTTCTCAGATATCGCCGCGTCAGAAAAATACTGTGCGTAAAGCATTTTATTGCCATGGAGAAATAAAATCATACTGCAAATTCGCCACATGATCAATAACTAGAAATGTGGCCTGTCGGCACACGAATGCCCACGCTGGCAGGAAATCAACATTATAGGACACTTACCAGAGTTTCAAAGGCACCGAGTACGTGACCTTGACCCTGCGGGGGCAGGATGATCATGGATTATTCACAGGGCAGTAGAGGACCATTAGAGCAATGTGTGTGTGAAATATCAACGAGATCCATGAAAAAAACAGAAATTATAAAACATTTACCTGAGCGTTAAGGTTTCGAATGCACCAACCTTGACCATGGGCTTAGCGGGGGCGGGACAATCATGGATCTGTCACAGGGCGGTAAAGGACCATTAAATCAATGCATGTGTGAAATATCAAGTAGATGAGTGCAAGGAAAGAGAAATTAGAAGACATTTACCCGAGCGTTAACGTTTTGGGACGGACGGACGGACGGACGGGACATACGGACGCCGGTAACACTATATGCCGCCGTCACCTTTGGTGGCGGGGGCATAAAAAACACTATCATGCAGGGACTACCATGTCGGACCAAATCTGGCAGTTTTCCACATCTAAAGGTTATAGTAACTTTATAGAATGCATATGCATCCGGTGACTTGAACAATTTTGTTTTTAAAAATACGCCCTCCCGCGTCACATTCCGCAAACCCTGTGACTGAGAACCAAATAATTTTTAAGGCCTTATTTCTGTTTAAACTTGATGAAAAGTCAGCAAGAGATTTGTCATCAGAACATGCTCACACAATGAAGACATGCCATGTGATTTTGTACCAAAGAACATAAAGAATTATATTCCGCATTTGCTATGAAAATGTCGTTAACTTTCAACATCATTTACGGAAAATATCGTAAATTTTGTAAATAATTTTCATGACACATGTTCTGAGGTACAAAATCATATGGCGTGTCTCAATTAGCATCTGAACTAAATGCAGCAGTCTGATTGGCTGAGCTGAGCTAATTAATTCAAGCGTGAAACCTGGCTGCTTACCAATGAGTTGGAAGGTAGTTTTCCATCGCTTATTGAACTCAAGTAGTTCATCGTGTATTTTGTGTGAGGGTGCCAGTTTCCGGAGATTATCAGCGTGTTCGTTCATCTTGTCCCGCCGTTCTCCCTGGGTCTTCATGGCTTTCAACTTAATCTGGAACAGTGTCAATATGTCAACAGTTTCTAGGGCTTTGCATATTGTATTTCCCTTCATCATATTTGACGTCAAACATTGTCAAGATGTGATCTGTAGATTGTATGTAAGAATAATTTTTATCTATCGTCATCAGCAGTCAATTTGCACCATTTGTTGAAGAAACATAACTCAGAATCCGATTTCATCAAAATTACAAAGTATACTTATCAAGCAAAGTATACTTTGAGGGAGCAATCATTTATTTTCCCCGAAATGCATTATTTCACATAGAACTAACGACTGCATATATTTGATGATTAAAAGTATGCAGAATTATTATACTGAATTGATTACATTATCACAGCCAAAATGGCTGTGATAATGTAATAAATTCAGTATAATAAAAAATAATATATTTATCCTAAAATTGAAAATTTCTCCCTCAATGTATACTCTGCTAGATAAGTATACTTTGCAATGTTGGTGAAATAGGCTACAGGCCTCAACAAATTCTCTCATCCAGATTGGATTTCATCGCCGACAGTCCTATATGTTTTAATGTTTATGTTGCACCGTCTCTTCAAATTAGCAGTCGTCCAGATCGAAACTTAACTCGCCAATACGAGGCCTGTGACATGTGAGTCATTGTAAGTTATGACCGCCTTACACCCTGTAATGCAGCTCTACCATCTGTATAGGATATAGGTAACAAAGAAGTAATTGCCATTTATAAGGTGACAATTGTGATAATAATATGCATATTTGGGTCACAGTGGATTCAAAACTTTTATTGACATTCCATTTGTCAAATGAATGACACCAGTGTAATGCTGCAACATAAATGTTATTTTCGACAGAAACCACCTTGTCTTTGCGCATCCTGTAGCATAAAACATTGTGTGAAAAATAGAACACCACGCTAGTCACTTTGGATATCAAGTTTATCAGATTACGCTTGGAAATGGTAGGAATTCTTAGCCGAGCCTCTCGGCTAAGAATTCCTACCATTTCCAAGTGTAATCTCTATTTATGTCCCCTGGCCACCACCCACCTTGCATTACTCCAGCAAACAATGTTACCTCATAAATATAACTGACTAGCATCTTTTGAATAGCTACATGTTTCCTATCTTTGCCTTGGTATTGTCTATCCCCTCCCCCACCCCAGCCACCCCAGCCACTGCTCCCATCCACCACCCACCTTGCACTGCTCCAAGTGTTTGTTGATATCAGCCGCCTCCTCGGGAACAGTCTCCGCGACACCGACCCACTTCTCATGCGTGGCCAGCACCTCGTGTAGTGCATGCAACTCATCATACAGCCGCTTCGTCTCCACGTTCACGTCTACTGTCAGTCGCGTCTCTGCCAGTAAGGCCTTCAACTTCTCCCATCGTGACTCCAGTTCATCGGCGGTCTTTGTCACCGCATCAAATGGTTCACCAGCTGGGAACACAATGGCAAGTGATTCGTAGTCACAGTATGTTTAAACTCTCGTGGTGAATGCATGAAGTTAGGATATTAAAGAATCTCAGGAAAGCCATGATTAACTCATCTCTGTAGTAGTCACTTATTTCTTCTACATTCCCTGTATATACTAAGATTAACTCTTTCACCCCTAAGTAACTGGAATGGATTTTGATATGTTAATTTTGCAGCAAATCCAATCATCACAAAATGTTTTTCAGACAAGTCCATTTATTGACTAGAAATGTGGCCTGTCAGCACACGAATGCCGCCGCTGCAGCCAAAGAAAACGAGACACATTTGAAAACAAGGAAACAGAAATTATAAACCATTTACCAGAGCATTAAGGTTTCGAACGCACCAAGTCTGTGACCTTGACCCTGGGCTGAGCGTAGGCGGGATGAATGTGTATTTGTCACAGGGCGTGGTAGAGGACCATTGGAGCAATGCGTGTGAGAAATGTGAAGCAGATCCGAGCAAGGAAACAGAAATTATAAGCCAGTTACCCGAGAGTTAAGGTTCGTTACGAGCCGGCTCATCAGGATTTACACGTTTTGCCAATACCGCTACAGGTCTGTGGTGTTGAAAGGGTTAAAGAATGACGACTAAACAGTGAGAGTGGTGCATACCAGCTTTGAGGTCCGTGACAACAGATTTGCCGAGGGTGACCAGCTTCTGGATATCCTCCTGCTGGCTGTCCACGTCGCTCTGCGTGTCCTGTCGAATATTGTAACGAGATATTATGGCGAGTCGTTTCTCTTGGAATTATATTTATAGAGATGACTGAAGTATATATAATATTATTTATGACATAAATAACAGTGAATCAGGATTGACATCGGTCAAACACACAATAACCCCCTTTATTTTGCAGGGTCGCAATTGGCCATGATCAAATGAATAGACAATGTTAAATACATAATAATAATTAAGGCAATTATTATCTTGCATTTGAAAATGGTCTTTCATTGGAACATGGTCATGGTCATATGAAAGGTCAGATAGATGGTCAGTGTCAGATGGTAGGCCAATGTCGAATACAAGATAATAATCAAGGTGATCATGGTCAAGGTCAGGTGGAAGGTCAATGTGGAAGGAATGTCAAATACAAGATAAAAATCCAGGTGATTATTATCTCGGATTTGACACTGGTGATTCATTCAAGGTCAGGTGGATGGCCAAGGTCAGATTGGAATGTCAATGTCAAATTCAAGATAAGGGCGATAAGGTGATTATTATCTTGCATTTGACGATGACCTTTCATTGACTGTGGCCAAGGTAAGATGAAATGGAATGTCAAGACCAGATGGAAGGATGGAATATCAAGGTCAGATGGAAGGTCAAAGCCAGATGGAAGGTCAACAACAGGTCAGGAATATTAAATACAATGTTTCATTTGACCATGTTCAAGGTCAGGTGGAAAATCAAGGTGAGACGGAAGGTCAGGAATGTCAAATGTAGCCAAGATAATAATAAAGGTAATTATTATCTTACATTCGACAATGACCTTCCATTCAGATGAAATATCGATGACATAGAATATCAAGGTCATGTGGAAGGTCAAGATCAGATGGAAGGTCAAGGTCAGGTCAGCTCACCTCCACAAGTACGAGCTGTTCCTCCTCACTGAACTCCTCCTGGGTAAGTAATTCAAGCCCGGACTCGATACGCTCGAACCACTCGTACATCTTCCGCAGTTCAGCCTCAAACTCAGCGTGGAAGTAGTCGCTGTGCTTCCGCTTCTTCGCATCACTGTGGCTGGCACTCGTGACCCACACATCCGTGGCCGAATCGATCTGGTCCTCACTGATCTCCGCGATCTGGCCTAGCTCCACACCCAGGCTCACAATCTGCAATGGGGACATAAAGATATGTGGCTACTGGAAGTAGAATTTGATGACTTGTGACACTTCAGTGAAAAACATTCAACACCACAGGCCTGTATAGTGGTATTGACAAAAAGTGTAGATCCAGATGAGACGGCTCGTGACGAGCCGTCTCATCAGGATCTGCACTTTTTTGCAAGTAATTTTCATATTTTTAATAACAATAACACTATTTTAACTTTCGAGATATTACTTCTGACCACCTACTGTACCTTTTTGCTCTGCTGCTCCATCGTCTCCACCAGTTGCTTCCAGCGATCCTGGAAGTCTTCGAGGAGCGAGGAGATCTTCTGGACAGCGAGATCGTTGTTGACGCACGAGACGATCTGCTGACCGCACTCGTACAGCGCCTCGAAGTTCTGCACCTGCTTCACCATGTCGCGCTCGATTTTCTAGGGGAATCAAAACAACAAATTAATCATTCTCAAGCAGTGGGAAAATTGTGGGAAAATGTTCAATTCTATGACCTTGATGAAAGTGTAACTGACAGTCCCAGGGCGAATGGAACAAAAACGATTTACAAAACAACATTTTTTCCATGTCAAAATTCAGGAACTGTTTGCATAACCTGAGAAGTTCGTCGTCTGCGTTTTAATTTTTCTATTTTCCTTTCCATTATTCCTCAATCGAAAACAGGTTTTCAATGGGTAAATTTAGAATCAATTTCCAGTGGTAATGATTATAAAGTGCAGTCAACCAATTTTTTATTTGCTGTTCAAGACAAAATATAAAACAATCAATAGACAAGAATTTGGTTTTCCACCGCAATTCCCTAGCATTCTTAGAAATGGCAGAAAACGTAAATAGTTCGTCTGCTGTTGTTTTTAATAGTTATATAACTTCTTTCTAAATAAAAACATGGTTTGACAACACTTTAGAATCATTTTCCAGTTGGAAATTGATTCTAAAGGGCGTTGTCAAAACATGTTTTTGAGAAAAAAAAAAGGAAAATTAAAAAAAAAATAAACAGCAGACGACAAAAAACAAAAATGAAATTCAGCATTGGTAAGGGTTAATCGACTATTTTTTTTTTTTGACTTTTAAATCTTTAAATTATTTTATTTTCAATTTTTTAAATACTAGCATGTATTTTTCATGTATCAGATTTGTATAACAAAACAAAACAAAGTTGACATCACAAAATGAACATTTACTAGAAAAGAGCATACATAATGTATTTAATTTAAAAAGTGCGCTTATTTACAAGAAGAGTTTTTTAAGAAGATGTTATAAAAATTTTTCACATTCACATTTACGATTTAAATCAAGAAATATTTTGCAAGTATGATAATGAAATTAAATTGTTGTTTTGTGATAAGATTTGTTTGGTTTTACACCAAATGAAATTTGTAATTAAAATTCACTTCGTAAACCAAACTCCACCACCTCTTTCCATTTAGGAATGTTCTTAGTTGTGACCATACATGTTGTACGTTTGGGCATTCCCAGAAATAAATGTTTTTTTTATATTTTCCACATTCATTGCTGCAAAAATCACATAAAACTACTTGGTACCATTGCCACAATTAATTAATAATTTTATTTGTGCATAATGATTGTCATTCAGGGGCGAGAAATATGCATAACCGACCCGAGTCTCGAACCCGGTCCGGGAACCTCCTGGTTTTTACCGTACCATCGCTCGAAACCGACCGTTTACTGAGGCTAGCCGGGCACGAATAACACACTTCCTTCCCCCCACAGTGGAGTTACGTTACCAGTGACATACTTTCCCCCACCAAGCCAAATTGGAATTACGTTCCCCCCGAAATTTCTATATTTATTTAATTTGTATCTGAAATTCCACTATTATTATTTTTTTGGTTAGAGACCATTTGGGCAGTATTTATCAGTCACCCGGTCCCAACCGTTTGGGCGCCAAATGTCACAGGGTGAGAAACCATGCATAGGTAAATCCGACCCGAGGCATCGAACCCGGGACTCCTCTGGTTTACCCGTACCATCGCTCTAACCTGCCTGAGCTAAAGCCGGGCACGAAAATACACACTTCCCTCCCCACAGTGAGTTAACGCACAGTGACATGATTCTTCCATTAAATATTTGATTACTGAAAATTCCGTAGTGTGGTATCGATTATAAATTTGCAATACAAGTTGTTTGTATATATTTTTCCATTCAAAATTTAAAGTCGAGAAATTCGTTCGTCTCCATTTCTGCTCTGATTTTATTGATTATAATTCCTGTTTTTTTTATTTATTTATTTATAAAGTGTAAATAGAAGTTTATTTACTCCATTGCTTGTCTGTACTTTATTGTAAAATAAGGTTTGCCGGAGTTTGTACAGTATTTATAATTTTTCTTTTCCACTGCGGATTAAATAGTTAATTTACTAAACCTTTGGTATTATTTGGATAAAATCATTTTCCGTTATATTTCCCGCAAAATCTTTTAAAACCGATAAATCTGTTTACTCTATAATCATATAACTGGTTCAATAAAATTTTGATACCCCCTTTCGTGCCAAGAATTTGATTTGTATTATTTTGGTTTGTTTTGATACTTTATAATTAGAAGTTATTCCATATAATTTCTTTTGATATTACTTTCGTTTTTATTTTTTTCTGAGAAATTGATGTTAGCACCCATGATGCCAAAAACCATTGAACTAGGAAAAGTAAATGTTCTTTACATAATGTGTTTTAATAACCCTGTTGGTTTTATATTGCATTTGAAAAGTATTTCCATTTCCCAACCAAAATGGTTCAATGTTTCTGTGTGTAATAGCAGTTTCCACTGGGCCCAATGGTTTTTTTATCATCACATATTCTTTTTAAAACCCATGATGCTTTTTAATCGCGTTTTATAAAACTGTCTATAAATCGCGACCATCTTTACAAACCCCGGTGTTCATATGTTTGAATTATTTTGGTGTTTCATGCATTTATTTTTTATCGGGTTTTGCCCATCCCAGAGAAAATCAAAGAAAAACTAATTTATTTTTTAATTAATCACTATTGCCATTGGCTATTGGATCCATCCTAATGCAAAGCTGAAGTAACAACTGTCCCTACAGCTAACATAAATTTCCCAGAGTGGACAGTTTCACAAAATTTCTATTGGCTGAATGTGTTGAAATCTTGGCCACTTTCCAAAGTTAAAGTAATTATTTGAATAATTTTCGTTAAATATGAAACAGATTTTGAATGAAATTATGGCCGCAGCAAACGCGTCTTCATGAGTCTTTCTGCATTTGGTCCGTCCAGGGAGTTCGGCACCAGACTTATGTCCATTTTTTGCGAATTAATCAATTTCAGTGTCTACTGACACTGGAAATCGATTCTTCTTTTGCAAAAACGACAAAGAAAGTTTGGGCCAAAAGTAACAAGAACCACCCCAAATGCAGCTTTAACAAGATGTGGTTTGAATGTGCCAGATTTTCATCAAAATATGTTATGATAATAAGGACAATTTATAAAAGAAAAACGTACTTTGAATCAGAAAAGAGGAGGGATGGATTCTGGAAGTTTCGAGTATTGGTTGTTGTTTGTTAGATACGTGATCAAACCACGTTGATTAATCCAGCTCATGAGAACAAAAATATTTATTGAACCAAGCTCATGAAGAACAAATATATTTTGTAAGTTTCTCACGCAACGAAACAAAGTCAATGGTCACCCACAGGTTGGTTTGATATGCATGTCCAGAAAACTACTGTTTGTTTTTTCGAACGTTTTGCTGTGGCGACAAACTTTTGGCTATTGAACACATTAAATCCTAAAAACATTTTAATTGCAAGTAACTTCTTCATAAATAACAAAAGTCAACATTAGAGTTTTCCATCAGACAACAAAACACATCCCTCGGCCCTAAAAAAAACCGTATCCCTTTACAGCAAAAAAAAGTAATTTTGATAAATTATTTTATCGCGAAAAAAATATTTTTCCTATGGGAAATTTAATAAGGTAGGGTCTAAAAATAGATTTGTTCAAATTATTTGTTTTATTTGTTGGAACCCGATTTTACAAAATATAACTTGTCATATTTACATCATTTCCAAGCTAATAATCTAGACTAAGTTTTTCCGGAGTCAATTTTTTTCAAAAATTTAAATTTTTTTCTACCCTCCCTGGACACATTCCTCATCCACCTTTTTTGGCCCAGATGTTAAATTCCCATTTTTTAGCAATAAGAAAATCCGATATTTGATGGAATGGAAATGGAATGGTGCTTAAATGGCCCAATCAATCGACAAAAGAGTATCATTTAGAGGGCCCAAGCAAATTTAGATGAAGAAGAAAATAATAGTAAACTGAAGCAGCCTTGAGGTGCATCAAACGGTTTTGAGCCATCAAACAATTGATTTCATGTGTAACTAAGCTTTAGCCCCAAGGTGTAAACTATCGGTTTGCAAAAAGAATTTTCTGAAGTTTTAGAATGAACAGTCCCAACCATTAATTAGTGTTCGCAATCATCACACCGATGTGGGGGGGGCCGGTTAGCTTAGAGGTATGAAGCGATGGACTCGGACGCAGGGATAAACCGGGTTTCGATCCTCAGCCAAAGTTTTAGCTAAAGGACTGAAATAAATCATCGACTACAAAGCAAAAAACAATTGAAAATCGAATGATCAAATTAACGAAGCTGACGTCACATCCGTTTGCTCTAATTTTGAAAACTAAAATTGAAAAAAAATACGTTCATTCTTTGACATCGAATAAGAAGCCGTAAGTAGTCAAGATATTAGCTCTGAAAATTAAATTCATCACTTTTCATGCGGCTGACACTTAACCCCTATCACCCAGGCAAGAAAGAAATTATGTTTGCTGACAGTTACTGTACAAAATTTGGAAAAACGTTTGTAAAGAAAACCACCACCCGTTTATCAGCCGAAAATTCGGCAAAATCGTTGAAAAAGTATGGTACATTTTTCAACTTCAAAATGCAGATAAGCTTCTTTTATGTTTGACAGATAGCCGAAAACTGTTCAGCGATTCCTGAGATTAGAAAAGCATTTGTCAGGGATCAGAAGGGGATCGTCAGACAGGAGAGAGAGGGGGCAGAATCCAAGCGAGAATGTTTTGAGTTGCGGAGCTTTCCAGGGGAATGCTAAAAAAGAATTCTTGAAATCGTTGGAAAATAAGGAAAGTGTTATAGGAAGTATGACCGGTCACCTATCCGTTTTCCCCCCCGTGGAAAGTAGCAATTAAAAGATAATCTGAAAATCTCTGAGTCTCCTTGCTCACCCACTTGATCAAAATCCGGCATGCAAAAATTTGAAGACGATCCGACCAGCGGTTTTGGTGTAGATGGAATGGGAGCCCGTAAGTCAGCGAATTAGGGATAACCCATGCTTTGGTTTTTCTTTTTCGATTTGGAGCGGTATTGTTGGGATGGTTTTTATGGTCTGTGAATCATTTTTATTTTTACGGCGACGCGTTAGCCGAGCCGTAAAACGGATTCACAGACCATAAAACCTCACACATCACCGCTCCAAATCGCAAAAACAAAGCATGGTTATCCCCAATTTCTAAATGCACCTAGTGTGCTCCCCGCTTTCCCCCTTTCTGCAACAACGTCGTAGCATATCACGAACAAGTGATAATTTTTCATTAACGCTCAGCGAGGCTGTTGGTTTTCCGTCACTCGATTTTATAACAAACCGCCTCACAACCAAAACGAAAATTTATGAAATAGTAACTCCGCCGAAGATAATTTCCCATATTCAACGTAGAGATTAATGGGGACCTTTGTTTTTCTAAACAAATCTAATAACATTTATTCAACTGTCAAATTGTTTATTTTTTTAAACTATTGTATTGATTTTGTATATGTAGTTTGCAACAGTTTAATTTTGCTTTTATTCATTTTAAAGCAATCGCCAACTAATTCTGCATTGGGTTCGTTGTGATTTTACAAAACGAAATGTTCGGCAACAAACTTGTATTGTGTCATCAACAGGCCCTGGGATTTCCCTTGGATTTACGCCTAATTCAGAGGTAGAATACCCTTCTGCTATAAACAGTTTGTTTATGTATAGGTCATGTGTGTGCACATTGGAATAATTCGTAAAGTTATAGGCTGGGTACTATACTGGCATATTGAGTTTGCATTTTGAGCACTTTATTAAATTCTTCTGCATTTTGGGGCGGGTGGGTGGGGTAATATTTTTTTTGGGGAAATTTGTTTGAAGGCCACCACCCACCAACACTGAAGCCACGTTTGTCACTCGTTGGCAGATTCTCTTTTCCGCTTTGGGTTGGTGTACATGTCGCCATATGGACAGAATGGTAATTAAAACCGAAAAATGTACCCGAAATTAATTTTGGACAAATATTTGCATTCTTCCCCCGTAAACGAGTCGCTGGCCATTGTTTACCAAAAGCGGCGTAGTGGGTACCTTAACAAATTAAATAAAAACTGTCAAGTTGTTAAACAACAGAAAGGCTTGGTAAAACGGAGATTTTATATCTGTGATTTGTCCATATTTTGTATTTTAAGGCACTGAATTTTCAATTGAGACCAATCAGAATGCATGCTTTCTAATTTTTTATTTTTTTTTTTTTTTTTTTTTTTTCTTTTCGGATGCATTAGAATGATTATTTTTTTTCGATAGTTAATCGACCCTTAAATTTAGTTTAGCCACGCCCATTTTGTAAATACACCTAATAATAAAACGGAAAATTAAAATAATGTGCAAATATTCCGCCAGTGAAGTTTTTCGTTTGTTTTTTTTCACCATAGCAGGCCCGGGCACAAAGCTGGGAAAGTATTTTAGCTAAAGGACAGAAATATCGACCCGCCGAACAGCAAGAAATTTTGAAATCTATTGATAAACTAAGAAATGGACAGCTTGTTGTCGACAAGCGCATGTTGTAAATCCCCCCTCCCCAGAATACACAAGTAGTTTGAAAAAAGGGTGTTTTCGAGTTAATGCTCCCGGAGACCAAAATCAGTGGACGGAAAAACAAAGGGAGATAACAACAAAGAAATTAGTGATGCAAAAAGAGTTGTCATTCTTGCCGGGAACATCAACCTTTAGGGTCCGTGTCTATGCATCGTTTGAAGTTTCAATGGAAAAATAATTCGCCAAAGGGTGTTCCGAGTTATGCATCCAGACACGAAATCCAGTGCACGAAACAACAAAGGGAGATAACTAAGAAAAATTAACCGACGCAAGAGGTTGGTCATTCCTTACGATGCGAACACACCTTTGTGTCGTCTTCTATTGCATGTGTGGAAGTTTTAATAAACTAGAAAAATGTTGTTTTTCAGAAAAGAACACGGATGTTCCCACATATCGCTTTGATAATAAATGAAGGGCAAATTGCAAGTCAAAATTTTCTTTTACCTGGAGCGTTAAAGTTTTTTGAAGCAAAGCCAAGTATGTGGACCTTCACCCTGGGCATGTTGGCGGGGGCAGGACAAACAGTGGAATTTGGCAACAGGGCCGGTAGAGGACCATTAGAAGCCAATGTCATATATGAAAATATGGAAGCTGATCCGTGGAAAGAAAACAGAAATTATAAGATAATTTACCTGAGTCGTTAAAGTTTTTGAAGCACTAAGTATATGAATGTTAACCCTGGGCTTGGCGGGGGCCGGGACGAACGTGGATTTGGCATCAGGGCGGGGGGTAGAGGACCCATTAAGAGCAACGCAATAATTTTGAAATATTGAAGTTGATCCGTGGAATGGTAAAGAAAAATTATAAGATATTAAATTTACCTGCAGGCATTAAAGTTTTTGAAGGCAACCCAAGTAATGTGAACCCTTGACACCCTAGGGATTGGCGGGGGCAAGGACGAACGTGGATTTGGTTGGGCACAGGGCGGTAGAGGACCATTTAGAGCAATTGCGTATATGAAAAATATGAAGAAATGATCCATGAAAGAAAACAGAAATTATAAGATAATTTACCCGAGCGTTAAAGTTTTTTGAAGCACTAAGTAATGTGGACCATTGACCCTTGGGCTTGGCGGTGGGGGCAGGAACGAAACGTGGATTTGGGGCACAGGGGTCGTAAGAACCGACCCAATTAGAGCAACGCGGTATTATAAAAAATGAAGAAGATGATCCGTGAATGGAAATAAAAAATTATAAGAAATATTTACCTGAGCGCTTAAAGTTTTTGAAGCACCCAAGTATAGTGACCTTTGAACCCTGGGATTGGTGGGGCAAAGGAACGAACGAGGGATTTGGCACAGGGGCGGTAGAGGACCATTAGAGCAATGCGTATAATGAAATATGAAGATGATCCTGATCCATGAAAGAAAAAATCAGAAAGTTATAAGATAATTTACCCAAGCGTTTCAATGTTTTTTGAAGCACTAAGTATGTGACCTATTGACCCTGGCTTGACGGGGGCAGGACGAACTTGGATTTGGCCACAGGGCGGTAGAGGACCATTAGGAGCAAACGCCGATATATGAAATAATTGAAGTTAGATCCGTGAATGGAAATAAAAATTATAAGATAATTTACCTGAGCAGTTAAAGTTTTTGAAGCACCAAGTATGTGACCTTGAACCCTGGGATTGGTGGGGCAAGGACGAACGTGGATTTGGCACAGGGCGGTAGAGGTACCATTAAGAGCAATGCGTATATGAAATATGAAGAAGGATCCATGATTTTTTCCATGAAAGAAAACAGAAAGGTATAAAGATATTTTAACCCAACGCGTTAATGTTTTTGAAGCACTAAGGTATTGACCTTGACCCCTCGGGCTTGACGGGGGCAGAAACGAACGTGGATTTGGCACCGGAGGGCGGTAGAGGAAAACCCATTAGAGCAATTGGCGTATTTATGCGTGTTCGAGTTATGCTTTTGGAATACAAAATCAGAGCACCGAAACAACCAAAGGGAAGAAAAGTAAAGCAAGAAATTCCGCGGAATCAGATGCCCTCACCATTTGTCCCCGCCTTGACCTCGAGCCTGGCACCCGAAAGCAATTTTCACTGGCCCGAACATATTATACGAACTAGAAAAAAGTCGATGGCGCGGCATCCAGCAATATTACCCACTTTCCCCAAATGCTAAGTCCAGAAAGGGGGAAGGTAATCCATGATGGAGGGTCGGATAAAAAATCCGAATTCACTTTGTTTGCGCATCAGCACATCAAAACGAAGCTTACGAACCAAAATATCAGAACGCGTAGGTATTAAGGAGAAAAAGATTTTTTCGAGTTACAAAGGAAAAAAATGGGAAAATTCTGGAGTCCGAAAGGGGTAGAAGAATCCATGATGGAGGGTCGGATGAAAAAAAATCCGAATTCAACTTTGCGCATAGGCACATGATAACGAAGAAGCTACATAGCAAATATGGAGGCGCCGTATGGGTATGAAGGTTGAAAAAGGTATTTTTCCCCCGAGTTTACAAGGGAAAAAAAATGGGAAAAATTCTGAGTCCGAAAGGGGGAGATAATCCATGATGGGAGGGTCGTAATGAAAAATCCGAATTTTAACTTTGCGCATTAACTGCACAATGATAACGCAAGCTACATAGCAAATATGAGGCGCGTAGGTATTGAAGGAGAAAAAGTTTTTTTCGAGTTACAAGGAAAAAATGGGAAATTCTAAAGTTCTGAGACGCCGAAAAGGGGGGAGATAATACCAGAACTGGAGGGTCGGATCAAAAAAATCCGAATTCCCACTTTGCGCATCTGCATATGATAATAAACGAAGCTACATAGCAAATATGAGGCGCGTAGGTATGAATGGTGAAAAAGTTTTTTCGAGTTACATAAAGGAAAAAATGGGAAATTCAGAGTCCCGAAAGGGGGAGATAATCCCATAATGGAGGGTCGGATCAAAAATCCGAATTCACTTTTGCGCCATCTGCACATGAATTAATCGAAGCTAACAGTAGCAAATATTGAAGGCGCCGTAGGTAATGAAGGTGAAAAAGTTTTTTTCGGAGTTTACAAAAGAAACGTGACGGACGGACGGACGTACGGACGGACGGACACCCTTGGACGAAACAAATATAACCCCTAATTTTTTTTTTTAACAAAAAAGCTTATAACCCAAAAAGTTAGGGAAAACCCTAATTGAAACTCAGTGAAAGCAAAAAATATCAGAATTATATTACTAAATGGCACACTAGTCAAAACTTAATTATTTTTAATACTAAGATAAACTAGTCCCTTGTTATAAAATTAGCACCTTACACCTACCTTATGCTAAAAGAAAACAAAAAATTGACAAAAAGAATTTGAAAAAAAACATGAAAAAAAAAAAATGGAAAAAAAAAAAACAGGAAAAAAAACTTTAAAAATTAAAAAAATAAATTAATGCTTGCTACAGGAGCCCAGAATTTTTTTTAATAAGTCCTATAAATTAATCTACAATAAATCTGCACAGGTCCACATAATGCCACAATTATTATTCAACACAGATTTACGGAAAATGTAATATAATCATTTACCTGTAATCAAATTACCTAGTAAAGTGGTCATTGGGATCAGTTTTGGCCAACATGCTAGCCCACAAGTACAGGTGAATAGTCTGTATATAGCACTTACGACACCTTCTGCTACTTGGACCAAAAATTGAAAAATAATTTGAAAGAAAAAAAAAAATGAAAAAAAAAAAAATGGAAAAAAAAAAGGTTTTTTAAAAAAAAAGTTTAAAAATAATAAAGCTTTGCTACTGGAAGCCCAGAAATTTTTTTCCAGTCCAAATTGAAAAAATAATTTGAAAAAAAAAATTGAAAAAAAAATAATGAAAAAAAAAAAAAAAAAAAATTACAAAAAAAAGTTTAAAAATAAAAATAAGAATGCTTGCTAATTGGAGAACCACAATTTTTTTTAATTTTTTAATCGTCCCTACATTTAATCGACAGATAATCTGCACCAGGTCCATCATAATGGCCACAATAATTTTCAACACAGTAACCTCCCAATGTAGTGATTTACCATGTAAACAAATTGTACCTGGTCAGGCAGTGGACATCTGCACATGCGAGCCCATGCTTAGCACAATGGATTCTCCCAAGTTTTCTAATGTTCTTCTTACTAAACAGTAAGGGTGTACAAGCACACGAGAAAAGTATACAGAGCAGACGAGAAAACAGGTCTTCAATGCATTATTGTCACCCAGTTTGTAAGAGTGCGCAAAACAAAAAAGGGAGATAAACTGAAAAATTAAGCTAACGCAAGAGTTGTTTCATTCTTGTGCCGCGACACACCTCCGGGTCGAGGTCTATGCATGTGGTGAAGTTTTCATGAAAATATTCCAAAGGGTGGGTCGAGTTATGCACCTTAGACAGGAAATCAGAGAAGCGAAAACAAAAAAGTGGGAGATAACTCAAAAAATTAGCTATGCCAAGAGTTGTCATTTCTTGTGCACGACCACACCTTCGGATTCGTGGGTCTAATTTGAATGTGTTAAGTTTCATAAAAATATTTCCCAAAGGGTGGTCGAGTTATGGTCAATCAGTGGCGCCGAAACAAAAAAGGGAGATAATCTCAAAAATTAGCTATGCAAGAGTTGGTTTCATTCTTTGTGCGCGACACACCTATTCGGGGTTCGTGGTCTAATGCATGGTGTTAAGGTTTCATGAAAAATAATTCCCAAAGGGTGGTGGAGTTTATGGCTCCGGACACGAAATTCAGTGCGAGAAAACAAAAAAGGGGAGATAACTCCAAAAATTAGCTATGGCAAGAGTTGTCATTCTTGTGCGCAGACACACCTTCGGGTCGTGGTCTAATGCATGTGTTGGAAGGTTTCATGAAAATATTCCAAAAGGGTGTTACGAGTTATGCTTCCGGACAAGAAGTGTCTGCGGAGGACGCGGACAGTGGACGCTGGACCAGCGGACAGCGGTACGCGGCGCGCTGTCAAATCCATAGGTATCCACCCCCGATAACGGTAGTCTGGGGGAATACAATAACGACGCTGACAGTCACATCCGTATTGGCTCTATTTTTTGAAAACTTCAAAAAAAAAGACGTTCATCTTTGATATCCAAAAGAAACCGGAAGTAGTTCAAGATAGTAGCTCTGAAAATTATCATCTTTTAATGCGCCCTGACACTCCCCTATCACACTGGTCAAGGAAATTAATGTCTTGCAGACATTACTGTACAAATTGGAAAACGTTTTTTGTAAAGACCACGCCCGTTTAATCAGCCCGAAATTTTTCGGCAGAAAATCGTTGAAAAGTATGTAACATTTTCAACTTCAAATGCCTATAAAGCATCTCTTTATTTGACCCAGATAGCCCGAGAACTGTCAGCGAGTTCCGAGATAGAGAAGAATTTTTGACAGCTTGACCAATGTCAAAAAAGAGTTTTTGGAAATCGCGGTCGAAAACAAAAAGGAAGTTATAGAAAGTATGCCAACGTCACTCACTTCCGGTTTCGTGGAAAGTGAACAAAGAGAATTTCTGAAAATGTCTAAGTCACGACTCACACCTTGATCCGAATCGGTAAAACAATGCAAAATTTGAAGTCGATCCGACCAGCGGTTTGGGCTTGTAGACTGACAACGGCTCATAAAAAAAAAAAAAAAAAAAAAAAAAAACAAAAAAAAAAAAAAAAAAAAAAAAAAACAATAGGTTTTCGGCACAGCTTGAAAAGCCGACCTCAAACCTACAAATAGCATGTTAGATGTGGTAGGTAATCAAGAATGATTAGGTAATAAAAATAAAACTATGATGAACAATAATAAAATGAGCAACATGGTACAGTATTTACAAATAATAAAAATAATTTTTTTTTCCGATACAAGTTGGTTTCATGGAGAAAGCTAAGCAAAACCTTCAATGTTTCTCACCCCGCCTGGAACAACTCCGCAAGTGAAGTTAACATTGAAGCGTTGAATATCCGGTAAAGTCGATATTTGAATGGAATTTCATGGAAATAACAAAACCAATTTGGTTTGGGGAGGGTGACCTTTTTTTGTTATTGATGAAAAAGTACTTACATTTAAATATTTTATTAGATTTTAATACTGTTTGATAGCCGAACCATTTATTACACCCCCCAACAACCGAAAACGTTTGGAACAGCAAGAAAACGTGGACCCTACCAGAAGAATGATTGGTTAGCGGAAAAAAAAAAAAATAACATGACAGAAAGTCAATGAAAAACAAAAAAATTCCAGATGTGCATACCCAAAATTGGTTGACACGACGATAACAACAATGTCCCATCAGGTTGTCACCCCGCTATGCCTCCCAACTTTTTCCACCCTGGAAGTCAAAGGAAAGGGTGAGAACTCAACCCGTTTGACTTTCAGTGGAAATTGAGGCAATAGCGGTGACAATTTAATTATTAGCCAGTGGACAATTCCTGGAGAACAATCGTTGTCAACAATTATGGATTTCCAGTTCGTATTGATTATCCATATGTTTGTACAAGTGATCAGTGTATCTGGCAAAATTCATAACTGAAGCGCTGGGTGCCCACAGTTTGAAGTCCAATAACTTAAGCACCGAGCCCCATTGATCAGGCTCCTTATGTCCATATAGTAACAGTCAACATGTCATCATGTCTACCAATAACATTATTTCACATACCTTCAGTTCTTGCACTTGAACGACAGAAACCTTTGGATTGGACAAATCAGCAGTCTTCATTGTGTTAAGCACCGCCTCCTTATCTCCCAGCCAATCAGCGAACTTGGAACCTCCTCCTCTGGCGAAGTGCTGCCATTTGAAGGAGCACCCTCCTGGAGGAGAAGCCACTGTTCCTCTGATCCTAATGGCAGAAGGAACGGCCCACCCCACCGCTTACCCAGGAACTGCAGCTGGTTTCTCCATCGCCTCATCATGCTGCAACACAAACATAGATAATTAAGTAATTTTATTGGATTTAAACGGCCCTATCAACAGCTAAGGTCATTTAAAAGGACAGGGCCAACGGATTCAGTCCTGTATTTTAACAACCTGCTGCATTTGGAAAATCCCTAAAATCAGAACGGAATATTTACATAAAATTTCTATTTAATTAATTACAGCCATGAAATTAAGAATAACCTGACCTGTTTGCCAGGTCATAACACACCAAAGTCACTTGGCCCCATTCCCCTGTAAGTAAGAATAGGATTACGAATATTTAGTAATACTCACCATTAGAAGGTAATAACCAGATTCAAGTTGTCACATAAAAAATGCCAAAGACTGTACGTGAGGTGGCCTAAACCGGTCTCCACTTCAGTATTCCAGTTAAGTATGTAACCCCAGAATCCGTTAATTACCCATCGCCATTACTCCCACCTGTCACACCCAACCACCAAAACATGGAACATTCACTGGGCGGGGTAGTAGTTACAACTCCTAAACTGCATTAAACCGTTTCAACCGCCAAAAGCCAAGTAACTGGAATTGGATTTTGATAACGTTATTTTTTGCAACCAATGCAAACCCACATAAAACAATTTTTAAGACTAGTCCATTTATGGAAATTTCTTTTTGTTTCTTACAAATAAAATGAAAATTATTTGCAAAAAGTGCCATGATTCTGATGAGACGGCTCGTTACGACCGGGGGCCGGCTCATCTGGATCTACACGTTTTTTGCAGATACCACCAAAACTAAGGCCCTGTGGTGTTGAAAGGATTAAGCTCAGATAACCCCCAATTATGACGTATGAATTGTCAGTAATAATAGTTAGCATAGCTCAAGAAACAATGTTAACGTTAACATTAACAAACAACACAAAAAACACAGATATTTTATGAAATAAAATTTAAAAACTGTTTAGCTAGCAAATTTCATCTCGAGTGTTAATTTTTCCACAGTTATCTTTGAAACGAATCAACACCAAATATAACACATTACAGTTGAAACCTCTCG
The DNA here is from genome assembly GCA_029237695.1 of Conchocele bisecta. Taxonomy (NCBI): domain Eukaryota; kingdom Metazoa; phylum Mollusca; class Bivalvia; order Lucinida; family Thyasiridae; genus Conchocele; species Conchocele bisecta. Next base: position 201,318,539 of record CM055265.1, on the reverse strand, counting down.
AAAAACCGGCAACGTCCAAAACAAAACTAAACTTTTATTTTTTCTAACTTGGTTGGGGATTTCACTGTCCATTTATTTATCGTCCATCAATACTTGAAACTGGCTCATAAACCTCGATATTACAAGTTGAAACCCTCGTTTATACTTGCACAAAAAACATCTCACCCTGGGGACCTTTCCAGGATGCCTGGTTTAGATAGGCTCTACTGTAACACATATATGTGGGTTGTAATGGAGAAATGGGGCTTATGGTTTTCGACACCAGTGTAGCTCCTGATCATAAATAGCGCACTCATTGAGCCTGATAATGAATCTATAATTGCCTGTTAGAAGCATGAACGTTGTGCTTTCATTGGAATTAGAATGGCGAACAGTGGCAGATCCTGGAATCAGAAACAGTGCGTCTGCACAGTCTGATCTGGATCGGCACTGATTCGCAAAAAACATAAGCGCTATTTCACCAGTCACAAAGCCACATATAAGTTCTTGTGACCTACCCTGCTCTGTATTTATTGTCCGACCAACAACAACCACCAATGTTTCCTGTTAGAACTGGTCCACCATTCCTCTGCTGCTGGTCAAGGCTCGTAAGCTCCGGACCTGCAGGCCCCATTGTGTTTCATACCACCTGTCTCACCTGACAGCCCTCCCAGGTCCGCCCCCATTCTTGGCCTGATTTAGCCAATCTTCTTCACCATCCACCAGTAACCAGTTTCCTGCCAGGCTGTCCATTTGTTGTTTTGTTGTAGCAAACAATCAACACCTGCTTGTAGCACTAAAATAACCAACAGTACCGGTACTATACATATATCAACATCGGAAACACAACAATATTATACAGATATTAGTTGTTGTTGTTGTAGCATCATCAACACTGGATGTAGACTGCAATATAACAGTACAAACAGATTTATACAGATATCTGGGGCTCTGGGCCATATCTTGCCCTTATAATTCTGAGTGTCTCACCCACTAACCAAGGTGATTGCCACGAATGTCAATATCACCAAGGTCATAATATGATACTACCCTGTAGCCGATTTCACCAACATTGCAAAGTATACTTTTCTAGCAAAGTATACTTTGAGGGAGTAATCATTTATTTATCCCGAAATGCATTATTTCATATAGAACTAACAACTGCATGTATTTGATGATTAAAAGTATGCAGAATTATTATACTGAATTTATTACATTATCACAGCCAAAATGGCTGTGATAATGTAATAAATTCAGTATAATAAAAATTAATATTTTTCTCCAAAAAATTGAAAATTTCTCCCTCAAAGAATACTTTGCTAGATAAGTATACTTTGCAATGTTGGTGAAATCGGCTCCTGGATATACACTGGTGGAAAAACCCATAAGCAACATTTCTCCAGTCAAAGCCACACATCAGTTTTGATTGTGAAATTAATTTAACATTTATTATGAAGATTTCTGATATTTTCAAGTAGACAAGCTAATCAGATAAAGTCTACATTCTCAGACTAAAGACATTATGGTCTCCATATCATTGTCATCAGAAACAGATTTAATTTTAACCACATGTAAACTACCAGAAACTTAATAAAATATGCGCACCTGTCTATCCATACAAACATTTGTAGTCAGGTACCGTAATACCCTAAATATTCAGACACAATTTATTTTGGGAACACGTATAAATATATGGTTTCCCACAACAAAGTGTCACAATATGTAGGGTTAGTATGGTAGTACCAGTTTATCACAATAGCAATATATTTGGATACAATTTGTTCTCCCAAAACAAATGGTGTCCGAATATATATGGTAACTATGGTAAACAAAAAAATAACTACTGTCTGTTCCACGTTTTGCTGCCGACAAACTTTTGGCTATGAAACACACTAAATCTAAACAATATCAATAATAAAAATGCTACACTCCCCAAATTTTTTTGTTTCATAAAATTCCAACAAATGTTGATTTTATTGGTGGAAAAAAAGAATATTTTCCTGTGGGAATTTAATATAGGGCAAAAACGGGCTCCAGAGAGACGAGGAGGGTAAAAATAAAAACGAAAGATTTTGCATACCGTGGGACAGACAGTAGGCCGAGTAGTTAAACAGTAATGTTTACTTATTGTAGCAATGATAAGACTTGATATTTCATTATCAAAGGTTTACAAGTCCATCAGAAGTTATTTTAAGACACTTTATAACCGTCGGCCAGCCGCCGATCATATCCATAACATGCTCATGAGATAACAGATACGAAATCAGTAAAACAGACGAATAAATATGATAATAAATCATCACACATGTTAGATGGAATGCATTGCATAAGTGTAACATCATACATTGAAGACATACTGATCACCAAACATGATTGTTTGAAAGCACACTCTTATCAGCTCTTTAGGGTAAGATTGTATAATGTACTGTCCATTGGATCTTTACACATAAATGTAAAATACGTACTTAATTGTCTACAACAATTTCATCATAGAGTTTTAATTAACATTTCAACAATACAGGCCTGTATAATGGTATTGGCAAAAAGTGTAGATCCAGATGAGCCGGCTCGTGACGAGCCGTCTCATCAGGATCTGCACTTTTTGCAAGTAATTTTCATATTTTTAAGAACAAAAACAACTCAGTTTCATAAATGAACTAGTCTGAAAATCATTTTGTGACGATTGGATTGGTTGCAAAATAACATCAAAATCCATTCCAGTTACTTAGGGGTGAAATTACAGCCAGATGTTATCATAAATTGCTACCTAGATAAGAAGCATTTTAGATGCGAGCACTGAGCTTTGAACATACAGCTATAACGGTATAATAATTGTAGTCATTAAGCAGGAAACAGCAATTTCTGGGTTGATATAAACCGCTGTAATTGCAAAGTGCAGCTGAACGAGTTCTAAGTGGCTTGGATTGATGTAGAAGTATCAGAGTAGTAAGTTGTAAGTTTCATTCATTGACGGGAATCGCGTAGCTCACACCACACGCATTAGGCGTGTTTCGGTTTTTTTATCAGTATAACCATATATGAATATATATATGAACAAGGCTTCTAACTTGTTTAAAATTGTAATTTTCCATGCATTCTATGTATTTCTGCAGATATCGATAATTCTCAAATGATCATATGAACTTGCCATTACAATATTGACGTTAGAGCCTTAAACACATTAATTTATTTTATTTGTTACGATACAAGGTTGTGTCAGACCTAAGGGAAACAGCTGTAATTCGATATTATTTGCAAAATTATGTTATCTTATTTTAGCAAGATAACAATAATTCTCAAATGAACATGTGCACTTTCCGCCAAAATATTAACATTAGCGTTAATAAAATCGCGGAATTTGTTATGATACGAGGCCGTGCCAGACCAAAGTTAGAAGCCTTGTTCGTATATATAGAGCTATACCGATGAAAGCCGAAACACGCCGAATGCCTGTAGCTCACACAGCTCCAGATCTGATTAAATGAGAGACACTTCAACATTTTGGATTGATTGACTCGGGTTTGCACGTCCCTTCATTAGCAAAGACATATACAGTGGAACCCCTCTAAACTGGACATAGAGAAATGTGAGTGGAGCTTAATTTTGATAGGTTTCAGTGCCTCCGATGATAATGTCTGTTCATGATCACAAAGCACCCACGTGCGTCTTGAAGTACTCATATGCCTGTTATATGGTGGAACCTCTCTAAACCGCCAGTTTAGAGAGGTTCCACTGTATACACAGATGGGAATGTACCTGCACAGTACAATCAGTACTAAAATAACCATTTAGGATTAATTGATTGATTTGGTGTTGTACATATGTTCGACTTCAAAGACATACACAGAATGCGTCTACACCGTACAATTAACACTAAAATTACATTCACCATTTAGGATTAATTGATTGATTTGGGTTTTATGTGCGACTGCAAAGACATACACAGAATGTACCTGCACAGTACAATCAGCACCAAAATTACAACACAAACGTTCAGCATTGAAAGACAGTGTCCAGGGGGCGTTTCACAAAACTTTGTACGACTAGAATGTTCGTAAGTGCAAATTTAGGATCGTCTGGAAAGTTAAATTGATGGATTTACATTTATTGAGCATAGGCTGCATGCAGCCTATGCTCAATAAATGTAAATCCAATAATTGTTTACAAGAAAACATTGTTAATGTGAAATTTACAGACTATCATAATTTTGCACTTACGAACATTTTAGTCATACAAAGATTAGTGAAACGGCCCCCTGATCCAGATCCAAGCTCCCTAACTACATCAGATCACTTGGCCGTGGTGTGAATCTTTTAAATTGCTTTATTGATATATTTGTATTTTTCAATGAAACCCTGCTTTGACAGTACATAAGTGTCTCAAAAGGACAGTGAGTTTATATAGAGAATACCAGGTTAGTGTTTTTTGATATCAAGTTTATCAGGCAAGGCTAGGAAACGCTTAGGAATTCCGAGGCTTGACGAGGAATTCCTACCGTTTCTGAGCCAAGCCTGATAAACTTGATATCACTAACATGGTATTATATTTATCAGGTAACGCTTTACGCAACCAAATGAGCAATTATAACGTGATTTTCATTGAAAAGAACACTGAATTGTTTATGTTGCGTCATTACACATTATGTCATTCAGTAACGTCACGTGACGCTGTTAGACCAATGAAACATCAGTTTCCAATTCGTTGCAACCTGTATATTCATATCAGGTCACTGCCTGATACGACATTATGTTATCAGTCAAAACGTATTCTGCCAATACAAAGTTTGTTACCTGATAATTTGAAAGTGAATGGGTTCAACATCCCAGAAACAGCTAAGGTCATATAGAGACGGGACCAGAGTTTTTGTTTTGTTTGTTTATTGGTGTTTAACGGCCTATCAACAGCTAAGGTCATGTAAGGCCGGGCAAACGGGTTCGATCCCGTTTTAACCTGCTGCATTGGGGGGAAAATTCCAAAATCAGAACTGAATATTTACATCGAGAAACAATATATTCAGCCCTGAAATTAGAATAACCTGACCTGGTGGCAGGTCCATACCACACCAAAGTCACTTGGCCCCTTCCCCTAAAATAGGATTACGAACAATCATAATACTCACATAAGGGGTATAACCAGATTCAACTGTCACATACAAAATGCCAAAGACGTATGTGAGGGCCAAACCAAGTCTCCAGTCGGAATTCCGGTAAGGATGAACCCCGATCGTTAAATTACCCATCGCTTGCACCCACCTTCCACCCACCGGGACCAGAGTATAAAGTCTCATCCGACAGAGCAGTGGGATGGAAATACATGTACTGTGAAAGTAGTTTTGATGCCTAAGCCAAGGTTTGAACACACAACCTCCGGATTGGAAGTCAGGTGATGTAACCCCTAGGCCACAATCCAGCTCTGAATTCCGAGACAAAACAAATCGATACATAACAATTGTCAAGCACGACACGCAGAAAATATGCATGTACACCATACATGTATATCTCCCAGCCAGTTATCAAAATATGCACAAACAAGTTTATAATGAATGTTTACAACCCAAATCAAAGCAGAGTTTCATTGATGAAACAAACAAATTAGCTTCAACGACAACAAATGACAGTAGTCACTTGCAAGCGAACACTCATTATCGGATATTGAATATGTAAATTGCTCACATCACAACAATGGCTTCAAACAGTTTGTAAATTCACAATCAGATGTTGCAGTTATTGATACAGTTCATTGTAAAACTAATAACACCTACGTATTCACAAATTTACATATTCATAAACCCTATATAATTATAAAAAATAAACCCCATTTTTCTACAGTGGATGGTGGCCGAATTAGCTCAGTAGGTAGAGCGACGGACTGTGGATCGGGAGGCCCCGAGTTCTATTCCCACCTCGACCGCTGCAAATGGCCGATCCGACATGTCCTTGGGCAAGACAACTTCGTGCTAGCCTAGTCCTATCAGATGGGGACTTAAATAGTCGGTCCCGACATGCAAGGTCATCGAGCCAGGGAGTCATTAAATCAAAGCATTTCTACAGCGGAATCTCACTAAACTGGTGATCTAGGCAGCCTAAATGTGATTAATTTGAACAAGATTCAGTGTTATTATCTCCCATGATGTTTGTTCATGATTGCAAAGCACATACACATACATTGTTCATTTATATGTCTGAATAACAGTGGAGCCTCTTTAAACTGGACACCCTGGGGACCTCCCAGGGTGTCCAGTTTAGGGAGGTTCCATTGTAATACATGGGTTAAAACGTGCAATTTAATAACAGTGAAGCCTCTGTAAGCTGGCCATCCTGAGGACCTCCCAGGATGTCCAGTTAGAGATGTTCCACTGTAATGCCTCAGTTAACAGTGGAGCCTCTCAAAGCTGGCCACCCTGGGGACCTCCCATGGTGCCCAGTTTAGAGATGTTCCATTTAACCCTTTCAACACCAAGTAACTTAATAGGATGTTCCATGCCAATGTTTCACGCTATTTCATTAATTTTGTCCATTCAAATTATCCCATTCTTCTAAAAGCGTAATCTGTACGACGTTTAAAATTATTAACAAACAGTGGAGATCCTGATGAGACGGCTCGTTACGAGCCGGCTCATCTGGATCTGCACTGTTTGTAAACACTGTCTCTATAGAGGTCTGTGGTGTTGAAAGGGTTAAATACCCGGATTAAAACATACATTGCAATAGCATATGCATACATGATACTGTTTAAAATTACATGGCCAAGTGAAAACAATTCATCATAAATATATGTATGTTTTTAAGGCTATCAATTAACATGACAGGAAGGTATAATTACACAAAAAAGTAAACAATAAACTTTCTGGTTTTAAACTTGTTGAATGTTCATTAGAGAAAATGTAAACCGAGACAAATCGGCTATCCCAAGGTAATAAATATTACAAGATCCAGGCAAGCGGATATTCAGTGAGTCATTCGAATAGTCATAAATTACTAGATCCTTGGAAATCATCGAGTTATTCCAATAGTAATTATTTACTAGATCCTTCGTGGTCATTGAATCATTCTAACAGTCATGCACATTTTGCCTATTTTACAGGTATGTCCCACAGGGGACATGGATTTTTTTTTATTAATTCGTTCCCACGAAATAACAATTCGTTCTCAATTTAACAATTTGTTCTCTCGAATTAACAATTCGTTCCCATGATATAAAAATTTGTTCCCTCGAAATGACAATTTGTTCCCTCAATTTAACAATTTGTTCCCTCGAATTAACAATTTGTTCCCACGATATAACAACTTTCGTTCCCATGGGCAACAAATTGTTATTTCATCAGAACGAATTGTTAAATTGAAGGAAATAATTGTTAATTCATGTGAACGAATTGTTATTTTGTATGAATAAATCAATAAACAAGAGTTCCGAAGCTCACAATATACGCCCGTCGAGGCAAGGCCAGTCAACAAGGGGAGATAACTCACTGAAAATCATTAGGCTTCTTCATCTTGCCTTGATAAACATGTATACCAAATTTGGTTACGATCGGTCAAGTAGAACTTCAGTTATTGCGTGGACAAGGATACAGAGTGGCTGCCAAGGGGACATAAGTGATCAAGTCAACAAGGGGAGATAACTCACTGAAAATCAATAGGCTTTTTCGTCTTGCCGTGATAAACATGTATTCCGAATTTGGTTACAATCCGTCAAGTAGATCTCTAGTTATTGCGTGGACAAGCTGTGCCCGCCCGCCTGTACAAGATGAATACATAATACGTCCCAGTTTTTTCGAGCGTGCGTATAAAAAAAGAATTCTATGTCTCCTGCGGGGCTCCGTAGTATTGTCCTATGTACATCGAGTTAATAGAAGGCATTTGCATCATGGATTGTGGCAATATTGGCGCAGTCCATGACACAAATAATTCCAGCACAAAAATATTTACACAATTCCCTAACATTTGATTGGCCCGTAACAAGTTTCTGTCCAAAATTTATATCCCAGTAAACTCCATGCCGAACTACTTTCCGTAACCGTCAGGCGCAGTTAAAATAATTCTTAAGAAAACGGAAAATAAACACATTTTCTTGATGAATTTATTTCAAATACTGGAATTATAAGGAATGACTGGCATTTTTGTGGAATTTATTGGGGATATAAACTTGGAAAAGTCGCGGGAATACTGGACGAGGCCTTCCAGCCTTCGTCCAGTATTCCCGCGACTTTTCCAAGTTTATACCCCGATAAATTCCACAAAAAGGCTATTCATTGCTATAATAAACAAATGCTAGCTCCCAGGGTGTCCGGATTAGAGAGGTTTTACTGTAATACTTGTTCATGGGTCACATGGACAATTAGTGTCAACTAAATGTGTCACCCTCGGTATTAGACTATTATTAGCATTAATACTATTTACAGAGAAAAGGGACAACTTTATAAAAGACTTTATTACTTATCTGGAATACGTGATCATATGAACGGGAATTTAGTATCAATAACGTGTCTCAGAATTGGGCAATAATCACACGGATCGATCTCTCTCCTGTCTGCTTCACAGTCGTCGTGCAGGAGATGAAAACGCTGACTGCAGACGCACAGTCAACAAAGGTTCAGACAATTAATCCATTACAGCCCGATAATACATTAATTTGTTGGACTAATATGAATATTCAACAAGTAATCCGTAGAGCATGGTTAGTCCACATGTACGATGAGACTAGACGGCCGCGGCCCGCATGTCGGGCCCGCCGAGGCTTTGATAGTATAACCCGGACACACGTATGTACACACAGATGTACGTACGTCACAGTGCTGATTATATCGTTGCGCGACAATTATCGATCACACATGCGGACAGCCGTGCTCTAATTAATTGATCACACCCCAAACCTCTACCATATGTGGTTTTCCTAACAACACAGGGATATGGGTGAAGTGGGATAAGTGTATATGTTGTGACCACTCATTTGAACCATCTTGCCAAGATGGTTCAAATGAGTGATCACAACATATCCTGACTACTACTGGAAACATTTTGAAGTGATAAAGCGCAGATACCCGATAGAAAAATATAACATAATCTGCCAATGATGTCTCCGTCATAGCTGTACAGGTTTCATGTATAAAAAAAATCAAAATAATTCCAAAACAGCTATAGCTAAGAGGATGGTGTCATTGACAGACGTTAGAATGTAATTTTATAAGGTAGCTGTGCTTTTGATAGTTTCCAAATTTCGGTTTTTGGAAATGCCAATATACATTTCTTCCCATAGGCAGTAACAAAACTGACTAATTTGCTTAGTGGTGTATACGCTAAATATAATATTCCTATATTTTTTGCAATGAATCAGACATACATGTTCATCTCACATGGTGTGAAATGTCAATATTTCACTCATACCATTCGTGAAATTTCCTCATTTTCAACATCATTTACAGAAAATATCAGTTTCTGTAAATATATTTCATGAAAAATTGCAAATGTTCTTAGGTACAAAATCACATGGGGTGTCCCATATGTCATATTTGTTGCAAAAATATAAATATCCTCCATATCTCCTTACTTGCTCTGGCGGTCGAGGGCCTTGAGACGTAGCTCCTCCCAGCGGTTGTTGAGGAGCCCCATCTGGACCCGGATCTCATTCTCCTCGTCGACCTTCACCCTCGACCCCGTGATAAGGTCGTTTCCCTCACGGAGCACGCTGCCGATACTGTCCTGGTGCTTCGTCAGCTCTAGCATAAACTCCTGGTGATAGAGGATTGTGGTTGATGGTTGGTTGGTTGATGGGTTGGTTGGTTTGGTGGTTGGAGGTTGTATGGTTGGTAGACCAGTGGTTTAGGTGGTGGGTTGGTGGGTTGATGTATAGGTGGATTGATTGATTGATTGATTGATTGATTGATTGATTGATTGCTTGATTTATTGATTGATTGATTGATTGATTGATTGATTGATTGATTGATTGATTGATCGAGATGTGAGGATGAAAGTAGCTTATTTGCTTACTTTTAGAACCAATGAATTAATATTAGTCTGTTCCTGGTGAGTTTTCTGCCAACCTACTTTTGGCTAAATCTTAAAAATAATCCATAATTAAACAAGAAATGCGTCTGTCGAACGCGGATGCCACCTGCAGCATATTTGAGAAACTGTGACAAAGTGGTTAACCGAAAAGTGTGATGGACGGACGGACGGACGGAGATGGACGGACGGACGGACGGACGGACATTCTTACAGTACTATACTTATGTGGCTTATCACATATTAGCCACATAAAACGATTTTTAGCCACATAAAAGGATTTTTTAGGTGGCTAATTGTAACCAACCCTATCCTTTACCAAGTCCATAACCCTGTGGGGCTAGCCACATAAGTACCCTAATGTGTGCCCGGACAGATGGACGGACAGACGGACGGTCCAAACACTATATGCCACCCGTTTCTTCGAAACCCGGTGGAATAAAAAAATATAACGATCCCCATACAATTTGATTTATGAAAATATACTTAATTTGTGGATAATTTTTTATATTTAATGTAATCATGGAACAGACAGTAGGCATGAACAGTTCCACAAGCCACTACCCACCTCGTGTTCGGTGAACTGAGCCTTGACAGCGGTGACAGTGTCCGCGATGGGTTTCTGTGTCTCGATCACCTCCTCGGCCTCCAGCAGCCAGGTGAGCACATTCTCCAGAGAGTCCTGGTACGACAGCAGGTCCACCGACCCCGAACTCATCGTGCTCTGTCGACTCGACGACGTACTCAAAGACGTGCTTAACTGAAATGTGAAAGTAAATGGGTTTAATACTAGCTGAAATAAGAAGAGAAAGTGGCCGGTGGTGGGTTTAACCCTTTCACCCCTAAGTAACTGGAATGAATTTGATATGTTAATTTTGCAACCAATCCAATTGTCAAAAAATGATTTCAGACTTGTCCATTTATAAAAAATAGTGTTTTTGTTCTCAATAATATTAAAATTACTTGCAAATAGTGCAGATCCTGATGAGACGGCTCGTCATGAGCTGGCTCATCTGGATCTACACTGTTTGCCAATACAACTATACAGGCCTGTGGTGTTGAAAGGGTTAATACTCAGTGATGTGCTTAGCTGAAATGCTGGCATGATAGCAGGTTAGTGTCATCATGCTGTGTCGACTTGATGATGTTCTCTGTGATGTGCTTAACTGAAATATGAAGAGATAGTGGAATATCTCTGCAGGCTCCAGTTAAGGAATTAGTAATTGAGCATTTTCACTCCATCATATCTGAAGCAATTGGGTATTTCAATATTTTAATTGGGTAAAATAAATTCATACTACTGTTTACAACAGACAGACATTATTGAATAGCTTGCTTCGAAATGAAAACATGTCTTGGCATTTCATTAGAATTGTCTCCTTGGAGACAATTCTAATGAAATACCAAGATGTGTTTTCATGGAAAATAAGAAAAATATGCTATATTTGTGGTCTGTTTATTGTTTTCTGTAGCATGATAAAGGTACCACAAATTTGTTATTGCTTTTTGATACTCGCTACTTCTGATTTCAATTGGGTTTTTGGCAATTTTAATTGGATATTTACGCAAATACGCAGCTTATCTGGAGCCCTGTCTCTGGGTGTCGGGTTTAAAGATGCTCCAATGTCAATCAAACAAATAGACACTCTGAGACATGTGCTGTGCAAATTAAATAGCAAGAGGCAGTATCAAAATACCTAGTCGAAAAACGAAAGATTTTGGAAATTGATTCTGAAATCTAGCTAGACAGATAGATAGCTTGGAAACGGTCTAACTAAGAAAACAAAGACAACTAAGACAACAATTTTGAAAATCGGTCCATTATTTCTGAAATTAGATAAATGGCAATGAAAGCATCATGACAGTCGCGGTCGGGGCCCCAATATTTTGGCATCGTGGCCCCAGTATTTTGGCGTGACGGTCCAAATTTTGGCAAGGTGGGTGGAGGTTGTGCGGCCCTAATGTTAAAAGACTTAGGGACTTTATTTAGGTACAGGACAGTGACTTGTGTACCAGGAAATCGCATCCGAGGCGTTCTGGTTTTCCAAATTTTCTTGGCGGGAAGACCCCCAAACACCCCGCCCTACGATGCACATCGCACTTCGTCATTAAGTATTTTTTACGACGCGGTCTCGCAGCCCCAATGTCAGCTGCTTTCCGACGCACCTGCATAGACAGGTGTTTTCTCCGTTTAGAGACGTTCTATTGCAACACAGTTGTAGTGTCTTTGTTATACATAACCAACCACATCAAAATCACAGGTTGAAGTAACGGACCGAAGTCTATAAATACATTAAATATGCCTAAAAGCATCAATAAATGAAAAAAAATAAGCTAAACATTTTTTTTTACTATATGGAGGGAGTAAACAAAAATTGTTTAGCTTATTTTTTTCTTCATTTGTTGATGCTTTTAGGCATATTTAATGTATTTATAGACCTCGGTCCGTTACTTCAACCTGTGATCAAAATATGGACTATCCAACATTTGATGTGTGTAGCTCAGAATCAGCTGACTGACTCCCGGTGCGTGATTATAACTGAGCATGTACTAAAAGCTCATCCTATAATGTTGAGCTGACATTTCGATCGTGTTTGCAAAAATAACAACTGTTTCACTGACAAAATGGAAAACATTGTGAATACATGTATGTATACAGGCGCTTCTTGCTACGGAGATTAATGTTTCTGGGAGCTAGACTATGATTCATTTATTTTATAGTTCTATGGAACCATTTGTCTGGGACCCACTCTCCATGCCAGAATCTAGTGGCTTCCTCTACGGCCTGCTATTCATACAGCTGGAGAACACGATCCATATTTCAGGCCGTGACTCGAGAAATAGGACTTATGGGTTTTGTGAGCAACGTAGCGCGTGATCAAATATTACACTCCTGTAGCACGACGGGGGCTTCATTGATCGATTGATGGAATGACGAGCAGTGTAGTGTAGTTCCTGGTCAGACTGTGCGGCGGATGCCGCACAGTCTGATCAGGATCTGCACTGATCGACATTTCATCAAGTACACACCCGTCGTGCTTCTAACAAGCAATATAGAAAGTCATCAGGCCACAGGAGTGTGTTATTTGATCAGGAGCTACACTAATCGCAAAACCCATAAGCCCTATTTCTCCAGTCACAGCCAAATATCTGGCAGCAATCAATAGAAAACACATGAATACTGCTATTAGGAAGTATGGAGCTGACCCATCAAACTTGATCCTGGATTAAGTGACGCTTATATTCATGGAGCAATAAATAATGCCTCTCTGTGACCTAGGTTTTTATCTGGGTATGGAAGGTTGTTTGAGCCAATTCTCACTCTTCAATATCAGATAAATGAAACCTTGTTTTGTTATGCATTTTTCTATTTATTACACCATGTTTATGTCATGTTTGCCAGCACAATATACAGTGACACCATACTTATACAATTTTTACCAACTAAACATAGCCAAATAATATGTATACCATGTTTGCCATTAAATATACAGTCATGCTCACTCATAGCTGTACGATTTTCTGCTTTATAGCCAATACGTTGCACTATATCGCTACTTCAGTCAATGGTATAAATTTGTGGAGTGAGTGAGTGAATAGGGTTTAACGTCCGCTTTTCTGACATAGAGGTACAAGCCTCAGGGAGTCTACACGCAGACGGGTCAACAACGGGGTCGAGTCCCATATCCACTGTCCAAGGGGGGTAAATCCCAACCTCAGAACTCAATATTTACAATCAAAATATATATTCAGTCCTGAAATTAGAACAACCTGATCTGGTGCCAGGCCCTCGCCACACCAGCATCATTTATCCCATCCCCTAAAAGTAATAGGATTAGCGCTAATCTTACTTTTATATATGGGGCATAGCCCGACTCAACTCTCACATACAAGAAAGCCAAAAATGTACATGAGGGCCAAATCCGGTATAGTGGGTTCCGGAAAGTATGAACCCAATCATTAAGCCAGTTTAGTCGCCTTTTACGACAAGCAATGGCTACTGCAGCACTATTCTCAGGATCAGTTGATCCCGCCCCGGTGCCTGCACGGGGCTAAATTTGTGGAATAACGCTCCATTTCGCGCACTAAAATATAGAAATAATCTGCAGGGAATTGACATTCATACTTCGCTATATTGTTATTGACATTCATACTTCGCTATATTGTTATTGACATTCATACTTCGCTATATTGTTATTGACATTCATACTTCGCTATATTGTTATTGACATTCATACTTCGCTATATTGTTATTGATAGAAAAATTTAAAATATGCATCAAACACAAATTTGGAAATACTACTCAGTCATAACGCTTATGTAATGCAATGTAATGTAATTAGAGTTATGTACATGTACTCAGAACTAAGTCACACCATGTGTATGTCATGTTTGCCAACACAATATAGTCACACCAAACTTATACACTTTTTAGCAACTAAATATATAGCCAAATCATCTGTATACCATGTTTGCCACCAAATATACATTCACACCACGGGTATGTCATGTTTGCCAACACAATATAAAACCACATCATGTTTGTGTCATGTTTACCAACACAATATACAACACATCATGTTTGTGCCATGTTTACCAACACAATATACATTCACACCAAACCAATGTTTACAAGTCACACCATATTGTGTGCCATGTTTATCAATGGACAAAGGCCTAGACATGTTTATTAGCCATGCTCAAGACCCCATTACCTAGCATTATGGCTGATAGTCTACAACATCATATCTGAAACAAGTACCTGCAGACATAAGATAGACACACTTAAAACAAAGTAATTTCAAATGTTGAAAATCTACAAGACATCACAGGTGTGAAAGTTAAAACAAAGTAATTGCAAATGTTGAAAATCCTCAAGACAACACAGGTGTGAAAGTTAAACAAAACAAAGTAATTGCAACTGTTGAAAATCGCGAAGACAATACAGGTGTCTATACTGGTTAAAAATGAATAATAGTGGATTTTCAGCGGGGGGATCACAATTAGTGCTGTCTGCTGGACTAATTACTGCAACAAGTAAGGTACAATATATAGACAATAAACAGCTGAAGGTGCATTACCATGTTGCACCACAGCAGCTGGGTTAGATGAAACTGGAAAGATTACCAAGAACACTGTGTAATAAACTGCATGTCAGATGTCTCCATTTGATACAAAATATAAAGCCAACCTTCAAGTTGTTGTTAACCCTTAGAATGCTGGAACCGAAAATAGTCGTCTGCTGTTAATTCATATTTTGTCTTTTCTCTCAGTAAAAACATGGTTTGGCAGCATTTTAGAATCATTTCCATTGGAAATGATTCTAAAGTGCTGCCAAACCAAGTTTTTGATGAGAAAAATGGAAAATAAAAAATATTCAGCAGACGACACAAATTAATTCAGCATTGTAAGGGTTAAAGTATATTTCATGATGGCTGCTGCTCCCAATCACTATGTAGATCTATAAGTGTTACAGTTCAAAAGCTAGAAAAGTAGAAATAACTACCAAATAATTTGGGTGCACCAACGACTGGTGGGACGTACAGCAAAGAAGAAGGTGGTATAAAATATTGTAGTAGACATGTAGAAAACAAACATATGTACTGGTAGTCATATTTTCATACTAAAATATGACAACATAAGGTAACACATAAATGAGCAAGAAAGTGAAGTGATTCATACAAGGACCATCTGGAATCAAATCAAGCTTCTCACAAACTGAGCTGCACTTGGATCCCATCGCTGTCGTGGTTGGATCATACACATGAAATGTTAAGCCAATCGCTCATAATGTAATAGGAGAATGGAGAACTGTCTACTGAATGTGAAATCAAAGTTATTTGATCTTGACCTTGAACACAGGGAGGCATGAATGATGAGAAACACGCACATGAAGCTTCAAGCCAATCGCTCGTACACTAAAGTAGTAATAGGAGAATGGAGAAACGCGCACACATCTACTGAATGTAAATTTTAATTGATCTTGACCTTGGGCAAAATGGGAGAATGGGTTGGGCAGGGAATGAAAATATGAATGATGAGAAACATGCACATGAAGTTTGATATGATTTATTGGTGTTTAACAGCCTATCAACAGCTAATATGGATGATAATAAACATGGTCATACACTAAAGAAGTTATAGGAGAATGAAGAAACGCGCATGCATCTACTGAATTTGAAAATCTACCAAATAGCATGGGTGGGGTGGGGAATGAATATATGGATGGTAATAAACATGGACATGAAGTTTAAGCCAATCAGTCATATGCTAAAGAAGTGTAGCAGAATGGAAAACATGACGGACAGACTGACAGACAACTTTTGTATCCCATTTTCTTCTTTTATTGAACAATAAGGATCATAAGATTTACATAACGTCATTCTGATGTTGGACCGCATATCACGTGACAATACAAACATCCATGATACATTATTGATTAGTTGTGAATATGAAATCGAAGCATCACTCGTCAATCATCATTTATGTTAATTTTTAGACAGTTAACCCAACAAACATATGCCTGATTAGACATGGACGATGGTAATAATATGGATTTTACAGAACCTGTCTGGGTATTTTATGAACGCCCCTCGTATCGTATTCCATAATTTCTATCTGTATTGCAGAGGTGACAAGGTGCATGATCATGTGGTTATAACAACAACAGTGGCTGAAAGTGTTGAAATCTTGAAAGTATTATTTGATATTTTCCTTAATATGAAATGGATTTTGATGAAATATGGCGCAGCAAACGCGTCTTCATGAGCTGCATTTAGTCGTCATTGGAGTTCGGCACAGACTTATGTCGTTTTTGCGAAGAATCGATTTCCATGTCTACTGACACGGAAATCAATTCTTCGCAAAAACGACACAAGTTTGGCCAAAGTACAGAGACCACCAAATGCAGCTTAACAAGATGCGTTTGATGCACCATATTTCATCAAAATCCGTTACCTAATGAGGACAATATAAAAGAATACGTACTTTCAATCGGATGGATTCTGGAAGTTTCAGTACTTGTTGTTGTTGTTAGTACCACGTGATCATACACCTTGGGTGAGTAATCTTTAAACAAGAGGGCCATGATGGCCCTAAATCGCTCACCTGACTCCATGAACACCAGAGGAGAATGTGATATTGAGTTCATGTGTTTTAAAAAAATTGTGCTATTTTTAGATGGCGGTCATCTGGGATTAAGCGATGACTCTCATTTTACCAACCGAAAATGCTTCACCAAGGATCTTAACTTACTATGAAGTTTGGCCAGCATCGGCCATGTGGTTCCTGAGAAAAAGACGTAAAAAATCTTGAATAAATTGACCTTTTGGAGGCCATTATGGATGACATAATCATCCGATTCTGACAAATATTGCACCAGAGCTATCGCCTCATCGATACCTTCAAAAAATAATTTTTGACCCCACGGGCCACGCCCATTTTTGACCCCGGGGTCACCATTTTAACAACTTTGAAAGAGCATTCTACGTCGATCATTCCTACCAAGTTTAGTCGAAATCCGGCTGGCAGTTCATGAGAAGATTTTTTAAAAATTTGTATTTTTAGATGGCGGCCATCTTGGATTAGCGACGACCTCCGTTTTAACAAATCTGAAAAGGTTTCATCCATGGACCATAACTGTGAAGTTTGGCCACCATGGGCCAAGCGGTTCGTGTGAAGAAGAATTTTGAAATCTCTAATATTTAAAGAACGACCTTTTGACCTTTCGGAGGCATTCTTGGATGACATGAGCATCCAATTTCGATAAAATAATGTACCAGAGCGATCGCCTTTTTGATACCTTCGATTTGATATAGACATGACTATATTAGGTCAAAAATAAAATTTGACCCCAATTTGACCCCACGGGCCACGCCCATTTTTGACCCTGCGGTCACCATTTTAATAACTTTGAAAGAGCATTGTACATTGATCATTCCTATCAAGTTTTGTCGAAATCCGGTTGGCGGTTCTTAAGAAGATTTTTGAAGAATTTGTGCTATTTTTAGACGGCGGCCATCTTGGATAACGTGATGACGTCATTTAATCCCCCTACCTATGGACCATGACCATGAAGTTTGGTGACTATATGCCCAATGGTTACCGAGGAGAAGACGGACGACGGACGCCGGACGACGACGGACACATTGCGATAACAATAGCTCACATGAGCTTCGCTCAGGTGAGCTAAAGAGCATCAGCACTCAAACGCTGCCTTGGACTAGTCAATTCATGTAAGTCATAAAACAGGAAATGATGTTTATAATGAATTAGGGTTTACTTATTGTGGAAGCGGCACTAATGACGTGTGACTGATGAAGGTTACATCTGTGTAATGGAGTCCCCATGTAAAAACCACTGGTACAGGGAGGAGGCGAAATGGGATAAGAATACATGTGCAGTGGAACCTCTATAAACCGCATCCGCACAGTCTGATCATGATCTGCACTGATCGCCATTTCATCAATTACACACCCGTCGTGCTTCTAACAATGAATATAGAACGTCATCAGGCTATGCTATTCGGTCAGGAGCTACACTGGGCACAAATCCCATAAGCTCCATTTCTCCAGTCACATCCACATATACACTCCTTGCACAGTGGAGTCTCTATAAAATGTAACTCAGATGACCAGACTTGTTTGCATGCATTGCAATAATGAGCATATTATGTCACTGTTTGTACATGTACGTAATTCGCTATGGGGAGGTATTCGGCCCGGTTAGATCAGTCGGTTAGAGTGATGGCACGGTAAACCAGGTCCTTGGTTCAAGCCCCGGGCCGGTGCACAGGTGTCTCACCCTGTGCCACATAAATTATCATTAGAGACGAATAACAGTGAAACACATCAACGTACCATATTTATTCCCATAGTAGCCCCATCTCTAATAGTAGCCCCTTATTTGCATTATAAATGTTATTTTCACATACAAAAGCCATTTAAAACATTGTTTTAAATGGCTTTTGTATGTGAAAATAACATACATTGTATTTTGATCCTATTTTCCACAATTTGATCCCCACGAATTGCATAACTCCGGGGGGCGTTTATTAGAATAAATACGGGAAGTTCACTGTCTCTGGTTTACTATGATGTAAACAGGTAACAGCATTGGCAATGCATTATTTGGCAGAGAACCCACTGATTGTAATAATTACAGTTAACCCGGCCTTTCAACACGATATACAATGCCAAAATAATGAGCCATCTCGTATGAATCTGCAGTCGTAGCCACATTGAGGCCTGAGGTACAGGCCTCAGTGTTTTATACCCGAGGCATAGGAAAAGTCCTGAATAAAATATACTGTGACAGATTTATGCCGTGTTTTGCCTCAGCGTTGGGTGGGTGTTCACTAGGTTTGCAGTAGTTGTATAACTTATTTTGATACCATGGATGTGACACCATGATGAACGGAGCCCCGCAGGGGACATGGATTTTTTTAATTAATTTGTTACCATGAAATAACAATTTGTTCCCTCAATTTAACAATTTGTTCCCACGATATAACAATTTGTTCCCTCAAATTAACAATTCGTTACAACAAAATGACAATTCGCTCACTCAATTTAACAGTTTGTTCCGTCAAATTAACAATTCGTTGCCACGATATAATAATTTGTTCCCATTTGTGGGAACGAATTGTTAAATTGAGGGAACAAATTGTTAATTCGTGGGAATGAATTGTTAAATTGAGGGAACAAATTGTTATTTCGTGGAAACGAATTAATAACAAAATTAATTCTACGTCCCCTTTATTTATTATTATATATTATTTTTATTTTTGTTATTTCTCAATGAAATTTCTGGATTATTTTTACATATACATTGCTTCATCAATGTTTTGAAAAAAATAAGTATTTAATTCAGCATTTATCTATCCGATAATGCCGAATTACGCAAGTGTAAACAGACAGTAAATGCTGTCGCTATAATGCGTTGTTAGCAATTACCGACAGGTACCATATGTTTTCACGACAGCTTGATAGAGACGAGAAAATTGCAGATTCTTTTTAACGGCAGATTCATTATAACAGCACATTCGTCTCTGACGAACTATGCCATTGTAACAAATCCTGACTGTATATGTTGTGACCAAACATTTGAACCGTCTCGATGAGTGGTCAAGACAAATACTTCTGAGCGCATAGAAGGAAAATATTTAGGATTTTCCGCTAACATAATGGCGTATCCTCAGCATGAAAAGTGTTACCCTTAGACCTCTACTCACAACAATTGTCGTCTGCTGTTGCTTTTATATCTTGCCTTATTTCTCAATAAAAACATGTTTTGACAGCACTTCAGAATCATTTCCAATGGAAATGATTCTGAAGTGCTGTCAAATCATGTTGTAAATTATTCTAAAGTGCTACCACAGCATGTTTTTGATGATTAAAATAGAAAATAAACAGCAGATGACAAAAAAAATAATTAAGATAGCGGTCTCAGCAGTTTGAAAATGAACATAATGGAAGTGTCCATTCCATATTGCTATACATATTTGTTACTACCACTCCTTAACCCGGAGAATGCTGGGAATGAAAATTGTCGTCGAGCGCTACGGATTTGAATGCACTAAGTATGTGACCTTGGGTTTAGCGGGGGGCCCGATGATCCTGGCTTTGTCACAGCATGATAGAAGATCATCAGAAGAATGCATGTGTGAAATATGAAGCAGTACTGTTTAAGGAAACAGAAATTATAAGAAATTTACCTGAGCGGGATGTACGGACACTGGTAACACTAAATGCCCCCCTCACCATTCGGTGGTGGGGGGCATAAAAATAAACCGAAGACAACAAAATGTAATTCAGCGTTGTAAGGGTTAAAGACTATCTCAAGAAAAACATAATATTAATATGTAATTCAAGGATTTTATGATTAATGTTGATACAGTATACAACTTTTGAAGTAGGTATCAGTTGTGTTTGATAGAACTCTGCACCTGTGTTTTGATTGGTGCATATGCAGGGTAGGTTTATACCCAGATAATGGACATGTTTCATTGAACATGAACGTGACGGTATGCAAATGCAGAAACTGCAGTTGTATTTTCAATCATTATACAGGTCACAGACACCTAGTCGTACGTGGTTTGCATAAATTATCACATTCACCTACAATTGTTTATTAACCTTTAGAATGCGGGAAACATAAATTGTTGTCTGTTGTTGTTTCATATGTTTGCTTCTTTCTCAATAAAAACATAGATTCTAATGTGTTGTCAAAACATAGTTTTGATGAGAAAAATTGAAAATAAAAAATAAACAGCAGACGCCAAAATTTAATTCAGCGTTGTAAGGGTTAAAATGCGGGAAACATAAATTGCCGTCTGCTGTTGTTTTATATTTCGTCTTCATTCTCAATAAAAGTTTTGTCTGCTCACAACTGACACTAACAGCAACTCGTTTGTGTTTTCCAGCTGCTGATTACACATTCACATGAAAGGCAAGATACAGACAACAAATTGGATGCCGCGATGGGACAAAACGGATCTCAGACCAGTTTTCATAAAACTGAAATCTCATCATGATGTCGTTGCAAGGTCAAATCTAAAAATCTAATTTATTCACTGCTGGTTGCAATACAACTTCATTAACCCACCCAGACAAAAATTGTCGTCTGCTGTTTGTTAGAGGTTGTCTTCTTTCTCAATAATAACATGGTTTAACAGCACATTAGAATCATTTCCATTGGAAATAAAACAAACAGCAGACGGACAAAATTAAATTAAGAATTGTAACGACTAACTGAATGGCAAACAGTGCAGACCATGATGAGATTACTTGAGGAGTATCTTGATCAATATACAATGCTTGCAAACATCATAAGGTATGGTCAGTCGGAAAAGCCCGCAAATGTCATCTCTATAATGGACAGATTAACTAAATAATCACCCATGCGGTTGTCAGACGACTTGAAGCCTTGGTATTTTGTTTCATTTGCGGTGGTATTTTGGCTTGTTTGCGGTGGTATTTTGGCTTGTTTGCGGTTGGCATAGTGAATATCATCCAAAACCAGACTATATAAGCAAACAAGACAGTGTAAACTTGGAAAACACTTATTATATCTATCTATGCAAATTCTGATTAACCCTTACACCGCTATCTTAATTTTTTTGTCGTCTGCTGTTTATTTTCTATTTTCCATTTTTATCACCAAAAACATTGCTTTGACAGCACTTTAGAATCATTTCTGACATGCTTTGACAGCACTTTAGAATCATTCTGAAGTGCTGTCAAACCATGTTTTTATTGAGAAATAAGGCAAGATATAAAAGCAACAGCAGACAACAATTGTTGTGTGTAGCAGTCTAAGGGTTAAACCATAGCCAGCGGAGCACGAAAATTATCGTCTGCTGTTGCTTTATATTTTGCCTTCTTTCTCAATAAAAACATGGTTTGACAGAAATGGAAATGATTCTAAAGTACTGTTAAACCATGTTTTTGATGATAAGAAATCGAAAATAAAACAAACGGCAGACGACAAAATTTAATTCAGCAGTGTAGGGGTTTACAAAAACATTGGTGCAGTCTGAACAGTGTCGTCACTTCACTGGTCACATCATGGTTGATGACAAATGGGTCACCAGCTAAGAAAAGAGACCTTAGAGCAGTTGTGACCAGTGTAGATCCTGATCATAAATGTACTACTGCTCAGTAGGCACAGAATGTTCTTTATAGGAATTAAATAAGTGTATAATTGTGTCACTATTCCACCAGTTCTAAAAAAAACATTATGTGCCTACTGAGTGGGCATGTACCTTTAAAGTCAACAGACAGATCAAATACAATTATACATGAACATAAACAGTGTTATGCTGACTGAATGACAACCAGTGTAGGCCCTGATCAGACTGCATGGATGCGCAGGCTGATCTGGGGCTACGCTGGTTGCACATATCATAATGTACCTTTCCTCAGTCGGGAGCCCAAATATAGTACATGTATGTCTCGACCACAACCTGACATTGCTAGTTGTATCAAACCCCAGCTGATTTTAAAACTTTCATGAACAAATGAGCAACTTTGGACACAAGATTTCAGAACGAGACTCACCTACTATAACATTCTAATTGATCATTTTTAAATTACACCATTATTTCCAGTTGTCAGTGCAAATAAATGTTGAAAATCTGGCCCTTATTATAGGAATGAATGGCCTTTTTGTGGAATTTATCAGGGTATAAACTTGGAAAAGTCGCGGGAATACTGGACGAAGGCCGGAAGGCCTCGTCCAGTATTCCCGCGACTTTTCCAAGTTTATATCCCCGATAAATTCCACAAAAAGGCCATTCATTCCTTATAATTCCAGCATTTGAAATAAATTCATCAAGAAAATGTGTTTATTTTCTGTTTTCTTAAGAATTATTTTAACTGCGCCTCACGGTTACGGAAAGTAGTTCGGCGTGGGAATTTACTGGGATATAAATTTTGGACAGAGACTTGCAACGGGCCAATCAAATGTTAGGGAATTGTGTAAATATTTTTGTGCTGGAATTATAACAGTATATTTTTATTTGTTTTACTAAATACCCCCAAAATATCACCAATTCACTTAACACTTTAGACCTAGTTCACCCTAAGTGTGTATAACTAAAAACTAATACGAGACGGTGAATGAATATTAAAGTGATTTTAAAGTAAAATTACACCTGCCACTTCCAAGCAAACAGACAATATTATATAGATCTATGAACATGAAAACACATTGTACTCATGTGTGGATTTATTAGCATACAACCAACAGTGTAAACACCGAATGAAATTTTGACGTCTGCTGTTAGTTTATATTTTCCATTTTTCTCATCAAAAACCTGGTTTAACAACACATTAGAATCATTTCCAATGGAAATGATTCTAAAGTGGTCATACCCTGTTTTTATTGAGAAAGAAGACAAAATATAAAACAACAGCAGACGGCAATTTATGTTTCCCCGCTGTTGTCTGCTGTTTTTAATTTTTGCTTTAATTCTTAACAAAAACCTGGTTTTGACAGCACATGAGAATCGTCTCCACTGGAGACGATTCTCATGTGCTGTCAAAACGAGGTTTTTGTCGAGAAATATTGAAAATAAAACATTTCCAGCAGACGACAACATTTAATTCAGCGTAGTAAGGGTTAACATTTCATGCAGTTTAACCTTTAGAATGTGGGAAACGCAAATTTCCATCTGCTGTTAATTGTTTCATATTTTGTCTTCTTTCTCAATAAAAACATGGTTTGACAGCACTTTAGAATCATTTCCACTGGAAATGATTCTAAAATGCTGTCAAACCATGTTTTGATCGAGAAAAATTTAAAAATAAAGAAAAAACAGCAGACGACAAAATTTAATTCAGCATTGTAAGGGATACCATAATTTTTGGATGATAAACTAGCTGCAGACAAACACAGATAAATGGCCAGGGAGTTTCTTGTGAGATTTCCCCAACAGACAAATCAGATAACCCAGCCAAGGTTAACACTACCCCAGGTAAGTTGAATTTTCTGCTGTTATTTTTCATATTTCTCCGTTGTATGAATGTGGATTTAAACGTCAGTAAGGCAATTACAACCAACTTGTAAATTATATGTTTGTTGAAAAACCTGCAAATCTACAGACAATAATACCCATATTAAATATACATTCAGATATTATCTATGACCACTCACATGTTTAGTTACACTCAGAATAAATTGTTATCAATATTAGTGGAATTTCACCATGTTTCTTAGAACACTTAGAAAATGGGAATCAAAAATTGTCGTCTGCTGCTGTTTTATATTTTGTTTTTTTCTTTCAATAAAACATGAATTGGAAACATTTTAGAATCATTTCCATTGGAAATGATGCTAAAGAGTTAATTGTCAATGCATGCTTTTGATGAGAAAAAGGGAAGATAGAAAACAAACAGCAGACGACAACATTTAATTTAGCATTGTAAGGGTTAAGATGTCAAACAATGTGCAAATTGTGGTCATTGACTTGAACACAGATGAAATGGTGATCGCACAAAATAAATATTTTTCAGAAAAATACACGTATGACTGATTTTCATATTTCCCCCACATGCGAATGTCACATTTTTGTACACACAAATACTCAGATTTAAATAGGTTAAAACACAGTAGTAATCGAGACATAAATGGCTACCACGTGTCATTGACAATATCAATTAATTACCTGTGTAACTGTATATCCAATCGTAATCCTGCAAACTCATACATCCAGCTAGATGTGTAATAAATTGTAAGATATTCTCACAAATCATTCATTTCAAACATTTCCAATTTTATTCGCATTAAATCCACAACGCGATGCGTAGACTGATCGAGATCAACACTCACTGAAACGGTTCACAGTTATGAATACTATCTAACCCGTAAAACGCAAATTTAACTTTGTCGTTTGCTGTTAATTTTTATTCTCCACTTTCCTGAACAAAAACATGATTTGACAGCAATTGAGAATCTTCTTCAGACGATTCTCAATTGCTGTCAAAACCTGTTTTTGATGCGAAATTCAACAAACATGAAAAAAACAGCAGACGACAATATTCGGTTCCCGGTTGTTGAAGGGTTAAATTTGGCAAATAATATTCCAAGGCCAGTGAAGCAGAGAGCACATCAACGTGACAGTGTACATATAACAGACGAGCCATTGTTTACAGATGTAAACATATCCCGTTAACAGCAAACATTCTCCACCCACTGACTCCCGCACGATAACACCACCAACTTATATTACTTGCATGCTCACCGTTGTGTAATAATCTTTTTCATATTCGTCACGAGGTTGAGAAGTGGGACAGTATGATGTGTGCGACCAGTGTAGCCCCAGATCAGCCTGCGCATCCGCGCAGTCTGGGGCTACATTGTTGCCATTCAGTCACAGATGTCAGTAAAATATTTGATTGATTGGGGTCTTACATCCATTCAACAGCTTTGTTGGTTGGTTGGTTGGTTGGTTGGTTGGGTGGATGGTTGGTTGGTTGGGTGGTTGGTTGGTTGGTTGGTTGGTTGGTTGGTTGGTTGGTTGGTTTTGTTTGTTTGTTTGTTTGTTTATTGGTGTTTAACGGCCTATCAACAGCTAAGGTCATGTAAGGCCGGGCAAACGGGTTCGATCCCGTTTTAACCTGCTGCATTGGGGGGAAAATTCCAAAATCAGAACTGAATATTTACATCGAGAAACAATATATTCAGCCCTGAAATTAGAATAACCTGACCTGGTGGCAGGTCCATACCACACCAAAATCACTTGGCCCCTTCCCCTAAAATAGGATTACGAATAATCGTAATACTCACATAAGGGGTATAACCAGATTCAACTGTCACATACAAAATGTCAAAGACGTATGTGAGGGCCAAATCAGGTCTCCAGTCGGAATTCCGGTAAGGATGAACCCCGATCGTTAAATTACCCATCGCTTGCACCCACCTTCCACCCACTGGTTGGTTGGTTGGTTGACCTTGGGCACAGAGGAAGCATGTGTGGGGTGGGGAACCAGAGTTGTTCAAACACATTGTTAATACAGTAAAGAAGTTACTTGAGTCATTTGACCCTGACCTTCGACACGGGTGGGGTGAGGAATGAAAATATGGATGATGATAAACATGTACATAATTATGTTTGTAACTTACAGACAAGTCTGTTACTATTCCACATTTGATTTTCGCAAACAACATGGAAACTAGTCTCTTGTTTCTTCTGGAAATTTGTATTTTCGCAGTAAAACATGACAATTGGGGAAAAAAACAGACAACAAAATTGAAATTCAGCATTATCAGGTGCAAAAGATTTCAAGATATTTGTAAGTATGTGTAGATGAGGAATTAAATTTTAACCCTTAGACCGCTATCTTATGTTTTTTGTCGCCTGCTGTTTATTTTCTATTTTCCATTTTTATCATCAAACACATGCTTTGACAGAATAATTTACAACATGCTTTGACAGCACTTCAGAATCATTTCCATTGGAAATGATTCTGAAGTGCTGTCAAAACATGTTTTTATTTATAAATAAGGCAAGATATAAAAGCAACAGCAGACGAAAATTGTTGTGTGTCGCGGTGAAAACTGCCATGAAATGTCTGCCAACATTCAGTTTCTATTACAGAAAATATTTTCAAAATCAATGCCGGTAAATACACTCACGGAGACCCTCTCTATCTGGAGACTGTTACATATAACATGCACGGAGACCCTCTCTATCTCGAGACTGTTACATATAACATGCACTGCGAGAACGTTCAATAATATTATGTGAAACTTGGCAGACAGTGCAGATACCACTGAGATTGTCCAGACACGATGTGAGTGACCCCACTTGCAGTGAAACTGTGCTCGGTTCAGCCTCGGCTCAGACAAACTCTTACTGCTCCAGTCAACCCAGACTTTCCCCGGCAAATGCCATAAATGTTTTATGATCTAGTGTCTTGTAACTCATGGTTTCAATGTGAGTTCCTGGCAAGTTCTCCCTAACACATGTAAACTTATCGTATATGAGACAAGCCATGTGATTTTGTACCTTAGGACATATGTGATTTTTTATCAAATAAGTTTACAGAAAATGTTACATTTTCTGTAAATTTTGTCGAAAGATGTGTGAAAATTTCATCAATTTTCGACGTCACAAGTTTCTAAGATACAAAATCGCATGGCGTGTCTCAAATATGGCTGTGAGTTTCAAAGCTTTATGGGATTTGTGACCAGTAGCATACTCCTGTAGTAGCTTGATAACGATCTATACTGCACGAAGGATGTTTTATTGATGGAATGGCTAATAGTGCAGATCCTGATCAGACTGTGCAGATGCATGGGCTGATCTGGATCCTGGTTGCAAAACCATTAAGCACAATATCTCCAGTCAGAGTCACATATAGGCTGCTTAGCTTGTCAGAAATGTACAATGAGAAAATGTACTCAGCAGATATATAAGATGGAAAAGCATCTATGGACGTTCTGGAAGAATCTGAGTTACAATGACTACAGTGGGCGGTGACAACAGTGACACCTCTCTAAACTGAAAATATTCAAGTATATTATTGATTTATTGGTTGGTTGATTGGCTGATTGCTAGCTTGGTTGGTTGGTTGATTGATTGATTGATTTGTTAGTTGGCTGAGTGATTGGTTGGTTATTTGATTGATTGATTGATTGGTTGGTTATTAGATTGATTGATTGATTGTTTATGGCTTTACATTAGTTCCAAAACAAGGTCATGCACAGATTTTGTTTGAGCTCCCAGGGTATCCAATTTCGAGAGGTTCCACTGCAATTAAGCATAGTATTGATTAATTTTGATTGATTGGTTGATTGATTGATGGATTATAGTTTTACATCCATTCAACAAGGTATTATACAAACAGGAATGCACCTGCATATGTATATTACCACTCGGACATGGTTTTGTGTTGAACAGACATTAACCCTTACTACGCTGAATTAAATATTGTCGTCTGCTGGAAATGTTTTATTTTCAATATTTCTCGACAAAAACCTGGTTTTGACAGCACATGAGAATCGTCTCCAGTGGAGACGATTCTCATGTGCTGTCAAAACCAGTTTTTTGTTAAGAATTAAAGCAAAAATGAAAAACAGCAGACGGCAATTTACGTCAACAGCGTAGGAAGGGTTAATACAGTGAAAAGTATCCAAAACAAACACTGCAGTCTCTGGGTGTCCCTGGAAACAACACTGTATGAGTGTATTCGAGCTGCTGCTAATGGATAAATGGTAAGAGGCCGTGCGAACAAATGGAAAGTTAGATCAAACTAGAGTCTTTCATATCAAGTTTACCTCACGAGGATCGGTAGTGTCAGTATACTGCATATAATTCCAGGGCTTACCGAGTCTTATTGAGGAATTACTACTGTTTCTGGGCTTAACAGGGTAAACTTCCAACTAGAAGGAGTTAGCATAATATTTTATTTATTAGTTATGAAATTTGCACCGTTATCAATGAAAGAAATGTGGTTCTATTGATGTTTGATGATTTGGTGACCTGAAGTGACCTTAACCAACCAATGAAATGCCACTGAAGGTAGTCAATTGTCCTTACCTTTGTATGAGAGTCAAAGCCTGCATATGCTAATGAGGTTACTGGATAAAGTTATGTGGCTGTGACTGGAGAAATGGGGCTTATGGGTTTGTGACCAGTGTAGATCCACCAGATCAGTCTGTGAATCTGCACAGTCTGATCAGGATTTGCACTGTTAGCCGTTTCATTAACTCTTTGCATGCTAGTGGCGAAGATATCCGCCAAACGAATTAGGAGTATATGTTTTATTTCTCTCTATAAATATGTCTTGAAATTTCATTAGAATTGTGTCCTCCGGACATAATGAAATTCCAAGACATATTCATGACATTTATAAGGAGAAATAAAAGAAAATACAATGAATTGTCATCTGCTATTTTTTAACTATTTATAGCCCACAAATTTCCCAGCATGCAAAGAGTTAAGGAAACACCTGCCATGTATCTAACAAGCAATATAAATACCGGTACTTTTCCAGGCTATAGGAGTGTGCTATTTGATCAGGAGCTACATTGGTTACAAATACATTAAACCCCATTTCTACCGTCACACATGTGGCTGTGCCTGGAGAAATGGGGCTTATGGGTTAAGTGACCAGTGTAGCTCCTCATCAAATAGCACACTTCTGTAGCCTGATAATGATCTATATACCTTGTTAGAAGCATGACAGGCGCTTCATTGATGGAATGGCACAGTCTGATCTGGATCTACACTGGTCGCATAACCCATAAGCCCCATTTCTTCAGTCACATCCACATATGTGTTTGAAAGCAAATATGGATGCAAATAGAATAATTTTACTTAAACTAAAATATATCAAGGTTTTTTTTGCATTTTATCATTTGATGCCGTGATGCATTACCAGTACATATCTTTGGCAACCAGAATGGCAGTTACATATGTAGATAGAGGCGAAGCCATGTGCACTTATTTAAACCTTAGACCGCTACACACAACAATAGTCGTCTGCTGTTGCTTTTATATCTTGCTATATTTCTCAATAAAAACATGGTTTGACAGCACTTCAGAATCATTTCCAACGGAAATGATTCTGAAGTGCTGTCAAAGCATGTTGTAAATTACTCTAAAGTGCTGTCAAACCATGTTTTTGATGATGAAAATGGAAAATGGAAAATAGAAAATAAACAGCAGACGACAAAAAAAAAAAAGATAGCGGTGTAAGAGTTAAACTGCAATGCCACTTTCAACACACATCCTGGTAAAACTCTTTCAATTGTGTTCTCCTCATCCCACCCCACCCCCTCCTCCCACCTGCACGCTATTCACATTGATACAGTGATGAATTGGAGATTGAAACAGGCAAACCTCATTGTTTCAGGTATTGTAAGAGTTAACAGAATGAAGACGAAACCTCACAATAACTAGACATTATGTTTATAAAACATGGATATGCCGCCGTGGCATACTAGACTAACTATGGCTAAGTATTTCAGCATCATTTCGAAGGTGACAAAGGTCAAGGTCGTCTTAATGGTGGCGTCAGTGTGTGAAAAATGTTCAGGTCATTCGAGTGTCCAAGTATCGAAGCAATCCTTCGCGTAATATTGAAGATATTACATGTTGAAGAAACTCTTACAAACATTTTTTATGTAAATGTACATGGACGGACATACAGACGGACGTATGCAACCTCAAGAGCAACGCAATATTCCCCTCTTGCTATCGCATAGGGGGCATACTCACAGCATTAAGTCTATTAAAACTTCACCATAATCAAATAACACAATGTTTAATAATTTGGGATTTCGGTAATCTGTTACACATTGTTGAAACATTTTATACAGGTTTGTGACACACATAGGTGTTTCATTGATGGAATGGCAAACAGTGCAGATCCTGATCAGAGGCTGATCTGGATCTCCACTGGTCACCAAACCCATAAGCCCCATTTCTCCAGTCACACCCACATATATATGTACAGCGTGAACAGCAGAATATTTCAATGATTAGGAGTGGAATCGAATGGTGCTTAACGGCCCACCAACATATCATTTAGGACCAAGCAATGTAGATGAAGAATAACAAGAAATGCGTCTGTCGAACGCGGATGCCACCTGCAGCATATTTGAGAAACTGTGACAAAGTGGTTAACCGAAAAGTGTGACGGACGGACGGACGGACGGACGGACAGACGGACGAACTTACATTTCGGACCTTAGGGGGTACTTGCTATATAAAAGATCAAAGGAAATACCCCGTAAGACACAATAGGCTTACGGGGTACGGAATAAGTTCCATTGTCTTCTATTGTCTTAGGCCACGCCCCCTACCCCATAAGTACCCTAATGTGTGCCCGGACAGACGGACGGACGGACGGACGGACGGACAGACGGACGGACGGGCGGACAATATTGAGGAAGGGGCCATTTCCATTGTTCTAGAACAATGGAAATGGCCCCTTGTTATGAATAGAATAAGGGGCCATACGGAATAAGTCAAAGGATTCTTTTGTGTTAGGCTCCGCCCCTTGGCCCCTTACTCTCGAATACCTGCCCGGACAGACGGACAGACGGACGGTCCAAACACTATATGCCACCCGTTTCTTCGAAACCCGGTGTCATAAAAATAATAGTTTGTTTTGTTTGTTTGTTGGGGTTTAACGGCCTATCAACAGCTAAGGTCATTTAAGGTCGGGTCAATGGGTTTAGTACTAAATCCCATATATTACCTGTACAAGTACATGTACATGTTCAAGTACATGTACAAATGGGGGGAAAATCCCAAAATCAGAACTGAATATTTACAATAACAAAACTATATATTCAGCCCTGAAATCAGAATAATCCTGATCTGATGCCAGGTCCTCGCCACACCAAAATCACTTGACCCCTCCCAAAAGCAGTAGGATCAGTAATAATCTTACTACTTTTATAATGGGCAATAACCCAATTCAACTCCCAGGTAACTAAAGAGCCAAAGATAAAAACGTACCTGAGGGCCAAACCAGGCAAATCGTGAAAAATAATAGTAAAATAGTATGTTAGATGTGAGATGTGATTAGGAAGATTTTCACAGAGCTGATGAACACATTTGTCTTGTGAACGAGCTGAAGAGTGCGCCAAAAACCTGTATGAAACGCTACCTAATATATAGCATCATGCTGATCGTAGCAACTTGTAGCCAACAACAAAATTACCTGACAAAAAGTCGCTGTCGCTGGAGAAATTGTGATTACGGTCTTTGCGAACAGTGTAGACCCAGATCAGCCTGCGCATTCGCGCAGTCTGATCAGGGTCCACACTGTTCGCTGGTCAGTCAGTGAAATATTCATCAGGATTCTAACAAACAGTATCAGGCAGACCAGGGGCCAGTTTCATTAAACTGCGTAAGACTAAGAAATTCGCAAATGCAAAATTCAATTTTAGAACAGCATTTACACGGACAACCGATGTTGGAAAATCTTTAGTGGATAAGTTCACGTGTAATGATGTGTGCATGCATGTAGGTGCAGAATGGTAATGTTAGTTAAACACGTAAATGTGAGAAGCAAATTAACAAAAATCTTCATACAGGCATTTTTGTCGCACAAAGTGAAATGTGCCCCAGCTACTGGAGAGAAGTAGTAAGATGCAGCTTTCGATTGCGATGTACACATGTGTGAAGTATCATAATTATATGCCAAGTGGTGCACAACTAGATTCAAACAAGGGCCTAAACAAACAAGGTAAACATTGCATCAAAGTGAGATTGGTCCTATATTGATTTTATGGCGAAAAAACAATTTCTCCATGTTAAATCCCCGATGTCTATGGAGATTTAACATGGAGAAATGTTTTCGAATTTCAAAAATACTGGACCGATTTTCAAAAATGAACTTATTTTCTTAGTTCTAAGCTATCTAGTTAGGTTTCGGAGTCAAATTCCAATTCATGTTAAATTCCCATAGACAAATAAATTTTTTGTAATAAAATCAACATTTGACCAAATTTCACAAAATAAAAAGAAGGCTCATTCTTAAATTTTGATATTATCGAGAAAAAAAATCTTGTTTTTGCATTGTTTATATGGCCGTAAAATTTGGGCAGGTTTCGTGAAACAGACTGTCAATATTTAGGTGTGATGGGTGGATTCACAAGACAGGTTCCACCCCACCCACTTCCAATACATTTGTGGGGGAAAAAATATGGGGCCTTGTAGAGAACAAAACTTAACAAGAAATCAGTGATACTGATGGATGTACTCCTCAAAAATGTTAACGCAATGTTCTATAAGTCATTTGATCTTGAGGTTCAGTACAGCGGCCAGCTATAGAATGAAAATATGGATGATGATAAATAAGCATATGAAGTTTCAAGCAAATATGGCAACAGAGATAGTAGGTAGCCGAAAACATTAATGCAAATCTGGGACAGACAGACGGACAGGTGCACATATGGACATGGTGGCGACTACATGCACCTCGAAAATGTAGTTACGATCCGTCAAGAAATCGATACGAAAGTTAATCATGGCTGCCAAGGAGATAAGTCATTGAAAAATATTGAAAATCAATAGGGTTCTTCATCTTGTAGGCCATGATAAAAATGTACAC
Source organism: Conchocele bisecta (assembly GCA_029237695.1). NCBI lineage: Eukaryota > Metazoa > Mollusca > Bivalvia > Lucinida > Thyasiridae > Conchocele > Conchocele bisecta. The sequence continues at coordinate 201,284,986 of CM055265.1, read as the reverse complement.
AGAATTTGGTTACAATCTGTGTGGCACGAAGCCCTCCCGTTTGAAAACCCCGTACCAGGTGAATACATAATACGTATTTTCAAATGGACATATAAAAAGTTAAATATAACTGAAGAAAGAAATAGCTCAAAGAGAAAATAGCAATGTGTGAATTATAAAACAGTTAGTACGCTGCCATCATGTGGTTCCTTGTCTGGCAGACTAATCTAAGGCTCTCTGGTAAGGCACCACATACCAACGGTGGTTCCTATGACTTGTATGTGTGGACAAAAATCCTATTTTCCTCATTGTTTAATGAACTAGAAATGTGGCCTATCGGCACACGAATACCCCCACTGGCAGCCAAAGAAAACGAGGCATTTTTGATTATAAGCCATTTAGCCAAGCGTTAAGGTTTCAAACGCATCAAGTCTGTGACCTTGACCCTGGGAATAGTGTGATAATCCATGTATCGGTGTAGAAGATATAGAGCGGAATGGAATTTCAATAGGTTTGACGTTTGACCTTCAACTGTGACCTTGACCTTGGACGTAGGTGCGTGGTTATTGATCGCGACACACCTTCTCGTCCTGAGAAACATTTGTGCCAAGACATTTGAAAATACATGCATCGGTGTAGAAGATATAGAGCGGAAGGGAATTTCAATAGGTTTGACCTTTGACCTTCAACTGTGACCTTGACCTTGGACGTAGGTGCGTGGTTATTGATCGCGACACACCTTCTCATCATGAGAAACATTTGTGCCAAGCCATTTTGATAATCCATGCATCGGTGAAGAAGATATAGAGCGGAAGGGAATTTCAATAGGTTTGACCTTTGACCTTCAACTGTGACCTTGACCTTGGACGTAGGTGCGTGGTTATTGATCGCGACACACCTTCTCATCATGAGAAACATTTGTGCCAAGCCATTTGATAATCCATGCATCGGTGTAGAAGATATAGAGCGGAAGGGAATTTCGACCGACCGACCGACCGACCGACCGACCGACCGACCGACACCGACCGACCGACCGACCGACCGACCGACCGACCGACGGACAAGCTGACTCCTATATACCCCAACAAACTTTGTTTGTGGGGGTATAAAAACTTTGTTTGTGTGGGTATAAAGATATGTTGTCACTACTCATTTGAACCGTCTCACTGAGACGGTTCAAATGAATGGTAACAACATACACTTTTATTGACAAATAAACACAAAAGCCAGATTATGACTTATAAAACAGTTGGTGAACTTCCATCATGTGATTTTTGTCTGGCAGACTAATCAAAGGCTCTCTGGTAAGGATGACGAGTATGTGTGGAAATAAAATTATGACACAATATTTTCATTCCAGAAACCGTCTATACACATCAATGGAGAGATACATAAATTCTAGAAATGTCTCATTTTCATGTAACGAGAAGATAATGATACAGCATTGACCTTGAGTCTGTTTTATTAAGCATCTCAGTTGTATGAAAAGTTTGAGAAAAACATCCTATATTCTTCATTTCTTCTCGAAAGTATATGTTGTCACCACTCATTTGAGTGAGTGAGTGAGTGAATAGGGTTTAACGTCCGCTTTTCTGACATAGAGGTACAAGCCTCAGGGAGTCTACACGCAGACGGGTCAACGGGGTCGAGTCCCATATCCACCTGTCCAAGGGGGGTAAATCCCAACTTCAGAACTCAATATTTACAATCAAAATATATATTCAGTCCTGAAATTAGAACAACCTGATCTGGTGCCAGGCCCTCGCCACACCAGCATCATTTATCCCATCCCCTAAAAGTAATAGGATTAGCGCTAATCTCACTGAGACGGTTCAAATGAGTGGTAACAACATACACTTTTATTGAGAAATAAATAAAATCAGATTTTGTCAGCCAAAAAATATAGTATCCTCCGACTCCAATGGGTTAAACTCATATATTATTAGTATTAAACAGGAGTTATATGAGATATGATTTACTAAGTTGAACATTTACAGTGCACAAAATGGGAGCAGGTTTTATAATATTTGGCCAACATAATTCAACACAATCCATGGAAATGTAGTTGCAACGTTATAGTTGTTTTATGCGAAACAGAAAGCAAGGACGACAGTGACTAACACAGCATTGACATTGCCAGTGGTATGTATCAAAAGCCACAAGAAGTAGAACAAGTGAGCAGAGGCTCACAGATACCCCAGCCACCGCCTGGACCAACAAATAAAAACTTCAACGAGAATCTTACGGATGGACTGGATGGACGGACGGATGGAGGGAATGATGAAATATATATACCCCTCGACATACTTTGTATGCCGGGGGTATAAAAAGGTGCTATATTGTCTTCTGAACATACCGGCACACTATGCGGAATTTCAGGACCGTATTGACCTAAGCAATGTCCCATTTCGGCACACAATTATACACATCTGTCCAACTTGCACTTTTTGCAAGTAATTTTAACATTTTTGAGAATTATTTTTTTTCATAAACGCACTAGTCTGAAAATCTTTTTGTGACGATTGGATTGCTTGCAAACTTAACATATCAAAATCCATTCCAGTTACTTAGGGGTGAAAGAGTTAACCGAGTTTATTGATGTCATAAGAAGCAAGGCTAAGCTGAACAAAATAACCAAAACTATTGTGCAAGTCCTACCTTGGATTTGTCGACAGATTCGAGGAAGCTTGTGGTGACAGTCGCCGAGATGGATTCGGGGGAGACGGGGGACAAGGGAGTATCACTCTCGTCTGTCAGCGGGATGTCCGAGTGGGGCAGCACTTTAAACAGGCACATCAGGTACATCATGATGGACTTCTTGTCCGGGTGGTCGACATTCACGTCTGTAATACAGATTTGTGAATAATAGGAGATGGAGACCCCGAGTTCGATTCCCACCTCGACCCGCTGCGAATGGGCGATTTGTCGTGTCCTTGGGGAAGACAACCTCATGCTAGTCTAGTCCTATCGGATGGGGAGTTAAATAGTCGGTCTCGACATGCAAGGTCGTCGAGCCAGTGCCATCGTTAAATCAAAGCATTTTAGGTCGGAGATACAGTGCAACCTCTCTACAACAGCCACCCATGGGAAGAAGCAAAACTTGCTGTTGTAGAGAGGTGGCTGTTGTAGGGAGGTTAATGCTGACTTAAATTTTGTCGTCCGCTGTTTATTTATTTTCTTCGATAATTCTCATCAAAAACATGCTTTGGTAACATTTTAGAATCATTTCCAATGGAAATGATTCTAAAATGCTGTCAAAACTTGATTTTATCGAGAAAGACGGCAAAGCAACTGCAGACGACAATTTTCGTGTTCAGCAGTCTAAGGGTTAGATACAGAGGAAATCATCCATTTAGGATATAAAATAGTGACTGTTACAGAGGGTGTTGTTGTAGAGGTGGCAGTTCCGGGAGGTTCAACTGTAGATGTAGAAAGTGATGAAACAGATTGGTAAAACTAGAAAAGAATTGTGTTCTTAGAACACTGATGCCCTATCTACTGCTTTGATAGCAAATGAGGCAAAATTCACACAAGGTCAAACAAAAACTTTAACCTTGTGATGGACAGACGGGATGGACAAAGGATGGATAAATGTCCCCTCCACTATAGTGATATAAGGTGACAAAAAATTAATGTTTAGATTCTCATCCAAATTTTGGGGAGAAATGGGCGGGTGGGACACTTTTATTTTTTATTTTCAGGCAATACTAAAATGAGGTGTTGAACGGCAAGGCGCAGTCGCATGCAATAACATTTTGTAATAACATGTTCATATTGAAGTATTGCTAGTCTGGGGAGGGTTCTGGGGTTGCTGAATTGTACTACGTAAAGCGCTCAGGTGAAAAGCTGTGGGAGCGGCATAATACGCGGGCCGCATCATTTTCGTAAATTTGACCAAATTTTTTAATTTCTTTTAATAACAAGAAACGAGGCAAAGCCACGAAGGCCAGGTTTTTTCCAAGCATGGACACTTGGATAACATAATTATACCCACTTTTTGTAGACTAGATGGCCGTGGCCTGCATGTCGCGCCTTGGGGCGAGGCATGGACACTAAAAAAATAGATATAGTAGATGGAAAAACTTTAAAGAAAAAACTTTAAGCGGACACACAGACGTACGTACGTACGTACGGACGGACGGACGGACGGACGGACAGACGGACGTACGTATCGCGCTTTCCGCAAGCGGGTGCGACAATGATGATAAACACCCATGTGAAGTATCAAGGTAATGGGTGAAGCAGTTGCAGAGATATAGTACACGAAAAAACTTTAACAAATAAATTCAAAGTAACTTGACCTTGACATTGCGCACAGGGGCCGCACGGTTGGGGGTTAGAATGAAAATATGGACGATGATAAACACCCATGTGAAGTTTCAAGGTAATGGGCGGAGCAGTTGCAGAGATATAGTATAACGAAAAAGTTTTAACCAAAAAATTTAACCAGACGTACGTTAAAAAGTTAACGTTGAAAATGGCTAAGTCAGTTACGTAGAAATAATAGGTGAAGGTAAAAAAATGGTGGTCACATGTTGGATAGTTGTATGTGGTAGGCACCCCTTGGTTATGAAGCTGTGAAAGTTTGGTGGTCCTAGGTGGTACAGTACCAAAGAAATGGACTTTAAACACGAAAACTTAACATTGAAAACGCGAAAACTTAACATTGAAAATGGCTAAGTCGACTGCGCGGAAAAATGGGTCAAGTTAAAAAAAAAAAGTAACATGTTGGATAGTGATATGTGGTGGGCACCCCTTGATTATGAAGCTGTGAAAGTTTGGTGGTCCTAGGTGGTACAGTACCAAAGAAATGGACTTAAACACGAAAACTTAACATTGAAAATGCGAAAACTTAACATTGAAAATGGCTAAGTCGACTGCGCGGAAAAAATGGGTCAAGTTAAAAAAAAGTAACATGTTCGATAGTGATATGTGGTGGGTACCCCTTGATTATGAAGCTGTGAAAGTTTGGTGGTCCTAGGTGGTACAGTAACAAAGAAATGGACTCAAACACGAAAACTTAACATTGATTGTGGACCCGCCCGCCCTGCCCGCCGCCCGCCCGCCCGAAAACCAGGAAATTTGCAATTGCTGATTTCCTGGTTTTCAATGCTGAATTATCCCCCACAATATGCTTGTCTGGAGGAAACAGAAATTAGTATCGACATTCGACATTTCAGCATTAGAAAACTGGGACCCGTTTCACTAAACTTCGTACGACTAAAATGTTCGGAAGTGCAAATTTATCATCGTCTGGAAATTTCAATTAATGGATTTACATTTATTGAGCATAGGCTGCATATAAACATTCGTAATTCGTAAATGTTCGTCCAGCAATGTAGTAAATAGGATATATCAGCTACCGTTCACTTACTCGTTGTTTACGCGGAAGCCGATGTACACTCATGATTATTTCTGCTATTCAAATGGAATATCCTCTATGTAATACATACAGTATGAAACAGGATTAGAAAACAAGCTTTTATGTGTATGTGAAGGCTCCTGAAGTTAAACCTTATATGTGGCCTATTTCACCAACATTGCAAAGTAAACTTATCTAGCAAAGTATACTTTGAGGGAGAAATTTCAATTTTAGGAGAAATTTTCAATTTTAGGATAAATTTATTAGTTTTTATTTCACTGAATTTATTACATTATCACGGCCATTTTTGCTGTGATAATGTAATAAATTCAGTATAATAATTCTGCATACTTTTAATCATCAAATATATGCAGTCGTTAGTTGTATACGACATAATGCATTTTGGGAAAAATAAATGATTTCTCCCTCAAAGTATACTTTGCTAGAAAAGTATACTTTGCTATGTTGGTGAAATCGGCTACTGAAGTTAAACCTTATTTGTAGCCCATTTCACCAACATTGCAAAGTATACTTTTCTAGCAAAGTATACTTTGAGGGAGTCATCATTTCTTTTTCATGAAATGCATTATTTCATATAGAACTAACTACTGCATATATTTGATGATTAAAAGTATGCAGAATTATTATACTGATTTTTTTACATTATCACAGCCATTTTGGCTGTGATAATGTAAAAAATTCAGTATAATAAAAAATTAATAAATTTATCCTAAAATTGAAAATTTCTCCCTCAAAGTATACTTTGCTAGATAAGTATACTTTGCAATGTTGATGAAATCGGCTACTGGAGCTCTATCTAACTGGATGGGACACAAGCTATGATGAGAGTGCACATACCTTCAGGGTCCAGCAAGTTGTCCACCCCGAGATGGACGAAGGCAGTCGTGAACGCGTGCTCCAGGATGTCTTCATTGCTCTTGCCCACAAGCGTCTCATAGCGAAATAACTCGGGCCTGAAATGTGGCTGCGACTGGAGAAATGGGCCTTATGGGTTTAGTGTAGATCCAGACCAGCCTGTGCATTCACACGAGAAACAAGACAAATGGGTTGAAAGTTATGGTATACAACAGGCCCGTAGCCAGACCTGTTTGAAGGGGGGTCGTTTCGAAGGCCCAAGGGCCTGAGGTATCTAGGGGGTCTAAAAAGTGGACCTCGAGGCTAAAAAAGTGGACCTCGAGGCTGGGCGGGGGGGTCGTCCGACCGCTCCGACCCCCCCTGGCTATGGGCCTGTACAAGGTGTTCCAAAAAATATTTCACCACTTTAAAGAATTATATTTGTAAAACTAATACTCGGAATGTGGCTATGACTGGAGGAATATGGCTTATTGGTTTTGCGACCAATGTAGATCCAGATGAGACTATGCATCCACACAGTCTGATCAGGATTGGCACTGTTTGCCATTCCTTCGATCATGCTTCTAACAAGCACTGTAGACGGTTATCAGATACAGGAGCGTGCTATTTGATCAGGAGCTACACTGGTCACACATGTAATAAGCCTCATTTCTCCAGACAAAGAAGCATATCAAGGTGAAAGTGAATGTAACTTAATATCACTAAGCTTATCCCCTCGCTGGCAGCCTTGACCTTAATTAACATGTTTGCCTTACAAACAACAGAGCTCCAGTTAAGGTGCGTAATTTGGAGGTAAATTTCTTATTTCTCCATCAGAAATGGCAAGTTGGGAGTGCTTTAGAATCGTCTCAACGAGACGATTCTAAAGCACTCCCAACTTACCTTTTTTGATGAAGAAATAACAAAATTTCACCCCAAGTTGGTCAAATTACGCACATTAACTGGAGCTCTGAAACGATGTGAACATAAGTTCTCAATGACCTTGACCTTGGGCGATCGACGTGGGTCGTATGCAAGACAAATCATCATCCCAAGACACTCATTGTGGCCAAATGTTATCAAAATCGGTGATGAGGTTCGCGAGTTGTTGAAAAGTGAAATGTGTTACTAATGTAAACACATACACATGTACGTACATGGACTAACGCTACCTCCCCACTTGCCTATCAGCGAGGGGATAATTACAGAGATTCAATGTCTACCAATTGGATTGGTTGGAAAGTTAACATATCACGGTCCATTCCAGGGGGCCGTTTCACTAAACTTCGTACGACTAAAATGTTCGTAAGTGCAAAATTATGATAGTTTGTAAATTTCACATCAACAATGTTGTTTTGTGAACAATTGTTGGATTTACATTTATTGAGCATAGGCTGCATATGCAGCCTATGCTCAATACATGTAAATCCACCAATTGAAATTTCCAGACGATCCTAAATTTGCACTTACAAACATTTTAGTTGTACAAAGTTTAGTGAAACGGGCCCCAGTTATTTAGTGTTGAAAGGGATAACAACTGTTATAGTGTGTTAACATGTGATAGATGGATGATACAGACACATGCAGTACCTTTACTTGTTGGTGATTGACTGTCAAATGTTACCTGTATTTGTGAATGAGGGCATTGAAAGCGAGGCCTGTTCTCCAACTGGTTGTAAAATTCTTCACATCAACATCAGCGTATCTGAAACGGGAGTTATTGATCGATTGATTATCATATATTTATGTAATAATTATTTATTAGCCAATAATTAGTTATTACTAACTATTCTTTTGCATGATACAATGTAAATGTTTATTCTCACTGAAATATATTTACTTGAAATGAAACCTTACAGTATGGTGATACATGTATGTCTGCAGCTGTGTGTCGGATCTATTAACCCTTAGAATGCAGGAACCGAAAATAGTCGTCTGCTGTTAATTCATATTTAGTCTTTTCTCTCAGTAAAAACATGGTTTGGCAGCATTTTAGTAGTATTGGAAATGATTCTAAAGTGCTGCCAAACCAAGTTTTTTGATGAGAAAAATGGAAAATAAAAAATATTCAGCAGACGACACAAATTAATTCAGCATTCGGGTGTAATTTATAAACATATATTACTATGGCTTCCATTTATATGTCCTGCTTGATGTCGCATGCTCGGGCTGTAATTTTCTATTACTTGATTCATTATGATGTAGTAATTATATGTAGACCGGGGGAACACTGTATAGGGCCCATTACCAGCTGATACACTCAGTGGTGAGCTTTATGTAGCACATGGGTATTATCGCCTTATCCAGTTGATACACGATTGTGCCGATGCTTGCTAAGTCGACACAGGTCTGTAGCCTATTTTATCAACATTGCAAAGTATACTTTCCTAGCAAAGTATACTTTGAGGGAGAAATTTTCAATTTTAGAATAAATTTATTAATTTTTATTATAATTAATTTATTACATTATCATTATGTAATAAATTCAGTATAATAATTCTGCATAGTTTTAATCATCAAATATATGCAATCGTTAGTTCTGTATGAAATAATGCATTTCGGAAAAATCAATAATTGCTCCCTCAAAGTATACTTTGCTATGAAAGTATACTTTGCAATTTTGATGAAATCGGCTACTGGTCGAGGTCCGAGACAATAAGTTAGCCAACAAACAAAACACCTAGCACTATGTGCCTTGATTATGTGATTGATTATGTGATTGATAAAATATTATAATGATTGATACTGATTGATTATGTGCTTGATTGCTAGCTGAGTGAGTGATTGGATGGGAGTTTCGACCATACAGCAGCAAGGTCGTGTCTGAAACACAAACACAGCATCAGCGTACATAGAACAACAACAGGAAGTTTGATAATTGGCTGCACACTCCCAACATCTGGCCGAGAATTCTCACTTCTGGTAGGCATCCATTCTCCACGGATATCCCACTTATGGCAAATGGAAAGTGGAGAGCTGTTTTTCTATTTTCTTTATTTCTTCATGAAAGTATATGTTGTTACCACTCACTTGAACCGTCTCGTTGAGTGGTAGCAACATGTACTTTTTTCTGTCAGAGAATACCGGTAATGCAGTATCCCACTTATGTCAAATGGAAAGTGGAGAGAGCAGGAACAAGCCCAGTCAATGCCAGGAAATACCAAAATAGCCATCCATTCTCCACGGGTATCCCACTTAATATGTAAAATGGAGAGCAGACATCAGCCTATCTCATGCCTATATAGAAACTGATTTCAATACCAATTTTATTTTTAATTTTCTTTATTTCTTGATGAAAGTGTATGTTGTTACCACTCATTTGAATCGTCTCAACAAGACGGTTCAAATGAGTGGTAAAAACATACACAGCAAATATTTCTGTCAGCAAAATGCAGTATACTGAGCATGAAGTGGTCTAACTCCATCTCTACACAGGTAAGTCATGGAACATAGTGGATTAAATACACAGTAACCTCTCTAAACCAGACACTCTGGGAGGGTCTATGGTGTGCCAAGTTTAGAGAAGTTCCACTGCGTATTCACACTGATCAACTAACAGCTAACTTGCATTTCTTGACCCTTTGGTGCATTTAACAAAGAGTGCCAATTTGATATTTAACTGAATACAGCACAAACTTCTTGGAATTTGATCAAATAAATTGCTACATTTGACCGAGTGATAAAACCGCATATTGAATATCTTAGACATCATCTGCAAGACACATGGCCTTTAATGTGCAGCAAAAACATGTTTTACCAGAATAGATGAGAACATTACAGACAGCAGAATTTCTGTCGGTTCCCAGCTGGATAAAATAAACATTGCACAGGTGTGCCAACACCTGACGCATGAAGCCAGTGAACCAGCAGCTATGAGAAAAGGATACAATATTTATATTGAAGAAAATATTAATTTATTTATTTCTCAATAAAAGTATATGTTGTCACCACTCATTTGAACCGTCTCGACGAGACGGTTCAAATGAGTGGCGACAACATATACTTTCGTGAAGAAATAAAGAAAATAGAAAAAAGAAATTGGGAAATATTTTCAGACAATAATAATAACACTGTAATTGTTTCCAGTCTGGATAGGAGGATACAGCTTGTATTATTACATAAGCAACAATGACGATGATGGGACGTGCAGCCAAAATCAATATCGATAAATCGCAGAACCCCGCAGATACATCACGGAACACAGCAGAAATCTTGTCATTTCATCTGATATAAGTGTACCAGTAGATGATTTATTCTGCGGTTTCCTGTACCTGGCTGAGAAAAGGGACCTTACAGCATCTGAAACCAGCATAGCCCCAGATACGGTCCAACTTGTTCCAATACTCTTTACAGTATTCATCATTAGATCCAAATTAACCCATTGCATTCGGAATACACATTTACGTGTATGAATTTTTTTTAAATATTTTATTTTTATTTTTGTTATTTCTCAATGAATTTATATATGTTATGACCACTCATTTGAACCGTCTCAATGAGACGGTTCAAATGGTGGTCACAAAATATATTTCTGTGCCCGTACATGTAAATTGTTATTCAATAAAATATGAATATACTAGATGTGTGCAGCCCGATATGGGTGTACACGTCACTGATAGTCGTCCCATCAACTGAACATGGTCTATGCCCCTCAAATTATTTGTTTCAATCTGTTTGATTGTATGAGTACACATGATGATCAGGTGCTAGTCACTGGCCACTAATGTTCTAACAGCCATTTTCTCAGCAGGCAGCCTATTTATGAAGGAAAATGGGAACATTCATCCAATGTAATAAGCCTTGGAATAACCCATGTGGTGTCCTTATACAGCTGAATCTCGTTATCTCGATATCATTTATCTCGATATACCTGCTTATCTCGATATACGTCCCAGGTCCCGGCATAATTCCCTATACAAATCATATATTTTACTCCTGATAACTCGATATCGGATATGTCAATATATCGGTTTAGTCGAAGTGGAAATTGAGTCCTGATAGTATGTTTCCTTCACATTTGTATTCTGATATATCGATGTAAATATTAAGCGCCCGGCGCTGCCAAGTCTGAATCAGCTTGATTATCTCAGGTAAGTTTTCACACGTCTATAGAAACCAAAGACACCACCGCCGCTAAAATGCGTTTAAAGTTGCATGACCAGTTCAAGCAGTTCACTTAAAACCATAATTAATCAATTAAACTTAATGTGATATCAAATTTCTTTTAACAGAAAAATTAATTAAACGGTGTAGCAATAAGTAAATCGTCTGTTAATTACGAAAACAGCTAAGAATAAACTCAAGCCCCGATTTATGAAAACCCGGAAATAAAGTAAAGAGGCATTTTTGAAGCGATTTTGCTCTGATTTCTTTTCGATAAATTTGGTAAATTGTTATCTCGAAGTTCGGATATGTCGATATATTTTTATCAGTCCATTCGACTTCGAGATAACGGGAGTGACCTGTATATAAAGTAACTAAAGCAAGTGAGCAGAAGCTCACAGATACCCCCGGCCACCGCCTGGACTGACAACAAATCGGACAGGCAGTCGAAAATATGAAAACTATATAACGCTTGTGTTTGTGTTCCAGGGTATAATTACAGAAGTCAGATAGTTTTGACAATACCGAGACCAGATATAGCTATGCGAGGGTGCGGATGGTGTACGTACCCCTCGGTGGACTGGCGGCACCAGAGCAGGAGAGTGCGCTCCAGGTTCGTCTGTCGTAGATCATCCATCAGGTCCTTCATCACATCCTTAACCTGGGGAATATACGGGTCAGAAATATACAAGCATATAAATCAGACAAATATACGGGTCAGACATATACATGCATATAAATCAGACAAATATACGGGTCAGACATATACATGCATATAAATCAGACAAATATACGGGTCAGACATATACATGCATATAAATCAGACAAATATACGGGTCAGACATATACATGCATATAGGTCAGACAAATATACGGGTCAGACATATACATGCATATAGGTCAGACAAATATACGGGTCAGACATATACATGCATATAGGTCAGACACATATACGGGTCAGAAATACACAAGCATATAGATCAGACAAATATACGGGTCAGACATATACATGCATATAGGTCAGAAAATATACGGGTCAGACATATACATGCATATAGGTCAGACAAATATACGGGTCAGACATATACATGCATATAGGTCAGACAAATATACGGGTCAGACATATACATGCATATAGGTCATACAAATATAGTATGGGTCAGAAATATGCATGCATATAGGTCAGAAAAACATACGGGTCAGAAATATACATGCATATTGGTCAGATAAATATACGAGTCAGATAGTATACATGTATATAGGTCAGACAAATATACAGGTCAGACATATATGTGTAAATAGGTCAGACAAATATATGGGTCAGACATATACGTGTATATAGGTCAGACAAATATACGGGTTAGACAGATATGTGTAAATAGGTCAGACAAATATATGGGTCAGACATATACTGGTACATGCATATAGGGCAGACAAATATATGGGTCAGACAATTACGTGTATATAGGTCAGACAAATATACGGGTCAGACATATACGTGTATATAGCTCAGACAAATATACGGGTCAGACATATACACTAATATAGGTCAGACACATATATTGGTCAGACATATACAAGCATGTACCGTAGGTCAGACCAATATACGGGTCAGACATATATGTGTATATAGGTCAGGTCAATATACGGGTCAGACATATATGTGTATTAGGTCAGGTCAATATACGGGTCAGACATATATGTGTATATAGGACAGACCAATATACGGGTCAGACATATATGTGTATATATGTCAGACTAATATGCGACATATATGTGTATATAGGTCAGACCAATATACGGGGCAGACATATATGTGTATATAGGTCAGACCAATATACGGGTCAGACATATATGTGTATATAGGTGAGACCAATATACGGGTCAGAATAAGTCAGAGAAGAATAAGAATGGTAAGAATGAACCCCATTGTTAAATTACCCTTCACATGCTCCCAACCTAGCACACACATACAATGTATTTGATTGTAGACGAGACCCACGACATGTCATGCCTCTCTGCTTACAAGTTCAAACATATAATACTATACCAGGTATTTGATATACAGCATGACCATATTTGGTAAAATGTGACTCCTAATTGACATTTTTTACCCGGGGCCACCATTTTAATAAATTACAAACAGCTTTCACTATCGATCATTCCTTCCAGGTTTCGTTGAAATCGTTCTGGTGGTTCACAAGAAGTAGATTTTTTAAGAATTTGACCTCCTTTTCTACGGTGGCCATCTTGGATCAGGCGACGACATCCATTTTAACAAATATGAAAAGGATTCACCTACGACCATAACTGTGTAGTTTGGCCTGTTTCGGTCATGCAGTTCACGAGAAGACATTTGAAATCTCTAATAAAAAGATGACCTTTTGGCGGCCATCTTGGATGACGTAATCATTTGATTTCGACAAAACATGCTCCAGAGTGATTGTCTTGTCGATATATTTGATTTGATATGTGACATGACCGTATTCGGTCAAATGTGAAATTTGACCTCTACTCGACCCCGTCCAGTTTTGACCCCGGAGCCACCATTTTAACAAATCTGAAACAGTGTTGACTTGATCATTCTTGCCAAGCTTCATCGAAATTTGTCTGGCGGCTCATGAGAATAAGATTTTTTACGAACTTGACCTACTTTTCCATCCACGGTGGCCACGGTGGCCATCTTGGATTATGCGACGACCTCCAATATTACAAAACTGACGTCCCCCCACGTCCCTCCAGTAACAATAGCTCACTTGACAGGTGAGCTAAAAATGTTAAAATACTTGCAAACACTGCAGATCCTGATGAGACGGCTTGTTACGAGCCGGCTCATCTGGATCTACAGTGTTTGTGAATGTTGAAATTATAGCCTGTGGAGTTGAAAGGGCTAATACCCATAAGTGATACAGGAACATTCTTGGGAGACATTACTCAATAAAGTGGAACATCAAATTGAGAATACGAGAATAATTTGCAAAGTTGTGACGCTGCATTGCGTTAACTCGCTGTCATACAGATACATTGAAATTTACATATCAAATGCAATACTCCTGTATTAAGTCAGAGGGCATAGCAGCATAAATGCCCTCGTAGCCGATATAAGCCATTATTTAACTAAATTACCCATATACCGGGTCGCATTTCAATTGCCATCAAATTATACAAATATGTTATCCCTTAAAATACCTGTGTAGTCGACACATTCAAGTAGCATTTTGAACTAGTGCTGTAGTAGAAACAGTGTTTTAACCATTTCAACCAAACAGAGCAAAAAGCTAACATTTACAAACACTGTAGATCCGGATGAGATGGCTCGTTACGAGCCATCTCATCTGGATCTGCAGTGTTTGTCACTACTCTTAAGATTTTATCTGGATCTGCAGTGTTTGGCACTACTCTTAAGATTTTGAAACAATGTCCCTTTTTGAAACTAATGGAATAGACCAAAGTTAACATGGAAATGACCAGGTTATATATTTAGGGGGGAAACCGTTAATTAACCCTTTGAACCCGAAAGCCTGCTATATCGGTTTATGCAAACAGTGCAGATCCAGATGAGCCGGCTCGTAACGAGCCGTCTCCTCAGGATCTGCACTTTTTGAAAGTAATTTTCATATTTTTTAGAACAAAAAATACACCCTTTTCATAAATGGACCAGTCTGAAAATAATGTTGTGTCGGTTGGATTGGTTGCAATATTAACATATCAGAATCCATTTCAGTTACTTAGGGGTGAAAGGGTTAAACATAGACCGATGCCTGGATCTACTCTATTTATGTTCTCGGGGATACCCAGCATAGCAAACAACAGTGAACGTGCTGATCTGGAAATACAGTGGAACCTTTCTACACTTAAGTAGACACATTTTTCCGACCTGTGAAAGTGGCCTAGAGTTTGGTGTTACAACCGTATTGATAACTTCAGAACCACTTGGATTTGAAGTAATTTTTTTCTTGGAGCTTTGTTATATGCGGATATCATACAAAAGGTCTGGTCTAAAAAATGGTGTTTTTTGACGATATTTTGGATACTCAAACAACACTACTGTCACCCGTTACTGACCTTTCCTCTAATAATAGGCAATTTTCAATTTGTATTTCTCTTACTTACTGCTTGTTTATAAACATATTAATCAGAAAATATTTGATTATTTTACCAGCCCTGCAATACCGTATTCACCTGTGTTCTAAACTGGGCACCATACATCATATGTCTGTTTAATTTTCTTTGATCTCTGTTTGTTTTTGTTTGTTTATTGGTGTTTAATGGCCTATCAACAGCTAAGGTCATGTAAGGCCGGGCAAACGGGTTCGATCCCGTTTTAACCTGCTGCATTGGGGGGAAAATTCCAAAATCAGAACTGAATATTTACATCGAGATACAATATATTCAGCCCTGAAATTAGAATAACCTGACCTGGTGGCAGGTCCATACCACACCAAAGTCACTTGGCCCCTTCCCCTAAAATAGGATTACGAACAATAAAGGGTATAACCAGATTCAACTGTCACATACAAAATGCCAAAGACGTATGTGAGGGTCAAACCAGGTCTCCAGTCAGAATTCCGGTAAGGATGAACCCCGATCGTTAAATTACCCATCGCTTGCACCCACCTTCCACCCACGTCTTTGATCTCTGACGATAATGTGTGTTCGTGATTGCAAATGGCACATACAGTACATGTATTGGAGTGATTATAAGATTGAATTACAGTGGAACCTTTCTAAACCGGTTTAGAGAGGTTCCACTGTATATTGCAATTGTAACACAGATGGTGAGTATAGCGCGACTCTCCCTGTTATCAGGTGACAAGTAATTGTCAGTAACAATGGGGTACTGGTGATACATCTATAAACACTGCTAATACTGGTTGACTGTAGATTGGTCATCACCTAGGTATGCTAATACTGGTTGACTGTAGATTGGTCATCACCTAGGTATTCTAACAATTGAACAGGTATACTGGAACTACCTTTATTCAAATAGAATTCAAATGGCGATCTGTGCAGATCTTGACCAGAGTGTGTGGGTATGCAGGCTCATCTGGATATACACTGATCACAAATGTCATAAGCCATTTCACCATTCAGATACATGAGCACTCCTGTTTGATTTGCAATCATGAACATACATTATCAATATTCTTTAAAAGGCAGGAAATAAATATCACTGTCTGCTCTTTTTCACTAAATCCATTGGAGACAATTCTTATATGCAGTCCAAACATGTTTTCATCTAGGTAAACATAAGGTAAACAACAATTAAACTTCAGGGGGTGGTTTCACTAAACTTCGTACAACTAAAAGTGCAAAATTATGATAGTCTGTATGTAAATTTCACATGAACATTTTGTTTGCAAACAATTATTGGATTTACATTTATTGAGCATAGGCTGCATATGAAGCCTATGCTCAATAAATGTAAATTCATCAATTGAAATGGGCAGATGATCCTAAATTTTCACTTACGAACAACTTAGTCGTACGAAGTTTAGTGAAATGTCCCCCTGTATTGTAAGTCTTTGGGATAAATGACAGTGAAGCCCGACATAAATAAATGCATCGAGGGAGTTTGGGTGTCCAGTTTAACTAGGTTCTACTGTCCGTATGATAGTACAGGTAGTCTACATTACCTGCCAGTGGAGAATGATGGACCAGACGAGCCCGAGCGTGAGTTTCTGGCTGCCATCAACAATGTCGTTACTGCTGATGTTCACAAGCTTGATCTGAAACGGAGAGATATATCAAATCTAAACTATGATTTGTCGACAAACATATTCCCACAGCTTTAACTCTTTCAACACCATAGGCCTGTTTTTGGTGGTACATGTATTGGCAAAAAGTGTAGATCCTGATGAGACGGCTCGTCACGAGCCGGCTCATCAGGATCTGCACTTTTTGCGAGTAATTTTCATATTTTTGAGAACAAAAACACTCCCTTTTCATAATGGAACAGTCTGAAAATCATTTTGTGATGATGGGATTGGGTTGAAAAATTAACACACAAAATCCATTCCAGTTACTAAGGGGTGAAAGGGTTAATATACAAAACAGATGACCGTACATCTACAGGGTATAATTATGATGTTCTGGGACAGAATATTTTCAATCCAGAATATTTCTTATTACAATAACCATTGTAGAATGGTGCATAAATGGTAGACAGTGAAAGAAAGTCCACTGTGAGGGCCTGAAAATAGCAGCTTTTACCAGTAGGTCCGGGACCTAATAAAGAAAAAGGTGAAATGTCCGAGGAAAAATTTGGAAGGTCCGAGAGGATAATCGCTAGAAAAATGGTAGAAATATGTGTCTGTTTTATGTGAAATGACACATCACAACATGTGTAACTTACTAGACTGTGTCACCATAAATTATCTTATAAGACGATAATCAGAACGGATTTAGCATCGCCACTGAATAATGATCGCAATTTCAATTTTATCACAGGTCCGGCGGACTTGTTGCTTGTAAAATACAAAGGTACGACTTTAAAATTTGCAGGTCCAGTAGCCTATTTCACCAACATTGAAAAGTATACTTATCTAGCAAAGTATACTTTGAGAGAGAATTTTTCAATTTAAAGATAAATTAATTAATTTTTATTATACTGAATTTATTACATTATCACAGCCATTTTGGCTGTGATAATGCAATAAATTCAGTATAATCATTCTGCATAATTATAATCATCGAATATATGCAGTTGTTAGTTCTATATGAAATAATGCATTTCGGGAAAAATAAATGATTACTCCCTCAAAGTATACTTTGCTAGATAAGTATACTTTGCAATTTTGATGAAATCGGCTACAGGACCTCGGACCAGTGCTATCTTCAGGCCCCGGGGGCCGTTTCACTAAACTTCTTACGACTAAAATATTTGTAAGTGCAAAATTAAGATTTAAAATTTCACATTAACATTGTTTTCTTGTAAACAATTGTTGGATTTACATTTATTGAGCATAGGCTGCATATGCAGCCTATATGCAGCCTATGTTCAATAAATGTAAATCCATCAATTGAAATTTCCAGACGATCCTAAATTTGCACTTACGAACATTTTAGTCGTAAGAAGTTTAGTGAAACGGGCCCCTGGTCCCCATTTCCCCATCTCACATGAGTAGATGCAAATATTGTTTATGAGGCTGTGACTGTAGAAATGTGGCTTATGATCTTTGTGAGCACTGTAGTCTCTGACTAGCCTGCACAGCTGTACACCTACACAGTCTGATAAGGAACTGTACTGTTCACCATTCAGTGATATATCCATCATGCTTCTAACAGTGTATATTCTAGTCAGGCTACAGGACTTCGCTAGCATATCTGTAGCTAGACTGGCCACAAAGGTCATAAGCCCCATTTTTTCAGTCACAGAATGGAAACTAGACTGGCCACAGATGCCATAAGCCCCATTTTTTTCAGTCACAGAATGGAAACTAGACTGACCACAAATGTCATAAGCCCCATTTTTTTCAGTCACAGAATGGAAACTAGACTGGCCACAGGTGCCATAAGCCCCATTTTTTTCAGTCACAGAATGGAAATTAGACTGACCACAAATGTCATAAGCCCCATTTTTCCAGTCACAGAATGGAAACTAGACTGACCACAAATGTCATAAGCCCCATTTTTCCAGTCAAAGAATGGAAACTAGACTGGCCACAGGTGCCATAAGCCCCATTTCTCCAGTCTGAGCCACATATGTTCATATTTGTGTCATCTCTCTGAGAGCATAAGTGATGTTCTCCTCTCTGCCTGGGATCATCTCCCCAGGGGTTCAGTCCTGTGAAGTTCTCCAGACAAGAGATTATAATTAAGCTTCAGTATAGGGGCTTCAGATAATACTCAGCTAGAATACATCTCTGTGTATCTATTGCCTCTTTGGTGCAGTGCAACAGAACATGCAAGTTAGGATTTCTTTAGAATCGTCTTACAAGACGATTCTAAAGAAATCCTAATTTGCATGTTGACTATTGAAAATTTACATATAATGGGGGTTGGTGTATAATGCTTATGAACAAAATATTCAGAATATGATTGATTATTTGGGGGTTTACATCTATTCAACAGCAAGGTCATACAGACAGGAATGCACCTGTACTGAGGGTAGTACCTGATCTCGTGTCAGGCACCCTTAATACACCAGATCAAATACTAGTATTATAATCAAGGAGTAATAAATGTAGACCAAGTATACACATGGTACATTGTGTAATTATCCGAACTCAATGGATATACGTTGATCTGGACCTATGGTGATAGCAAATGCTTCAGTTACCAAGTCTCGCAAACACAAGACACATAATTGATAAAGCAGACTTTTGTCCCATCTGGATATAAAGGTGGTTTGTGGTCACAGTCTTGGTTGGACAAAATTAGCTTTTGTTTCCAAAATTACTGATGGTATTTGAGTCAATTCCCACAGTTAAATACAGTGGCGTAGATACCATAGACCCCGTAGAAGCGTTTCAATTAAGGAATGGTTTCAACTGAAGTTACATTTGAGGTACTATTATTGGAGGGTCTGTCCATTGCTCCAGATAAGCTGCGTATTTGCTTAAATACACCATTAAAATTGCCAAAAACTCAATTGAAATCAGAAGTAGTGAGTATCAAAAAGCAATACAAAATCTGTGGTACCTATATCATGCTGCAGAAAACAATAAAAAGACACAAATATAGCATATTTTTCATATTTTAAATGAAAACACATCTTGGTATTTCATTAGAATCGTCTCTAAGGAGACAATTCTAATGAAATGCCAAGATATGTTTTCATTTCGAAGCAAACTATTAAATAATTGGGGTCTGTTTATGTGTAAACAGTAGTGTGATTGTATTTCACCCAATTAAAATTTTGAAATACTCAATTGCTTCAGAAAGGATGGAGTAGTATACTCAATTACTAATTCCTTATCTGGAGCCCTGGTCTGTCCCTATTCCCCCCCCCCTCCCACACACACACCTCCCCACCTTCTATGCTTATGAAATACAAACATTTTTTTACCACACACGTTGTATAAAATATTAATTGATATTTTGCAATATGATTTTTAAGGTGTCAAAACGTTTCTTCAGTCCATATATTATGGAATGAAAAACAGCCTTGCTGCAATAATATATATACAATAAATATACTAATTGATCAACTGACTAGCTAATTGAATGATTGAATGATTGAAATTCGTCCAAGGTAAACACTGGTCGAAATTTCATATTCCGCATTTGCTATGAAAGTTTTGTCCATTTCCGATGTCATTTACGGAAAATGTCGTAACTTTTGTAAATATTTTTCATGAGGTATCGCACATGTTCTTAGGTACAAAATCACATAGTGTGTCTCATTTGACCCTCCTGGTGTGTCACTATTCTCATTTCTGGCTGTCATTGAAGAAATTGGGCTTATGGGATTTGATAAAATAACACACTCCTGCAGCCTGATAATGATCTATATTGCTTGACAGAAGTGTAACCAGTGTTTCATTGATGGAATGGCGAACAGTGCAGATGCACAGGCTGATCAGGATCTGCACTGCTCGTAAGCCCCATTTCTCCAGTGGCAGCGGCATATAATGACTAATACATGGAATTCAGTAATTTATCAATATCAAGGTAATCTTGTGTAATCTAATATCATTCTCATTCACTTTGAAATTATGCCAGCTTTACATGCGAAACTGGTGGAACATAAACTCCACCAGTCGGTTCCTATTAACTCTTACAGTGCTGAATTAACATTTGTCGTCTGCTGTTTATTTTTTATTTTCCATTTTTCTTATTAAAAACATGGTTTGGCAGCACTTTAGAATCATTTCTAATCCAATGGATATTATTCTAAAATGCTACCAAACCAATGTTTTTACTGAGAGAAAAGACATAAATAGTTAAAAAACATCAGCCGTAAATTCAGTGTATTTTCATTTATTTCTAGTTGGATGTTATTTTCACCGCTAGCATGCAAAGAGTTAATGATACACTAAATACACAGGGGGTATGCAAAAATAGTCTGGTAAAAAACAAACACGGTTTCCTTGCAGAATCTGTCATGCAAATCTTCTTGGTTCCATTTTCAAGAACAGTTGTAGAACATTTACACCTTTCAATGCTACAGACCTCGTTTCTAATATTTGCAAATGGTGTAGATCGTGATGAGCCGTCACATCAGGATCTGCACCATTTGTGGACATTTTTAATTTTTACAAAATGACCCCCTTTTCTTCATAGTAGAACAGTCTCTTACTTAACATGAATTTAAGTCCATGTCAGTTGCTTAGGGGTGAAGGGGTTAGAAACTATTCAAACATGGTGTAAACAGTGTTGGAGCTGGTGATAATTTTTATAAAACCTGGCAAGTTGGCCAGATGAGATTGAATATCATTTTCTTAGGAACACATGTTTTTCACTTTTAATTTCTTGTTGAAGAAAGAAATATGAAAATAAACAGTAGAAGACAAAATTGGAAAATAAAAAGTGACAGATGAATTGCCTACACATTTTGTTCAATCATGTTAATAATCAAACTATCATCTCCATAATAGGTTTTTTGAGCCCATAGTAAACAACAAGAACAGTCGTAATGAAAAGGTGCCTAACTCCCGTGGCACGCATTATTGATATTCGATCAACAGTGGATAACACTTGTATCGTTATTTGGTACCGGTTCTTGAAACATTAAAACTTGCACATTGTGTAATTGTCTGGTTAGCTGTGCAGTACGGTAATCACATTATAGACACCAGAGGCCCGTTTCGCTAAACTTTGTACGATAAAACTGTTCGTACGAAGATTTCTATGAATGTGCTTATCATATTAACGTGTTTCTCTAATGCTACCAGTGTGTACGGGTTCAAGTCATTAAATGTGACACATCCACGAAAGATTTTCCAAAATCGGCTGTTAGAACAAATGTTATTGTGGATTTTAATTTTGCACTTACACATTTCTTACTTGTACAAAGTTTAGTGAAACGGGCCTTTATAGACAGACATTGTTATGGATGGTTTTGCATCATTACTTGTATATATGGGCTATATTGTTGGTCATTTAGTCATTAACCCTTAGACCTCTACACACAACAATTGTCATCTGCTGTAGCTTTATATCTAGCCTTCTTTCTCAATAAAAACATGGTTTAACAGCACTTTAGATTCATTTCCAATGGAAATGATTCTAAAGTGCTGTCAAAGCATGTCAGAAATTATTCTAAAGCACTATCGAAGCATGTTTTTGGTGATAAAAATGGAATATACAAAATATACAGCAGACGGCAAAATATAATATAGCGGTGTAAGGGTTAAAACATTTGTGATGATTCGAATAAACATTGGTGAAACATTGGTGAAACATGAAACATTGGTGAAGCATTGGTGAAACATTGGTGAAACATTGGTGAAGCATTACAAATCTAGATCCTAATAACAGCATATGCTACCCAATAAAAGAAACACGAATATTCACGTTTTAGTATCAGGTTGTATATGGTAACACAGTATAGCGGTTGTCAATGCCAATGGTTGTGTTAACCACAATATTACAGAGTACAAGTTAACCTTATGCAACCCAACACTAGAAACACAATATTTGGATTTTTAGTAACCAACTGCATATGGTGACTTAAAAGGTAATGGGGTTACCGGGACCCGTTGGCGCCTCGCTGACCGACAGAATCAACCAATCAGCTTGGCTGATTCCATCAATCCAAGAGGCAGCTCCAAGTGACAGGCGGGTCCCAGTAACGACACCAGCACCGACAATGTTACAGGAGTGCATGCATCAGAGCCGCAGCTGATCAGCTTTGATACTGGTCAGAAACTCAATAAGCCCCAATTTGACACGACACCACGCAAATGTAGTTCCTGTACATCTCATTGAGTGCAAAAACTGAGATAGGACATCCAATCACTGACCCCATTTCCCAGGAGCAAGACTGCCCCAAACAACATGGTAAAACAACATGTAACAGTCTAGACATTAAATAAACAAAACCTACCTACCTCTTTTATATTAAACCAGAGAGAATGGACCACTAAATGTTGTGTTTGACAGAAGCATCCAATAACCACCTCGTAAATTCCTGTTTATAGTAATACTACACGGATAACATGGAGTATTGACACACAAACTGGCCAGTTCAGGCAGCCAAGAGGAAGGAACACAGCAGGTGCTCCCAATTAAACTCTCAACACAAACTGCCTGCCCAGAGTTACTGTTCCTGAATAAAATCTGGACATGGTCTACAGAGTACAGTCCCTTATCTGTACAGAGTTTTGCTACAGTTGTTCAGGGGAGTCAGTTACAGAAGAAGAATCTGTGATATTGAAGCAAACAATATAAATACAAAACAGGAATTTGCAATGTGACAATTGTCTACACAGTCACAGTCATGTAATGGTAAACCAGAGGTCCCGGGTTCGAGTCCCGAGGCTAGGTACGCATTTTTCTCACACGGTGACAGATATATGGCTGCGACTGGCGAGATTTGGCTTATCTGTTTAGCGACCATTGTAGCTCCAGATCAGCCCGTGCATCCGCACGGTCTGATCAGGATCTGCACTGTTCGCCATTCCATCAATGAAACACCCATCATGCTTCTAATAAATTATCCGGCTACAGGAGTGTGCTATTTGATTGTGAGCTACACTGGTCACAAGTGCCATTAGCCCCATTTCTCCAGTCACAGCCACATATAACAATGACATGTGGATTTCCCCAATGAGTCGCTGGGAGTTTTGCCTTTGTGACATGCATAGACCCAGACTGAGAATGTGAATAGGCAATAGTTTGGGGATTATAAGGGTGACAAAGATATTGACTTCAAGTCTTTCATGCTCCAGATAAGGTGCATATTGGCGTATTTTACGCAATTATTTTAGCTAAATACGCATTGATTATCAAAAGTGGGAGTACAAAATACGCACAGCAATGCGAAAATACGCATTGATTTTCAAATTGAGTAGTGAAAATACTGTCATAAAGTAGAAAATTCACTTAGTTGAGCTGCAAAAAGCACTTTTTGCAGCTCAATGAAGTGAATATTTCAATTTGTTATAAATTTTTTTATCATTTGTACCCTATTTAGTAATGAAAAATATCAATAATCTATTTGTAAAAATACAATATGCAATGATTTTTAAATCAGGGGGTATTGTACGCTTTAGACACAAAGTTTATCTGGAGCTCTGTTTCAAGTCTCATCCAAAAGACCAGTGGGATGGAAATACTATGAAAGTTTGATGTCAAGATGAGGTATCACAACCTCTGGTATTGTAGTCCAGTGCTCTAACCTCACGGCCACAACCCATGGTCTGAATGTAATACCATAATGATGTGTGAGAAGAAGGTATATGAGTCCGACAACCTGGTGTTGTTTCTTTCTGATACAGTTGCTCAATTAAGGCTGTGATTGGAGAAATGGGGCTGATGAGATATTTGACCAGTATAGCTCCTGATCAAATAGCACACTCCAATAGTCTGATAACGATCTATATTGCTTGTTAGAAGCATGACGGGTGATTCATTGATGGAATCGCGAACAGTGCAGATCCTGATCAGACTGTGCGGATGCACAGGCTGATCTGGATCTACACTGGTCGCAAAACCATTAAGCCCCGTTTCTCCAGTCACAGCCACAATTATGTGTTGATATCTAATATAGGAACTTCACAGATCTCCAGTTATCATTATATATAAATAGGTCTATAATGGATTTTTGATATACCTCCGAAAATAAACAATTTATAGCAATTTTCCTCAGTGTGATATGTGATAATGCTTATAGAAATACTATGAGCGACAGAAATTTGACATCTATCGATGCTGAGTGCAGTATCAAATCCTATTTCTCAAATTGATGTATTAAATATTACTATCTCTGGTTACACAATGAGATGGAGTCTATATGTTGCTGTGACTGGATAAATTGGGCTTACTGGTATGGGTTTTCCAACCAGTGTAGATCCAGATCAGCCTGTGCATCCGCACAGTCTGATTAGGACCTGCACTGTTCGCCATTCCATCAACGAAACACCCGTCATGGTTCTAACAAGCGATCTAGATCATTATCAGGCTACAGGTGTGTGCTATTTGATCAGGAAGTACACTGGTCACAAATCCATTGAGCCCCATTTCTTCAGTCATGACCACATATACAGGCTAATGATGAGGAAGATCGGCCTCATTTCCTGTCACAGTGGGGGCCCGTGGCCAGATAGTCTGGGTGTTACTACTATTACACTAATACACCGCTGCCAGTCTATAAATGCAATTTCCCATTAAATACACCTAATAGTATCAGTTAATGAAACAACTAGAAAATGTGTTCATAGAACACGGATGCCCCACATATCATTGCTTTGATAGTAAACGAGGCAAAATTATATAAGTCCACAAGGGGGAGATAATCCATAGCCCAGGGTCAAATCAAAACATTAAGGTTTTAAACCAAGTATGTGACCTACACCTAAGTATGTAACCTTGACCCTGGGTTTAGCGGGGACGGGACGAACATGGATTTGTCACAGGGCGGTAGAGGACCATTTGAGTAATGCGTGTGTGAAATATGAAGCAGATCGGTGCAAGGAAACAGAAATTATAAGACATTTACCAGAGCGTTAACATTTTGTGACAGACATACATAAGGACGGATGGACACACAAGGGTAACACTAAATGCCCCCTCCACTATCGCGGTGGGTCATAAAACAAGTTAACAAATGCTTTTTTTTAATCCCTGTTAAAAGCCAATACAAGGTGGCTAACTTTTTAATGGGCCGATTTATAAAATGTTCACCTTTTGCAGGATAATTTATAGATCTTGGTTGGTAACTTCAACCTGTGACCCCTGCCTGCTCACCCACATGGACATTAATCCATTCACCCCAACTAACCAGCATGGACTATTCCATTTATCAGAAAGGGGCATTGCTTTTAGAAATAAGAAAATATTATCCGCAAATGGTGCAGATCCTGATGAGCCAGCTCGTTACGAGCCGGCTCATCTGGATCTACACCATTTGCGAACATGATGATACAGGTCTGTACCGGTAGTTTTGAAAGGGTTGGTTATCGAAGTTCAGGGAAGAAACTAATACACTTGTCGAACACTTCAGAGGGACTTTCCCCATTTTTCTGATGTCTCTATGAACATATGGTATCATGAACATCGTCGAAGTCTATGATGGAAAAGTATATTTTGCAAAAGTTGTTGCAAACACCAAGTTCTAAGTCATGGTCACTTGAATAAAACATTGTTGATATTTTATCAAGTATGGTCGATATCTGACCAACATGCTATGAAATAAAGTATATAAGATATGGTGTCCATAGAATAATTATGGAACTTTATGATCACACTTTTAAATTTTGTGTTTGAAATCAGACAGTTTTATTGGCCGAGACTGAGCAATCTAGACCAATCAAACTGCCTAAGGCCTATATGTTTTAATTGTTTGTTTTACGAACAACCTAATCTCTGAGTATGAGGACATTTTTTGTTTACATGATTATAAGTTACCGTATAAACTATACACAGGGCAAAACAAAAATCATTGTAGTTAGGAAAATATATGTTTGTTATATCTTAGCATACCGTAGATTATATAGTCTATGTATTAAATTAACCCTTAGAATTAAAACACGGTTTGACAGCACTTTAGAATCGTTTCCATTGGTTGCATTGACAAGCAAGAAAAATGGAAAAATAAAAAATAAACAGTAGACAACAAAAATGAATTCAGCATTGTAAGGGTTAAGCACGTGAGAACGGAGTACATGTGCACACAAGTTTATGACCATTGGACTTGGATTTCATTGTAATACCAATGTTTTACTTTCCTGCAAGCCACTGAGCCATACAGTTTCCCAGTAAGAACAGCCAACGTTTACACATGGCTGGCCGTATTAACCCTTACACAGCTATCTTATTTGTTTTGTCGTCTGCTGTTTATTGTCTATTTTCCATTTTTATCATCAAAAACATGCTTTGACAGCACTTTAGAATAATTTACAACATGCTTTGACAGCACTTCAGAATCATTTCCATTGGAAATGATTCTGAAGTGCTGTCAAACCATGTTTTTATTGAGAAATAAGGCAAGATATAAAAGAAACAGCAGACGACAATTGTTGTGAGTAGCAGTCTAATGGTTAACATTTCCTCTTCATATCGATGGACAAATTGTTTTTTTATTCCGGGTGAACCGATGGCTATCGCGGTGCTGATTCAATTTCAAAGTACAGTAAGTCAATGGCGAGTATTAACAATCTGTATATCAACGTCACTCGATATCAACATAGCTCAAGATAATTGGTGTATAAAACTTGACAAAACGGTGCTAAATGGGTTTTTTATTAGAATTTCTAATCAGCTGGATATCTAAGTGTTCCTGCAGCATAAAACATATTTTACAAAGAGTGGTGAATACCATGATCCGACTAGGAGGATATGCACAGATCTACACTAGTCACAAGGTCATTCGGACCATTTTGTCCATGTCAGGTCAAACACATGCAGGATTTGTTGCATTTCCTCACAAGAAAATCACTGACTGAATTAATTTAAATTCAGAATGCATATTTTACAAGCATTCAACTGCATATTTTTGAAGAGAACAGAGAAAAGCATTATCTGGAGTCCGCCCATTAACCATTATAATGTGGAGACAGCAGACGACAGTTTATGTTTCCTCACATTCTGAGGGTTAATGTTGTTTTATATTCTTCCTCAATAAAAATATAGTTTGACAGAACTTTAGATAAATGCAGCCAAACCATGTTTTTGTTAAGAAAAATGTACATTAAAAATAAACAGCATGTGGCAATATTTAATTCAACACCATAGACCTGTATATAGTACGTGGTATTGGCAAAAAATATAGATCCAGATGAGCCGGCTCGTCACTTTTTGCAAGTAATTTTCATATTTTTGAGAACAAAAACACCCCCCTTTTCATAAATGGACTACCGTAGTCTGATAATAATTTTTTGACCATTGGATTGGTTGCAAAATTAACATATGAAAATCCATTCCAGTTACTTTAGTAGGGATGAAAGGGTTAAATTGTTGAATTATACAGGCAACATGTACACTGATCTATATTGTACAATGGACAATGCGGGGAAACGAAAATAGTCGTCTGCTGTTGTGTTATATTTGATCGTTTTTCTCAATAAAAGCATGGTTTGACAGCACTTTAGAATCATTTCCAAAGGAAATGATTCTAAAGTGTTGTCAAAACATGTTTCTGATAAGAAAAATGGACAATAAAAAATAAACAGCAGACGACAATTTTAATTCCACACTGTAAGGGTTAATTAACCATGTGTGAATATTGTGAACAACAGACATTGAAGTCAACATGTGAAATGGTTCTGTTAACCCTTAGAATGCGGGAACCGAAAATAGTCGTCTGCTGATAATACATATTTTGTCTTTTCTCTCAGTAAAAACATGGTTTGGCAGCATTTTAAAATCATTTCCATTGGAAATGATTCTAAAGTGCTGCCAAACCAAGTTTTTGATGAGAAAAATGGAAAAATAAAAAATATTCAGCAGACGACACAAATTAATTCAGCATTGTAAGGGTTAATATGCTGCTACAGAAAGGGTTCCAACAAATATAGAAACACCAATGTAATAATAGATCTATCTTAACCGATGTATGAATTTCATGTACATGTGATTGCCCATACAAAGATGACACAAAAATTACATAGGCAGAAAGTGGTGCAGATTAGTAATTATGTTTGTAAAACATGGATATGCCCCCGTGGCATACTGGACTCTAAGATATTACATGTTGGAGAAACTGTTACAAACATAAATGACGTAATACAGACGTAAATGTACACAGATGAACGGACGGACGGACGGATGGAACCTCAAGAGCAACGCAATATGCCCCTCTTGCTATCACATAGGGGGAGTAATAATTGTATATTTGTATCATATATCTGCACTCAATTTCACTTAGATAAGTTGTCTGGTAGAAACACTGTTTATACATGTAATACTGACCTAGACAATATGTTTGTAAAACATGGATATGCCCCCGTGGCATACTGGACACTAACTGGAGAAACTCTTACAAACTTATTGATTTTTCGACGTAAATGTATACGGATGGTCGTACGGACAGACAGATGGACGTACGGAACCGCAAGAGCAACACAATATGTCGCCTTGCAAAATAACTAGTGTTGCGAATGCTAGTTTGATGGTCAGTAATTACATTTTATTTAAATTAATTTGATATGTGGCTACATTGGAAACCTATTTCTATTACCTAATAGTAGATTATTATCTTTTCACAACTAAAACATAGTCTGCTTCATAAATTGTTTGCCCTTTTATAGCTGTGGTGGAAATGAAACTCAAATTATCTCCCCTGTTTAACACAGTCTATTACAATAGATTGGAATTTGCTCAAATAAAACAGTTCGCTGGTTGGTCATTTACAATTTATGAAGCAAAAAATCCCATACTGAATATGTGAAACATCATCTGATACACAGTGTCTTTAACCCTCACTACGCACGAGACGAAAAATTGTCGTCTGCTGTTTTTCATTTTTGCCTTAATTCTAAACAAAAAACCTGCTATGCGCTGTCAAAACAGGTTTTTATCGAGAAATATTGAAACTAAAACATGTCAAAATTTAATTCAGCGTAGTAAGGGTTAAATTGCGATTTGTTAATTTATTCCCACTTCGGTGCATTGTTTTCCCGTTACAGCCGTTACATATACATGTCTATATGTCTGTAACCCAACCACAGGCCACCGCTGTGAATCAAGTAATGACTTAGCCAGCAGACAAAACACCTGCAGAAAACAATTAGCAATCATGAAACGTTTTCTTACACAACAGGCGGTGTAATCACCAGCAGAAGCTACAGGTGAACAAGTGGAGATATCAACATCAACAACCAGCATTCCCAACATTATCCATATTCCAAACATACCAGACTTAACTATTTCATCCCAAAGTAACTACCAGATGGGCCAGGCCTCATGTCGAGCCTGCCGAGGCATTTGATGGTTTCAGAGAGTATTTATTTGCAGCTTGATGCTTCCTGTAAATGCTTGTGGTGGTACATTTGTATTTCAGTTAACTCTATACATGCTAGCGGTGAAAATATCCGCCAAACAAATTAGGAGTATATTTTTTATTTCTCTCTGTAAATATGTCTTGGAATTTCATTAGAAATGAGTCCTCAGGACTCAATTCTAATGAAATTCCAAGACATATTCATGATATTTACAGGGAGAAATAAAAGAAAATATGATGATTTCTCGTCCGCTATTTTTGAACTATTTGTAGCCTACAAGTTTCCCAGCATACAAAGAGTTAAAAACAACACATGAAAGTACTCAACACAAATCATAAGAATAGAAAGTGAGATGAGAGTCAGTCTTAGCCAATAAAACTTTATGATTTTGAGAAAGAAATTGGAGTATATGCTTATAAACCTTTCTGAGCATGTTCTTCAAATCTGTACTCAAAATCAGACAGTATGATTGCACAGCTCAGCCTCGACCAATCAAACTTCTTCATTATGAGCAAGAGCTTGAAGTATGTCCTCAAAAATGCTGAATTATTATACCGTATTCTTGCGATTATAGGTCGCAAGAGTGCATAAGACGCACCCCTATTTTCAGTCCAAAATCTGGGGGAAAATGTCTACATGAGATTATAAGACGCACCCAATTTTCCTAACAAAATGAAACAAAAAAACTGAAGAAAAAAAATCGCCAAGTTGTTGTTATTTATCCCCCCACACTGTTTTTTCATTCGTACCTTGGACGTTTTTGTCTGTATTTTCCCTATCATAGTTTGCTATGTCCGTAATTTGGTTCCCCGGTCCGTATTTCACCATGTTCTAGTATCTTCAATTACACTGTGAACGCGGTAGTACACGCTTCACTATAACACGTGCTCGGTTAGTACACGGTTGTGCATTGGCTCCCGATTTTTTTGCCTATTTGTATATCAAAATCGTGTTAAATGTGTAACAGACTATTGTCATAAATCGTGTTAATATATTTGCAATCATATTGCTGCCGAAAGTGATATTATATTGTTAATTATTGATTGCGGTATGTATTTTCACTTTTCAACACCATTTACGGAAACTATTTTCAAAATCAATATCTGCGTATAATCCAGAGTGTTTTTTTAACCCGTTCCTTTCTGAATACACATTTACGGATATGAAATTTATTAAATATTTTATTTTTATTTTTGTTATTTCTCACTGAAAGTGTATGTTGTAACCACTCATTTGAACCGTCTCGACGAAACGGTTTAAATGGTGGTCGCGGCATATACTTCTGATTGCATAGAAGGAAAATATTAGGATTTTCCGCAAACATAAGCGTATCCTCAGCATGAAATGGGTTACTGATTGCCCCCATGATGCAAGGATGAAAGCCGCACGTTCGCCACATCTGCGGCACGCATCAAAAAGCGTGTTGACCAATCAGTGCAATTTCAAAACATAGCCTAAAGGTCACACAGTTTACAGCTCGTGCTGAATGATGACATAAGATAATAGCACCTGTTGACACGGTTGGGTGTTATCGATTTTTTTCCACAAAGCAACACACAACTTTCGTCTACAGTATGTAATATTTCAAAATCAGTTGTATCTTCCGTAAATGACGCTGAAAGCAGCCTATAGCTATGACGAATTTGCATTGTCCGCTGACGTAAATATAATTTTTTAAATAGAGATTGGTGAACATTGTAAACCATGTGCAGACTACGCGAATCCACCGCCTGGTCTGGCCGCTAATGCAATAAGCCGGGATTTGTCAGAGATAAAGACCCAATTCACATAAACACGTTTGCCGTGTCATAAATAGAGTCTGGTTCTCGGTAGTATTGTTTCACTGGAACGCATTAGACAGGGTACCAGTTTAGTGACGAATACGAAACGGACGTCAGCAACCGCGTGTGTTGATATTTGATATGGCTTTGTGGTGTAAATCTTGACACGCGGTGTGTTTGATGTCGGCCAGCTGACTTAGGCTTGCCACTTTCATCAGCATCTTGTAAACACACAGTTTCGAAACTAATGATGGAGTTTTATAACTTTCGTGGAATTGCATTATGCATATTGGGATTTACCGTTAATGGCGTCATGCAATATTTTTTCACGGCAAAATGACACCGACCGATATGGGACCGGTAAATGTTTTCAAAAGATAATTAAAATGATAGAGGCAAGATTGTGATTCGGCAGAGAAAATGTCGACCGGATCTGATCTTGGTATACACTGTTCGCCTTCGGTATAGAAAATGTGTACCGAATGTGACACATGGCCGGAACGAGTAAGGCGCGAGTAAAGGCGCGAACTGTTTAGAATACGAAATCAATATTCCAATACCGGATTTTACCCCAAAGACTAACAACAACAACAAATATAGGAACGCATTTTATTTTTTTTATTTTTGGTCGTTTATGTCAATATTTCGGGTGGAAAAAAATGCTCATGTATCTACATGTATTTATAAGACGCAGGGGCTTTCTGGGATACAAATCTGAGTAAAAAAAATGCGTCTTATAATCGCAAGAATACGGTAATCAAACCTCTGTGAGAATATTCTCCAGTCATACTCAAAATCACACATCTCAGCCTCAACCAATCACACATTCTGATTTCGAACATGAGAACAGAGTACAGACTCAAAATCAGACAGTGTGATTGGCCGAGACTGAGCACAACGTAGGAATGGAATACATAGTCAGAAAGCTCCAGAGTCAGAAGGCGAGCGAGGACTTACATTGTACTGCCGGGAGAGGAGATCGAGCACGGTGTTCACATTGTTGATCTGGTGCACCCGCATCCGACCCTTCTCTCGAGTCTGTGGACAAACGATGATGTAAATTGTAACTACTTGTGGCTGTTACTGGAGAAATGGGGCTTATGGGATTTGTGACCAGTGCATAGCCTGATCATAGATCGTTATAACGTTACAGAAGTGTGCCATATGATCAGTGATCAAATAGCACACTCCTGTAGCCTTATAACAATCTAGATATTGCTTGCTAGAAGCATGACAGGTGTTTCATTGATGGAATGGCGAACAGTGCAGATCCTGATCAGACTGTGCGGATGCACAGGCTGGTCTGGATCTACACTGGTTGCAAAACACATAGGCCCTATTTCTATAGTCACAGTCACAATAAGACCCCAGCTGAAAACAAGCACCCTCGGATATTGGAAAAGAATTGAGAGATATTGGACCTCTTGCACAATCACGAAGTTAGATGTTAGGCAGTTAACTTCAGTGACTGAATGGCGAACAGTGTAGGCCCTTATCAGCCGTTTATGCCTTCACAATGGTACCCAGCCTTAGAAAAGGTACCGAACGAATTTGGCACAATTGGAGATGTTGGACCTCTCGACAGAGTCTGATAATTCTGC
This sequence comes from Conchocele bisecta, assembly GCA_029237695.1. Classification (NCBI taxonomy): domain Eukaryota; kingdom Metazoa; phylum Mollusca; class Bivalvia; order Lucinida; family Thyasiridae; genus Conchocele; species Conchocele bisecta. The sequence goes on along the minus strand of CM055265.1, from coordinate 201,251,259 downwards.
AGCCTACTTCAGTGATTGAATGGCGACAGTGTAGGCCCTTATCAGCCGCTTATGCCTTCACAATGGTACCCAGCCTTAGAAAAGGTACCGAACGAATTTGGCACAATTGGAGATGTTGGACCTCTCAACAGAGTCTGATAATTCTGCAACTTACTTTGTCAGCCTGTGTCTATGCCTTTGCAAAGGTACCTTATTTGGGCCCAGTCTTAGAAAAGGTGCCTTAAGGAATTTGAACAATTGGCACAATTGGCGATGTTGTGCCTTTTGAATGTTCAATCAGATTGGTTAGAATCTGATCATTTTGCTGGTGGTAGGCAGCCACTTCAGTGATATAATGGTGAGCAGTGTAGGCTCTGATTAGGCCGAGTGGATGCGCAGGCTGATATGGGTAATTTTACCGAAACATGTGTTGTTTTTTTTTCTTAAACACACCAAAAATGTTACGTATCGCCAATAAATACTGAGAAATCTATCAATGTTTAAAGTGCTTAACATCCCAGCAACCAGTGAAATGGAAATACTACAAAAGTATGCCTAAAGGATGTTGATGAAATATGGTGCATCAAACGCATCTTGTTAAGCTGCATTTGGTGGTCTCTGTATTTTCGCCCAAACTTTTGTGTTTTTTTGCGAAGAATCGATTTTTCGCAAAAACGACATATAAAGTCTGTGCCAAACTCACTTGTCTTGATTTAAACGAAGATTGTTCTAAAACCAGAGTGAATGCTCTGATAACACATAACATAATATTATGTTTTGAAATTGTCACCATTGTTTGGTCATATGATTCCCACATATGGTCATATGGTATTGAGTGACCAGCAAGACGAAACTATCACCTTCCTCTCATGTTGCAATATTGTGACATTGATAAATGTAAAACATATTAATGAATAATTAGGTGTATTATAAATTACACACATGTTGGGAGGTTAAATGATATAAGACCTAACCAACGAGTGTTTGTGTCAGTAAATATAAGCCTATGTGATGGTATTATATGAAATCTAGTGTTTTATGACACTGTAACAAATGGTACATACACAAGAAACATGACTTTCCGAACAATAATGCCCCAGCTGGCAACCTATAGTACAGTAATCATGTATTGTGTACCGTGCAAAATCCGAGCGTAATGTCAGGGGAAACATAAGGTCTAGATTGCTTTGTTACCAACAACATACATCCACTCCATAAATGACATTTAATGAAACAATTTGTCGGATGACAAAATGAACATAATTATTACAGTTGTTATCAGCATAATTTTAGATCTGCCGAGAGACTACCCTGCTTACACTTGTCATTCAGTGAACAGTCAAAGCACATAGAACAACATTTAATTCTGCACTGTAAGGGTCAAGGGTTTATTTTTGGGTTAACCCTTTCAACACCAAGTAACTTAATAGGATGTTCCATGCCAATGTTTCACGCTATTTCATTAATTTTGTTCATTCAAATTATCCCATTCTTCTAAAAGGGTAATCTGTACGACGTTTAAAATTATTAACAAACAGTGGAGATCCTGATGAGACGGCTCGTTACGAGCCGGCTCATCTGGATCTGCACTGTTTGCAAACATTGTCTCTATAGAGGTCTGTGGTGTTGAAAGGGTTAAACACCTTACTATGCTGAATTAAATTGTGTTGTCTGCTGTTCATTTTCAATTGTCTCCACGAAAACATGGTTCAACAGCATTTTAGAATGATTTCCAAATGGAAATGATTCTAAAGTGTTGCCCTACCATGTTTTTATTGAGAAGGAATACAAAATATGAAACAACAGCAGATGACAATTTTCATTTCTCGCATTGTAAAGGTTAACATAGCCACTAATTCAGTGATTGGTCCCCGGTACCCACCAGTGTGAGCCCACTGAGGACATGCAGGAGGTCGAGGAGCCGTGTACCGTCACGGAGATCGGTGAAGAGTTCCTGTATAGTGTCGAGGCCCGCCTTGGACAACTGCGAATTGATCCACTTGGTGAATGTCTTCTTCTGCACATCTTCGCGCTCATCTGAAACAGGACAGGTGAAAAGGTTAACCCTTTCAACCCTAAATAACTGGAATGGACTGTGATGTGTTAAGTTAAGGACCAATCCAATCGTTACAAAGTGTTTTCAGACTTGTCCATTTTAAGAAGGCGGTGTTTTTTCTCTCCGAAAAAATATGAAAATTACTTGCAAAAAGTACAGATCCTGAGGAGACAGCTTGTTACAAGTCGGTTCATCTGCATCTACACTGTTTGCCAGCTCAGCTATAGAGGTCTGTAGTGTTGAAAGGGTTAACCCTTAGACCGCTACTCACAAAAATTGTCATCTGCTGTTGCTTTTATATATTGCCTTATTTCTCAATAAAAGCATGGTTTGACAGCATTTCAGAATCCTTTCCAAAGGAAATGATTGTGAAATGCTGTCAAAGCATGTTGTAAATTATTCTAAAGTTCTGTCAAAGCATGTTTTTGATGATAAAAATGAAAAAACAAGAAACGAGGCAAAGCCACGAAGGCCAGGTTTTTTCCAAGCATAAACACTTGGATAACATAATTATACGCACTTTTTGTAGACTAGATGGCCGTTGCCTGCATGTCGCGCCTTGGGGCGAGGCATGGACACTAAAAAAATAGATATAGTAGATGGAAAAACTTTAACGAAAAAACTTTAACCGGACACTCGGACGTACGGACGGACATATACCAAAATGCCGACGATATCGCGCTTTCCGCAAGCGGGTGCGACAATGATGATAAACACCCATGTGAAGTATCAAGGTATTGGGTGAAGCAGTTGCAGAGATATAGTACACGAAAAAACTTTAACAAAATAATTCAAAGTAATTTGACCTTGACATTGGGCACAGGGGCAGCACGGTTGGGGGGTAGAATGAAAATATGGATGATGATAAACACCCATGTGAAGTTTCAAGGTAATGGGCAAAGCAGTTGCAGAGATATAGTATAACAAAAAAGTTTTAAGCAAAAAACTTTAACCAGACGTACGTTAAAAAGTTAATGTTGAAAATGGAAGTCAATTACGTAGAAATAATAGGTGAAGGTAAAAAAATGGTCACATGTTGGATAGTTGTATGTGGTAGGCACCCCTTGGTTATGAAGCTGTGAAAGTTTGGTGGTCCTAGGTGGTACAGTACCAAAGAAATGGACTTAAACACGAAAACTTAACATTGTAAACGCGAAAACTTAACATTGAAAATGGCTAAGTCGATTTCTGCGGCATAAAAATGGGTGAAGTTGGATGATAGTGAATGGTGGGCACCCCTTGATTATGAAGCTGTGAAAGTTTCGTATTCCTAGGTGGTACAGTAACAAAGAAATGGACTCAAACACGAAAACTTAACATTGATTGTGGACGCTGCCCGCCGCCGCCCGCCCACCCGCCCGCCCGGCTTTCGTCAATCCAATAGCCTGGATTTTTTTTCCAAAAACCTGGCTAATTAAGATAGCGGTGTAAGGGTTAACATCACAGCTACAGCTAAGGTCATATGTGGCTGTGACTGGAGAAATGCGGCTTATGGGATTTGTAACCAGTGTAGTTCCTGATCAAATAGTACACTCCTGTGGCCTGATAAGGAATTATATTGCTTGTGAGAAGCATGGCGGGTGTTTCATTGATGGAATGACGAACAGTGCAGATCCTGATCAGACTGTAATGCGGCTGCACAGGCTGATCTGGATCTACACTGGTCACAAAAGTCATAATCCCCATTTCCCCAGTCAAAGCCACATAATGATGGGACGTCAATTTCCACTCTAGTTCAAAAGACAAGTGGGATGAAAACTATACATGTATATATGCAAGTATATTTCTAGGCCATAATAGGGAGAAATAATTTCATAAAATTGCATTGGCCCAGGAGCGTTTATTAGAATAAATACAGGAAAGGTCTCTTACTCAGTCAGTTTCTATCAGTTTGTTATAACTTAATACCCTTTCAACCCTACAGACCATAAAGCCAATATTTGCAAAACACTGTAGATCCAGATGAGCCGGCTTGAAACAAGCCGTCTCATCGGGATCTGCTGTGTTTTGTCAGTATTTTTTTTAATATTTTAAAAATACCCCTTATCTGATCAATGGAATAGTCCAGAATATCAGATATTTAGTGAAGAGCTAATACAAACAATTTTTTTTATACTTTTTTCTTATTTCTTCAGTGAAACTAATGCATTCCTATGGAAATGGTCTTAAAGTGTTGTAAAAACAGGTTTTTATCATAACAAGAATTCCGCGGAATCAAATGTCTCGCCTTGTTCCGCCTTGACCTTGACCCTGGGGCCCAGATAATTTTTTTAATGGTCCTATATTCATCTACATATCATAGTAAAGGGATGTATAAAGTTTGATGACTGTAGCTGATAAGGTGTTGAAGTAATGATCGCAACACGAAAACTTAACATTGAAAGTATTAAAAAAAATAGAGTTTGACCTTGACCCTGAGGATCCTTGGGCCCGAGAATTGTTTTTTAATAATCCTATATGCATCTACATATATATCATAGTAAAGGGATGTATAAAGTTTGATGACTGCAGCTGATAAGGTGTTGAAGTAATGATCGTAACACGAAAACTTAACATTGAATGATGACGCCGATGACGACGCCGACAACGCCGCCGACAACGCCGCCGACAATGCCGCCGACAACGACGACTCCTGAAAAGCAGAACCTACGTCTCGCTTTCTGCTTCGCAGGCAACAAAAATGGAAAATTAACAGCAGCCAACTAAATTTAATTCAGCAGTATGAGGGTTGAAATAATTAACATGCATCAATATACACCAATGCTAAACTACATAACAGCAATAAAAGCACATGCACATTTATAACTATACATGTACCGGTACAACTGATGCTGATGTGTACGGAGCCCCGCAGGGGACATAGAATTCTTTTTTTATTAATTCGTTCCCACGAAATAACAATTTGTTCCCTCAATTAAACAATTCGTTCCCTCAATTTAACAATTCGTTCCCACAAAATAACAATTCGTTCCCACAGGAACGAATTGTTAATTTGTGGGAACAAATTGTTATATCGTGGGAATGAATTGTTATATCATGGGAACGAATTGTTAATTTGAGGGAACAAATTGTTAAATTGAGGGAACAAATTGTTATTTCGCAGGAACGAATTAATAAAAAAAAATCCATGTCACCTAGCTGCGGGGCTCTGTAGATGTGTGCAATAACTGTGATAAAGTATTCCTGCAATGCGCATGCACATATACATGTGACTCGATGATCAGAAAACAAACGTGAATGTTGTCTCAAACTGGCCATTGCTTCAAAATCATACGGTATAGATTATGACTAAAGCGAATTATGAAAAATATACATATCTCTTCAGAACTCCAGTTAAGGTGCGTAATTTGACCAACTTGGGGTGAAATTTTGTTATTTCTTCATCAAAAATGGCAAGTTGGGAGTGCTTTATTTTACTGAGAAAATTGATAACATATGACACAGCAGCAGACGACTATTTTCGGTTCCCGAGAAGGGTTAATATATGGTTCTTACAGCAAGGAATGTCCAAATATTTACAGTTAGTATGGCTGTACGTGTATTTGTAAATTACAAAATACCAATGTATTTGGATACAATTTGTTCCCAAAACATTGGTGTCCAAATATTTAGGGTTATTATGGTATTACGGTAACTCACTTTCATACACAAACAAGAACAGTCACATCAGCCACATAATCGGCATCCAGGGTGGTAAATCGGTTCCCGGTACGATAAATACATTTTTTAATCAATAGACAGTAGGAACTGAATATATTGCCATTTACTGATTTTTTATACATGTATTTGTCTTATTTCTTAATAAAAAGAAATGTTCTAGCAGCGAATGACAATTGTCTCAAATGGGGATGATTCTCATGTGTTGCCAAAACATGTTGTATTGAGAAAAAGTAGTTGACTGCATACACTGTTTATGATACAGTGAGTAAAATGTTTTAACCCTTAGACCGCTACACACAACAATTGTCGTCTGCTGTTGCTTTTATATCTTGCCTTATTTCTCAATAAAAACATGGTTTGACAGCACTTTAGAATCATTTCCAATGGAAATGATTCTGAAGTGCTGTCAAAGCATGTTGTACATTATTCTAAAGTGCTGTCAAAGCATGTTTTTGATGATAAAAATGGAAAATAGAAAATAAACAGTAAACGACAAAAAAATAAGATAGCGGTGTAAGGGTTAAAGTATCCTCGCATCTTGTTTTGTTCTCTCCTTTTTGTCAGTTGTTGAACATCTTTATTTAACCCTTACAATACTGAATTCAATTTTGTCGTCTGCTGTTTATTATTTAATTCCCATTTTTCAAAAACATAGCTTGGCAGCACTTTAGAATAAAGTGTTGCTGAACAATGTTTCTATTGCGCAAAAAGACAAAATATGACATAACAGCAGACGACAATTAAGGGTTAACAGCGGAATCACTAGGAGTCTGGTGACACGCTGGTACAGAGCTAATGTCACGATCAAACACAGCCAGTCCTGTTGAGAGATTTCCAGGACACAGGTGCCAAGTTTGATGTCATTGGATGACAGAATACATTATATGTGTTCGCCAGACTGCAAATATACATCATAATTACAGTGCCTATATATCAACATGGTATTTACCCCCCACAAGCGAGGTATACGAGTTCAATAATTCCAGTCCAATCTCTCTCAACTCTCTCTCATAAATGTTTTAATTCTGACAGGTTTTCACTGAAATAAGACTGTTGGTTCATGACTGCAAAGCAGGATAGCGTGACATTTGCGGGAGGATATGTATGAATTTTACAGACAGTGGAACCTGCCAGGCTTAGAGATGTTAAAATTAGTACTCATCCTATTACTTTTAGGGGATGCGGTTAAGTGATTCTGATGTGGTGAGAACCTGGTACCAGATCACCAGATATTCAAATTTCACAGGACTGAATGTATATTTTTAGAGACCCCCCCCCCCCCAACCTCTATATGTACAGATGAAATATGGGATTTACCTAAAATGACCTTAGCTGTTGACAGGTCATTAAACATCATTAAATAAATAAGTTAAATATGTACCACTGTACATTATGTCATATCTTAGATCGCTAGTCAAGCCATACCCGATATCAGAAACATTATCAGAGATGTCAGCTGTCTGTCACATTATTCTCCCGAACCTCTCTACTTCGGACACAGAAAAAAACATTAATGTGTTTACTTCTCATGGGTTTCACTGTAGCAAAACAATGTTGGTTCATGATTACAAAGCAAGATAAAATATCATGGCGTGTGTATATGCCTGATAAAAGTAGAACCTCACTAAACTGGACACCCTGGGAGGTCCCCAGTGTGTCCAGTGTAAAGAGGTTCCACTGTATATGTTTTTGAACACACTAAGTCAAGTTACACCCTGATACCAATAGAATTATCAGATTAACAACTTTTTACTGCATGGTGATCCAAGATATGTGGCTGTGACTGGAGAAATGGGGATTATGGGTTTTGTGACCAGTGTATACCCAGATCAGCCTGTGCATCCGCACAGGTTGATCAGGATCTACACTGTTCACCATTTCATCAATGAATCATTGTCATGCTAATAGTAATAACAAGCGATATAGGCTATAGGAGAGTGCTATTTGATCAAGAGCTACACTGGTCACAAATCCCATAAACTCCATTTCTCCAGTCACAGCCACATATGAAGTGAGAGTGAACAGGTGTTGGCTGACATTGAACTTCCAGACCGTGTTATCAATCACGTATGTTTATATTCCACGTCAGTATATTGAACTACAAATAATATATATACCAGATTGCAAATAATTTATTTATTTAATGGTGTTTAATGGCCTGTCAACAGCTATGGTAAATTAGAATATCCTGATCTGGTGTCAGGTCCTCACCACACCAGAGTCACCTAGCCTCTAAAAGTGATGGGATTAGTACTAATCTTACTACCTTTATAATGGGTATAACAGGATTCATGGGGAGACGATTCATATAAGTCATATGGCTTGTTTTTGAATCTCACCTTTCTTGTATTGTAATGTATATTGTTATTTGTAATTCATACATAAATATTGTTTAAACCAACAGGATTCAACGCTCACGTACAATGAAGCCAAAAACAAACATGGGGGTCAAACCAGGGATATTGGGATTCAGGTAAGGATGAACCCATTGCTAAATTACCCTTCACAAGCTCCCAACCAACCGCACGCCGGATCACATTTAAACATTGAACAAGAGCTGTAGGAGAACAGCATAGCTCGACTACGAGGGTTGTCGATGTACACATAGCTTGACAAACAAGGTTTCCGCGGCCTGCATAAAAACCTTAACCAAGGTTGACTAAAAACCTTAACCAAGGGAAATTAAGTAAGTAATTCAAGGTTAAATGTAGGTCAATGTCAGATGTAGGTCAGGGGTTATTGATGTACATCACTAGGAAATGAAGTTTTCCAAGTATGGTTGCTGTAGGCCCAGGAGTATTCCATATACAAGCTTGACTAAAAACCTCAACCAAAGGGAAATAAGTAAGTAATCCAAGGATAAAAGTAGGTCAAGGTCAAATATAGGTCAGGGATTATTGATGTACATCACTAGGAGATGAAGTTGTCCAAGTATGGTTGGTGTAGGGCCAGGAGTATTCCATCTACAAGCTTGACTAAAAACCTTAACCAAGGAGAATTAAGTAAGTAATTCAAGAGGAAATGTAGGTCAAGGTCAAATATAGATCAGGGGTTATTGATGTACATCCCTATGAGAAAAGGTTGTCCAAGTATGGTGTCAGTATGCACAGTAGTATTTCATGTACAAGCTTGACTAAACAAACTTAACCAAGGTTGAGCAAAAACCTTAACCAAGGAGAATTAACTAAGTAATTCAAGGTTAAATGTAGATCAAGGTAAAATATAGATCAGGGGTTGTTGATGTACATCACTAGGAGATGAAGTTGTCCAAGTATGGCTGGTGTTACGGGCCAGGATTATTCCATCTACAAGCTTGACTAAAAAGTTTAACCAAGGGGAATTAAGTAAGTAATTCAAGAGGAAATGTAGGTCAAGGTCAACTATAGATCAGGGGTTATTGATGTACATCCCTATGAGAAAAGGTTATCCAAGTATGGTGTCTGTATTCACACTAGTATTCCATGTACAAGCTTGACTAAAAACCTTAACCAAGGTTGTCTAAAAACCTCAACCAAGGGGAATTAACTAAGTAATTCAAGGTTAAATGTAGGTCAATGTTAAATATAGGTCAGGGGTTGTTGATGTACATCACTAGGAGATGAAGTTGTCCAAGTATGGTGGGTGTAGGGCCAGGAGTATTTCATATACAAGCTTGACTAAAAACCTTAACCAAGGGGAATTAACTAAGTAATTCAAGAGGAAATGTAGGTCAAGGTCAAATATAGATCAGGGGTTATTGATGTACATCCCTATGAGAAAAGTTTGTCCAAGTATGGTGTCTGTATGCACACTAGTATTCCATTTACAAGCTTGACTAAAAACCTTAACCAAGGTTGACTAAAAACCTTAACCAAGGGGAATTAACTAAGTAATTCAAGAGGAAATGTAGGTCAAGGTCAAATATAGATCAGGGGTTATTGATGTACATCACTAGGAGATGAAGTTGTCCAAGTATGGTGGGTGTAGGGCCAGTAGTATTGCATATATAAGCTGGACTAAAAACCTTAACCAAGGAGTGACGGTGATGCCGACGCCAACGCCAACGCCGACGCCGACGCCGACGCCGGGGTGACAACATAAGCTCTAACAATTCTTCGAATAGTCGAGCTAAAAAGTTGTAACTTATATTATCAGCCACAAATCTCATAAGAATCATTTGTTCAGTCATAAATATAATTCTGCAAACCCACCAGTCACATCACATCTTGCATTTTAACCCTTAGAATATGCGGGAACCGAAAATAGTCGTCTACTGATAATTCATATTTTATCTTTTCTCTCAGTAAAAACATGGCTTGGCAGCATTTTCCAATGGAAATGATTCTAAAGTGCTGCCAAACCAAGTTTTTGATGAGAAAAATGTAAAATAAAAAATATTCAGCAGACGACACAAATTAATTCAGCATTGTAAGGGTTAATGTTATCACATGTATGTTACAGAGGTAAAGCAATATTATTTTCGATGATTACCATAGTCAACTACAGATGGAAAGGTGGTTACATACAATCACAATATGGGTTCCAGAAACATGTCAATACATGACATTCAACATAATCTACTAGCATGGAAAAACACATTGTTGAAATGACAAGATTTATGCTAACAACATGAATTACAATATAAGTACACTGATGCAAGGAAGATCAAACACATGTAATCGGACATCAGTCCATTATCAGCCATGATATATGATAGGAGATACTTGACCAGGGGACAAGAAGTGCAATGATTAAGGTTTGGGTCGAAACTGTAACACTACTAGTAACTCAATTGTAGTCTCCGCGAAAATGCCAAAATTTTACAGGACATTCGTTCTGGTAAACTTGAAATCTTTACCAGACCGGGCAAAAGATTACCAGACCGAAAAAGTTTTATAAAAAAATAAAATTGATTTTGTGTGATATTTAAGAGTTTTTTAGTTTAAGTATATCAGTTCATATAAGAAAAGCTAGCTAGCACCAGAAGCGCATACCAAAGGAAGGTGATTTCATTGAAGGTTAGAATAAAAAAGTAAAAATTTTGGGTTTTTTTTTTAATTTTTTTTATAGTCTGACATTTGGTCCGGCGACTACCGGTTTACCATCGGACCGGCAGAAATTTTAATGGACATGTCCGACGGACCATCGACTTTCACGGAGACTGCGGCTGAGTGAATTGTAACACTCACTAACTTAATCTTGATTTTTATCCCATTTCCTTCATGATACTGATCACAGATGTCAAAGTTTCCAACCAGTTTTACTCCAATTTTCTAGGATGGTGCTGCTGGTAGCCACAGCAGCCAATTAGCTACTAATGTTTCAGAAATGAACATTTTGCCTACTAAACTTGTAAGAAATTATTTGAAAAAAATACTATATTTTTACAAATATTGGAACAATGTAAAATATGATTGCCTTTTTTCGCGTTATCAGTTCATTTTGACTACTAATTTCAAAATCCTAGCACCAACCTCAGTTTTAACCCTTAGAATACGGGAACCGAAAATAGTCGTCTGCTGCTGTGTCATATTTGATCAATTCTCTCAGTAAAAACATGGTTTGTCAGCATTTTAGAATCATTTCCATTGGAAATGATTCTAAATTGCCGTCAAACCATGTTTTTGATGTGAAAAATGGAACATAAAAAATAAACAGCAGACGTCAAATTTTTATTCAGCATTGTAAGAGTTAAAGTTTCATCTGAAAGACTAGCGAGATGGAAAATACAGATGATCTTAAAGAAGAATATTTCACCAGCATAATTTTAAATTATTGAATGACAATGGAAAATAAACGTCCATTCTGTTCATACAGACGAAATCTGGATGAAAATTAACTGACCATAACTGGACATGATCCAGCATAAGGAAAATGTATATATAATGATGTATATGTGCAGAAATTAATTGTGATTATAAAGGTTAATAAATAATCAAAGGTGTAGCCTGCAGGACAGATATTATACATGGATGTGACTGGAGGAATGAGGCTTATGGGGTTTACGACCAGTGTAGATCCAGACCAGCCTGTGCATCCGCACAGTCTGATCAGGATCTGCACTGTTCGCCATTCCATCAATGAAACACCCATCATGCTTCTAATAAGGAATATAAATTGTTATCGGGCTACATGGGTGTGCTATTTAATCAGGAGCTATGCTGGTCACAAATCCCATAAGCCCCATTTCTCAAAGTTTCCAACAGTACTCCAATTTTCTAGGATGGTGCCGCTGGTAGCCACAGCAGCCAATTAGCTATTAATGTTTCAGAAATGAACATTTTGCCTACCAAACTTGTAAGAAATTATTTGAAAAAAATACTATATTTTTACAAATATTGGAACAATGTAAAATATGATTGCCTTTTTTCGCGTTATCAGTTCATTTTGACTACTAATTTCAAAATCCTAGCACCAACCTCAGTTTTAACCCTTAGAATACGGGAACCGAAAATAGTCGTCTGCTGCTGTGTCATATTTTATCAATTCTCTCAGTAAAAACATGGTTTGTCAGCATTTTAGAATCATTTCCATTGGAAACTCTGCAAATTTCTTAATCAGACCCACGGACACACAGATGTACGGACAGCTCCAGATAAAGTGTGTTTTGTCGTATTTTATGCACTTATTCTAGCAGAATACGCATTGATTATCAAAAGTGGGAGTACAAAACACTCACAGCAACATGAAAATATGCATTGATTTACAAATGAGTAGTGAAAATACTGTAATAAAGTTGAAATTATAGTTGAGCTGCAAAAAGCAAACAGCATTCGCCTTTTGCAGCTCAAATAAGTGAATTTTTAAATTTGTTTTATTTTTGATCATTCATTCATTAGTTAATAAGGAAGGAAATCAATAATACTATTTTGTAAAAGTCAAATAAATACGCATTGAATTTGAAATATGGGGGTATATACTCGTTCGATACAAACTTATCTGCAGCCTGCTATATGCCTCCCTGCTCTACTGAAACCGGGAGTGAAGAATCTAAATAGTTTCCTTATTTCTAACCAGAAGTATTTGTTGTCAGGCCAAAAACAAAATTTGTTTGTTTCCGCTAACACCTGGAAAGAAAATAGGGTAGGTAGGTAGGTAGGCAAAACTTCTTTTTTTTTCTCGAATTCTTTTTCCCATTCATAACACTTTTTGTACTGGATATGTTAAAAAATTACCGATATGACGAAAAAAAGTGTAGGGTCGGCGGGAAAAAATAGGGTCGGTCGGGTTAGTGGAAACAAACCATTTTTTGTTTATGCCTTACCACTCATGTGTGTACCTTTCTTTATCAAGATGACAATACCATAAATACTGATCTACTTTCCAAATCCGTTATATTGTTGTGTAACCATGCTTGACATGTCCTGGGAGTGGTGGGCAGGGTGATACAAAGGAGGTGGCCCACATTTTCAAGATGGTTGTCAATGTTCTCAGTAGCAGCTCCAGATAAGCTGCGTATTTGCATAAATACCCAATTAAAATAGCCAAAACCCCAATTGAAATCAGAAGTAGCGAGTATCAAAAAGCAATAACAATTTTGTGGTACCTTTATCATGCTGCAGAAAACAACAGAGCACAAATATAGCAATTGTGGTACCTTTATTATATATCATATTTTTCCATGAAAACATATCTTGGTATTTCATTAGAATTGTCTCCAAGGAGACAATTCTAATGAAATGCCAAGACATGTTTTCATTTAGAAGCAAACTATTCAATAATTGCTGTCTGTTGATGTGTAAACAGTAGTGTGATTTCATTTTACCCAATTAAAATTGTTAAATACCCAATTGATTCAGAAATGATGGAGTAACAATACTCAATTACTAATTCCTTATCTGGAGCCCTGCAGTAGTGGAATATTTCTAAGAAATGTGTGGTGATAAAAATTGCATGTGTTTCTGTGAAGGTATATATCCTCTGTGGGGGTATCAGTTCTTGCTGCTTTTTTCCAAAACATGTTGGACATTATTTATTCTGGGATACACATAAAATTATATGATTGCCTACAACCGAATATTTAGGGTTATTACGGTAATACCCAAAATGGTTTTCCACCTTTATATTAATATAAGGATTCTCCCTAGAGTATATTTATAGGACAATAATATATTTCTGTTTCTAGCAGTGAGTATTGTATGTAATATATATATATCACCATAAGTACTAACAGTCCACTAGCATACCATCAGCAATCTGATACTAAAAACACAACTATTTGTGTTTCTAATGTCAACTTGCGTAGTGTTAACCAGACCACTTTAATATGTCGTTAAAATAATCAGTGACAGCGACGACAACTATCCTCGTTCACCCTAAGCAACCCGATACTAGAAACATGAATACTTGTGTTTCTAGTATCAGGCTACGAGTCCAAACACCACCTGACTTGAAAAGTGAGAAAATATGTGGCTGTGACTGGAGAAATGGAACTTATGGGATTTGTGCCCAGTGTAGCTCCAGACCAAATAACACACTCCTGTAGCCTGAGATTGCTTGTTAGAAGAATAACGGGTGCTTCATTAATGGAATGGCGATCAGTGTAGATCCTGATCAGTCTGTGCGGATGCACAGACTGATCTGGATCAACACTGGTCGCAAAACCCCATTTCTCCAGTCACATCAACATATGTACCTGACTCCATGTTCTTTGTCAAGCGGACCAGGATAATCATGTCTAACCCTATGCAACCCGATACGTGTAACACAAATACTCGTATTTCTAGTACACGTATCAGGTTATATAGGGTGCAAACAACTAAAATGAAGCATGTACCTGAATCCGTGCTTTCTGTCCAGCGGACGAGACTTGCATTCCATGGATAGTCACATACGAGACTTGCATTCCATGGATAGTCACATTGGGGAAACACCTGACCTATCCGGTATGTAGCCATTTTCTCGCGGTTCCACGAATAAACGGTTAAATCCAACACAACCACATCACTGTGTCAACTATATAATGCACCGCACATGAAAATAACACAGAAGTGTAACAAATAGTCATCGGCCACAAATAAATTCAGAGACTTTGTCGAGAGGAAGTCTCTAAATTAGACATTTTGTTGAGAATACCGTATGTGCAATTTTAGTCGAATTTATACTGAATTAGAATAACATACAATTTACCCTTACAATATTGAATTAGATTGTCATTTGCTGTTTATTTTACTCATCAACAACATGCTTTGACAGCACTTTAGAATCATTTCCGATGGAAATATTCTAAAATGCCGTCAAAACGTGTTAATATCGACAAAGAAGATAATATGTAAAACAACAGCTGACGATAATTCTTGTTTTCCTGCATTCTAATGGTTAATTGACCTAAAACACAAACACTAACAACTGAAGTTTAAATCCAACCATCAACAGTAGTGAGGTGAGACACATGCTCGAGTGAAGTACAATTCTCATCTGAGTGCGATTTTATCTCCTATCTCCGCTGTACGTGCCTATGTGACTACATTCACAGAAAGGACATTTCATGACATTTACATAAAACAAGGTTAAACAGTCTAATCACAGAACTCCCTTACTATGACCTACTTTTTTTCTCAGTATTGCAAAACACCGATGTATCGTAGCGTGGCTAATGATGCGAGTAATGGATCAATAGATATCGCTGTTATTGAACCGAGCAGCCTGTATTATCACAGTTAGTTGATGGTTACGTTGGGTTGGGTAGATGGACAGGTGTAAGCCAAGGTGACATACAAGCAGTGTAGCTGGTTTCTCAAAACATTAAATCGAGTAATTATGCAAATTAATTTTTACTTTTCCTTTTGAAGTTGTTTTCAGTACTACAACCATTAAGTAGTGTTTATTGACAAACTAGGACAGACAGATGGCTCGAAATGAGGAAATACACAGCACTAGACTACGTCACTGTGAACATGTAACATTAGTTGCTGAAAACTATTACTGTCCCTTCCCTCAACTGTGGCCTATTTATCAGGTATCTTGCTGACCAAATTCACGCTGACTGATAACAAATTATTATTCAGTGGAACCTCTCTAAACCGGACAGCCTGGGGACCTCCCAGGGTGTCCGGTTTAGTGAGGCTCCACTGTAATTGAGGTGTATGAGCACTGGAAGATGTGGTTGTGTGCTTTGCAATCATGAACATCCATAAACATCAGAGATATTTGACAGTGAATTCCGTCAAAATTTAACACATGCGTTTCACAAAGGTGTCCGGTTTAGAGAGGTTCCACTGTATCTAGATACGCACATTCGGGTCACAATGGCTTCAAAAACACATTCGCTGACATTTCATTGGTCCGACGTCACATGATACCGAATGATTTCAGTGTAATAATTCTACATTCTTTCCAACGAAAATCATGTCATATTTACCCATCCTGTGCATAAAATATTATCTGCTTCACCCTCACTACGCGGGAGACAAAAATTGTCGTCTGCTGTTTTTCATTTTTGCCTTAATTCTTAACAAAAAACCTGTTTTGGCAGCACATGAGAATCGTCTCCAGTGGAGATGATTCTCATGCGCTGTCAAAACAGGTTTTTATTGAGAAATATTGAAAATAAAACATTTCCAGCAGACGACAAAATTTAATTCAGCGTAGTAAGGGTTAATTACCCAGCTAGTGTTTTTTTTAAAGATCACAGGAGTGGGAACAGTTTCTAAATCCTGAAAATGGCTAAACAAACATATTTTTGCACCAATAAATGCGTAAAAGTGTGCTTTCATGATGATGTTCAAACATTAGTATTTTTCTGCAATTGTCAGGAATATCAATCCTGATTTCAGGACATATCCTGAAAATTCCCACCCTTCATAATATGAAGTGTATCAGGCTCGGCTCAGATATTTTCTATTGACTCATAACCTTGACCTTAAGTGTTTCGTCGGGAAGCTTATAGATAACCATGACACTAACTTTTGAAAGTTTGTGACATGGGCATAAGCGGGAATCCGGATGATCACCGTTGATTTATTTGGTTGATCATTGATTGGTTGATCGGTTGATCGGTTGATCATTGATTGGTTGATCATTGATTGGTTGATTAGATTAGTTGGCTGGCTGGCTGGCTGGCTGGCTGGCCAGGCTGCTTGCTTGCTCAGGCTGCTTGCTTTTGTTTGCTTGCTTGCTTGCTTCTTGCTTGCTGCTTGCTTGCTACTTGCTTGCTTGTTTATATCCGTTCAACAGCAAGGACATATACAGTCGGCAGAGCTCCAGTTAAGGGTGCGTAATTTGATCAACTTTGGGGGGAATCTTGTTATTTCTTCACTAAAAATGGCAAGTTGGGAGTGCTTTAGAATCGTCTCATTGAGACGATTCTAAAGAACTCCCAACTTGCCATTTTTGGTGAAGAACAAAGAAAAAGAAAAATACCTTGAATATTTGGTCAAATTACGCATCTTAACTGGAGCGGTCGATCATTTTAGTTTAAACAATATTTATTTCAAATTGAATACATTTAAATGTCAACATACGTGGACAGAAATTGTGAATAAGGAGCAGAAAACAAGCTCAATGTGAGCTTATGTGAACTCTTCTTGTTGATCATTTTGAAGTGTATGTGTGAATATGTGCATGTACACTACATAAATCGAACGGAAAAGTAGATCACGGCTGCTGGAGGACAGTCATGATTTGAGGAGTACCTAAATGGTGAGGAAGTGGTTAACCCTTTCACCACTAAGTAACTGGAATGGATTTTGATTAATTAATTTTGCAACCAATGCAACCGTCACAAAATGATTTTCAGACTACCGTAGTCCATTTATTAAAAGGGGGTGTTTTTTTCTCTCAAAAATATGAAAATTACTTGCAAAAAGTGCAGATCCTGATGAGACGGCTCGTCACGAGCCGGCTCATTTGGATCTACACTTTTTGCCAATATACAGGCCTGTGGTGTTGAAAGGGTTAAAGGTGAGGATGATGATGGTAAGGGTGTTGTAGTGAGGCATGCAGTGAACTATGGAAATTTAATCCTTCACCCTTACCTTAAAACCCTGATTTAAAGCTTGTTTGTTTATTTTCATTGTTTTTGCTTGATGAAAATTATACAGCCGGTACATGAGAATCAATAACGCATGTTCACATTCCATCGAAGAGAGCAGAAAGTGAAAGGACACAACGTTGACACAAATACTTATTCAACAACCATAAATGACCGATATCTAGAACTTGTTTGATCAGTGAAAATATGTCAACAATACTATCAGATATGTGGCCGTGATTGGAGAAATGGGACTTGTGGGTTTTGTGACCAGTGTAGATCCAGATCAGCCTGTGCATCCGCACAGTCTGATCAGGATCTGCACTGTTCGCCATTCCATCAATGAAACACCTGTCATGATTCTAACAAGCAATATAGATCGTTATCAGGCTACATGAGTGTGATATTTGATCCAGAAACAAATCCCAAAAGCCCCATTTCTCCAGTCACTGTCACATATTAAGGCACAATAAAGGGGTTTGATCCAAAGAAAATTATTATCAAACAAGGTCACATGTTGAAAAGCGGTAGATAATGAGTAGATGGGCTAGAATTACTTTAAATTGATGAATGACTTTTCTCTAGAACAGAGATCTTGTTTAAATGAAACTTCAAATAAAATTCACATAAATCTATATCTGTTACAATATATGTCAGTTGTTGGATACAATATTGATAAGAAAGGTCTGACTGTGCTGTCAGGTGGAATGTTGAATGTGCTAATAAAGAGACATTTGTCAGTAATGAGTGCTTGCTGACTACCCACCATGTTTGAATAATGACAGACTGTGACCTTGAAATTGAAAGAGCATAGATTAATAACAGGATGATGGATGATTGCCATAGGCATGCATTGCTGAAATATGAAAAGCAATCCATAATTGGTTGATTAATTTATTGGTTCGTTGGTTGTTTGATTGATTTGTTGAATGCTAGGTTGATCGACCGACCGACCAATCAATAAATCAATAACTCAATCAAGCAAGCAAGCAAGTAATCAATCAAGCAATTAATCAATCAACCAATCAATCAATTAATTAATCAATCAATCAATCAACACAACAATCAATCAATCAATCAATCAAGTAGTGACTAACAACCTGCTAACTCACATTTGAGCTCTGATTGAAGATTACAGTGACAGTTTAGTGGCCTTCCAGTCCTAGATTCCCAGAGTAAACCTCTATAACTAGCCTTGCCAAAGACTAGGCTAAATATCCTGCTCATTGGCTCTGGTTTTAACCTTTACAATGCTGAATTAATTTGTGTCGTCTGTTGAATATTTTTTATTTTTCCATTTTTCTCATCAAAAACTTGGTTTGGCAGACATTAGAATCATGTCCAATGGAAATGATTCTAAAATGCTGCCACACCATGTTTTTACTGAGAGAAAAGACAACATATGAATTATCAGCAGACAACTATTTTCGGTTCCCGCATTCTAAGGGTTAACCAACTAATCCTCCTTTCAACACTACAGCCCTCTATAGCGGTGTTTGCAAACAGTGTAGATCCAGATGAGTAATTTTCTTATTGGTTTATTGGGTTGGTTGGAAAATTAGCTTATCACTAGACATTATGTTTGTAAAACATGGATATGCCCCCATGGCATACTGGACTCTAACTATAGATTGTGTATATAAAACAAACTTTCAATTTACACAATTTCAAAGTCATTAGAGAAAGTCTTACAAACATGTTGATGGCTAAGTGTTTCAGCACTATTTTGAAGGTCACAAAGGTCAAGGTCATGTCAATGGTGGTGCGAGTGTATCACATGTGTTCAGGTGAATGAACTTCCAAATATAAAAGCAATCCCTGAAGTATTATGGAGAAACTCTTACAAACTTTTTGACGTAAATGTACACGGATGGATGTACGTTCAGACGGACGGATGTACAGAAGCTCAAGAGCAACGCAGTATGCCCTCAATGCTATCTCATAGGTGGCATAAAAATCCATTCCAGTTAGTTAGGGGTGAAAGGATTAAGTGGACCACAGTAGACTTGAGAAATGCTTTTAAATACGGTAATATAACAACATTTGTCAGAAGACAACGAAGTGACAATGACCTTGGGCATTAGAACATGGTGGGCATCAGCCACAAAGCATAATGCCCACATAGTCTAACAAATATATGCCCTTGACCTGGGGTGGGATGATGATGAGTAACAAATCACCAAGCCTAGCCCTCACTACGCGGGAGACGAAAAATGTTGTCTGCTGTTTTTCATTTTTGCCTTAATTCTTAACAAAAAACCTGTTTCGGCAGCACATGAGAATCGTCTCCTATGGAGACGATTCTCATGCGCTGTCAAAACAGGTTTATATCGAGAAATATTGAAAATAAAACATTTCCAGCAGATGACAAAATTTAATTCAGCGTAGTAAGGGCTAGACATGCATTATTGGGCCGAGATAATGAGAAAAGATATAGAGAGTAGAAAATGTGTTCATAAAATGTGGATGCCTCACCTATCGCTTTCACAGTAAAACAAGGCAAAATTCAAGTTATTTGACTCTTTGCATGCTGGGAAACTTGTGGGCTATAAATAGTTCAAAACTAGCGGACAAAAAAGCATCATAGTTTCTTTTATTTCTCCTTTAATAGTAAATATCATGAATATGTCTTGGAATTTCATTAGAATTGAGTCCTGAGGACTCAATTCCAAGACATATTTACAGAGAGAAATAAAACATATACTCCTAATTTGTTTGGCGGATATTTTCACCGCTAGCATGCAAAGAGTTAAAATGTCACATTTCCCAAGGTTTTGATTGTGATTATTTATATTTGATGCTCATGAATTGCATAGCCCCAGGGATGTTTATCGGAACAAATATGGTAAGTATGGAAAATAACTATTGTCTCTGTGAGTTTGCTGACAGATAGAACAGAAGGGAGGTAACTGTTTACAGATGGATATTTATGTCTCCATATGAAACTGTCAGCTGTGCTTTCATCAGTTACCTACCTTTGGTTTGTGAAAAAAAAAATGAAAAAAAAATGTGTAGCGTTAGCATGAAAATGGTTTAACCGTTAAAAGGTGGGAACCGAAAACTGTCGTCTGCTGTTGTAACTGATTTTGTATTTTCTCCAAATAAAAACATGGTTTGGCAGCATTTTAGAATCATTTCCATTGGAAATGATTCTAAAGTGCTGTCAAACCTTGTTTTTGATAAGAAAAATGGAAAATAAAAAATAAACAGCAGACGACAAATTTTAATTCAGCACTGTAAGGGTTAAACAGCTATAGAGTAAGATGCAACAAAGTAAGGTAGACAGGTAACTTTTCAGATATAAATGTATGTATATGTACCAGTGTATTATAAAGTCATCAACTGTATGTTTACCATAAAGTGCTTTAAAACTCTGAGACAAGTTGGTCACACAATCTTCAAACCCTATATAGAAATTTGCCAAATGACATGAAAAGCCTTCTACCAATTTCTTTTAATTACAGTATGCCTGCAAAGCATGTGTCATGTTTCAAATAGATTTATTGAAAACTAACAGCAGTTTATTGCATAAAGTTGGTAGTGCATTATGGGATGAATGGAAAGGAATGGGCTAACAATGCAACTGTCAACTTATTGCTACCATAAAATGTGTGAAGATACCTATGGAGTGCAGGGAACATGGATTTTTTTTTATTAATTCATTCCAACGAAATAACAATTTGTTCCCTCGAATTAACAATTCAAAATAATAATTCGTTCCCTCAATTTAACAATTCGTTTCCACAATATAACAATTTGTTCCCATGAATTAACAATTTGTTCCCGTGGGAACAAATTGTTATTTCGTGGGAACAAATTGTTAAATTAAGGGAACAAATTGTTAATTCGTGGGAATGAATTGTTAATTTGTATGAACGAATTGTTAAATTGAGGGAACAAATTGTTCTTTTGTGGGAATGAATTAAAAAAAAAAATTATTCTACCCCCTGTGGGGCTCCGTAGATACCAACTCTGTTCAATTCATTATTCAGTGATACTAAATCCCAGGCCGCTGCTACAAAATCTTATAAGTTTGCCATAAGTAGCTGAAAACAGCAGTCGCCTCCCGATATAACACCATACCATTGGGACATGAACCTGGAAAACGTCACAATATTGATTTAAAACACTCTTGATTAACCCTGACAACGCTGAATTAAATTTGTCGTCTAATCTTATTTTTTTATTTTTCTCATCAAAAAACATTGTTTAACAACACTTTTCCAATGGAAATGATTCTAAAGTGCTGTCAAACCTTGAGAAAGCTGACAAAATATAAAATAACATGGGATGATAATTTCCTGAATTTTATTATAGGTACATGCCCACTAACTAGGCACAAAATGTTCTTTATAGGAATTAAACAAGTGTATAATTGTGTCACTACAAGTACAAGTGCCCATATTATACAGATATAATCATTTAGTAACATCTATTGTACTGATAGTGACTCGCGGTGGTTATCAGGCTATTTTCATATGCAAATGAGGCATGATATTTTTTAATTATTTATACTAATGCGTCGCCTGAAAAAATAATATTTTTGACAGATTATAAAGTATGAACATTGCACATAACATAATAAGTAATCGAGAGAAACTGCATATTACCAATCTGAAGGACACAAGGATTCGTTGCCTAAGTAAAGAAGGCCCACACTACATGTTGGTGAAATATATATAACAGAGAAGTATATATATTGCGAAGTAGAAAAAAATCTACATTCACAACCTCTAGAGAAGCAGAAAAGCTTGGCAACAATACTTGATTTTTGAGATGGCAGACTGAAGAATACAGAGAGCTGTTGGCGACTTGCTAAAAAGTTGCTTAACCGACAAGGATCTAAATGACCAGCCGCCATATTGGCATTGAACCTATCAACAAATTTTCAGTATTTCAGCATGGCTGCCTTTTGTTGAATTGTAAGAGTTAACCCTTTCCAAAACCACAGGCCTGTATAGTGGTATTGGCAAAAAGTGCAGATCCAGATGAGCCGGCTCGTGACGAGCCGTCTCATCTGGATCTGCACTTTTTTCAAGTAATTTTCATATTTTTGAGAGCTAAAACGCCCCTTTTTCATAAATGAACTAGACTGAAAATCAGTTTGTGACCATTGTATTGGTTGCACAATTCACAAATCAAAATCCATTCCAGTTATTTATGGGTGAAAGGGCTAAAGCCATACAAAATGTTGTATAAAATATGCCAACATAGACTACTAGATAAGCAATATGTGCACTTGACTGGAAAATGTTCTCACAAATCGATTAGCGACATAGCGGCATTGCAAACATCTTGAAAACATCAGTTCCTTGAATGTTTACTTGATTACGGCTGGAAAAGTTGTAAACCTAACGGGAACTTCCCAGATCTGGGTCACAACGGAGGAGTAAACAGGTAGTAGTCTAGTCGGTCACGGTATGTAACGGTCACGGTAATGTAATGTACCGGGGTTAGCATGTGGGCCGAAGCTGTTGTTTGTGACCAGTGCAGCCCTGATTTGTGCAGCCCAGTAGCCTATTTCACGAACCTCCGTTAGTCGATTATAAACTGTTAGCAGACTAAACTAAGTTTAGTCGACTAACCATAGTCTTTTGACATGTTTGCATTTCACGAACGATTTTGTAAGCCACGTTCAAAACAACTGTGGGCGCCGCCATCTTGGAATTCCGTCGTCTGCTATTTTGCTTAGTAGACTAACCGAAAGTTTAGCCGAATAACGAGGAGGCTAAGCAAAGTAGACTTAGCTTAGTCGACTAACGTGTTCGTGAAATGCGTTTTTTCCCGTTAGTCAAGTAACGGCCTGAAGATTAGCAGACTAACCGAGTATAGTCGACTAACGGAGGTTCGTGAAATAGGCTACTGATCTGTTATTATTACGAGTGCCCGCTATACAGATATAATGATTTAGTAATATTTATTTTACTAATAGTGACGCGCGGCGGTATCAGGCTATTTTCACATGCTAATGAGGCATGATATGTCTCTGATACAAAGAACATTTGTGCCTACTGAGTGGGCATGTACCTTTAAGGACAAATTTATTAATTTCTTGTTATACTGAATTTATTACATTATCACAGCCATTTTGGCTGTGATAATGTAATAAATTCAGTATAATAATTCTGCATACTTTTAGTTATCAAATACATGCAGTCGTTACTTCTAAATGAAACAATGCATTTCGGGAAACATAAATGATTACTCCCACAAAGTATACTTATATAGCTAGATAAGTATGCATAGCAAGTTTGGTGAAATCGGCTTCAGATCTGCAGTATGATCAGTGCCCATGATCATAAATTATATTTCTGAGCACACACTCCATTCTAATGCTCAAATCAGGCAGTTTGATTGGCCGAGACTGAGCTCAGCTCAGTCTCGACCAATCAAACTGCCTGATTTTCAGTACTATTCATAGAACATACTCAGAAAGATTGTATCAACACAGGATCACCAACAACAAAAAGATTGGAATCAATTTGACATGGTGTCACATAGGCTCTCAACTGTTAGATAATGGGCCGGCCCATCGGCATTTAGTTCACAAATAAGCCCCAAAATCTGTCAGATGGCGGCCGATTTATTTTGTGAGATATTGTCTTTAACACAAGCGCTCGCAAAATGTACAATGAAAATAGGTATTGTCAATCAAAAGAAAAACATGTGCCCATTATGTGCAAAATAGTAATGAAATACTACTGGGGTAGAGTCAGCCCATTGTCACCAATATAATGGTGTTTTATGTTGAAAGGTATAGATGACCCATACATTGTATGTAACACAATTGCTTCTCACACATCCAGCGATATAATGTGTTTCTCTGTTATGTTCTCTGTCACCCAAGTTGAATCTCAATCAATTTGTGGCTGCGACTGGAGAAATGGGGCTTATGGATTTTGCGAACAGTGTAGATCCAGATCAGCCTGTGCATCGGCACAGTCTGATCAGGATCTGCACTGGTCGCCATTCAAACACCCTTTTAAAAATACATTCTGAAGATGCACAAATTTACTGATGAAAAATTTCAAATATTTTTTTATTTGTCATCTGAAGTATATATTACGACTACCAGTTGAACCATCTGATTGAGATGGCTCAAATGATGTGTCATAACATATACTTTTATTGAGAAATATGAAAAATAAAAAAATATTTAACCTTTTTATTTAATGCCTAAAATCAAATAACGAATATGAAGAGTTAGCCCTAATATAACAATGCTGACGTAAAGAAAATTGCGTCTGCTGTTTTTGTTCTATATTCATCAAAAACATGGTTGGACACCAATTTAGAATCATTTACCAACAGAAATGATTCTAAAGTGCTGTCACACCATGTTTTTATTGCGAAAGCAGACAAAATATAAAACAACAGCAGACGACAAATTTTGTTTCCCTGCATTTTATGAGTTAACAAATTCGAGCCATTCCTCACATGTTAATGCTGAGACGACCCCACACTATGTTCATTCTTAAATTGACCGGCAATTTTAATTTACATGACACTATAGAATTCAATATTTACATAATATCTTTTTACGACTACAGTAAATAGATGGCTGTAAATGGGAGATCTGCTACTTACCCTGGCCTGGACAATGGTGTAAGTGTCGCCGCCAATAGATCGCCAATCTATCAGTGCTGCCATTTGAAATATATAAATACCCATCATGGCCCAGATAAGCCACCTTATATATTACAAGGCTAAATTAAATTTTGTCGCCTGCTGATTGTTTTCCATTTTTATCAACAAAACATTGTTTAGTAGCACTATAGAATGGAAATGACTCTAAAGTGCTGCAAAACCATTTTTTAATGACAAAAAAAAGACAAAATATAAAATAACAGCAGACGACAAGTTTCGTTTCCCACATTCTAAGGGCTAATTTGACAAAATATTTTCCAATTTCAATGCAAAAACCAATGAATATTTTAATAGTGAAGACTTTATCTTTTTAATAAAACCCAAAATATCAGGTTTTATAGGTATTTGAAAGGAATATAAATTGGTGAAAATATGCTGCTTATTCATACAACAGACAACATGAAAATTCATTGAGGTATGCATGGGTACCATAGACTGTCCAAACAAGTGACCAATGATGGACTGATTAATTGGATATGCTTTATGTCCATGTCAGCAAATATACAACAATGACATTGTATGGCGATCAATTTCATCTGCTTTGTTTATTAGCCTCAGCTTGCAGCTGGGTACCACTGTGAAATACTTCCTTTGTGAAGCAAGGTGCATGATCACGTGGTTACAACAACAACAACATTGCCCACTCCAAAGTAAGTATTATTTGATATTTACCTTAATATGCAATGGATTTTGATGAAATATGGCACAGCAAACGCGTCTTAATGGGCTGCATTTCGTGGTCCAGAGAGATCGGCACAGACTTATGTCGTTTTTGCGAAGAATCGATTTCCATGTCGGTAGACACGGAAATCGATTCTTCGCAAATACGACAGAAGTTTGGGCGTAAATACAAAGACCACCAAATGCAGTTTAACAAGACGCGTTTGATGCACCATATTTCATCAAAATCAGTTACGTAATAAGGACAATATAAAAGAATACATGCTTTGAATCAGATGGATACTGGAAGCTTCAGTACTTGTTGTTGTTGTTAGTACCACGTGATCATACACCTTGTGAAGTTTAGCACAGAAGAAACAACACAGTACTCAGGTTCACCAAGCCCACCGACTCCAGGCCTGGATAGTTTCAGTACTTGTTGTTGTTGTTAGTACCACGTGATCATACACCTTGTGAAGTTTAGCACAGAAGAAACAACACAGTACTCAGGTTCACCAAGCCCACCCACTCCAGGCCTGGATAGTTTCAGTACTTGTTGTTGTTGTTGTTAGTACCACGTATTCATACACCTTGTGAAGTTTAGCACAGAAGAAACAACACAGTACTCAGGTTCATCAAGCCCACCCACTCCAGGCCTGGATAGTTTCAGTACTTGTTGTTGTTGTTGTTAGTACCACGTATTCATACACCTTGTGAAGTTTAGCACAGAAGAAACAACACAGTACTCAGGTTCATCAAGCCCACCCACTCCAGGCCTGGATAGTTTCAGTACTTGTTGTTGTTGTTAGTACCACATGATCATACACCTTGTGAAGTTTAGACAGAAGAAACAAACACTTACTCAGGTTCATCAAGCCCACCCACTCCAGGCCTGGATAGTTTCAGACTTGTTGTTGTTGTTAGTACCACGTGATCATACACCTTGTGGAAGTTTAGCCAGAAGGAAACAACACAGTACTCAGGTTCATCAGCCCACCCACCCACTCCAGGCCTGGATAGTTTCAGTACTTATTGTTGTTGTTGTTAGTACCACGTGATCATACACCTTGTGAAGTTTAGCACAGAAGAAACAACACATTACTCAGGTTCACCAAGCCCACCCACTCCAGGCCTGGATAGTTTCAGTACTTGTTGTTGTTGTTGTTAGTACCACGTGATCATACACCTTGTGAAGTTTAGCACAGAAGAAACAACACAGTACTCAGGTTCATCAAGCCCACCCACTCCAGGCCTGGATAGTTTCAGTACTTGTTGTTGTTGTTGTTAGTACCACGTGATCATACACCTTGTGAAGTTTAGCACAGAAGAAACAACACAGTACTCAGGTTCATCAAGCCCACCCACTCCAGGCCTGGATAGTTTCAGTACTTGTTGTTGTTGTTAGTACCACGTGATCATACACCTTGTGAAGTTTAGCACAGAAGAAACAACACAGTACTCAGGTTCATCAAGCCCACCCACTCCAGGCCTGGATAGATAAATTAGTAATTTTCCACTCGTCCAGATTGGATTTCAACTCACACTTTCATATACGTTTTAATGTTTACACTGCACTGTATCTTCAAATTACCTCTCGTCCAGATCGAACATACGAGCGGACGAGTGGATTTGGCAAGGCCTGCACTCAATTTATTGTTAACCTTTCGCCAAAGAGTGTCCAAGTTTTTTTTGGGCCACTCTGTATATACAGAGTGGCCCAAAAAAATCTTGGACACTTTTTGTAACCTACATGTATATATTTTTTGACATATTGTTTGAATCGTAATCAATTTTGGCATGCATATTGTGTAATGTCTGTGCTATTTGAAGGATACAAATTGCTGACTGCTTGTGCACGCATTTTGACGTCTGTATGATTATGACGTCACTATGTCATACTGAGTGATTTCCATTGCTGAGAACGTTGTGAAACAGTTTAAAAGTTGTACCATATCCATTATTTTCATTGAAAGAGTGGAATAAATAATATACTGAACATATTAAATGCATAAATCAATGGTACGTACATGCACAATGCTATTGACAGCAAATAGAACACAGATAAATTGATAAATACCACCAGCAAACATCCTACATGCGCAAGACTGAGAAATTGAATGCTGAAAGTGACACGGAATGGAATGGAATGGTGCTTAACGGCCTATCAACACAAAAGAGTATCATTTAGGGCCAAGCAATGTAGATGAAGAATACAAATAATAGTAAAATAGTATGTTATATGTGGTAGTCAATCAGACGATCAGGGTAAAAATATTAATATGATAAACAATATAAATGAACAACGTGTATAGAATTATAAAATTATAGAAATGAGAATGAAAGTGACACGGATGTCAGCCATTCGTATTTTTAGCAAAATTGAGGCAAACTTGCAGTATATAATGCCTAATTATGCAGTGAATGTATGTCCTTACTTGTATTTATGATGGATTTAATGTACTACATGCAATTTTGCAGAAGGAAAGCGGTTTATTACCATTGTACGGCATTTTTATAGCGTTACGTACAAATGTTTCTTTCAATTTCGACACAGTGACGTCAAAATCGCCATTGCAACAGTATGCGTGTGTCATATGACAAATGTAATAACCAATATGTATGTAAAAATTTGTGAAGATTGGAAGATTATATATATATATATATATTTTGACTATTCCAGGGATTCTGCTAGCGATCGCCACTTTCGCAATTGGCGATAAAAATAAACAATTGGCGATAAAAAATTACAATTTTCGAAAAAAAATTGCCACTTCACTTGAAGTGGCGATTTTTTTATTTTCCCCAGCGGAATCCCTGCTATTCCAATAACAAACCAGAAAATGTGGCGTCGGCACACAGATATCCTTGGTGCAAGATTGGAGAAACCCTGGCAAACTTTTTTAATTGGACCCACGGATGGACACACAAACACACAGCCCAGACAATATATGCCCCACAGCTATAATGACAAACACTGTAGATCCAGATGAGACGGCTCGTAACGTTTGCATATGTTGGCTTTATGGTCTGTAGTATTGAGAGGGTTTTCGGACATCAATCAAGGTTTGTACAGGTGAGATGTAATTAGTAAACAGTAATACACCTTCAAAACTATAATTGGTTTCATCCATCAATAATGAACCAACCACAGTTTATTTATGGCTACATTCTTCATATACAATAGTACAGATGGAAAAATATGATTTTTTCCTCTTTCTAATTTATTCCTGACAGCAAAGCAAACACATATTGACAGAACAATTTATATTCAGCCCTGAAAAACCTGACCTGGTTCCAGGTCATCACTATACCAGAGTCACTTAGCCCATTCCAACCTGACCTAGTTCCAGGTCATCACTATACCAGTCACTTAGCCCCACTCCAACCTGACCTAGTTCCAGGTCATCACTATACCAGAGTCACTTAGCCCCACGCCCTAAGATATAATTAGTACTACTCTTACTACTTTTATAATGGATATAACCGGATTCAACTCAAGGAAGCCACAGATCATTACAGTACTGAGGGCCAAACCAGGGATATTGGGATTCCTTAACCCTTTCACCCCTAAGTAACTGGAATGGATTTTGATATGTTAATTTTGCAACCAATCCAATTGTCACAAAATGATTTTAATTTATGAAGTCCATTTATGAAACATATGAAAATTACAGGTGAGTAGAATGCCCCTCCCCCATTCCCCCATTGTCTGAGAGATGACTTGCTTAAATAAATAGCTATTCCGGGTTATCAGAATTATGGATAGTTTGGACACTGTACATTTCAGCTGCTTTCCAGAAAAAAGCCATGGTAATTTGGACTGTTCACCACATATCTCAAAATTAGTGAGGTCATTTCAGTTCATATTACTGGAGCTGCATGCATGGATGCAATTGGAATTTTTGTCTCTCCAGAAAACAAAAATATTAATCACTAATTCATGCTGTCTATACAGGAAGATGTAGAAGTAATTTAGCACCAGATGGCCGCGGCCCACATGTCGAGCCCGCCGAGGCATTTGATGGTATTTATAAAAACTTTAAAGCAGATAACGCACGCACGCACGCACGCGCACGCACGCACGCACGCAGCAGCAGCAGACAGCGACACTTCGCCACGCACGCACGCAGCACACACCACGCACAACCACGCACGCACGCCACACACGCACGCACGCACGCACGCACGCACGCACGCAGCACGCACGCACGCACACGCACGCAGCTGCGCACGCAGCACCGCACGCACGCACGCACGCACGCACGCACGCACGCACGCACGCACGCACGCACGCACGCACGCACGCACGCACGCACGCACGCACGCACGCACGCACGCACGCCGGGACGTCTTTGTGATCACCATGTCTCGACAAAAACACTTTTGAGGACACGCTTCATAATCAAACGCATAACTTTTATGTCAGCAAAA
Source organism: Conchocele bisecta (assembly GCA_029237695.1). Taxonomy (NCBI): domain Eukaryota; kingdom Metazoa; phylum Mollusca; class Bivalvia; order Lucinida; family Thyasiridae; genus Conchocele; species Conchocele bisecta. The sequence continues at coordinate 201,220,876 of CM055265.1, read as the reverse complement.
ATTCCACAATGCAACCAACTAATGCTTGCTTCAGTCACCTTAATGTATGCTAAATATTTCAATTTGCAATTCAAATGGGTTAAAAAGAGACATTTTAGTAAAATATGATATTACCCTTAGACCGCTACACACAACAATTGTCGTCTGATGTTGCTTTATATCTAGCCTTATTTCTTAATACAAACATGGTTTAACAGCACTTTAGAATCATTTCCATTGGAAATGATTCTAAAGTGCTGTCAAAGCATGTCGGAAATGATTCTAAAGTGCTGCCAAATCATGTTTTTGGTGATAAAAATGGAAAATATAAAATAAACAGCAGACGACAAAATATAATATAGCGGTGTAAGGGTTAGCATGGTGTAGACAGCAGAACATTGGTGAATATTCAATAAATAAGTGTGTGACATGTCTTATGTTTATAGCACTCTGGAGAAAAACAATGACACAATTAGCTGGAGAAAAGTAGGTCAAGGTTGTACGTTCGCCATAATGATGTGATGTGTATTAAGGCATATTTTCACGTGATCTAGAGAGGATCGCTTATAATAGAACAGTGTCATCCATTTAGTGGTGGTTGAAAAATTATCCCTCGTGCCATTTAGAAAGAAGTGTCAAATTTCAGTGAAGAAAATCATGAATAATATTATAATGAGCTTAAGCCATTGATGACAAATTTTTATACTGAACGAGAAAATTGTTTGCATAATAATTCCAGCACAAAAATATTTACACAATTCCCTAACATTTAATTGGCCCGTAGCAAGTCTCTGTCCAAAATTTATATCCCAGTAAACTCCCATGCCGAACTACTTTCCGTAACCGTGAGGCGCAGTTAAAATAATCCTTAAGAAAACTGAAAATAAACACATTTTCTTGATGAATTTATTTCAAATGCTGGAATTATAAGGAATGAATGGCCTTTTTGTTGAATTTATCGGGGATATAAACTTGGAAAAGTCGTGGGAATACTGGACGAGGCCTTCCGGCCTTCGTCCAGTATTCCCGCGACTTTTCCAAGTTTATACCCCGATAAATTCCACAAAAAGGCCATTCATTCCTATAATAAACTGACAACTCTGTAAAACATCTATCTACTACTAGATGGGCGCGGCCCGCATGTCACGCCCGCCGAGGCTTTGATAGTATACCAGGTGTACGTAGCCAATGTGCCGACTAGATCGCGCTGTCCGCAAGCGGGTGCCACAAAAATAAAATAGCTGGATACTTATACGAGGGGCATTCAAAATGTTCTGATGCAGAGCTGGTAAACTTATGTCATTGACCAAGTTTCAAATAATGTTGAAATTATCTGTATACATAAACAATGCATTGCAAACTTATTTTCTGTTGTTGTGTTACATACCGCAAGTCAATGGCCTAAAATATGCTAGTGAATTTCAATTGATTTTTTAGAGCTCCACTGATAAGCTTTGTGTCTAAAGAGTAATGCACCCCTTGATTTCAAATTAATTGCGTTCTTGCCGTGATAAACATGTATATTGAATTTGGTCACGATCTGTCAAAATAAATAGGCCTCTTCGTCTTGCCGTGATAAACATGTATACCAAATTTGTTTACGATCGGTGAAGTAGAACTCGAGTTATTGCGTGGACAAGGATACAGAGTGCGAAAATTAAAAATGGCTGCCAAGGATCGATAAGTCATCAGAAATTTTTCAAAATCAATAGACTTCTTCGTATTGCCGTGATAAATATGTATACCGAATTTGGTTACGAGCGATAAAGTAGAACTTGAGTTATTGCGTGGACAAGGATACAGTGCGAAAAATAAAAATGGCCGCCAAGGGGAGATAAGTAATTGGAAATTTTTGAAAATCAATAGGCTTCTTCATCTTGCTGTGATAAACATGTATACCGAATTTGGTTAAAATCTGTCTAGTATTTATAATTTACAATTCACTTATTTATACTGTATACACATGAAAATTTACTTGGTTGAGCGGCAAAATGCTTTTTGCAGCTCAACTAAGTAAATTTTCATCTTTATTACAGCATTTCCACTATTCATTTTGAAAATCAACGCGTATTTTCACATTGCTGCGAGTATTTTGTACTCCCACTGTTAATAATCTGGTTTTTCTTGTTGGATACTAGAGCAGGAATTAACTCATGAGCGCGCATGGCAGGCTGCGGCACCATACATATCCTTCATCCCAGAGATAGCGAACTTGTTGGAACGAGATACTAGATTATGAGAATGAGATGATATATCATGGGAACGAGATGCTATGTTCCCATGAGATAGCTAACTCATGAGAAAGAGATGCTAACTAATGGGATCGAGATGCTATGTCAAGAAAACGAGATGCTATGTTGTGTGAATGAGATGATATGCCGTGGGAACGAGAGAGAAAAAAATTGCGCACGTCCCTTTTAAGGTGTCATAGTTTATAAGAAACAATTGCACATTGAATGTAACAAAACAAAGCAACAAGCTGTTTCCTTACATATTAATATGGATTGATTTCCAGTTGAAAATAACTGCGGTGCTGATTCCCTGTTTAATACAGTAGAATGTGGGAAACAATGTCATCTGCTGTTGTTTCATTGTTTGTTTTTCTCAATAAAAACATGGTTTTACAACACTTTAGAATCATTTCCGTAGGAAATGATTCTAAAGTGTTGTCAAACCATTTTTTTATTGAGAAAGAAGACAAAATATAAAACAACAGCCGACAACAATTTTTGTTTCCTGCATTCATTGGGGCTATAGGAAATCAATCCATGTAAATCAATAGACCCAGCATTGTTGGGCGGAGGAGCCCGGATATAATGAAATCACTCTTAACACTTGTTCAACATGGGAAATTTCCTGAAGGTTACATGCTATCCCATGTCAATTGCTGCATATACACAATTTAACTCGTGAAACAAAAGGGATATATATATATCATTGAGAAATAGTGACAATAGAGTACAACATCGGCAAAGTTTGATACCCGTGAAATGGAATTACAGTGAAACCTCTCTAAACCGGACACCCTGGGAGGTCCCCAGGGCGTCCGGCTTAGAGAGGTTTCACTGTAAATCAGGTATTTGATCATTCTGAGCCATATCTGTGTGCAATGCGATCACGAACAGTCATTATCACCCGAGATGAATTATCAAGAAACTCATGAAAAATAAGATCACATGTGTTTTCTTGGTGTCCGGTTTAGAGTAGTTCCACTGTAATATAATTTTGCAAACACAACAAAAAAGTTATTGATTGCTTGAACCATCAGACAGCATGATCTAGCATAGACCGTGTAGGAAAGATATAGTACTATAGGATTGATACGTGGCTGGGTAGAACCAGTAATGGTGTGAAAATACATTCAAATCCAGACACGAATGTACATTTGATACAGTTTTAGTGCCAAACTTAGTTGCATGTCATTTCAATCAATCTTCACAGAAACAGTAAAATATGTTCAATTATTTGAAGTTCATTTCCTAGCAACTTAAAGGTACATGCCCTGAGTGGCATAAAATGTTTGTTATAGGAATTAAATAAGTGTATAATTGTGTGTATAATTATGAGTGCCCACTATACAGATATAATCATTTAGTAATATTTATTTTACTGATAGTGACGCGCGCGCGGTGGTATCAGGCTAATATAGTAATATGTATTTTACTGATAGTGACGCGCGCGCAGTGGTATCAGGGCTAATATAGTAATATGTATGTTACTGATAGTGACGCGCGCGCGGTGTGGTATCAGGCTAATATAGTAATATGTATTTTATGATAGTGACGCGCGCGCGGTGGTATCAGGCTAATATAGTAATATGTATTTTACTGATAGTGACGCGCGCGCGGTGGTATCAGGCTAATATAGTAATATGTATGTTACTGATAGTGACGCGCGCGCGGTGGTATCAGGCTAATATAGTAATATGTATTTTACTGATAGTGACGCGCGGTGGTATCAGGCTAATATAGTAATATGTATTTTACTGATAGTGACGCGCACGCGGTGGTATCAGGCTAATATAGTAATATGTATGTTACTGATAGTGACGCGCGCGCGGGTGGTATCAGGCTAATATATAATATGTATGTTACTGATAGTGACGCGCGCGCGATGGTATCAGGCTAATATAGTAATATGTATTTTACTGATAGTGACGCGCAGTGGTATCAGGCTAATATAGTAATATGTATGTTACTGATAGTGACGCGCGCGCGGTGGTATCAGGCTAATATAGTAATATGTATGTTACTGATAGTGACGCGCGGTGGTATCAGGCTAATATAGTAATATGTATGTTACTGATAGTGACGCGCGGTGGTATCAGGCTATAGTATATGTATATGATAGTGACGCGCGTGGTATCAGGCTAATATGATATGTATGTTACTGATAGTGACGCGCGCGGTGGTATCAGGCTAATATAGTAATATGTATGTTACTGATAGTGACGCGCGGTGGTATCAGGAAAATATATCATATGCAAATGAGTCACCTGAAAAAATAATATTTTCAACAGATTATAAAGCACGATCATTGCACATCAGAGAATATATAGTAATGTCCGTTAACATTTTAAGGAAACACTGGAAATTTAAGTCTGATAAAAAATGTATAATAATGCCAATCACTACATGGGGTAATGGTGAATGAATGTTTATTTTGCCAGAAAATGTCTTGGATAATGTCTCTGATATAAAGAACATTCTGTGCATACTTAGTGGGCATGCATGTACCTTTAATCCTTACACCGCTATCTTAATTTTTTTGTCGTCTGCTGTTTATTTTCTTAATTTTTTTGTCGTCTGCTGTTTATTTTCTATTTTCTATTTTTATCACCAAAAACATGCTTTGACAGCACTTTAGAATAATGTACAACATGCTTTGACAACCCTTCAGAATCATTTCCATTGGAAATGATTCTGAAGTGCTGTCAAACCATGTTTTTATTGAAAAATAAGGCAAGATATAAAAGCAACAGCAGACGACAATTGTTGTGAGTAGCGGTCTAAGGGTTAAGTTTTTGTAAATACAAGTTAGTTTTGTCATCGTGTACGTATATTAGAAAAAATATGGTACACATTATTGTTGAATACACGAGTATCGGAGGACATGCAAAGTGGCAAGTTTTAAGATATTGATCACAACAGACATTGCTGCTATTAGGTGGCAATTAATAGTAAATAGCTTAACGAGCCAAATAGATAACAACATATTTCTAACTTACACTTACAACATTCGGTGACACTTTTAATAAAAAGATTAGATATTTAACTAAATTAAATGAAACGTGTCCTTGTTCGTCTGAGTAATAATTACTTGTAATGATAACGTGCTGACTCTATTATTAAAGTATGAAACTGGGTAGAACCAGTACTGCACAAACGTTTAACATGGGACCTGAATATTTTAAACTTTGTGCGCCATATCATATGCATTTTGTTGTTAAGAAAATCATGCAATAATGGTACATAAGCTTTCCAGGTATGTTTTGACCCTTTCAACACTACAGGCCTGTATAGTGGTGTGTAATGATTTGGTGACAATTTGATTGACTCCAAATTGAACATATCAAAATCCATTCCAGTTAAAATCTAACTGTTGGGTTTCATGTATAAGATTTGAATACATGCTCAAGAGTGCTATGACCACAGGAACTTACGGAGCCCCGCTGTGGACGTAGAATTCTTTTTTTTATTAATTTGTTCCCACATGACAATGTTCGCGATCTTACACGGGCGTTACAACGGGAATGGAGTAATTTGCCCAACGCACTGGTATTGCGTTACGTCACGTCGATGCGGCGTAGGATCATTGCATGCATTCATGCAAATGGTGGCCACACTCGGTACTAACGAGATTTACTGAATTTGCCACATTACTTATTGAAATTCCATCTCTAAACATTAAGTAACACATTTCTGAGTTTTTGTGATTTTTGATTTTGACCCCTACCGCCCTTGGCCGGTTATCTCTCGAATATTTAACAAGATATCCAAATGCAATTTATTGGCTTTGATACAGAAATGAATGAACTTGTTTTTCCATTTTGATTTTTAAAAGTAACCCTTTTGGTTTTTGATGAATCTTTCCTTAAACATGGAGGGACGTTTCTAGTTTTGCTCAGTATATATAAAGAAACATAACATAAAGTACGACAATAAGTTGGTGGGCATTTTTTATGGCACAGTCTTTCACCTACCTGTGCTAAATTAACTTATTGTTTGTTCTGTCGACCTACATTTGGCTGTTACACACATTACATCTAAAAAATATTTAAATGTAAGTACTTTTTCTTCAATAACAAAAAAAATCACATATTTTTTTTGGATGAAATGATTTTATTGTGAAAAAAAATAAAATCCTATGGGATCATTGGAAAACAATTTTTTTTGTAAAGTAACCTCAGACTACGAAGGGAAATATATAAAATTGAAGAGATTCCCATAAGGAATATGATGTATGTCACAATCACATGGGTTTATAGTGTGCTAATTATTTGAACAAACATTGTGGGCTCTATTTTTCTTTCTTGTTAACGGCCAATTGAGCAGAGAATTTCCTGAGAAAACACACAGCGCTTGTATACAATGAAAGTAAGCCTTCTATCATGTAACGCCTATGTTTATGATTTACTATAACAAAAAAATATTTATTGCATTTACAACAGATCGGAGTATTATTTAACCCTTACACCGTTATCTTAATTTGTTTCTATTTTCCATTTTTATCATCAAAAACATGCTTTGACAGCAGTTTAGAATAATTTACAACATACTTTGACAGCACTTCAGAATCATTTCCATTGGAAATGATTCTGAAGTGCTGTCAAAACATGTTTTTATCCCGTCAACACAGTGCGTATGTGCCGTGAAACACGGTGCCGTGAAACATTTTTGATATCCTGTCAATACGACCTACTCACTGCGTATGAATATGTGCGGTTGCTGGGGTTATTTCTTTGCATTTTAAAGCCATTTGTATGTGTTGACGGGATAAATAGAATAGTAGGTTAGTGCCGTGAATGGAACAAAATATCTGGCGCGGCACGGAAACGGGATGTGCTCGGCAGAGCCTTGCCCATCCACTTTCCTGAGCCTTGCCAGATATTTTTTCCCATTCACGGCACTAATCTACTATTCTCTATTTATTGAGAAATAAGTCAAGATATAAAAGCAACAGCAGACGACAATTGTTGTGTGTAGCGGTCTAAGGGTTAATGGCGTTTATTGGCCTGTCAGCTGTCATATAGGCTGGATCCCATACTTCACCTGCTGTATGGAAGGGGAGGGGGGTCCCAAAATCAGAACTGACTACATATTCAGCCCTGAATGTAGTAACCAGAAAGCCAAACATGTAGCTCGGGGCCAAACCAGGGATATCTGGATTCCAGTAAGGATGAACCCCATCGTTAAATTACCCTTTGCATTCCCCCAACCAACCACCAGCCAGTACTGCCTATTTCACCAACATTGCAAAGTGCATATACCGTACTTATCTAGCAAAGTATACTTCGAGGGAGAAATTTTCAATTTAAGGATAAATTTATGAATTAATGCATTTCGGGGAAAATAAATGATTACTCCCTCAAAGTAGACTTTGCTAGATAAGTATACTTTGAAATTTTGGTGAAATAGGCTACTGATCAGAGTAACTTCTGATAACATGGTATAAATATTATAGCGATTCAGGCATACAATGTATCTAAACTGATTCATCAAAGTCATCATGAGTGAACAATGAGCCAATAGACAATAATAAACACTGTTTTCCAACCAGTGCTCCACATAAGGAATTAGTAATTGAGTTTTGTCATTCCATCATTTCTGAAACAATTGGGTATTTCAAAATTGCAATTGGGTAAAATAAAACCACACTGCTGTTTACACATCAGCAGACAGCAATTATTGAATAGTTTGCTTCTAAATGAAAACATATATTTGCATTTCATTAGAATTGTCTCCATGGAGACAATTCTAATGAAATACCAAGATGTGTTTTCATGGAAAAATCAGAAAAACATGCTATATTTGTGGTCGGTTTATTGTTTTCTGCACCATGATAAAGGTACCACAATTTTTTATTGCTTTTTGATACTCACTACTTCTGATTTCAATTGGGTTTTCGGCAATTTGAATTGGGTATTTAAGCAAATACGCAGCTTATCTGGAGCTCTGTCCAACTCCAAGAAATAATGCTATTTTCTCATCCCATAAACTCCCGACATCTAAAATATGATCACTACTAAAATTTAATGTGTTTCAATAAAAACTTAGTTGCTATCACCTGATCTTAAATACGTTACTGCAGACTTATGTTGACATTGGCGACTCATCCAGAAAAGTGACAATTTGGTCTTAGTATACATTAACACGCCCGTCGTAAGATTTACGGTCAACAATAAATGGATAGCTATATATTATCACAATTACAGAATGACATACACCATTTTAACCCATTCAACACCACAGGCCTGTATAGTGGTATTGACAAAAAGTGTAGATCCAGATGAGCCGGCTCTTCACGAGCCGTCTCATCAGGATCTGCACTTTTTGAAACTAATTTTCCTATTTTTTTATAAAAAAAACACCCCCTTTTTATAAATGGACTAATCTGAAAATCATTTTGTGATGATTTGTTTGGTCGGAAAATTAACATATCACAATCCATTCCAGTTACTTAGGGGTGAAAGGGTTAAGGATGGAGTATTTGATATTGTTCTCCACTAAATTAAACGTTGAAACTTTTGCTGAAATGAATAAATGAAATGTCACAAGAACAAAATCAACACCTGTTGCGGAAGAAAGATATTTATAGGTAAAATATTTAAATATACATGGAAAGTGAACAGGTATCTTGTTTCAGAAGTGGCAAGAAAATAACCTGGTGTGAATTGAATTTATTAGCCGCTGTTGGTGATAAAATATATAAGTGACCCACCAAGCGTAAAGTAATATAATAGGTCAGTGATATGAATTAAAGTAGATCTAGGTTAGTCTTACTGGCTCGGCTCCAGATGGAAGCCTTTGCTTGTGTGATAGTTGTATCCATACAGTGGAACCTCTCTAGACTGGACACCCCGGGACATCCCCAGGGGTACAGTGGAACTACTCTAAAATGGACACCCTATGACATCCCCATGGTAACTGAACACCCTATGACATCCCCAGGGTAACTGGACACCCTATGACATCCCCAGGGTAACCCAGGACACCTTATGACATCCCCAGGGTAACTGGACACCCTATGACATCCCCAGGGTAACCCAGGACACCCTATGACATCCCCAGGGTAACCCAGGACACCCTATGACATCCCCAGGGTAACCCAGGACACCCTATGACATCCCCAGGGTAACTGGACACCCTGGGATATCCCCAGGGTAACTGAACACCCTATGACATCCCCAGGGTAACTCAGGACACCCTATGACATCCCCAGGGTAACTCAGGACACCCTATGACATCCCCAGGGTAACTCAGGACACCCTATGACATCCCCAGGGTAACTGGACACCCTGGGACATCCCCAGGGTAACTGAACACCCTGGGACATCCCCGGGGTGTCCAGTTTAGAGAGCTTCCACTGTCATCCATCTGTGTTATTTGTGTCTGTGACTGGAGAAATGAGGCTACTTAACCCTTAAAACTTTTTATTAAATGTTGTCACCTGCTGTTTATTTTCCATTTTTCTTGATAAAAACATGGTCTGACAGCATTTTAGAATAAATGAAACAACGGCAGATGACGGATTCAGTTCTTGCCTTTTAAGGGTTAATGATACTTATCCAAATTAAACACACTGACGTTTTCTGCATGACCAGTTAATAAGAGCAATTCTGCTGTACATGAAGTATACAGATTCAGAATATTATGCATCATGCATGTTTTTCATTACCAATCCATACACCATATTCACCTTGGAGAGGACACACCCTCATACATGCACATAAATGATATGCAAAATAAAACGAGACGTCTCATTCCCGAAGGTCAAGGTCATCAAAATGACACTAGTTGGATAGCCATCAATGTAAGAAAGCTATTGATGAAGTTTGGTAACGATCCGACTAATGCATCAGGAGACATTAGAAATGTGGACGTAATTGTTGACGCCTACAACAACGACAACGCTGGAATTGTCACTGCTACCAGTACGTCTCAGTTTCCTCTAATGTGGCTGAGACAAACAACTGAGAAAAAAACCTTTTATCAAATATATATCCCATGAGGGAGTTAGCCCCCTTTTTCTACTGACTCCTTCAATCAGTTGACCACTGTTACTCACTGAAGTTGGCGACCATATTGGACGCCATCTTGGATTCGATGTTAGTGACCAGTGTATGTATTGGCTGCTTATCTGGAGCTATTATGCATATATTTGGACATGATGCTCGACCATGTTGACATGTTACCACACTTGTCAAGTGGAGGACATTTTCTAATACATTACAATTAACTCCAAGGACACGTACAGCTGTTGGTTGGAAGAAAAACAAAATATTTCAATACGACTGAAAATAGATTGTTTTACGACTGTGATTTTTTCCAGCGAATATACGAGAAACAAAATAGAAAAGACTCAAGTACTTTTTGAAATTCAGATAGAAGTGGTGGGTCACTGGCTTACTAAACATTTTGTCTGTTTATATGTGTCGAGTCCAAAGGACTCCTGGGGCCTGTTTCACTAAACATCAAACGACTAAAATGTTTGTAAGTGCAGATTTAGAATAGTCTGTACATTTCAATTGATGGATTTACATTTATTGAGCATAGGCTGCATATGCAGCCTATGCTCAATAAATGTAAATCCAATAATTGTTTAAAATAACACAGTGTTAATGTGAAATTTACAGACTATCATAATTTTGCACTTGCGAACATTTTAGTCGTGGGCAGTTTAGTGAAACGGCCCCCTGGCTTTGGACTCCTTGCCTACTTCTGAGTTTATAGGTAAAAGTAACATCGGTGTGTCCTCAGAATATATAATAGGTGGGCGCGTAAATCGGTCTTTTGCATGCACACCTTTATTCCGGGGCTATGCAATTTGTGGGAATCAAACCGTGGAAAATAGGATCAAAATATGTTATTTTCACATACAAAAGCCATTTTTAAATGGCTTTTGTATGTGAAATTAACAAATTTAGAATGCAAATATGGGAGGGGGGCTACTATTAGAGAGCGTGCTACTATTAGAATAAACACGGTATAAGAAGACTTGAACTAAAGCAATACAAATGTACATACACACACTGAAGGTACAGAATTAGACTTTGATAGTGAAAATGACCATCATCTACATTACAATGATTGACACAATCATGTAAAACAAACTTACCACGAAACTTGTGGAATTTGACGGTGGTAGCATCCATATTTTTCAGCAGAATTAAAATGACATCCACAACTTTTCACAAACAGAAACGTATATCACATGCACAATTGGTTTCTTCAAACATTTTCACCGTTCGTCGAACAAGTATTTAGTACACAACACCTTTTGCCAATAGTTTTCCATTGCAATAGACACATATTTATTGTAATGACTCCTCTTAATTGAATAATTGGACCAATTAGGCAATGCTATTACTGGATTAGTTATTTATATTCTACACCTCCACTCTCTAGGAGTGACAATAACATCAAGGTAAAATGTGTACTATTAATATTATTAGAAAATGGGCAAAATAAATGATCTTATATGAGTGATGATATGAGTGTAGGACATAATCCCCCCCATGTTTTTTGACACAGGAGGACAAAATCCCCCGTCTAAAATGCAGGTAGGACAAAATCCCCCCCGTCTAAAATGCAGGTAGGACATAATCCCCCCCGTCCAAAATCACAGGTAGGACATAATCCCCCCCCGTGGAAATGCGGCCTAGGACATAATCCCCCCCCCTAATTCAGCACACTATTAACCAAAGCACATATACTTCAATAGTTATGTTCTATAATAAGGATTTATCCAACAGAAACAGCTAACCATAATCTCACATTTCATCACAAGCAAATGAATACTGTTCACATTAAATGAGTGAGAAACCAATTTGAAAACTAATCAAGTGATCAATTATTAATTTAAGGAATATTAATGTTCAAAACATCAGTTGAATAATCAAGAAACCACAATAGCATCAAGAAATCAATGATTCAAACAATCAAGATCAAAGTGACTGTAAAGTATAGACATATATTTGACAAAGCGGGGGGGAATGGAATGGAATGGTGCTTAACGGCCCATCAACACAAAAGAGTATCATTTAGGGCCAAGCAATGTAAATGAAGAATAAAAATAATAGTAAAATAGTATGCTAGATGTGATTAGGGTAAAAATATTAATATGATGAACAATATAAATGAAAAACGTGGAAAGCGGGGGGGATTATGTCCTACCTGGGTTTTTATATGGGGGGGATTTTGTCCTACCTTGAATCTGAATGGGGGGGATTATGTTCTACCACTGGGTTTTTATATGGGGGGGATTATGTCCTACCTGCATTTTAGACAGGGGGGGGGGGGGGGGGGTGGGGGGTGTTTGTCCTCCTGTGTCAAAAAGCATGGGGGGGATTATGTCCGGGGGAGATTATGTCCATATCCCGATGATATTTATTAACTCTTTGCATGCTGGGAAACTTGTGGGCTATAAATAGTTCAAAAATAGCAGACAAGAAATCATCATATTTTCTTTTATTTCTCCCTGTAAATATCATGAATATATGTCTTGGAATTTCATTAGAATTGAGTCCTCAGGACTCAATTCTAATGAAATTCCAAGACATATCTACAGAGAGAAATAAAAAATATACTCCTAATTTGTTTGGCGGATATTTTCACCGCTAGCATGCAAAGAGTTAAGCAAGTTTACTGATTTCATAAGAAATGAGTCTATGTTGAGTTTCTTCTAAAATCGATCGACAAGTTTAAAATATTATACGACACAAATGTATTTATTGCATAAGCTGATCATCATACAATGAAGCCATCACGATCTAATCTGCAGTTTTGTAGCGGCCTCAGTTGCATAGTTAATACAAAATGTATTATGATTTTTACGCTGCAACAGCCCATTTTATGCACTAATGTATTTTCCTTGACATTTATAAATCAGATAATAAAACTCATTCTCGTAATTGTATACATATCAATGTTTACTTGTATTATATACACATATTACCCAGATCAAAATTACTTTGGGCCAGGTTACACTTATGTATATCTGCATTTTGACAGTATCGAGATGTCACGTGCTTACGGCAATGTTGTATTGCATAAAATATGCTTTCACGGGGTAATAACACGGTGTAATAAAATCATAATAACTAGTGAAATACATATGTAAATGTTGCCTCCAACAGAGAACATGACAGGTGGTCGGTACAGCTGCAGTGTATGATTCTGTGTTTGTGCAAGAAATAAATAAAATCTAACATTTGAGCTGATGTAATATGATATTTATTAAATTTGTTAACTGATTTATTGAACTCGTTTACAGATTTCATAAGAAACGAGGCTATGCCTCGTTTCTTATGAAATCAGTAAACGAGTTTAATAAATATCATATTGGTATAAACATATTTTATTAAATAATAATTTACCGTACTTGAATTTTGAGTATTTGAAAGAGGATTTGAACGAAAGATTGCTATCTTATAGAGTTCCTCTCCTAAATATCATATTAAAGATCATTAAATCATCACTCATGTAAGCGTCTCCATTCACACATAAATAAGTATCATGATTTCTGTCGATTTATGCCTTAATTATGCATTTCATATTTCCATAAAAAAATTGACCAAGACGCTATACAGCGAACACACTACAATAGCTACATGCATTATTGCAGATCGATGATGGCAAAGTGCACCGCAACCTTCCAATTAAACGCCAACCAAGATTCCAGTGACCTGACCAGCTTCGGACGAATCCCATTAAAGCATCCCGTGACAAGTGACGAACTGTGAATATTTATAATCCTTGTATCACTATTCCACTCCAGCACACAGTGACAATATGGGCGACGAAGGTGAAATACTACGATATATAGTGACAGTCGATGCCCGGGTTGTCGTCTATGACCGTCTATGGCGGGCTGCTGGTGAGGGTGTCAACCAAGCGAAGTGTGACAAGCGACTGCTATCAAACACCACCATTCAACAATGTACTATAATCATTCATAGTAAGCCGCCACGGAATAGGGGTCGTCTCAAGACATCCGGCAATGTAAACAAACAGAAGATGCTTTATATGGCCAATATTGAGCTTCCAGCATAGCATAAATGCGTGACCCACTTGCTTTCGATTGATGCTATTGTATAATGTATTGATATATCTCATGTACATACAAAGTCAAAGTAGACACAGGGTTTAGTGACGTAATTATTTATTGACCCAATAGTGAGGATCTTCACCACCAGATAGGTCAATGTAAGTTAGCGAGCGAGTGAGCCATGGTTTTATCTCACTTCTCGAACATTTGAGTTTCATATCTGTACAAACAATTTTATATTCCCATTACATGGGCATTAACACATTGGTGGCGGGAAATGACACTGTCGTCTGCTGTTTGTCACTAAATATACCCAGCAAATTTGAAATAAATTATATGATACTGTTAAACCTGGTATCGTGTCTATTCAATTGATTGATTGATTGATCGATCGATCAATCAATAATTGGCATGTATATATGTACTATATAAATCAAATTACAGTGAAACCTCTCTAAACTGGACACCACAGGATGTCCAGTTTAGAGAGGTTTCACTGTACATGTACAGTGGAACGTCTCTAAACCGAACACCCTGTGAGGTCCCCAGGGTGTCCGGTTTAGAGATGTTCCGATGTAAATCAGACATATCACTATGCGAACGTATGCGGCAGGCAAATTAGACACATTTATGTGCAGATGGACACTATTATTATAAACAAAGATGAATGTTCAGTGTATCCATCAAAATTGAAGACACTATGCATTCTGGGTGACAGTTTATACAGGTTCTACTGTACAATAAGGTCTGAAGTGCAGTAACCCATACTACGCTGAATTAAATTTTGTCTTCTGCTGGAAAAGTTTAATTTTCAATATTTCTCGACTAAAAAACAGGTTTTCAAAACATTTTTTTTTTGTTAAGAATTAAGGCGAAAATGAAAAACAGCAGATGAGAATTTCCGTCTCCCGCGTAGTGAGGGTTAACTAATTCAAGAAATGAACCACTGATAGTTCAATACATATAGGTGTGATCTATGTATCCCCATATGTTGATCTTTTTACTGAGAAATAAAAATATGGTAACATTTATTTAATTATTAAATGGTGTTAAAAAGTTACCAAGTAAAATTCCTAAAATCTAAGCCCAAAAAGATAACCCACCAAGAGTCACATGAAAAAAGTGACAAGAGTTGTCAGAAGACAACGAAGCTCGCCTGTTCAAGCAGCCTTCACTCAAACTTGGCACAGTTGCATAAAAAAACATGAATATTATATAACTTGACCTTGGGTTAAGGGGTGTGCGGTGGACCTTGACATTGGGGTCAGACAGTGCAAGGTGGGTCGTGGGTTTGCTATAGCATAATATAGCATATTAAGATGAATGCATGTATGAAATTTCAATGCGCTCCCTGAAAACAGAAGTAAAACAAAATTTAAACCAACGTTAAGTTTATGAATGCACTAAGTTGGTGATTTTCGACAGCATGATAGCTATTCACATGAGGTATGCATGTATGAATGTGCTAAGTTTGTGACCTTGACCTTGAGAAAAGAGGTGGGGGGGGGGTGGGTCATGGATTTGCTGTAGCACAATAGAGGATCATCAGATGAATGCATGTATGAAATATCAAAGCGTTCCCTGTAAAGAAACAGAAGTTACACAACATATACCCCAACGTTAAGTTTATGAACATGCTATGTTTGTGACCTTGACCTTGGGGTAAGGGTTGGGTGGTGGGTTGTGAATTTGCTACAGCATGATAGACGGTCATCTGAGGAATGCATGTATGAAATATCAAGGCATTCCATGAAAGGAAACAGATGTTATAAGACATTTACCCCAACGCTAAGTTTATGAATGTGCTAAGTTTTTGACCTTGACCCTGGGGTAAAGGGTGGGCGGTGGGTCATGGATTTGCTATAGCATGATCGAGTATCATCAGATGAAAGCATGTATGAAATATCAAGGCGTTCCATGAAAGTAAACAGATGTTATAAGACATTTACCCCAATGTTAAGTTTATGAATGTGCTAAGTTTGTGACCTTGACCTTGGGGAAAGGGGTGGGGGGTGGGTCATGTATTTGCTATAGCACGATAGAGTATCATCAGATGAATGCATGTATGAAATATCAAGGCGTTCCCTGTAAAGAAACAGAAGTTATAAATAGACATTTACTCCAAGTCTATGATGTTGATATTGGGGAAAGTGGTGGGGGGGGGGGTCATGGATTTGCTGTAGCACAGTAGAGGACCACATGAATGCATGTATGAAATATCAAAGTGTTCCCTGTAACGGAACAGAAGTTACACAACATTTACCCCAACGTTAAGTTTATAAACATGCTAAGTTTGTGACCTTGACCTTGGGGTAAGGGTTGGGTGGTGGGTTGTGGATTTGGTACAGCATGATAGAGGGTTATCTGAGGAATGCATGTTTGAAATATCAAGGCGTTCCATGAAAGGAAACAGATGTTATAAGACATTTACCCCAATGTTAAGTTTATGAATGTGCTAAGTTTGTGACCTTGACCTTGGGGTAAGGGGTGGGTCATGGATTTGCTATACCACAATAGAGTATCATCAGATGAACGCATGTTTGAAATATCAAGGCGTTCCATAAAAGGAAACAGATGTTATAAGACATTTACCCCAACGTTAAGTTTATGAATGTGCTAAGTTTGTGACCTTGACCTTGGGGAAAGGGGTGAGAGGTGGGTCATGGATTTGCTATAGTACAATAGAGTATCATCAGATGAATGCATGTATGAAATATGAAGGTATTCCCTGTAAATAAACAGAAGTTACACAACATTTACCCCAACGTTAAGTTTATGAATGTGCTAAGTTTGTGACCTTGACCTTGGGGTAAGGGTTGGGTGGTGAGTCGTGGATTTGCTACAGCATGATAGAGGGTTATCTGTGGAATGCATGTATGAAATATTAAGGGGTTCCATGATAGAAAACAGATGTTATAAGACATTTACCTCAACGTTAAGTTTATGAATGTGCTAAGTTTGTGACCTTGACCTTGGGGAAAGGGGTGGGAGGTGGGTCATGGATTTGCTATAGTACGATAGAGTATCATCAGATGAATGTAAGTATGAAATATGAAGGTATTCGCTGTAAATAAACAGAAGTTAAACAACATTTACCCCAACGTTAAGTTTATGAATGTGCTAAGTTTGTGACCTTGACCTTGGGGTAAGAGTTGGGTGGTGGGTCATGGATTCGCTACAGCATGATAGAGGGTCATCTGAAGAAAGCATGTATGAAATAACAAGGTGATCCATGAAAGGAAACAGAAGTTATAAGACATTTACCCCAACGTTAAGTTTATGAATGTGCTAAGTTTGTGACCTTGACCTTGGGGTAAAGGTTGGGTGGTGGGTCATGTATTTGCTACAGCATGATAGAGGGTCATCTGAGGAACACATGTATGAAATATCAAGGCGTTCCATGAAAGGAAACAGATGTTATAAGAAATTTACCCCAACGTTAAGTTTATGAATGTGCTAAGTTTGTGACCTTCACCTTGGGGTAAGGGTTGGGTGGTGGGTCATGGATTTGCTACAGAATGATAGAGGGTCATCTGAGGAATGCATGTATGAAATAACAAGGTGATCCATGAAAGGAAACAGAAGTTATAAGACATTTACCCCAACGTTAAGTTTGTGGACGCCAACGCCGACGACGCCGGGGGTGTGCCATAAGCTCTTCTGCACTTTGTGCAGGCGAGCTAAAAATGAATGGGTTTAATGTCCCTCCCACAGTTAAAGTCATATAGAGACGGGACCACAGTTTAACCCTTAGACCGCTACACACAACAATTGTTGTCTGCTGTTGCTTTTATATCTTGCCTTATTTCTCAATAAAAAACATGGTTTGACAGTCAGCATGTTGTAAAATATTCTAAAGCGCTGTCAAAGCATGTTTTTGATGATGAACCCACAACCTCTTGATTGGAAGTCAGGTGTTCTAACCCCTAGGTCATAATCCATCCCAAGGGTCGAATTTATGTTGTGCACTAAACACTATAAGGAAGCTGCATTTGAAATACATGTACATGTATCAAAGTCAAAGTGAAAATTAATGGATTTAACGTCCCAGCAACAGCTAAGATCATATACAGATATGGGACCACAGTTTAACTCTTTGCATGCTAGCGGTGAAAATATCCGCCAAACAAATTAGGAGTACCGGTATATGTTTTATTTCTCTCTGTAAATATGTCTTGGAATTTCATTAGAATTGAGTCCTCAGGACTCAATTCTAATGAAATTCCATGACATATTCATGATGTTTACTGGGAGAAATACAAGAAAATATGATGATTTTTGTCCGCTATTTTTTAACTATTTATAGCCCACAAGTTTCCCAGCATGCAAAGAGTTAAAGTCTCATCCGAAAGACCAGTTAGATGGAAATACTATGTAAGTATTTTTCACACCTCCAGTATTGAACTCCAGTGACATATCCGCTAGGCCACAGCCAATCCCTATTACATGTATGAAGACTCAACCTATTATGGTCACAGGTTGAAGTAATGGACCGAGGTCTATAAATACATTAAATATGCCTAAAAGCATCAGTAAATGAAAAAAAATAAGCAAAAAAAAATGTCTAGGGAGGGAGTAAAAATAATTAGTTTTTCTTCACTTATTGATGCTTTTAGGCATATTTAATGTATTTATAGACCTCGGTCCGTTACTTCAACCTGTGATTATGGTTTGAATGTTTTATGAGTTACATGCTTGTGACTACGGAGCCCCGCAGGGGACGTAGAATTTTTTTTTTTATTAATTCGTTCCCACGAAATAACAATTTGTTCCCTCAATTTAACAATTCGTTCCCACGAATTAACAATTAGTTCCCTCAATTTAACAATTCGTTCCCACGGGAACGAATTGTTAATTCGAGGGAATGACTTGTTATATCGTGGGAACAAATTGTTAATTTGAGAGAACGAATTGTTAATTGAGGGAACAAATTGTTATTTCGCGGGAACGAATTAATAAACTAGATGGCCGCGTCCTGCATGTCGTGCCTTGTGGCAACCAAAAAACTTAACCAAAAACTTTAACCGAACACACATACGTACGTACGTACGTACGCACGCACGCCGACTATATCGCGCTTTCCGCAAGCGGGCGCGACAAAAAATCCATGTCCTCTGCGGGGCTCTGTATGTGACAGACAGCCAGACAAGGGTACCACTAAATATGCGCTCTCCACTATCAAAGTATAGTGTAGGTATCAAAGGCAGAGAACACACTTTCAATTCAGCATTATCCCATTGTCTATGGATACACTATGTTTTATTCCAAATATCTGATTAATTTGTTTATTTCTGAACAAAAATATATGTTGTCACCACTCATATGAACCGTCTCGACGAGACGGTTCATATGAGTGGTAACAACAAATACTTTAGAACAGAAATCGAGAAAATAGCGAGAAAATAAAATTCTCCAAATATCCGTACTGCTGTAATTGTATCCGGCCTACAATGGGTTATATAAGTGTTAAACATGCAATGGAAGCAGAACAACTCTGATAAACTGGAACAAAAAAACATTCGCTACTAAATGCCAGAAACGAAACCATGCATTTGCTTATATTGCGCACCAGTACCTAAAATTAACTTTTCAGCTTTGATATGGATTATGCATCTGGAAATTTGTATT
This sequence comes from Conchocele bisecta, assembly GCA_029237695.1. Lineage (NCBI taxonomy): Eukaryota > Metazoa > Mollusca > Bivalvia > Lucinida > Thyasiridae > Conchocele > Conchocele bisecta. The sequence goes on along the minus strand of CM055265.1, from coordinate 201,201,001 downwards.
TCTCCTCTCTCCCAATGCGATAAATAATTAGTATGAAATAACTGCGAGGTGCTGATGGTAATCACAAAATGGCAAGCCATCTGAAGTAGCAATGATGCCATTAGCACCTGTACCTGAACCTGGCATATTTTTTGTCTGTTTTTTGCATGTTTTTATCAGTATATAATTTTTACTCAGGAAAGTATACTATCGTGTATGATATACAATGTATATGATACATTTTTATTACCAGTATATATTCTTTATGCAGGAATTATATACTATGGTGTATTCTATATATGAAATGGTGAAGCACACTTTTCTATAAACATAAACAAGCGGCCGTTATAATATACAACAGTTAGTTACATGTTGACAGCCAAATTTATTTAATATTGTCTAATGAATATTATACGGACAACGCCAGGTTACAAGAATGCATTCAACAATTAGCTCATTTTATCAGGTAACCCGCCCTGTATTGACCGAATACGTACTGACTGATAACATATTGTTGTATCAGTCATTGACCTGATACAAACATCTGGGTTGCAACGAAGTGAAAACTGATGTTCCATTGGTCGGATGGCGTCACGTGATGTTACCGAATGGCGTCAGTGTAATGACGCAACGTAAACAAGTTCTGTCCATAGTTAACGACATCATCTGTGGTCATTTTCGAGCATAAAACGTTACCTGATAAATAGAATAAAAGGCTAGTGTCTTTTGATATCATGTTTATCAGACTCGGCTCGGAAACGGTAGGAATTCCTCGGCATGCCTCGGATGTGTATTTCAAGATACTAATTCCATTTTTATGAGAATTATTCCTTGTGATTATACAATGGAACCAGCTCTGCTATTACTTCACTTATCATATCAGTGTTTTTCATTGTATTGATTTTGAAAACAAGCAATATTTGGCTTTAAATGGTGTTGAAACTTGACACAGAGATAATACCGATTATTTTAATCAATCATGGTGAAAGGGAGGTAATTCCTGAACAAGGTCACATAGTTTGTACATGTACAAATACTCATTGATGGTGATAATCAAGTTGTGCTATTGGTTGAAACTCAGCTCAGTCAATAAAACAATTTGATTTCAGTGAATTTTATGAGTATTAAACGATAAAATACTTATCTTGTTTGAGGATGTAATATGATACATGCAAGCCTGAACTGAATTATGCAGCAAACAACTAAAATTGAACCTGCATAGACACATGCAAGTGCTAACTATCCATCTAATTCAACTAAACACAGTGTTAACTTACCATCAAAGAAGATGTCATCATCATCATAGGATGTAAATGGGCTTTCCTCAATGTCCGACCCAGAAATCAGTCCAAAATCCATAGCCGTGCCGGTCAGTAAGCCCAGCTCATCCTTACACTGATCAGCCCATGCCATGATATGGTGGTAATCCTCGTCTTCAATTAATCCAGTGTTAACCACAATTGGTTCTTTAACATTAGATACACTTAAATTTGTTTCTGTATCTTGCATCAAATCAGGTTGATCCACTTTTCTTCCTTGGCTATCAAATACGTTCACATCTGATTGTAGTCTTATTGTGACAGCTGATCTAATTTTTGGTGTTTTGTTGTCTTTTTCACTGTCATTGTCTGCACTATTGGGCTTGACAGATTTATCATCCTGCTGGCTGATATCTGTTTCCACTTTTCCATTACCAACTGTCTCAACTCCACTTTCCAGGTCAATTTTTGTTTGCTTCTTCTCATTTTCCATTCTTTTCTTAGCAGCACCTTCATGCATAGTGTCAAGTACTACTGCACACATTTGTAACAGACTTGGTAAAGGATGTGTTGCACTTTCCTTATATGTTTGGGCATCATTTGGAATCATAGTAGAAGCCTCTGCAAGTACTGGATCTACAGTCCCATCACATTTAATATCAGCCTCGCTGAGATCAGTGACAGGAAAGAGTCCATCCACAGCATCTTCTGACACCCCTCCAATTAACACCAAGTTTTCATCATGAGTAGAAGAAACTTCACTATTCCTGCCTACTGGGTAACTGTTTTCTTTCGCAACATCGGATGTTATCTCATCTTCCTCTATCAGCAGCTCTGGTTCACCCGTCTGTACATCCAATATCTCATCTTCATCACCACTGACATCAAGCTCAAACATATTACTCACATGGACCGGGGCATGATACACCTCATCCATTCCTGCACCACTGCCAGCACTGGATGAACATCCTTGGGTAGGGATTACATTATTTCGGCCTAGGTCTTTTGAATATAAAAATCCATCTACAGAATCATAGTCATCATGGGCAACCCCATATCCATTGTTATCACCAGGTACACTATTGCTTTTTGTAAATTCATCAAAGCTGTTTTCTACACTGTCACTTTTACTACCATCAATGCTAATCTTCAAGTAATGATCAACCGCGATCTCTTTACGCTCCAGCCCAAACACTTTGGAAGTTTCAGCATCACTTGATGCTATATTTTCAAAAATATCACCACCACTTTCTGACAGTGGCTCAATAGCTTTAATGAGTCCTTGACCATCACCATCTTTATCGATTAAATGATCAACACCATCTTTATCCACTAAATGTGACATTTCTCTGTTTGGTGATTCTTCAGTCTTGTTATTGCGAGGGTGATAATTAATATCAATAAATGTTTCAGATCGTACCTTAGCTTGGGGACTGGAAGCTTTGATATACCGGTAAGTACCTCCTGTTTTGTGATGATTGCCAATGTCAGATTCTGCTGATGTATCCCGTGGGAGTGGTGCAGAATGTTTGTCAGCATTATCTGTCTGTCCATCACTTCCGGTGTCACTCCCAATGGATTTTCCTCCAGCATCCATCTTTTTTAATCCAAGGTTACCAGGCTAGTCTGCACAGTTGGTAAGAAGTGCACACACTTATTCCAAAGGGTATCTCATTCAGTCATGCTTAGTTTATAAATAATCCTGATTTTTTGTAGAAGTGTGTGCTCTATCAGCAATCTTAATGTATCATTAGAAACTGTAGGTGTCGGAACTAAACACATAAAATGCTACTTAAGTTTTTTTTGTTTCTTGTGGTTATTTAATTATCACACTAATTCAATTGGATGATGAGAAAGTATCCAGTTAAAGCTAATATATGTGCCAATGATTCACTAGCTCTTCCAACATGGTTGGAGTCAACATTTGCAAACCCTGTAGATCCAGATGAGCCAGCTCGTAACAAGCCGTCTCATCAGGATCTACAGTGTTTGTCATTATGCTTCATACTTTGAGATCTTAGTGGGTGTATATGAATCGCTGCACACTTTTGTATAGAATCATAGCTGGGTGCCGATTTATGATTTAGAGATGCATATCTGTACTTAGTGAATTTGTATGCCAGACAGAAAATCATTCCTCCAACTGAAATACCACACAGTCCAGCACGTCTAGAGAAACTGCATGAGCAGATATATATATCCAGGTGTAAGCTTGGTATCAGCAGATCAAATACACACATGGATAAGAATATACACTGGTGGTCATGTTCATAAACAAATATCGGTATATGTAAGTGAAACTTGATTACAACTTTAGCTTACAATAACAACTGTGACTGCATGATGATGCTTGTGATGTTTCTATACTGGTTGCAAATCTGAAACCATTGGTTATGGCATGTACCCGTCATTAGATTTGTTGGTATATCATGAAAGGTAAACATGACTTGATCAGGCACCAGAGCAAGTCACCCTATCCTCTATACAGGAACTGACCCGGGAATCTGGTTCATTGATTCAATCTCCTGTAACAAGGCCACCCACGTATAGCAAGCCAATGCACCATAATTTCTCAAACCCGGGTTTGAATTCCAAACCCGGGTTTGAGGAATTACTGTGCATTTGGCCAACAATAGACGCCCACACATTGCGATGTACCATGGTGGCACTTACTGACATTTCAGCAGTGTGACTCCGGATCTGCAAGCTCACTCATGGAGCCTGACACTGACATTAATTGCTCTTTAGAAGGACTAGGAATGTTTCATAGAGTGAATACTGAACAATGCAATAAAATAACCTGAACACAAAAAAGCTGCACATGTAGGTCTTGTGCAAGTATGTTTAAATTGTACTTTAGAAATATATTAATGCGTATGTACATCCAATCCTGGATCACAAAGTAGTTTTCCACCAAATATACATTCTATATACATGTACACACCAGGGATTCCGCTGGGGAAAATAAAAAAATCGGCACTTCAAAAAAAAAAAAGATTTTTTTTTTTTTTTTTCGAAAATTGTAATTTTTTATCGCCAATTGTTTATTTTTTATCGCCAATTGCGAAAGTGGCGATCGCCAGCGGAATCCCTGACACACTATCAATACTAGTTTTCACTACCGAGTTTGCACCGTACTGGAAGTTTGCCACTATTTTTGGGAAACAGCTACATTATGACGAGGAAGCATTGCATCCCAACCTATTTAGTTGAAATCTTAACATTTCATTATTCCTGTGGGTGAAATATACAACCACAATCACTACCATTTTAATTTAATGCACGGGAGATTTCCGCGTGCAATCAGATAGACTGTCAATCAGATAGGCTGTCAGTCAGATAGCAGGCCAGCAATGATTCAACAACAAATCATGTGCATAAAGAATGTTACAAACCATTTGATTTTAAAACAATTATTAACCCTTAGACCACTACTCACAACAATTGTCGTCTGCTGTTGCTTTTATATATTGCTTTATTTCTCAATAAAAACATGGTTTGACAGCTGTCAAAGCATATTGTAAATTATTCTAAAGTGTTGTCAAACCATGTTTTTGATAGGATTAACCCTTTGAACCCGAAAGCCCGCTATATCGGTTTATGCAAACAGTGCAGATCGAGATGAGCTGGCTCGTAACGAGCCGTCTCATCAGGATCTGCACTTTTTGCAAGTAATTTTCACATTTTTTAGAACAAAAACACCCCCTTTTCATAAATGGACTAAGGAGCTCTTGATCTTAATATAATGTGCATAAAATATGCTACAAACTGTCTTATAACGCTATATATGTATGTAAGGAGTTCATGTCTTATTTACTGACTCTTTCAACGTTACAGACAGATTGAAGACACCATTAGCAAACCCTGTAGATCCAGATGAGCTGGCTTGTAATGAGCCGTCTCATCAGGATCTGCAATGGTTTTACAGTGTTTATACTAATTGAATGCATCACCTGAAAAAATAATATTTTCGACAGATTGTAAAGTATGATCATTGCACATCAAAAAATAAATACAGAGAATAAATAGTGATGTCCGTTAACATTTTAAGGAAACACGGTTATCGCCCAGAATATCAGTGTGGAAATTTACGTCTGACATAAAATGTATAACAATGCCAATCAATACGTAGGGTAATGGTGAAATGAGTAGTGGATTATACATATAAGAGCACTGTTTTTGACACTCCTGAATACAGTTAAGAACATTTTTAGCTGATATCTCCATTAGAAATTTCACACATTTTTATGTCATTAAATTTTTTTTGTCAGGCAACATATAGAGAATAGTAGGCTAGTGCCGTGAATGGGAAAAAATATCTGGCAAGGCTCAGGAAACGGGATGGGCGAGGCTATGCCGAGCACATCCCGTTTCCGTGCCGCGCCAGATATTTTTTCCCATTCACGGCACTAACCTACTATTCTATTTATCCCGTCAACACCTACAAATGGCTGTAAAATGCAAAAATTGTATTGACTGGATATCAAAAATGTTTCACGGCACCGTGTTTCACGGCACATACGCACTGTGTTGACGGGATAAATAACTTACTTATATTATAGCTTGATTATGAAATTGACGATACATTGAAGATGTTGATAATATTTTTTAAATATTTTTATAGCTAACTATCTTCAGACCTACATTATACATTCAAACACCCTGAAATAAATGTACAAAGTAGGCTACATGTAAAAATCCAACACTGTAGAATTATAATGATCCTCTCTATCTGCACAGTTTCTAAGACAAATAAATTCCACCCATCACATGTGAAATAATTCCAACAACTCTGATGTGAAACAGGCAAGTTCCTCGTTCCTCGATAATATTTCCCGGATGCCTCCGATAATTTGATACGGACACCACCATTAGAATACTTTCCAAAAGATATGATTGCTATGTAATGGTTATTACTTCTGAGCTAACAAACTCCATCTCCCATGTGGCACATGTAACCATGAAGCTTTTCCACTTACGTCTTCAAATGTGTTTCCATTCAGGTCTGCTTCACAATAACCATGTCGAAAACGAAAATCTGAACACCTACATGTATAGACCATACACCAGAACTCATGAGAATGTCTAAGTTTGATTTTGCAACCAGTGAAGTCCCAGATCAGCCTGCACAGGTGTGCAGGCTGATCTGGGTCTACACTGGTTTCAAACACCAAGTTTGTTATTTTCGCATCCATTGGTGTAGATCTATCTGTAATCCGAGCATTAATCAGAGTAATAAGCATGGATCCCATACATCAAAATTCATCCGAAAGTCCACATTGAAAGGAAATCAACGGCAGCCACCGAGGAGCGAAATATGTCTGCGCATATATTACAATTGCAAACTTCAACAGACTTCCAGTTATTCAAACAATCTAGAATCTCAACAAATTCGCTTTTATCATTGTGAAGGTGCCACCAACCTGTAAACACCGGTATAGAATTCTACAAGACACAGTGCATGTAAGTGTGCAATGGATACATTCATTGGATTCATAGCCACATCAAACCAACTGGTATTGTCCCTCAAAATATATACCAAACATTGCGTACCTGTTTTGATAGATGGTGTTCGAGGCGCACTATATAAGCCTGGTTTTTCAATGAGTTTAGAAAGCTGAGCGGCAGCTAATCATTTATACACACTTATCTCAGTTCCCAACAGCAGGAAAACTCAGCCACAGAAATATATAACTTTCAAACAGGTGAAAATCACAGCCATTGCAAACAGATCCCGAACTGTCTGATTTACACCTATCACACACTACCATAATGATAATTGCATCATAATATCAGCCATTGCATTAACTCTTTCACCCCCAAGTAACTGAGATGGACTTTTATATGTCAATTTTCCGACCAATCCAATTGTCGCAAAATGATTTTCAGCCTAGTGCATCTATGAAAATGGGGTGTTTTTTGTTCTAAAAATATGAAAATTACATGTACATGCAAAAAGTGCAGATCCTGACGAGACGGCTCGTTCAGGATCTGCACTTTTTGCAAATACCACTATAAGGCTTGTGGTGTTAACCCTTATACACCAAGTAACTTAATAGGATGTTCCATGCCAATGTTTCACGCTATTTTATTAATTATGTTCATTCAAATTATCCCATTCTTCTAAAAGGGTAATCTGTACGACGTTTAGAATTATTAACAAACAGTGGAGATCCTGATGAGACAGGCTCGTTACGAGCCGGCTCATCTGGATCTGCACTGTTTGCAAACATTGTCTCTATAGAGGTCTGTGGTGTTGAAACGGTTAACCCTTATACACCGCTATCTTGATTTTTTGTCATCTGCTATTTATTTTCTATTTTCCATTTTTATCATCAAAAACATGCTTTGACAGCACATGAGAATAAATTACAACATGCTTTGACAGCACTTCAGAATCATTTACATCGGAAAAATTTAATTCAGCATTGTAAGGGTTAGGGTTAAAACCATCCAAAGACATTCTAATCACCCCTCGCAACGAACCATCTCATCAGGATATGCACTTTTTACAAGTAGTTTTCAAATTTGTTTTAGAACTTCTCAGGTATTGGATTCTTACTGAGTAAATTACTCCATTAAGTGACCGAGTGGTGATATAAAATTTTAGGACATTTATAACTTATATAGTAAATACATGGTTAGTGCCGTCGAATATAAAATATATTCGGTTGAGCCTTAGACAGTTTTATTGGGGCGAGCTTTACCGAGCCCCTATAAAGTTGTTGGGGCGAAACCGAATATATTTTATATTCGACGGCACTAATCATGCATTTAATTTATACCGCATACAAAACTTATCGTGTGAACGTGCATGACGTCATGTGTTGACGTCATTCCCTCGCCATACGTCACAAATCTAGCGACGTCATTCAAAGAAAAATAGCGGCGTCCATGCAAGGTAGATTCGGTATTGTATCCGATTAAATCTCAGATTTATTTATGATGAGCTTCAATATTGCCTGGTTTTAGACTCCACAGTTGTCATAATAAGCATTGCAATCATAATGGACATATCCATGTCGTTGGTTACGTCACATGTACTGTAAAAATGGACAAAATTCAACTGAACAGACAGCAATTTCGATTTTAAAATTCGCTGCCATCTTGAATTTGCTGTTGAGACTGACCAATCAGAGGCCGCAATTAGGGTTCAAAGGTGAAAAAATAAAGGCAAAAACGTCACTTCATGTATATTAGGCTACTTCAAGTATATTAGGTTACAATGGTTGCGGTATAAATAAATTTACTTCTATATCTGGCAGCGCATTGATTGATTGATTAATTTATTATAGGCTTGAATGGCCTTTTTGTGGAATTTATCAGGGTATAAACTTGGAAAAGTCGCGGGAATACTGGACGAAGTGATAAAAAATTACAATTTTCGAAAAAGAATATTTTTTTTCGAAAATTGTAATTTTTAAGGCCTCGTCCAGTATTCCCGGGACTTTTCCAAGTTTATATCCCCGATAAATTCCACAAAAAAGCCATTCATTCCTTATAATTCCAGCATTTTAAATAAATTCATCAAGAAAATGTGTTTATTTTCCGTTTTCTTAAGAATTATTTTAACTGCGCCTCACGGTTATGGAAAGTAGTTTGGCGTGGGAGTTTACTGGGATATAAATTTTGGACAGAGACTTGCTACTGGCCAATCAAATGTTAGGGAATTGTGTAAATATTTTTGTACCGGAATTATTAATTTATGTATGCATTGATTGATTTACATACGTTCAGCAGTAAGGTCATATATACGGATTAGAATTCATCAGTCAGGGTGGAACATTGATGTACTGTACTGAAACCACAATATCCTGATATGGTGCCAGACATCCTTACTACATGAGATTACTTGACCGAATATGTGAATCTCAATCTCAGTAAGATGATTTTGGATTCATCGTTAATAAGATATGAAAACCCACCCTCTAAACCCGTTAACATATACGATGCATGTCTGTATGTACCGTAATGAACCAATGTCAAAACTATGACAGTAAAATATACCTTAACCCATTGCAGTCCGTAGATTCTATATATTTTTGAAACAAATATGATGATTTCATTCATATCTCTATAAAAGTATATGTTGTCGAGAAGGTTCAAATGAGTGGTGACAGTATATACTTTGGAGAGAAATTGGAAAAATATTATTTTCTTAACCCTTGGACCGCTACACACACAAATTGTCGTCTGCTGTTGATTTCATATATTGCCTTATTTCTCAATAAAAACATGGTTTGACATGATCAAACATGGTTGACAGCACTTCAGAATCATTTCCAATTGTTTGACAGCACTTCAGAATCATTTCCAATGGACATGATTGTGAAGTGCTGTCAAAGCATGCTGTAAACTGTTCTAATGTGCTGTCAAAGCATGTTTTTGGTGATAAAAATGGAAAATAGAAAATAAGCAGCAGACAACAAAATATTAAGATAGCGGTGTAAGGGTTAAGCAAAAGCTCATATTACTCACTACACTACAGCCCTCTATAGTGCAGTCTGCAAACAGTGTAGATCAAGACGAGCCGGCTCGTAACGAGCCGTCTCATCAGGATCTGCTCTTTTTGCAAGTAATTTTCATACTTTATGGAAAGAAAAACACCCCCTTTTAGTATTAAATTTTCTGATGATTGGATTCGCAGGGAAATTAAAGGTACATGCCCACTCAGTAGCCACAAAATGTTCTTTATAGGAAGTAAATAAGTGTATAATTGTGTCATTATTCCACAAATTCTAAAAATTACAAGTGCCCGCTATACAGATATAATCATTTAGTAATATATATTTTACTGATAGTGACGCGCGGCGGTATCAGACTATTTTCATATGCAAATAAGGCACATGCTATTTTTTAATTATTTATACCAATTAAATGCGTCACCTGAAAAAATCATTGTTTCTACATATTATAAAGTATGATCATTGCACATCAAAAAATAAATACAGAGAATAAATAGTAATGTCCGTTAACATTTTAAGGAAACACAGTTATCACCCCTGATATCAGTGTGAAAATTTACATCCGATACAAAATGTATAATCATGCCAATCAATACGTGGGGAAATGGTGAATGAATGTTTATTTTGCCAGAAAATGTCTCAGATGATGTCTTCTGATATAAAGAACATTTTGTGCCTACTGAGTGGGCATGTACCTTTAACATCAAAATCCATTCCAGTTATATAGAGGTGGAAGGGTTGAACAGAATGTATCGCTCCTGTATCAGCAACAAGACAAAAGATGTAACTGGCCCAGACATGAAACTGTTGGCAACAACGTATATGAACCCACTGAGACGGACTGCCGACTATCATGCTTCATGGCACAATAAATGCAATAAAATATTCATGATACCCTGTCTGTTGGCGGCTCCTGTAGGCTCCAATAGCCAATACAATACATGCACTTACAAAACACAGACAACCGGCATGAAGATAAAGACGCATTGTGAAATGTGCTAACTTTCACATGATTTATGGTATAAATGTACATGTTGCTAATTTAATTCAAATTTTCTATTGATCTAATCATTATTTTTATTCGAGTGCCAGCGAAGAATTATAGAACCAACATACACATTTGATGTCTTCCAGCTTTTATGCTAATGAGCTAATGTCGGTCGCAGCACATATTTTGCGGGTTGAACTATATTTAAAAACACGGGGACGCCATAAAAATAGTTCTAACAACTTAGCTTGATCGCCTTTTCAGTGTAATAAATGTTTTGTTTGCTATTTTTGTGCCAAATTTATGTTATTGAAACTGTTTCTGTAGTGCAAGTGTGCGACGATTAACCGCCATATTCGATTATTCGCGATAACTGCATGATTTGATGCATGAATAAAATTTTCGGTTCCAGTTTCTGTTCTCAGAATAGCTATTGACCTTTTCGACATTCCGGAAGTGTTAATACGAAATGAGCGATCCCTATAAGCTGTACTGGTACCAACCGGGACCGGTACCATCCGGTACCTCTATGAAGGTAACTGTACTACATAATGTGTGGCTAACACAAATATGGAGCGAAATATGGGGCGTGTAATTGACCTCATGTGGTGGTCAAGTACTACTTGAAGCATATAATTATTCAACATAGAGGATTGGCCGTGCACTATGCATGCGATATTACGTATGAACAACTCACCATGTCTCAAGGATTTAAATATCCTTGTAAACTCGATAGAACCCTTATTTTCGAACATGTTTATACCAAACCTGCTCACATATTCATCTGAAATTAAAACATGCCGGCCGTAGCTAAAAATGGACAACATGTTTAACTGACCAAATGGCCGTGAATAGTTGTCCGGATCGTTTTCATATTTTGCCAGAAACACGCGCATCGACTTGTCAATCGTGCCAAAAGTTCCACTTCCCTTCTATTCTTCGAGCCTTCAAACTACAATGTACTTAAAACGTTTCCCACTCTAGATTAATCATTAGTCTATTCAACGTCCACCAACGCAAACTGCGAAGAATTGCAAGACGTTCAGTCCTTTGATCTTATTTGTACAGACTTTTCTAAAGATTTCTTAAATTATTGTTTGCCTCAGTTTCTTGTCCAATGTAAGCATTAAATTTTGAAGTTTTGTCCAATGTTCTTTCATCAATATCTATTAAATTAATCATTAACCCTAGTAATGCGGAATTAAATTTTGTCGTCTGATGTTATTTTTTATTTTCCATTTGTGTCATAAAAAAACATGTTATAACAACACTTTCTTTAGAATCATTTCCAATGGAAATGATTATAAAGTGTTGTTAAACCATGTTTTTATTGAGAAATAAGACAAACTGTAAAACAACAGCAGACGACAATTTACGTTTCCCACATTGTAAGGGTTAATTGTTTCCAATAAGTGCAACCTCTTACCGGGGGGGGGGGGGGGGGGGGAGAACCAGAGGTCCCGCCTCGGTGTCGAAGGTTACCAAGATATGCACCCTGTTACCCATATAGTGTGCACACATTCTTCTGTCAAACTATAGAATCACATAAAATAGTGTCATAATTCGAACGGGGATAGATGTTGTATTTAGCTTCATTTATTCTGGCACCAGTGCCCGTGATTGTAAAACTTTCTGAGCCAGTACTCGGTTCCATGCATGCTCCAAATCAGGAAAGGTTGATTGGTCGAGGCTGAGCTTGGATAAAGATTTGGAGAACACGCTCATAAAATCACCGAGACGTACTCTGGTTTTTGAAGGACACGCTCATGAAATGTTATAATCGTAAGCCCCGGTGTCAAACTAATTGCTTCATACAAACATATTACATATGATGTACTAGTTGAAAGCTAACAAACTCTTTTTCTGATTCTTAAATTAATCCACTGCTTATCTGCAGCAGACTATACACACATATGCTATCCAATAAAAAACGTTCAAATATTTCCCGATTTCACTGGAGAACCTGTAGCAATCGTGGCTGTGAGATCAATCTCGCTGGTTTTGTTGCCGGTGTTTTCATCGTCTCAACGCAACCGATCTCACATTGTTGGCTACATTTCATTAAATGCTGGCATAGAAATAATATTAACCTTGAAATTGATCCTCACACAATTCCCACCCAAAATCCACTGGGAGTGATGATCTGTGCTTCCACTGATTGATTGAGTGATTGATGGCCAACAAAATCATTTTGAGTCATATTAATTAAGAAGAATGAAAGATAGACAACAAAAAGTGTGCCTGTCAGAACACATCTGTCCTGGTGGTTAGACAGAAATGGACCGGACAGACGGATGGTCAATTTTGTTTGTTTGTATGTTTATTGGTGCTTAACGGCCTATCAACATCTAAGGTCATGTAAGGCCGGGCAAACGGCTTTCATCCCGTATTTAACCTGCTGCATTGTGGGGGGGGGGGGGGGTCCCAAAATCAGAACACAGAGTATTTATATCGAGAAAAGAAAAATATAGAATTAGAAATAATGAAATTATAATAACCTGGTGCCAGGTCCATACCACACCAAAGTCACTTGGCCCCTTCCCCTAAAATGGGATTAAGAATAATCGTAATACTCACATAAGGGGTATAACCAAATTCAACAGTCACATACAAAATGCCAAAGACGTACGTGAGGGCCAAACCAGGTATCCGGTCGGAATTCCGGTAAGGATGAACTCCGATCGTTATATTGGTCAATCCTTCAAGTTATATTGGAGTTGTGGCTGATTAGAAAAATCTTTTGATGTAAAAATAGCTAAATGTTTCAGCAGCCTTCTCAAGCTCAAAACGTTTTATCCCCTTCGACACCACAGGCCTGTATGTATTGGCAAGCAATTTTCACATTTTTCAGAACAAAATACACCCCCTTTTCATAAATGGACTAGTCAGAAAATCATTTTGAGATGATTGGATTGGTCCGGAAATTAACATATAAAAAAATCTATTCCAGTTAATAAGGTCATGCGAAACCTACAACAGGTCTGTAATTGTACTGGTACAATTGTCAACCCATTACAGACGGGATACACTTTTAGTAGTATGAACCTTTTGAGAGAAAAATATCCCTATTTTCTTTATATCCTTTCGAAAGTATATGTTGTTACCACTCATTTGAACCGTCTCAACGAGACGGTTCAAATGAGTGGTAACAACATATACCTGTATTGATGAATGAACAAAATAATGAGATTTTTTCGACAAAAATCATAGTATCCTTAGGCTGAAATGGGTTAACCTACCTGGATACATGAACCTTCTACAAGTGGTTTCTACTACACCATCGCCTGTGCTAATCTTGCAAACATTTATCATTTTCTTTATTTCAAAATACTTCAATATTGTGCTTGACTTTCGTCTGAGCTTGAGCTGTGCTACAGCTCAGGCTCAGACAATCAAACTGCTTGATTAAGAGTTGGCATTGCCAATAGAGAGTCCATGTATCAAGTTCTAGTGGTTGACTGATTCAGGGCCCATAACTGTGCATATCACTGTAGTTATACCAGTCAGAGTTGCTACTCCTGAACACAATACTGGCATCTGTCCCAGGTCCTTTCCTCTCTCAGACAGCTTGATACCACAAGGTTACAAGAACAGATGCTTTTACACTTCTACCCTGGCTTACAAACAAACAAGTGTAATTAAAATAGGTAGTGAAACGACAGAGTGAATATGTGAGATGACCAGTGTCTACACTGATCATAAATGGGAAATGTTGTTTCCTACGAACAACAGTGGCATAAATAACAAAATATATTTAAAACTTGTAATATTTAACTCTTTGCATGCTCGCGGTGAAAATATCCGCCAAACAAATTAAGAGTATATTTTTCATTTCTCTCTGTAAATATGTCTTGGAATTTCATTACAATTGAGTCCTCATGACTCAATTCTAATGAAATTCCAAGACATATTCATATATTTACGGGTGGAAATAAAAAGAAAATATGTTTTTTGTCTGCTAGTTTTGAACTATTTATAGCCCACAAGTTTCCCAGCATGCAAAGAGTTAAAGCAATAAATATGGTGTGTAAGGTATATCAAGGGCACCTGCTTTATAAGCCTGTTTCCATCTACAGTGTAACCTCTCTAATTCGGACACCAATAAAACACCTGTGATCTTATGTTGGATGAGTTTATTGGTAATTTATCTCAGGTGATAAAGTTTGGGGAATTCCAAAATCAGAAAGGAATATTTACATCGAAATAAATATATAGTCAGCCCTGAATAACCGGACCTGTTGCCAGGTCAAAACCACACCAAAGTGGCCCCTTCCCCTAAAGGTAGTAATGGTAGGATTACTCTTATAAGGGGTAGAACCAGATTCAACCTTCACATACAAGAATTCCAAAGACGTACCGGAGAGTCAAACCAGGTATCAAAACTGATGAATCCCGATCGTTTAAATCACATACTCCCAACAAACCACCACTAAGTGGTCAGTGGAATAAAGGGCCTAATTCCTCATGGAATTAGCCCCTTTCTTCCACTGACCCTTTCAATTTCTAACCTTTTTTCTCCTTAATAATGAAGGAATTGAAGAGGTGTGAAGAGGGTGTTAGGCCCTTTATTACCTTTTTTCTCCTCGATCATCAAATCGAATCCCTTGAGTCGTGCGGACGCCATCGTTGGTTAAATCCAGAATTGACGATCACCACACAACCCAGTGAATGATGGTTAATCCAGAACTAACTCACATGGTTATCCATCCACTCAATCCTATCGAATAAAATCCTGAAAAATATACAAATAATGATTGATTAAATGAGGATTTTATCCATTTAACAACAAGGCCATATGCAGACGGGAATACACCTGTATGGAGGAGCATTGCATGTTCAGCATTCAAATAACAATGTCCTGATCTGGTGCCAGGCACTCATACTACACCAGAGTACTTGCCCCAAGTGTGAATCCAAATAAGGAAAGATTTATCTGTAAGACACGCTCCCAACTGCCCATAATACAATTAAATGTATAAACCAGACAATTGCATGGAGGCTTTTTAACCCTTTCACCCCTAAGTAACTGGAATGGTTTTGATATGTTAATTTTGCACCCAATCCAATCATCACAAAATAATTTTCAGACAAGTCCATTTATGAAAAGGGTGTGTTTTTGTTCTCAAAAATATGAAAATCACTTACAAAAAGTGCAGATCCTGATGAGACGGTTTGTTATGAGCCGGCTCATCTGGATCTACACTGTTTGCCAATACCACAAAATGGATTTTGATATGTGAATTGTGCAACCAATCCAATGGTCACAAACTGATTTTCAGTCTAGTCCATTTATGAAAAGGGTGCGTTTTAGCTCTCAAAAATATGAAAATTACTCGTTATGGGCCGGCTCATCTGGATCTACACTGTTTGCCAATACCACTATACAGGCATGTGGTGTTGAAAGGGTTAATCATTAACCCTTAGAATGCGGGAACCGAAAATAGTTGTCTGCTGATAATTAATAGTTTGTCTTTTCTCTCAGTAAAAACATGGTTTGTCAGCATTTTAGAATCATTTCCATTGGAAATGATTCTAAAGTGCTGCCAAACCAAGTTTTTGATGAGAAAAATGGAAAAATAAAAAATATTCAGCAGACAACACAAATTAATTCAGCATTGTAAGGGTTGATTCATCACCAGATACATAATAACTGACAAATGGTTAGTGCTTTCCATGCTGAAATATATAAACACCTATAACGATGAATTAATTTTTTTCGTCAGCTGTTTAATTTTTATTTTCCATTTTTCTCATCAAAAACACCCTACAGCATTTCAGAATATTGAGAGAAAAGACAAAACAAGAAATAACAGCAGGCGACAATTTTCGGTTCCTGCCTTCTACTGGTTAAGCTGTCCTTGAGAGAAAGGAGAGTCAATTAGCAGTGATTGGCTGATGGTCCTCTGATCTGATGTTTTCTGTACACCGAGTACAACATGGTAGCCTATTTCACCAAAATTGCAAAGGATACTTATCTAGCTAAGTACACTTTGAGGGAGCAATTTTAAAGTAAGGATAACTTTATTAATTTTTATTATACTGAATTTATTACATTATCACAGCCAAAATGGCTGTGATAATGCAATAAATTGTAATCATCATATATATGAAGTCGCTAGTTCTATATGAAATAATGCATTTCGGGAAAAAATAAATGATTATTCCTTCAAAGTATACTTAGCTAGATAAGTATACTTTGTATGGTACAACTGGAACTGACACAGAAACAGAAGAGCAACACGGACTGGGACTGGGACTGATGAGTGTAACAATGGTCAATAAACGAGTCAATGCCAACAACTATTAGACAACCAAACGAAAATGTTGTTATTCACAAACATTTTTCATTACACTTACTGAGTAACATGTGAAGAAATATAACAAGTGAAGCAAAATCGATGTTCATATGTTACTCTAGCTTAGAATTTAATCTCAACTCTATGGATGTCTTTTACTATTTCATCTGTCTTTTATATTTTCTGTATCTGGATACAGAAAATATAAAAGACAGATGAAATAGTAAAAGACATCCATAGAGCTGAGATTATCTGACACTGAGGAAAACTTGGTGTTCATATGTTACTCAATTAAAAATAACTTTTAATACATGTGTAAATATTCATAGATGATACTGTGATTGTATGAACTGCTGTACAGTATATGCAGTTTTAACCCTTTCAACACCAAGTAACTTAATAGGATGTTCCATGCCAATGTTTCACGCTATTTCATTAATTTTGTTCATTCAAATTATCCCATTCTTCTAAAAGGGTAATCTGTACGACGTTTAAAATTATTAACAAACAGTGGAGATCCTGATGAGACGGCTCGTTACGAGCCGGCTCATCTGGATCTGCACTGTTTGCAAACATTGTCTCTATAGAGGTCTGTGGTGTTGAAAGGGTTAACCCTTTCAACACCAAGTAACTTAATAGGATGTTCCATGCCAATGTTTCACGCTATTTCATTAATTTTGTTCATTCAAATTATCCCATTCTTCTAAAAGGGTAATCTGTACGACGTTTAAAATTATTAACAAACAGTGGAGATCCTGATGAGACGGCTCGTTACGAGCCGGCTCATCTGGATCTGCACTGTTTGCAAACATTGTCTCTATAGAGGTCTGTGGTGTTGAAAGGGTTAATAATGACCACCATTACATTTTAAACCAATTGAACAATTTGGTTGTGCTACCAGCGAAAGGAGGAAAATACAATGTAAAAGAAGAAAGAAAGTTTGCAATAGATGGGACAGCAGCACAACTAATTGTAATTGCTACATTCCTGGTGTTTTCCAATCATTTCAGTCTCCGCGAAAGTGCCAAAATGTTACAGAACATTCGGTCTGGTAAACTTGAAATTTTGACCAGACCGGACAAAAATTTACCAGACCAAATTTTTTTTATAAAAAATAAAATTGATTTTGTGATATTTAAGAGCTTTTTAAGTATATCAGTCATAGTCAGTCAAAAGCTAGCTAGCACCAGAAGCTCATATCAAAGGAAGGTGATTTCATTGTAGCTTAGAATAAAAAAGTTAATTTTTTTTTAATTTTTTTATAGTCGGACATTCGATCAGGCGACTTCCGGTTTACTGTCGGAACAGCGGCACTTTTAAAGGACATGTCCGACGAACAGACGACTTTCACGGAGACTGTAATTTATTGGCAGATAATACTATGGAAAACGATAGCTTAGATATTCTCAGCTCTACGGATTTCTTTTAATATTTCATTTGTCTTTTATATTTTCTGTGAGAGCCGAGACCCTTATAGTGTAAAATTTAGTCACAATAACAGCCCAATCTGTCACATGAAAGTATACATACTGTGACATTGGTTATCCTTTTATTCCCATTTTTGTAAACCAATTGTAAACTCATCCTGTCAAAGTATTGGCCTATGAATGTTTATAACATTACTGTGAAGTGTTCAACTTCTCACTCGTCAGACTGTGCAGCAAAACGCCAGGACAGATTGGGCTGTTATTGTGACTAAATTTTACACTATACGGGTCTCAGCTCTCACGGATACTGAAAATATAAAAGACAGATGAAATAGTAAGGGACATCCGTAGAGCTGAGATTATCTAAGCTAGGAAAACCACAATTAAATAAATGCACATCTACTATCCTTAACAATTGCCAATCAGTTAGGTACCGGTATATCGCAGGTGAGTTTGTAGGCCAATAATATGGCAGTCCAAGGCGCGTGTCCTTGAAACCACTTGAAGGACTCAATCAGTCAATGGTACATGCCTGCAGATAGCCTCATAACTGAAGGCCACAGAAGCATTACCACTGAATGGGATGACGATATCAACAATATTCTACAAGTTATTATCAAACTTCAAAACTCTGATCATAACTGGATAACAATATAAATCTACAATATACAATGTATTGGTAATTAAGCGAAACAAGCCAAAAATAATCCTCTTTTGTTGTAACTGATCCCAACTTAGATTATCAATAAATTTTATCTTAATAACATTGGCCGCTGGCTGACAAAATGTACCTTGTAATATCTAACAGACGACAATAATAATTAGCACCCTAACAATGCTGAAGTGAATTTTGTCGTCAGCTGTTTATTTTATAATTTACAAATTTCTCAGAAAAAAACATGGTTCGACAGCACTTGAGAATCATTTCCAATGGAAATGATTCTCAAGCTCTGTCCAACCATGTTTTTATTGAGAGAAGACAAAATATAATATAACAGCAGACAAATTTTTTTTTTCCCGCAGTCTAAGGGTTATTGACCAGTGTAAGTCCTGGAAAGCTAGCCCACACACGCAGGCTGGTGCCGATCTGAGTCTTTTGTCAACAACATCAGGAATGTTTACCTCAAATGTGAACAGTGTATGCCCTGATCAGACTGCATGCAATGTGCCACACACATACATGCACCACTGTTTGCCGTTTGTCAGACTCAGAGATACATAATGCCAGTATTAATTACCACCTTATCTCCATATCATTTTGTATGTGTGTGCTATTTGAAATATATTTACAGAAACTGTGATATTTACTGTAAATGACGTCGTAAGTTGATGACATTTTCATTCCGCATTTGCAATGTGAATTGTGTCAGCTGTCAACATCATTTACGGAAATAGTAAATATTTTTCATGAGATATCGCACCTGTTCTTAGGTACAAATCACACACGTCATCATCTTGTTTGTTTGTTTTTGTTTGTTGGGGTTTAATGGCCTATCAACAGCTAAGGTCATTTAAGGCCGGGTCAATGGGTTTAGTACTAAATCCCATATATTACCTGCACAAGTACATGTACATTTTCAAGTACATATACAAATGGGGGGGGGGGGGATATCCCAAAATCAGAACTGAATATTTACAATAACAAAACTATATATTCAGCCATGAAATCAGAATAATCCTGATCTGATGCCAGGTCCTCGCCACACCAGAATCACTTGGCCCCTCCCAAAAGCAGTAAGATCAGTAATAATATTACTACTTTTATAATGGGCAATAACCCAATTCAACTCCCAGGTAACAAAAGAGCCAAAGATAAAAATGTACTGGAGGGCCAAACCAGGCAAATAGTGATTCCTATAAGGAGGAACCACTACCATTAATTTACGCCGTCTCGTTTGCCCGACCACCACCCACCATCATCTCGTATGTCTACTGTCTAGATATTTGGTTGTGCATTTTCTCATGGGATGGATGTATACATTAGGTAACTGGTAGATAAAGGCCATGGATGGGCTCTCAGGCATATGCCACCAGCACAGAGACATTTATTACTACACTACCATGATCTGACAAACATTAATGTCTTTGTGACCAGTATAGAGCCAGACTGGCCTCTGTATATATATACATATACATTGTACACGGCCGTAGTCACCCACGATGCCATGGCACTATTTTGGCCCTCTTTTTTATTTGTCACTGGCGATCAAAGTCATTATTTTAGACACCGCTGGAAGAGGATGTAAATGATTATAACTAAGTATTATATGTCGAAAGAATGGTCTGCATGTAGGGTAGTTCATTGCAATCCCAGTAGCCCATTTCATCAACATTTGCAAAGTATACTTTAGTAGCAAAGTATACTTTGAGGGAGAAATTTTCAATTTTATGATAAATTTATTAATTTTTATTATACTGAATTGATTACATTATCACAGCCAATTTGGCTGTGATAATGTAATAAATTCAGTATAATAATTCTGCATACTTTTAATCATGAAATATATGCATTTGTTAGTTCTATATGAAATAATGCATTTCAGGAAAAATAAATGATTACTCCCTCAAAGTATACTTTGCTAGCAAAGTATACTTTGCAATGTTGATGAAATAGGCTACTGGGATATTAAAGAAACTAAGAAATTGGCCATCTAATTCCCACATCTCATAATTAAAATCATAACTAATTCCCAGGGGATTGTATATTTCAAATTCAAAAATAAATTTCCCGTTAACTCATTATTCCATATACATGCATGTAGTATCATTACACTACTTTTTGTTTTTGTTTGTCATCTAATTTACTCTTTATTCCATGGTCCCTGTCCATGTATTCTGTACATGTCCGACAAAATACACCTTACAACATTTGCTACAAGTCTCGATCCAATAAATTCACAGTCAAAAAACGATATACTTACAGGTTGAAGTAACGGACCGAGGTCTATATATACATTAAATATGCCTAAAAGCATCAATAAATGAAAAAAATAAGCTTATTTTTTTTCATTTATTGATGCTTTTAGGCATATTTAATGTATATACCTCGGTCCGTTACTTCAACCTGTGACCGTAGGCACACTCCAGTGACTGAATGGGTGGGCAGAGTCCCGCAGACAGCATATGCCCAGATCAGACTGTGTGAATGTGTATACCGATCTGAGGATTACTATGTTGTTCACCATTGTTGCCAAGTCCCCTTTGTCTCACGGCAACTAATTTGTCCCTAGTCAGTAATTAAGCTATGAAAAATTAACACAAATCTTGGAAAGACGAACATACAGACAGGGTAGCGACTAGATGTACCTCAAAATTGTTTTCGGGGTACATAATAAACGGAACCGTGATCAGACAGTGTGGATCAGCATGCTACACACATCATAATAACGCTGCATGGTGCATGCCTACAAAAAATCTGTGTATAAACATACTTTATTTCGACATAAGGAAAATATTTGCAATTCATAAATTCAGATCTTTCACATACAACAACCGATACTCTCAATGCTATACATACAAATCTAACCTCACCATAAAGAAGGTATCAATTTTGACATGAAAAGATATTTAATATACGCTTTACTTGTTCAAACATTTCAATACAGAGCTTAATGCTGCTATTAAAAGTGAAATGTCATGCATATCATATTGCCCAATTATTGCGCATTAGAGGAAAAGATAAACATTCAAAAGCATAGTACCTTTTGAAGACATGTAGCAATAATTTCGTCAAAATATGTGAAAGTTATGTGAAAAAATACATTTATAATGCTACCTGACAATTTACTTGATGTTTAGATCAGTATCGCCGGAGATCGGCATGTGCCTCCATGCCATGTGGCCTGATCAGAAACATTATCTAGCATTAAGTTAATGAACTCATTGCATTCAGATAATGTTTGTAGGCGTAAGAAATTTTTAAAAATATTTTCATTACTATTTTTCTTATTTCTGTATGAATGTTTATGTTGTGACCACTCATTTGAACTGTCTCAATGAGACAGTTCAAATGAGTGGTCATGACATATGCCTCTGATGACAAATAAATGAGTTAGGGCAGTCATAGTTTATAAAATTTTATGGAGTTTATTCAACTATATACCATAGAAAACAAGAGCTGTAGGAGAACAGCATAGCTCGACTACGAGGGTTGTTGATGTACACATAGCTTGACAAACAAGGTGGCTACGGCCTGCATAAAAACCTTAACCAAGGTTGACTAAAAACCTTAACCAAGGCAAATTAACTAAGTAATTCAAGGTTAAATGTAGGTCAATGTCAGATATAGGTCAGGGGTTATTGATGTACATCACTAGGAGATGAAGTTTTGCAAGTATGGTTGCTGTAGGCCCAGGAGTATTCCATATACAAGCTTGACTAAAAACCTTAACCAAGGGGAATTAACTAAGTAATTCAAGGTTAAATGTAGGTCAATGTCAAATATAGGTCAGGGGTTGTTGATGTACATCACTAGGAGATGAAGTTGTCCAAGTATGGTGGGTGTAGGGCCAGGAGTATTCCATATACAAGCTTGACTAAAAACCTTAACCAAGGCGTGACGCCGACGCCGGGGTGACTACATGAGCTCTCACTATTCTTCGAATAGTCAAGCTAAAAAGGGAGATAATTTGGTTATGCACTTCCACTAGTATTGCATCAGGAAGCACAATTTGTGAAACATAACACTCATAGTTGTGAAATGATAATCCTATACCACATTAACCCATTCCTTTCAGAATACACATTTACGGGTATGAAATTTATTAAATATTTTATTTCAATTTTTGTTATTTCTCAATGAAAGTATATGTTGTGACTACTCGATTTAACCGTCTCGACGAACAGATTCCAATTGTGGTCGTGAAATATACTTCTGAGCGCATAGAAGGAAACTATTTAGGATTTTCTGTAAACATAATGGCGTATCCACAGCATGAAAAAGGTTAATAGGTTTCTATTCTAGACACATGTTAAATTAACCCTTACACCGCTATCTTATTGTTTTGTCGTCTGCTGCTTATTTTCTATTTTCCATTTTTACCATCAAAAACATGCTTTGACAGCACTCTAGGATAATTTACAACATGCTTCGACAGCACTTCAGAATCATTTATATTGGAAATGATTCTGAAGTGCAGTCAAAACATGTTTTTATTGAGAAATAAGGCAAGATATAAAAGCAACAACAGACGACAATTGTTGTGAGTAGCAGCGGTCTAAGGGTTAAGTTAAATAAAATTAAATGAATAACCAGTCAATACACAATGACATGCATTCACAACATTTTTAGCAAACCCTGATTTTTTCAAGCGACTCGTACAGCTGGGTTTTTGCTAAGCTCTTTCATCATTTAGTTTTTACTGTGCACCATACGGACATAATCCCCCCCTCCCCCGGACATAATCCCCCCCCCATGCTTTTTAACACAGGAGGACAAAATCCCCCCCCCCGTCTAAAATACAGGTAGGACATAATCCCCCCCCCCCATATAAAAACCCAGGTAGAACATAATCCCCCCATTCAGATTCAAGGTAGGACAAAATCCCCCCCATATAAAAACCCAGTTAGGACTTTGTCAAAAATTTCTCTGATCTCTTTAATTATGCTAATCAGGCTAATTTAAATATGATCGGTTTTCAAATTGGTTTCTTTGATACTCTCTTTGTTTAATATTGTGCTGAATTATTAATTAATGTGCTTGTTTCATGTTTGTTGTACTCGACACCTGATTTGTTATTTATTATATACAGTTCATTCATCAATCATTTTAAAATACAGGATTTACATAATCACTCTCGCATATTTACACATGTTTTTGCGGACGGGGGGGGGGGGGGGGGACTATGTCCTAGGGGGGGGGGGGGGATTATGTCCTACACTCTCGGAGACCCAGTGCCTTTCAGTGACAATAGCGTCATTATTGCAACTGATAATATATTACATGACCAAGATCTGCACTAATATAAACATTGTACAGTCACTCCTATTCAATGGTGGCCAACTATATTGGTACATATAACTGTAAAAGCTTAATCATGAACTCAATGGCAATTTGCCACTACCGGTATTCTTAAACAATACATATGGCCAATAATAATATCAAATTTAGTTTACAACTGGGTTGCCGGATTAGAATAGGTACCGTATAGCAAATGCAACCAGTGTAGTCCCAGATCAGACTGCGCTTTCGTGCAGTCTGATCAGGGACTACACTATTTGCCATTCAGTCATCAGGCATGCTTTCTGCTGTGAGAAAAATAATTTTACACTGTTGCAACTGTGTAGAACCGGGACGTATTTATTGCAAATGTTGTATATTTTCAAGGCTGGCAGACAATATAGGAAACAATATCGAATTATTACGTTAAACAAATAGTACACCTTGATTTGCATGATTTGTGGTTAGCATGAGTAAACCGATACATGGGTGTATCGTAAAACGTCCCCATCTGGCAGGTTATAGCAATACAATGCAAAACCACAGGTTGAAGTAACGGACCGAGGTCTATAAATACATTAAAGGTACATGCCCACGCAGTAGGTTATAATATAGTGATACCGATACTTTTGTATATTCTGTACGTAGGACATTTTCTGGCAAACTATACATTCATTCACCATTACCACACGTATTGATTGGCATTATTATACATTTTATTTTAGACGAAAAATTTCACACTGATATCAGGGGCGATCACCGTGTTTCCTTAAAATGTTAACGGACATTACTATTTATTCTCTGTATTTATTTTTTTGATGTGCAATGATCATACTTTATAATCTGTCGAAAATATTATTTGTTCAGGTGACACATTTCATTAGTATAATAAGTAAAACATATGATGATGCATATATTTAAGGGCGGGAATTGGCTCGATGACCTTCCATGCCCGGTAAAACATATCATGCCTTATTTGCATATGAAAATAGTCTGATACCAACGCGCGTCACTATCAGTAAAATAAATATTACTAAATGATTATATCTGTTTTCCGGGCACTTGTAATGTTTAGAACTGGTGGAATAGTGACACAATTATACACTTATTTAATTCCTATAAAAAACATCGAGTGCTCACTGAGTGGGCATGTACCTTTAAATATGCTGCCTAAAAGCATCAATAAATGAAAAAAAAATAAACTAGATTTGTGTTGTTACTCCCTCCATATACTTATATATACATGTATATACTTCAACCTGTGTGCAAAACAACAAATAATTACCTCACAAAGCCACTGGATTAAAATATCTCCAATTTACATAAACACATAGAAAAATATTTCATTTAATGTTCATAGTTGATTAATTAAAGTATTTGAAACAATTTAATGTATGTGTCATCACTACGTGTAACTAAATATCTTTGAAAAAGAGGCAAATAGTAAACTTTTTAAATGTTGCTTAAATATTCTAAGTATTTTATCTCCATTGTTTTTACTGTACACAGGTAATGCAGGTAACTTTCACTGTACCTGCTCTAGTGACACACATATATAATGTCCATACCACAGCGTAACTCACCGTATTGTAATTAGATATGCTGAATAAATACCCGAAGTGTCATCTCAGGTTCATAGTCACCATCATCTCGATGGATCTGATTTTTTCTTGTCATATCTCAATTTCAATTACAACTAGGAAATGTGTTCATAGAACACGGATGCCCCACATATCGCTTTGATAATAAATGAGGCCATTCCAAGTCAAATTATTTTTTTTACCCGAGCGTTAAATGTTTTTGAAGCACCAGGTATGTGACCTTGACCCTGGGCTTGGCGGGGCCAGGATAAACGTGGATTTGGCACAGGGCAGTAGAGGACCATTAGAGCAATGCGTATATGAAGTATGAAACTGATCCGTGAAAGGGAACAGAAATTATAAGATATTTACCCGAGCGTTAAAGTTTTTGAAGCACCAAGTATGTGACCTTGACCCTGGGTTTGGCGGGGGCAGGACGGACGTGGATTTGGCACAGGGCAGTAGAGGACCATTAGAGCAATGTGTATATGAAATATGAAGCAGATCGGTCGAAGGATGAAGAAATTATGAGACATTTACCCGAGTGTTAAAGTTTTGTGACGGACGGACAGACGGGAGGGACGGACGGACAAGGGTAACACTAAATGCCCCCTCCACTATCGTGGTGGGGCATAAAAATACACTGCTTGATTGACTGACAGGTTTTACGGCTGTTCAATAGCAAAGTCCTATACATACAGAAAATAATATTCTAAACCATAAAAGACAAGCCAGTGATTTTGTAACTAACATCTTTACGTGTGCGATATCTCATTAAAAATATTTACAAAATTTATATTTTCCGTAAATGATGTCGAAAGTTGATGAAATGGAGCTAATGCGGAAATTTTGTCGTCAACTTCTGACATCATTTACAGAAAATATGACAATAGATTATATATGTCATAAACTGTGAAATGAAGAACCGAATATTGGATATCTCAGACATCATACGAGACAGTCACTTTAAGGAAAAATTACACTGGTCATAAACTTAAACACAATTTATCATGTTGGATCACATATGCGACTGTGACTGGAGAAATGGGGCTTGTGGGATTAGAGACCAGTGTAGCTCCTGAATAAACAGCACAAACCTCTAGCTTGATAATGATCTATATTGTTTGTTAGAAGCATGACGGGTGTTTCAGTGATGGAATCGTGAACAGTGCAGATCCTGATCAGACTGTGCAGATGCACAGTCTGATCTGGATCTACACTGGTCGCAAAGCCCATACGCCTCATTTCTCCAGTTATAGCCACATATTAGCAAAACATATGACACAGGTAGATAAGCAAGTATATGGGACCGAAGGTAGACACAGCAAAATGGTGCTATTTGAGATGTTGCCCAGTATAGCTCCTGATCTGATCCGATACCACATTCATAGCCTGATACAGATCAAATGCTTTCGAAAGTGATTACAAGACAGTGTCCCAAATAAATGTTTTCTCAAACCATCAGCGAATAGTGTAGGCCCTGATCAGACTGTGTGGATCAAATTGTTCTTTTTTCAAGTCAATAAATCTGGGCCTACACTGGTTGAAAACTCGATAAACCCAATTTGTCATGAGAGGTCTCAGACACATGTGATCATTGTGAGTGACATGTGAAGCTGTGTATGTGACAAGGATACAGGTGAAATTAACAGCTGTCTGTCATACTGTTTACCTGGACACCAGCTGGTACATACTGGCCAATAAAACAGTCAAAAATACTACAGCCACTCTGGCACATACATGTATTCAGACTCGCTCACATGCGCAATGTTACTGGCGAACAAATTGATTGACAGGGGCTTCACATACATTCAACAGAAATGTCATATACAGACTGAAATGCATGAGAAGGCCTCAACAAATTCTTAATTTTCCACTCGTCCAGATTGGAATTCAAATAATCCAATCCTATATTATATTTAATGTTAAAGGAACATGCCCACTCAGTAGGCACAAAATGTTCTTCATAGGAATTAAATAAGTTCATAATTGTGTCACTTAATTCCATCAGTTCTAAAAATTACAAGTGCCTGCTATATAGAGGATATTACATCGTACATTTTGAATAGCGGGAAATAATACACGAGTGTGCGTCGGCTTCCGCATAAGCAACAAGTGAGCGTAGCGAACGAGTTGCTTGCACAGACGCCGACGGACACAAATGTATTATTTCCGCTATTCAAACATGTACAATGGAATATTCTATTTATTACACTTCCACGGTGGATATATATGCACATTTAGTCTATTTTTGAGATTATAATCATTGAATTGTGATGTGCGCATGAATAGTTACACAATGACGTGTTTTCCCGCGTTTTGACGTTACGTTGTGTGACGTCAACTGTGACGTCATGTAAACTTTTTGAAATCCAAATTACTGTCCAAAGCTGTTTCTATGAACCAGATATATTTGAGTGCATGTTGGAATGTGTTCAATCACATTAACATTCTAGATTAGTCGAAACCCTTTCCAAGTTTTCAAATAACTTTATTTTGACTGTAATAAAAATTCAACATTTTGAATATTTGTAAAGAGTTGATTACGGGTTTTCTCTCACAGCGAAATCCATGCAAATAACTGGTATCAGGGGCGATAACCATGTTTCCTTAAAATGTTAACGGACGTTACTATTTATTCTCAGTATTTATGTTTTTATGTGCAATGATCATACTTTATAATCTGTTGAAAATATTATTTTTTCAGCTGACGCATTTAATTAGTATAAATAATTAAAACATATCGTGCCTCATTTGCATATGAAAATAGCCCGATACCACCGCGAGTCACTATAAGTAAAATAAATATGACTAAAGTATTATGTCTGTATATATTTTTAGAACTGGTGGAATAGTGACACCATTATACACTTATTTAATTCCTATAAATAACCTCAGTGGGCATGTACCAAATTAGCACTCGTCCAGATCCAAAATTCACTCGCCATTAACCCTTAGCCTGCTGAATGAAATGTTGTCGTCTGCTGTTTATGTTTTATTTTCGATTTTGCTCATCAAAAACATGCTTTGACAGCACTTTAGAATCATTTCCATTGGAAATGATTCTTAAGTGCTGTCAAACCATGTTTTTATTGAGAAACAGGGCAAAAATTAAAGCAACAGCAGACGACAGTTTTCGCGATCAGCAGGCTAAGGGTTAAGAGTGGACATGTGGATTTGGCGAGGCCTGATGAGGGCCTCAGTCAGAGAGCGGACACGGTAAGAACCGAAATTACAATAAAAACATTCAGCACTGAAAGACAGTGTACTGAGCTGATTTCACCAAAATTGCTAAGCACATTTATCTATCTAAGTATACTTTGAGGGAGCAATCATTTATTTTTCCCGAAATGCATTATTTCATATAGAACTAACGACTGCATATATTTGATAATTAAAAGTATGCAGAATTATTATACTGAATTTATTACATTACCACAGCCATTTTGGCTGTGATAATGTAATAAATTAAGTATAACTAGAACTATCACAGGAGTGATCATAATACCCCCACAAACAGTTGGACTTACAAATAGCTTAACATTAGAAGAGTTTTATAGGTTTGAATAAAAATTTCATGATCATTATTTAATGCTGGCCTTAGAGATGTGTGACATTGACCTTTTACCTGCGTACGTGGTCAATGAAAATGAGATAATCTGAAAACATTTGAAAATTCATTCATCAGTTATAGAGGATCTTACACGAGTAATGGATTAATATGATTTTGATTAAAAACTCTGTGCCGAGTTTGTCAAGAACGCAATGAATCAATTTAATAAAAATATAAAAAATGGCTAAGTTAAAAGGATGACATTTTTGTAAAAAACATATTTGTTCGGCATAAAAAGTGTGTATAGTTTCAGATCAATCCACTGAACGGTTTCAGAGGAGTTGTGTACACAAACTATGCAGTTTATCTGTCTGCCGCCTGCAATAGGTTTGACCTTTTACCTTCAACTGTGACCTTGACCTTTGACGTAGGTGCGTGGTTATTGATCGCGACACACCTTCTCATCCTGAGAAACATTTGTGCCAAGGCATTTGATAATCCATGCATCGGTGTAGAAGATATAGAGCAGAAGGGAATTTCAATAGGTTTGACCTTTGACCTTCAACTGTGACCTTGACCTTGGACGTAGGTGCGTAGTTATTGATCGCGACACACCTTCTCATCATGAGAAACATTTGTGCCAAGCCATTTGATAATCCATGCATCGGTGTAGAAGATATAGAGCGGAAGGGAATTTCAATAGGTTTGACCTTTGACCTTCAACTGTGACCTTGACCTTGGACGTAGGTGCGTGGTTATTGATCGCGACACACCTTCTCATCATGAGAAACATTTGTGCTAAGCCATTTGATAATCCATGCATCGGTGTAGAAGATATAGAGCGGAAGGGAATTTCAATAGGTTTGACCTTTGACCTTCAACTGTGACCTTGGACGTAGGTGCGTGGTTATTGATCGCGACACACCTTCTCATCATGAGAAACATTTGTGCCAAGCCATTTGATAATTCATGCATCGGTGTAGAAGATATAGAGCGGAAGGGAATTTCGATAGGTTTGACCTTTGACCTTCAACTGTGACCTTGACCTTGGACGTAGGTGTGTGGTTATTGATCGTGACACACCTTCTCATCATGAGAAACATTTGTGCCAAGCCATTTGATAATCCATGCATGGGTGTAGAAGATATAGAGCGGAAGGGAATTTCCAACAGACCGACCGACAGACCGACCGACAAGCTGACTCCTATATACCCCCAACAAACTTTGTTTGTGGGGGTATACTAAAAAATAACAAATTTATCCTTGAATTGAAAATTTCTCCCTCAAAGTGTACTTAGAAAGATAAATGAAATAGACTACTGATCTGCCACGAGGCACCTTTACTATACCAGATCACTTAAACCCAGGTGTGATTTGATTGGATTTATTGGTGTTTCACAGCCTATCAACAGCTACGGTCATTTAAGGCTAGGTCAACGGGTTCTATCCCGTATTTAACCTGCTGCATTGGGGGGAAAATCCCAAAATCAGAATGGAATATTTACATTGAGAAAAAAAAATTCAGCCCTGAAATTACAATAACCCGACATGGTGCCAGGTCCATAACACACCAAAGTCATTTGGGCCTCTTCTCCTAAAAGTAATAAGATTAGGAATAATCATATTAGTCATATAACTGGTATAACCAGATCCAACTCTCACATACAAGAATGGCAAAGACATACCTCAGGGCCAAACCAAGTCTCCAGTTGGGATTCTGGTAAGGATGAACCCCGATCGTTAAATTCCGTATCGCATGCTCCAAACCAACCACCACACATGAATAAATTGGACTGGAAAAAAGTATAAAATGACAAAAATTATACACATGTTTTTGTGTTCACTAAATTTAAGTGGTTACATCTGACTGATGGTTGATTAACAACAAAGTAAATGCGCAGATTACCACAGGGCGATACAAAATTAATGTAAGACATGCATTAATAAGTGGTTCAGGTAAAAGCTCAGCAACAAAATGTCCACTGAAGGACGACTGAACTAAACACACAGCTTGAGGCTCAACCTTGGTTACATAATTACATACAGATGGATGTACACAGGACTACTTTAACCCTTACAATGCAGAATTAAATTTTGTCGTCTGCTGGTGATTTTATATTTTCCAATTTTCTCAGCCAAAACATGGTTTCACAACATTTTAGAATTATTTCCATGTTTTTATTGAGAAAGAAGACAAAATATAAAACATAAGCAGACAGCAATTTTACAAGGGTCAACAGTTGAAGTTTCTTCAAAGGATTAAAAAATTATTTTGCCAGGTGTTTTATTGCTTCATCACAATAATAGTTTAATTGCGTGATTATATTTGAGAAAGAAGACAAAATATAACAACAGCAGAACGTGATTATATTTAGGAAGACATAAAACAACAGCAGACAACAATTTTTGTTTCCCGCTTTCGAAGGGTTGAAGATTCTCTAAGGGGAAAAAATCCTTGAACAGCATTACTTTGAGGGTATCTCTTTAAAGGTACATGCCCACTCAGTAGGCATAAAATGTTCTTTATATCAAAGACATCATTCGAGACATTTTCTGGCAAAATAAACATTCATTCACCATTTCCCCACGTATTGATTGGCATTATTATACATTTTATATCACACGTAAATGTTCAGACTGTTATCAAGGGTGATAACCGTGTTTCCTTAAAATGTTAACGGACATTATTATTTATTCATGCTTCTTTTGCATATGCAAATAGCCTGATACCACCGCGCGTCACTATCAGTAAAATAAATAGTACTAAATGATTATATCTGTATAGCGGGCACTCGTAATTTTTAGAACTGGTGGAATAGTGACACAATTATACACTTATTTAATTCCCATAAAGAATATTTTGTGCCTACCGAGTGGGCATGTAACTTTAATGTAACGCATGGAAGAGTGATTTTTGCAATCGGTTATCCGCCGTGTTTGATATGTTAGAGATATAAAACTGTCAAAGCTGTATCAATAAATTATCAATAAAGAACATACACATGCAGAAATTGGTTATTTTACCGTGTCAAGGAGTTTAGCTGACATTTACATGTATATATTGTAAATTTGAAAGCTTCATTTCGTTATGTTGAATGTTGAACAACAACTAGAGAAAAGATAGCTTCCATGGGAAAATGATTTTCCTGTTCTATTATTTTTGGCAATTTACTAGTTCTACATCAAAGATTATTTGTTTAAAGGTATAAAATATACAGTTTACTAAATCTTGACATAACATCAACAGGTTTGGGTATACACTTCGGATGCTCACATTTTTTGAATGGGTCAAATTGTAGCCGTATATAACATATCGGAGGCAAATTATTGTAGTCAGTATGGTGTGCTGCATTACCGGTGAAAATGTGTGCTTTCCTTGCACCCCTGAATTAAATAATGTCCAATTCTAATCTGGGTCTGTTCATGAAGATAGGCTGTTGAAAAAGTACACAATTCAAAAATATGAACACGTAAATTAACACTGGAATTTCAGAACAAGTTTTAATTTAGTTTTCATCTCATTTTGAGCAGCATTACAGATCATTTTCTGTGAAGACTGCATGATGACTACATCTAAACTGTGGTAACGACATAAGCTCCATCTATTCTTCGAAACAGTCAAGTTAAAAATAGTATGTACAAAACATTGTTTAGAAATCATACCCAAACAAGTATATTCCAGATTTATTTACAATCAGAGTAAATTGATACAGTGAGAGAAAACCAAGACACAGTAGCCAGTGTCATAGATAGTGTGAGAGATA
This sequence comes from Conchocele bisecta, assembly GCA_029237695.1. Taxonomy (NCBI): domain Eukaryota; kingdom Metazoa; phylum Mollusca; class Bivalvia; order Lucinida; family Thyasiridae; genus Conchocele; species Conchocele bisecta. Next base: position 201,167,752 of record CM055265.1, on the reverse strand, counting down.
ACTGTGACGTGGATAGACACCAGTAAACCGGGGCTGCTGTTGCTGTGCGGTTGTCTTTCTCAATAAAATCATCGCTTAACAACACTTTAGAATAATTTCCAATAAATCATCAATTTTCGTCTGCTGTTGTTGTATATCTGTCTTCTTTCTTTGTTTACAATCAGAGTAGATTGATAGAGTGAGAGAAAACCATGACACAGCAGCCAGTGTCATAGATAGTGTAGGAGATAACTGTGACATGGATACACCAGTAAACCAGGGCTGCACTATCCTCATACCAACAAGACAAAGCACTATGGCTTTAACCCTTTCAACACCACAGGCCTGTATAGTGGTCTTGGCAATGGGTGTAGATCCAGTTGAGCCGGCTCGTGACGAGCCGTCTCATCAGGATCTACACTTTTTGAGAGTAATTTTCATATTTTTGAGAACAAAAACACCTCCTTTTCATAAATGGACTAGTCTGAAAATCATTTTGTGACGATTGGATTGGTTGCAAAATTAACATATCAAAATCCATTCCAGTTACTTACGGGTGAAGAAAGGACAATAACAGACAAAGAAAAAGTAAGATTAATAGAAAATAAGAGCAAACAACGATATAGAGACATTGCATGCTAGTCTACACATGGGGCTGTGGCTGAAGAAATGGGGCTTATGGAATTTGTGACCAGTGTAGCTCCTGATCAAATATCTCACTCCTGTAGCCTGATAATGATTAGATATATGCGAAGCAGGGTTTCATTGATGGAATGACAACCAGTGCAGATCCTGATCAGACTGTGCGGATGCTCAGGCTGATCTGGATTTACACCGGTTGCGAAATCCATAAGCTCCATTTCTCCAGTCACAGCCACATAGCACCCAGCCCTGCAGCATCACCAAGGATTAACAGTAAACAATTACTACTAGTTAACCTTACAATGCTGAACTAAATTTTATTCCAAAGTTTCTCATCAAAAACATGGTTTGAAAACACTTTAGAATCATTTCCATTGGAAATGATTCTAAAGTGTTGTCGAACCATGTTTTTATTGAGAAAGATGACAGAAGCAGACGTAAATTGATGTTGGAAATATTTCTAAATTGTTGTCAAACCAGGATTTTGAGGAGAACGAAGAGACATACAACAACAGCAGACGAAAATTGATGATTCCATTGACAATTATTCTAAACTGTTGTTAAACCATGATTTTATTGATAAAGACAACACCATACAACAACAGCAGACGAAAATTGATGTTTCCCACATTCTAAGTGTTAATTAATCGCACAGACCATTCTTTATTCTAATATTACCCGTTATAAACCAGTAGTCACAGATATAAATCCACAGTTTAATCCTCTGGTACGAAGCACACGCCAGGTACACTATGTACATGACACCATACACCAGTTTGTATTAACTTACTACATTATATTTTATACTTACAAATAGTCTTGACATAACATAAACTACAGTTAGTCCAAGCTCACTTGGCAATAACAAACGACAGTTGAATCGTGGACTCATAAAACATGTACTGCTTATAGTTTTCATTTCAACAGGCTGCATAATGGCTGTACTTTAACCCTTACAATGGCAGTACTTTAACCCCTACAATGGTTGTACTTTAACCCTTACAATGGATGTACTTTAACCCATACAATGGCTGTATTTTAACCCCTACAATGGCTGTCCTTTAACACATATAATGACTGTATGTTAACCCTTACAGTGATTGTAATTTAACCCCTACAATGGCTGTACTTTAACCCTTACAATAGCTGTACTTTAACCCTTACAATGGCTGTACTTTAACCCCTCCAATGGCTGTACTTTAACCCCTACAATGGCTGTACTTTAACCCCTGCCTTGGCTGTACTTTAACCCTTGCAATGGCTACCTTGGCTGCACTTTAACCCTTGCAATGGCTGTACTTTAACCCCTACAATGGATGTACTTTAACCCCTACAATGGCTGTACTTTAACTCATACAATAGCTGTACTTTAACACTTACAATGGCTGTACTTTAACCCCTGGCTGTACTTTAACCCCTACAATGGCTGTACATTAACCCCTACAATAGCTGTACTTTAACCCTTACAATGGCTGTACTTTTACCCCATACATTGGTTGTACATTAACTCCTACAATGGCTATACTTTAACCCCTACAATGGCTGTACCTTAACCCTTACAATGGCTGTACTTTAACCCTTACAATGGCTGTACTTTAACCCTTACTTACAATGGATGTACATTAACCTTTACTTACAATGGCTGTACTTTAACCCTTACTTACAATGGCTGTACTTTAACCCTTACCAATGGCTGTACTTTAACCCTTACCTACAATAGCTGTACTTTAACCCATAAAATGGCTGTAATTTAACCCCTACAATGGCTGTACTTGAACCCTTACAATGATGCTGAATTAAAGTTTGTCGTGTGCTGTTTATTTTCCATTTTTCTCATCAAAAACATGCTTTGACAACACTATAATCATTTGACAGACGGATGGACAGAATCTCAAGAGCAAAACATCACATAGGAGGCATAATCAATATTTATCTGTATACATTACCTTAAAATGGAGAAGTAGATATGACCAAAAGCCATATACAGGTTTGGATAATCACTGATACACTTCACAGTTTTATTAGAAAGTCTGACGTGATACCCGGATCTGAAATATTAAAACAAACTATTTGAACAGAACAGTGGAATAACAAAGTAGACTAATATATTTGGAATGAGCCATATTGTAGCTACACTATATAATTGTAAGATAGGCAGAGGGGAACACTATGGTAGCGGTTATATTTGTGCACTGATTCATGTCTGTACAGAAGCCAGAGACAAGAAACCCCAATTGTCATGGTGAATCATGTGTTGACATGTCTGGATAATAAACATTGTAAATAGCTTTATAAACTGTAAAGTTTTTAGAAGTAACATTCTATGACATTGTAAGCTGGAAAATTCAGAATAAAGGCCCGGTTGCTCATCCGGGACACAGGAATTTAATCCAGTATTTGTTCTGGAACTTCAGTGATATTTCCTCATAGATAAGATCACATACCGTAATAGATATACTAACCCGAAGCCTTCAGAAGTGTTTTGTTACCAGGACACAACACCCTGCAAGATAAAATCAATAACAAGCCTCGACAAATTCTTAATTTCTCTCTCTTCCAAATGGGAATTCAACTAATCCAATCCTATAGATTTGAATGTTAATCAGAGCTCCAGTTAAGGTGCGTAATTTGATCAACTTTTGGGGGAATTTTGTTATTTCTTCACCAAAAATGGCTAGTTGGGAGGGCTTTAGAATCGTCTCATTGAGACGATTCTAAAGAACTCCCAACTTGCCGTTTTTGGTAAAGAACTAAGAAAAATACCTTGATTATTTGGTCAAATTACGCATCTTAACTGGAGCTCTGGTTAATGCTGCATTATTCCTTCAAATTAGCTCTCATCCAAGTCCAACATTCACTCAACAATATCAGTAGATGAGTGCATTTGTCGAGGCATGATAACTCCATATATTTGGACATATATTATTCCTGAAACAAATTGTACCCTATATATCATAATAATAATACTAAGGCCATAAAAAAAGTACTTTGGTTCTCAGATATCGCCGCAGTCCGAAAAATCCCTCTAAGTCGAGCATTTTATCGTCATGTAGAAATAAAACCGTGCTGTAAAATCGCCACATAATCAATAAACATGAGGGCCATGATGGCCCTAATTCGCTCACCTGACTCCATGAACACCAGAGGAGAATGTGACATTGAGTTCATAAGTGTTTTAAAAAAATTGTGCTATTGTTAGATGGCAGTCATCTTGGATTAAGCGATGACTCATTTTACCAAATCTGAAAATGCTTCACCCAAGGATCTTAACTTATTATGAAGTTTTGCCAGCATCGGCCATGTGGTTCCTGAGAAAAAGACGTCAAAAATCTCGAATAAATGGACCTTTTGGAGGCCATCATGGATGACATAATCATCTGATTCTGACAAATATTGCACCAGAGCAATCACCTCATCGATACCTTTCAATTTGATATATGACATGAGCATATTTGGTCAAAAATAAAATTTGACCCCACGGGCCACGCCCATTTTAGACCCAGGGGTCATCATTTTAACACCTCCATTTTTTACCCCAGGGTCACCATTTTAACAAATTTGAAAGAGCATTGTACATTGATCATTCCTACCAAGTTTCGTCGAAATCCGGCTGGCGGTTCATGAGAAGATTTTTTAAGAATTTGTGCTATTTTTGTAGACGGTGGCCATCTTGGATCAGCGACGACCTCCATTTTAACAAATTTGAAAAGGCTTCACCCATGGACCATAACTGTGAAGTTTGGCCACCATGGGTCAAGCGGTTCGTGTGAAGAAGAATTTTGAAATCTCTAATAAAAGAACAACCTTTTGACCTTTCGGCGGCCATCTTGGATGACATGACCATCCAATTTCGACAAATAATGTACCAGAGCGATCGCCTCGTTGATACCTTCGACATGACCATATTCGATCAAAAATAAAATTTGACCCCACGGGGCACGCCCATTTTTTACCCCGGGGTCACCATTTTAACAACTTTGAAAGAGCATTGTACATCGATCATTCCTACCAAGTTTTATCGAAATCCGGTTGGCGGTTCTTGAGAAGAAGATTTTTGAAGAATTTGTGCTATTTTTCGACGGCGGCCATCTTGGATTACGTGATGACGTCATTTTAACAATTTTGTAATCCCCCTACCTAAGGACCATGACCATGAAGTTTGGTGACTATATGTCCAATGGTTACCGAGGAGAAGACGTTTGGAAATGTTCACGGACGACGGACGGATGACGGACAAATTGCGGTAACAATAGCTCACATGAGCTAAAAAACACTACCATGCAAAAATATAAACATCCAATCATTTCTGATGAAAAGAGGTTATAGTAACTTTCTAGAACATACATGACTTGAACAGTATCGGAATCTGACATCTCAAATAAAACAAATATATTAAAAAAAATCTGCCCTCCTAAGTCACATTCCACAAACAAGCCCATACAAATGAAACCCATTGCAATCTATTTGCGGAATACGTTTAGAATATATTCCTTTCAGACAGACATTTGCACTATATTTGCAAATGCTTTGCAGAAAGAACCTGCAAATACATTGCAAACATCAATATATATTGCAAAGGGTATGTAAATGCTAACTTAAAATAAAAGTAGCAGCAAATACTCTGCAAACACCAACTTAGTTTGGTCAGATAATTGCAAAGGAATTGCAAAGGGTAACTTATAATTTAAGCTGTATGTAAATATTTTGCAAACACTAACTAGGCCGTGTCTGAGAACCAAAGTACTCGGACACTCTTTGACACATGCATGTTTCTCTGACTAAAATATCTGAATATTTCGGGTCATTATGGTACTCTGCATACCATACAGAATGACAGCAGGTGGGTGGGTGATGGGATTTTTTCAATGGGCATTTGTTTATGTCACAGGTCCAAGTCTTCCAAGTCTTCCACCTATATTAGAGTGTGCTATAATTAGTGCATGTGGAATTTACTGTCATTTCGGCTAATTATGCACATCGGCTAATGCACAATTCACGTCAAATATAGCCTTGCATACGTCATAATAAAATATGTGGATTTTGGAATAAACAAGCCGATTAATTGCTACACTGTGGCACAATGTGGTCACATTCTGAGAGTTTGGTAAAAAGTTATTCAGAATATAGTGTAATGTGTAAAATACTCAGACTCTGCTGATGGAATAGCTGTCTAATTTACTAAACTAACTGTTCAACTAAGAAACTAACCTGCCATGATGTCACTGGATATTTCGGCTTCAAGTTTAATACCAATTTTGCTATGCTGATCCAGTATTCTGTTCGCCATTTTTGTTTACACTACCAGATGCGCAGCATTAGCAGAAAAAATGTGACGTTGCAAACACGCATGTTATGTCATACATCACACAATTTACGTCAGTTACTGACGTCAGAACACTATGACAATTTACCTGCACAGACTTCTTTGAACATCGTTGAATATTCGTTGAATATGGGAATTTTAATGACATTTAAATTTGTTTGCCTTAAAGCTGAATTAGCCGACACCATTGTACATGTAGCACAGTCGTCACATAACTGACAAAAAATAACATTTAACCATTTCTCATTTCTGCTGTAGGTATAAAAATAGACCACAGTTGATGACAAGCAATCTCGCTCAGGCTGTTGATATATCTTGGTGGTCAATTGTTACAAAAGGTCACATTACAATCATATTATCATCTGATTACTCGATATGTCTGTGGTTGTCATATCATATACCCGGGCTTCCAAAACGGGCTGCCAACTGACAAAGTTACCTTGCCGCATTTCTCACCAGCTCAGTGTCCCACCACACGAATGAGGCATAATAAGTCGTTAACCCTTAACCCTTTCCCTGTTTTGCGATATTTCGACTCTTCCAAATCGAAAACATCTGAATAAAAGAATCAAATGCTGGGTCAAATGATGGTTAAATTATCTGATAGAGTAGAAAACATTGTGGGAAAAGGAGAAATTGCTTGTTACAAGCAATTTCTCCTTTTCCCACAATGTTTTCAAAAGACATCTTCTGCAGAGGCATGAAAAGTCGTCTCTATCAGGGAAAGGGTTAATCAACTACCGGGTAGGTACAATAATTTGCCTCCGATTTGTTTGGTATGGAGCTGGGTAGCAATTTTGTTTCTAACCCTTTACATGCTGAAGACATACCATGCAAAATTCAAAATATTTTTCTTATTTCACGTCAGAAGTATATGTTGTGACCACCATTTGAACCGTCTCGGCGAGACGGTTCAAATGAGTGGTCACAACATATATTTTGTGTGAAAAATGAAAAAAGAAAATATCGAATAAAGGGGTTTTCCACATGTAATAAGTTAATGCTAAGTGTATGCTAAGTGAGATCCTGATCAGCTAGCACACTCGTGTACATATAGCCAATAGCCGGTCAAATCAGAAAAGTTAGATCCGAATTAAACTACAGACTATTTTAATCATGTTTAATTAAACTACACAGACTATTTTAATCATGTTTAATTAAACTACAGACTATTATAATCATGTTTAATTAAACTACAGACTATTTTAATCATGTTTAATTAAACTACACAGACTATTTTAATCATGTTTAATTAAACTACAGACTATTTTAATCATGTTTAATTAAACTACAGACTATTTTAATCATGTTTAATTAAACTACAGACTATTTATCATGTTTAATTAAACTACAGACTATTTTAATCATGTTTAATTAAACTACAGACTATAATCTGTTTAATTAAACTACAGAACTATTTTAATCTGTTTAATTAAACTACACAGACTATTTTAATCATGTTTAATTAAACTACAGACTATTTTAATCATGTTTAATTAAACTACAGACTATTTTAATCATGTTTAATTAAACTACACAGACTATTTTAATCATGTTTAATTAAACTACACAGACTATTTTAATCATGTTTAATTAAACTACAGACTATTTTAATCATGTTTAATTAAACTACAGACTATTTTAATCATGTTTAATTAAACTACACAGACTATTTTAATCATGTTTAATTAAACTACAGACTATTTTAATCATGTTTAATTAAACTACAGACTATTTTAATCATGTTTAATTAAACTACACAGACTATTTTAATCATGTTTAATTAAACTACACAGACTATTTTAATCATGTTTAATTAAACTACACAGACTATTTTAATCATGTTTAATTAAACTACAGAGACTATTTTAATCATGTTTAATTAAACTACAGAGACTATTTTAATCATGTTTAATTAAACTACACAGACTATTTTAATCATGTTTAATTAAACTACAGACTATTTTAATCATGTTTAATTAAACTACACAGACTATTTTAATCATGTTTAATTAAACTACAGACTATTTTAATCATGTTTAATTAAACTACAGACTATTTTAATCATGTTTAATTAAACTACACAGACTATTTTAATCATGTTTAATTAAACTACACAGACTATTTTAATCATGTTTAATTAAACTACACAGACTATTTTAATCATGTTTAATTAAACTACACAGACTATTTTAATCATGTTTAATTAAACTACACAGACTATTTTAATCATGTTTAATTAAACTACAGAGACTATTTTAATCATGTTTAATTAAACTACACAGACTATTTTAATCATGTTTAATAAACTACACAGACTATTTTAATCATGTTTAATTAAACTACAGAGACTATTTTAATCATGTTTAATTAAACTACACAGACTATTTTAATCATGTTTAATTAAACTACACAGACTATTTTAATCATGTTTAATTAAACTACAGAGACTATTTTAATCATGTTTAATTAAACTACAGAGACTATTTTAATCATGTTTAATTAAACTACAGAGACTATTTTAATCATGTTTAATTAAACTACAGAGACTATTTTAATCATGTTTAATTAAACTACAGAGACTATTTTAATCATGTTTAATTAAATACACAGACTATTTTAATCATGTTTAATTAAACTACAGAGACTATTTTAATCATGTTTAATTAAACTACACAGACTATTTTAATCATGTTTAATTAAACTACAGACTATTTTAATCATGTTTAATTAAACTACAGACTATTTTAATCATGTTTAATTAAACTACACAGACTATTTTAATCATGTTTAATTAAACTACAGACTATTTTAATCATGTTTAATTAAACTACACAGACTATTTTAATCATGTTTAATTAAACTACAGACTATTTTAATCATGTTTAATTAAACTACAGACTATTTTAATCATGTTTAATTAAACTACAGACTATTTTAATCATGTTTAATTAAACTACATACTATTTTAATCATGTTTAATTAAACTACAGACTATTTTAATCATGTTTAATTAAACTACAGACTATTTTAATCATGTTTATTAAACTACAGACTATTTTAATCATGTTTAATTAAACTACAGACTATTTTAATCATGTTTAATTAAACTACAGACTATTTTAATCATGTTTAATTAAACTACAGACTATTTTAATCATGTTTAAACGGTGTTGGGAATGTACTTATAGACATTCTGAGCAACAATTCAAACTTCTAAATGATGCAGTTTGATTGGTCGAGCACCAGACTTCCATATTTCGGGCAAGAGAACGGAGTAAATGCTCAGTATATAATCCCAGCCCCAGATCTTTGCACTCATATCTGCAGTCTAATCATCTATTATACTGCAAAATAACATTTGTGTCTAGAATCATCTATGAATGGCATGAACGCTGGCTGACAAACAGAAACCTATGTCGTGTGTGACCAGTATAGACCAGGGCTCCAGATAAGGAATTAGTAATTGAGTATTTTTCTCAATCATTTCTGAAGCAATTGGGTATTTCAAAGTTTTAATTGGGTAAAATAAAATCACACCACTGTTACACATCAAAAGACAGCAATTATTGAATAGTTTTCTTCTAAATGAAACATGTCTTGGCATTTCATTTCATTAGAATTGTCTCCTTGGAGACAATTCTAATGAAATACCAAGACGTGTTTTCATGGAAAAATAAGAAATTATGTTATATTTGTGGTCTGTTTATTGTTTTCTGTAGCATGATAAAGATACCACAAATTTTTCATTGCTTTTTGATACTCACTACTTCTGATTTCAATTGGGTTGTTGGCAATTTTCATTGGGTATTTACGCAAATACGCAGCTTATCTGGAGCTCTGTAGACAGAGGGCATAATGCACTTTCAGACAATTCATCATAACCAGATAGATATAGAAAGGATACTGGTACAGGAATGTCAATGGATATAGATGGGCCGCCGACTGAGAAAAGGGAATTTTTGGCAAATCTAGATCTCAATGTACACAATGCAAACTTTCACAGTTTCATGAGGGCTTAATTATTGCGGTGAAGGTCTAAGGATGCTGGAGTGACTGGATGGCGAACAGCATAGGCCCTGATCAGACTATATGCGGCATCAGATCTGAGGCGATGCTGGTCGCATATGTTGTAAGGTACATTTTTTTCAGCCGGGGGCCCATAATTATTAGAAAAGTAATCCATTTTATGGTTCAGTCAGGCTGCATGTATTCACAGAGTGTATTTGTCTTATTCTGATTGCATATAATATGGTGTAAATTACATATGTACTGCTATTGTGTGCTAGTATATAAATATTTGGATTATCAGACAAGATGTATAAAGACCAAAGTGGAGAAATGGATCTTATAGGTTTTGCGACCAGCGTAGTTCCAGATCAGCCTGTGCATCTGCACAGTCTGATCAGGATCTGCACTGTTCGCCATTCCATCAATGAAATATCTGTCAGGCTTCTAACAAGCAATATAGACTGTCATTATCAGGCTACAGGAGTGTTATTTGATCAGGATCTACACTGGTCACAAATCCATAAGCCACATTTCTCCAGTGATAAGGTCAGCCACATATATATAAAACAACATTGTGAACAAGGTCTACCATGGTTGATATATAATAAGGCCATACCATATCTTTTCTATGTTAAGCGTCCACCCAGTTGACCAAAACCTACAGACGTATCTGGTAAAAATAAAGAATGCCTTGAAAAAAACAAAGATAAATTTATGTTAAAAACTTCCTCAACCCTTTGCAGTCTGCAAAGGGTTGGGGAAATTTTTAGCATAAATTTAAATTTCCGCCAGAAAACATTAGAAAAAAATAAGAAGAAAATAATCTAATTAAACTTATTATGTGTAAATTCATAAACGGATATAAAACGCGCCAAGTTCCCAATCAGTTTTCATATTACTTCACCAGTAAATAGTGTCAAATAGCATACATAGTGTTTTTTCACAGAGCCACTCTCAAAACCTACCCACACGCGGACGCTTAACAGAGAAAGAACTTGCCATGGCCTAACTTGTATGTGTACAATAGGGGCAGTTGAAAGACTTCACCGTCGCAAGGATATATATATACATAAAATCACGCCACTATCTCCTTATCTCATCCTACATGTGCTTTTGTCACATCTAGCAATGATACATTTTCTAATAGGGTAACATTAATCCAGTCATTATTTTTTGGGGTAATTGACATTAGTCATAAATTATGACTAATGTCAATTACCCCAAAAAATAATGACTATGGTTGATGTTTATGGTTTTCAATGGTTGTTGATGTGTTAATTATCACGGCATAGCTTCATGTTTTAATTTTAACGACATCAGCAATGTGTGACGTACATTTTGGCATCATCATCGTTGTATGGTGATGATAATTTGTAAACGATCCACTGAACTGGCATTAGTGTTCAATTCCTGGTGAGAAAACTTTGTCATAGGTGAATAACCCCACATGTTGGTGCAAAAAAAACCACAGTGACATAGAACCCCTCGTCCCCCCCCCCCCCCCCCCCACCCCCCCCCCCCCACCTCCTACCAGGTATTATAATTTTTCACACACTTTTTCACAACTAGTGTAAACTGAAGTTATCTCTGCCATTATACTCAAGGTGCATGATCACGTGGTTACAACAACAACAACGTCGCCCACTCCAAAGTAAGTATTATTTGATATTTTCCTTAATATGCAATGGATTTTGATGAAATATGGCGCAGCAAACACGTCTGCATGAGCTGCATTTGGTGGTATAGGGAGTTTGGCACAGACTTATGTCATTTTTGCAAAGAATCGATTTCCGTGTCAGAGACACGGAAATTGATTCTTCGCAAAAACGACAGAAGTTTGGGCGAAAATACAGAGACCACCAAATGCAGCTTAACAAGACGCGCTTGATGCGCCATATTTCATCCGTTACGTAATAAGGACAATATAAAGAATAAGTACTTTCAATCGGATGGATTCTGAGGTGTTGATAGTCTCTGTGAGGGTGTGTGGCAGTAACCACAGATAGTTGAGGGCAGTAAATCTCCAGCATCGTCCTTAGCTAGTCCAATAACAATTTACCCCGGGTTTTGCTATCTGATGAACTCGGGCAATCGGAAATAACAGATGAAAAAGAATTGAATACATGGGCGGATTCAGGGGGGGGCGGACCCGGCGCCCCCCCTAAAATTCACCGAGTAAAGATTTTTTACAAGTTACAAGGCACGTTTCATGCCAAGTGCCATGTATTCCATGCATTTTTCGGTCGTTGTATTATTGTTTCAAAATTTAAACGTTTTCAATCAAAAATCATGTCTAAACATACTGTGACAGTGTCAATATTTTTGCTCCAAAATGCGCCAGAACGCGATGTAATACTACGATACAGACGGTGTTTTGCAGAGTTACTTCACGCAACACTAACCACAGATAGATATAACCGCGTTGTAACATGTATTAATGATACTGCCAGGCTGGTATCATATCATGTCAATTTGAACTATTGCCCCAACAGTTACATATCATATATCTACGAACCGACACTAAACTAATTAGCAGTAGCCTGAGTAGGCACATGTGTAAAACTGTGTAAATTCCAAAATGAAAGGCTACAAAAATGTCATCATGCAAAACTATCACATATTTAAATTGTAATAAATCACATTACCAAACACCATTAACAATGACTGCAAACTTTAAATCTTCATCATTGTGTTGTTTTTTCTACAATTTCTGTTGAAAAATGAACAGATGGCTGAACAACTGCTTGATTGCTATCATGGATACATTTACCGGATTGTTTTCTTTATAGCGCCTGGTGTCTGGTTCCTAGTCTCAAAATAAAATAATAACAAACAACGAATAACGCGGGAACCAAGTCGCGGTGTTATCGTTATTTTACACCTAGCGCCTGTCAAAAACAAAAATTGAATAAATAAACACTCTACATCTGCTAGTAAGGTAAATGTGTATGTGAATATTGCAAGTATACATGTTTTGTCATGTTGGATTAATGTATAATGCTGATTAAGATTTTGAAACCGTTCGAAATAATGATAAATTTTGACCCGTCAGTTTAACCAGTAATCGTTGCAAACCAATTATCGGATACATGACTTCTTTCTAGTCGCACTCCTGCTGGGGATCTACTGTTTGCTTTGTCACTTCGTCTTAGAGACATGAGCTCATTTGGTACAGGGCTCCAGATAAGGAATTAGTAATGGAGTATTTTCATTCCATCATTTCTGAAGGAATTGGGTATTTCAAAATTTTGAAGTATTTCTAAGGGGAAAAAGTGTCGCCTGATATGGGGTTTTGAACCCACGACCCCCGTAACACTAGCACGGCACTCTTACCAACTGAGCTAACAGGGCGATCATGTCTCAACACCACACCGAACACTACACTCCTCCCCTTCTTATATTTGGGAGCCAGGCATCAACCTCACAGCTTCATGAGGAGTATAGCCTGCAACCCAGGCACAATCCTGTTTACTTCTGACACCATTGAAGCATTTCTAAGGGGAAAAAGTGTCGCCCTGATGAGGGGTTTGAACCCACGACCCCGTAACACTAGCACGGCACTCTTACCAACTGAGCTAACCGGGCGATCCTGTCTCAACACCACACCGAACACTACACTTTCAATTGGGTAAAATAAAATCACATTACCGTTTACACATCAACAGACAGCAATTATTGAATAGTTTTCTTCGAAATGAAACCACATCTTGGCATTTCATTAGAATTGTCTCCTCAGAGACAATTCTAATAACTTTACCATGGTGCAGAAAACAATAAACAGACCACAAATATAGCATATTTTCTTATTTTTCCATGAAAGCACATCTTGGTATTTCATTAGAATTGTCTCCAAGGAGACAATTCTAATGAAATACCAAGATGTGTTTTCATTTAGAAGCATTGAATCTATTCAATACTTGCGGTCTGCTGATGTGTAAACAGTAGTGTGATTCTATTTTACACAATTAAAATTTTGAAATACCCAATTGCTTCAGAATTAATGGAGTGACAATACTCAATTACTAATTCCTTATCTCGAGCCCTGGTGTAACAGTGTAGCAAATGTATCAAAGACCTTGGATGTAATCGTGACTTCATGACCTGTACATTAAAACTAGAAATGGTTCTCTCATAGACAGCAAGGATAGGAGATGTCTTTTCTAGAATTCTTGACCAAGTGTCAAAATGTATCAAAGACCTTGGATGTAATCGTGACTTCATGACCTGTACATTAAAACTAGAAATGGTTCTCTCATAGACAGCAAGGATAGGAGATGTCTTTTCTAGAATTCTTGACCAAGTGTCAAATCTATAGAAGTAGTAAATTTAATATCTGATATTATAGAATGAAATATATCTGTAGTAGTACGGCCATAGTAGGATAGTCAAACATTTGTACTGCCTTGCGGTACACATGGTACAAGCTGGATTTTATAGAAACGTGTCCAGTATTCGCCTCATACGCAGGCAACTTGGGTTAGACTGTGGACAGCTTCCATCAAAATATTTTCACTTTATAACACATTCCCCTCCCACTACAGTGGTGACAATGAACCAGAATACATTACCCTTTGAGCCAATATGCAAATTCATATGTGGCTGTGCCTGGAGAAATAGGGCCGGCTCATCTGGATCTACACTTTTTATACGCCCGTGTGAAAAAACGGGACGTATTATGTATTCATCTTGTATGGGCGGGCGGGCGGGCACAGCTTGTCCACGCAATAACTAGAGTCTACTTGACGGATTGTAACCAAATTTGGTATACATATTTATCACGGCAAGCCGAAGAAGCCTATTGATTTTGAAACTGTATCCTTGTCCACGCAATAACTCAAGTTCTACTTCACCGATTGAAACCAAATTCGGTATACATGTTTATCACGGCAAGACAAAGAAGCCCATTGATTTTAAAACTGTATCCTTTTCCACGCAATAACTCAAGTTCTACTTCACCGATTGAAACCAAATTCGGTATACCGGTACATGTTTATCATGGCAAGACAAAGAAGCCTATTTATTTTGAAAACATTCCGATTCTTATCTCCCTTGGCAGCCATTTTTAATTTTCACACTCTGTATCCTTGTCCACGCAATAACTCAAGTTCTACTTGACCGATCATAACCAATTTTGGTTTACATGTTTGTTTATCACGTCAAGATGAATTATCTCCCCTTGTTGACTGGCCTTGCCTCGACGGGCGTATATTGTCGACCTTCAGCACTCTTGTTGCCAATATCACTATACAGTGTTGAAAGGGTTAAGTACACACTGTCCAAAATGTTTGTTTGTCCACAGGTGCCCGAATGTGTTCCGTGAGCCTGTGGGGCAGCCTGATACCCGACTACCTGCTGCTCGAGGTGTTTGACTACCTCGGTATACAGCCACTCGGCACTGCAGCCCGCGTGTGTAGGACATGGCGGCGTGTCGCCCAGGATGACCTGCTCTGGCAGCATATAGCCCGGCGCACATGGACCATACCAGGTACCTAAATAACCATAATTATTCGATTATTTTAGTCATTTTTTTTATTAAATTTTCGACCACATGGTGGAAAATTTAATAAAAACAATGACTTTAAAATAATGTGTATTAAATGTGCTTCCCTTTGGAGGTTATTGGAAATTACTATAAATGTCTTGTTTCCCATAACAAAGAGTGTCCCAATATTTAGGGTTAGTATGGTTGTACTGGTTTACGACAATAAAAATGTATTTTGATACAATTTGTTTTGGGGAACCCTTACATTAGCTTTTCTGTTTTTGAATAAAACTGACAGAGCTATTGTCACTACTCACGTCGTCTGCGTCCACGTCCGGATTTCGGTTAACCTTTACATTCAAGTCATTTTCTCAACTACCCTTTGCCTATGTTCACGAAACTTGGACACAACTTCCTTCTTGCATCACTCACCACAAGCCACCCAAAATACACCCGTCCATCCATGTCCTTGACCTTCTCTTCCTGCTTAAATTACATAGCAATTTTATGCTCTTAAATCTTGGTTAATCTTTACATTCAAGTCCTTTTCTCAACAACCCCTAGATATATACATTTGTATACTAGATGGCCGGTCTGCATGTTGCGCCCGTCGAGGCTTTGCTAATATGCCGAAACACTTTAATCATAAACTTTAGCCTGTACGTGTGCCAATGTGCCGACTATATCTCGCTGTATGCAAGAGGGCACGACAAAAACTGTATAATCTAACAGGAATGAGTGGGTGGCGTAATGTTTTTCGAATAGGTCATTTTCTGGATGTATAAAACTGCATAGTCTAACAGAAATGAGTGAGTGGGGTAATGTTTTTAGAATTGGTCATTTACAGGATCCTAGGTTCGAGTCTTCCACCTGTGAGCTGGGCCTGTTTAGAACCCACTTGGTCCAACCATTGTCATGCATCGTGCAGACATAAAACGGTGGATATGGTTACAGGGCAGATATATCGATGGGCCGTGGCTTAGGGGATATGGCATTGGATTCTAATACTGAAGGTTGTGAGCAGGGCTTCTAAAATTTCAGAATGCCAATCAGTCCAGAGTCCAGACGTAACACTGCCGGCCATTGTCGGAGCAGACACCCCACCCCACACCCCCCTCTATTAAAAACTTTAACTAAAATTTCGAAGTTCAAACAAAGTACTAGAAATAATGGGATAAATGTTGTATTGGGATAAATAAATCGTGTTTATAAACAACAAAAGTGGACAAAATTGTGTATGCACCGGGTCACGTGGTGTGCCTAAATAGCGCAAAGACGGAAAAAATGCGAAACGACAGAGACGAATCGTGATGCCGATTGATTGCAGGTAAATTTTCGGTTGACTAAAATAAATTAAAGTTTTACAAGTCTGTGTCTTGTTTCGTGTTGCCAAGCCGGTAAGTTTTCTTTGTGAATAACGACAAAATAGTTTGTTGTGCCATTTCAATAATAATCGAATGACGGACAACATAGGAAAAAAAATGCGTTATATACCCAACTCGTAATTCATTGCTAATTATGCTATTGATCACTGTTCACACCAACTTCAAAATTAATTGTCGGCCTAATTTGGCTAGCTGCAGACACATCAATTTAATTTAATTACGTGTTAAACAATTAATTTGTACAATTGAATTAACATTCGGTGTTTCTTCAACCCTCAGATCGAGTTCAAAAGTACATCGGCAGTGTGATTTAGGACTTTAATTGATTCCAAATCCCTGATCCCTAATGAGTCACGCTTTTAACACGACAGACGTACCTTGTTGTTTATCAAAATGTTTGCGAATTGTAGATCACGTGAGCCGGCTCATCAGGATCTGCAGCATTCTTACGATCATGTACATTTTATATACACAAAAATGACCCCTAATACAGCGTAATGTAACAGTTACTAACTTAATATCGAATATCCTGGGCCGATAGTCCGTGTCAGTTACTTGGGGTTAAATATTACGAACACAGGTAAACACAGTGCATGGTTTCTTAATTTTGTTTTAACATCATCAGAAATGACGAGTCTAGGAACTCTCATATCTTTACGCTGAAGCCAGTCTATTTAAGTCACTAAGCTGGTATACATACACCTGTCCACCACGCGTGTCACTGTGTTAAGAAAAATTGATACTAGGAGAAACTGAATACACAGCGAGTACACACTGGTTTAACACGGATATGGCCCGCGGATATGTGTCATAAAATGGACATTACTTGGTGGTTTAAAATGGTAAATTTTATATCGAAATAGCTGCTGACTGGCAATTTTTCTCGGTCCGATTTTTAAGACTAGTTTTCAAATCTCAATCGGTCTGAGAGTTCAAAAATCGGTCCAGAACCGGTAAACTGAAAACTTTAGAAGCCCTGGTTGTGAGTTCAATCCTCGCCCTAGACGTGAAAAATATTTACATAATATTTCCATCTCACTTGCCTGTCGGATGAGGCTTTAAACTGTGGTCCCGTCTTTATATGTGGCTGTGACTGTCGTAATGGGACTTATGGGTTTTGCGACCAGTGTAGATCCAGTTCAGCATGTACATCCGCACAGTCTGATCAGGATCTGCACTGTTCAACAATCCATCAATGAAACACCTGCATGCTTCTAACATGAAAAAATATCGTTATCGGTCTACAGGACTGTGCTATTTGATCACGAGTTGCAATGGTCACGCATCCCATAAGCCCCATTTCTCCAGTCACAGCGACATATGACCTTAGCTGTTGCTGGGACGTTAAACCCATTCACTGATACAGGGCGGATATCGGTGGGGCGGCACAGCTGGCGAGAGGAGGTGAGACGACTGGTGTACCACGTGCCGTGTGTACAGAGCGAGGTTTTCATGGACGCACACACAGACGAGGTTCTCGACGTCACGGTGTCACACAGCGGCGAGTATTTCTGTACCACGTCGAAAGATGCCACCGTCGTGGTGAGTCTGGCATTCAGAAATGGGGCTGACTATCTTTGCGACCATTGTAGACCCTGATCAGCCTGCACATATGTGCAGTCTGATCTGGGTCTACACTGTTCGCAGTTCAGTCATTGAAGCGATGGCCATGTTTTTACAAAAAAACATGAACAGAGGAGCTTCTTCTGAATCCAAGGACTGGGTTGTGGCCTAGGGATTAGAATAATCCTTACATTCCAAACTTCACCTTAGGTATCAAGATATATCCTGCCCCCTGTAGCCTATTTCACCAACATTGCAAAGTATACTTTTCTAGCAAAAGTATACTTTAAGGGAGAAATTTTAAATTTTACGATACATTTATTAATTTTTATTATACTGAATTTATTACATTATCACAGCCAAAATGGCTGTGATAATGTAATAAATTCAGTATAATAATTCTACATACTTTTCTGCATAGTTTTATATGAAATAATGCATTTCGGGAAAAATAAATGATTAATGTACTCCCTCAACGTATACTTTGCTAGAAAAGTATACATGTACATGTACTTTGCAATGTTCGTGAAATCGGCTACAGGTCTTTCGGATGAGACTTGAAACCGAGGTCCCATCCCTAAATGACCATAGCTGTGGCTGAGACATTAACTCTTTGCATGCTGGGAAATTTGTGGGCTATAAATAGTTCAACAATAGCAGATGACAATTCATTATATTTTCTTTTATTTCTCCTTATAAATGTCATGAATATGTCTTGGAAGTTCATTAGAATTGTGTCCGGAGGACACAATTGTAATGAAATTTCAAGACATATTTACAGAGAGAAATAAAACATATACTCCTAATTCGTTTGGCGGATATTTTCGCCGCTAGCATGCAAAGAGTTAAACCCATTCACTTTGGGTGGCAGGTGGGAGAATGTGATGGGTAATTTAATGTAATGATCGGGGTTCATCCTTACCGGAATTCCGACTGGAGACCTGGTTTGGCCCTCACATACGTCTTTGGCATTTTGTATGTGACAGTTGAATCTGGTTATACCCCTTATGTGAGTATTACGATTATTTGCAATCCTATTTTAGGGGAAGGGGCCAAGTGACTTTAGTGTAGTATGGACCTGATTATTCTAATTTCAGGGATGAATATATTTTTTCTCGATGTAAATATTCCGTTCTGATTTTGGGATTTCCCCCCTAATCCAGCAGGTTAAAACGGGATTGAATCTGTTTTCCCGGCTTTACATGACCTTAGCTGTTGATACGCCATTAAACACCAATAAACAAACAATCAAACAAACACTTTTCCCTGTCATTCAGTGAATGCTGTCCAACAAACAATTTAACCCTTACAATGCTGAATTACTGTCTGTTTCACGAAAGCTGCCCAAATTTTATGAGTATGTAAACAATGTAAAAACAATATTTTTTTCGATAATATGATGCTGATAATACACGCCGGTGTCGTCGGCGTCGATGTCCACAAACTTAACGTTGGGGTAAATGTCTTTTAACTTCTGTTTCCTTTCATGGTACACCTTGTTATTTCATACATGCATTCCTCAGATGACCCTCTATCATGCTGTAGCAAACCCTGGTCATAAACTTAACGTTGGGGTAAATGTTGTGTAACTTCTGTTTATTTACAGGGAACACCTTCATATTTCATACATGCATTCATCTGATGATACTCTACCGTGCTATAGCAAAAACCATGATCCAGCCCCCACCCCTTTCCCCAAGGTCAAGGTCACAAGCTTGGCACATTCATTAACTTAACATTGGGGTAAATGTCTTGTAACATCTGTTTCCTTTCATGGAACGCCTTGATATTTCATACATGCATTCATCTGATGATAATCTATCGTGCTATAGCAGATCCATGACCCACCGCTCACCCATTACCCCAAGGTCAAGGTCACAAACTTAGCACATTCATAAACTTAACATTGGGGTAAATGTCTTGTAACATCTGTTTCCTTTCATGGAACGCCTTGATATTTCATACATGCATTCATCTGATGATAATCTATCGTGCTATAGCAGATCCATGACCCACCGCTCACCCATTACCCCAAGGTCAAGGTCACAAACTTAGCACATTCATAAACTTAACGTTGGGGTAAATGTTGTGTAACTTCTGTTTCTTTACAGGTAACGTCTTCATATTTCATACATGCATTCATCTGATGATACTCTATCGTGCTATAGCAAATCCATGACCCACCACCCACCCCTTACCCCAAGGTCAAGGTCACAAACTTAGCACATTCATAAGCTTAACGTTGGGGTAAATGTCTTATAACATCTGTTTCCTTTCATGGAACGCTTTGATATTTCATACATGCATTCCTCAGATGACCCTCTACCATGCTGTAGCAAATCCACGACCCACCACCCACCCCTTACCCCAAGGTCAAGGTCACAAACTTAGCATGTTCATAAACTTAACGTTGGGGTAAATGTTGTGTAACTTCTGTTTATTTACAGGGAACACCTTCATATTTCATACATGCATTCATCTGATTATACTCTATCATGCTATAGCAAAAGCATGACCCACCCCAACCCCTTTCCCCAAGGTCAAGGTCACAAACTTGGCACATTCATTAACTTAACGTTGGGGTAAATGTCTTGTAACATCTGTTTCCTTTCATGGAACGCCTTGATATTTCATACATGCATTCATCTGATGATAGTCTATCGTGCTGTAGAAGATCCATGACCCACCGGTCACCCATTACCCAAAGGTCAAGGTCACAAACTCAGCACATTCATAAACTTAACGTTGGGGTAAATGTCTTATAACATCTGTTTCCTTTCATGGAATGCCTTGATATTTCATACATGTATTCCTCAGATGACCCTCTATCATGCTGTAGCAAATCCACGACCCACCACCCAACCCTTACCCCAAGGTCAAGGTCACAAACTTAGCATGTTCATAAACTTAACGTTGGGGTAAATGTTGTGTAACTTCTGTATCTTTACAGGGAACGCCTTCATATTTCATACATGCATTCATCTGATCATCCTCTATTGTGCTACAGCAAATCCATGACCCACCCCCAACCCTTTTCCCCAAGATCAACATCATAAACATAACGTTGGAGTAAATGTATTTTTATAACTTCTGTTTCTTTACAGGGAACGCCTTGATATGACATACATGCATTCATCTGATGATCCTCTATTGTGCTACAGCAAATCAATGACCCACCCCCACCCCTTTCCCCAAGGTCAAGGTCACAAACTTAGCACATTCATACATGCATTCCTCATGTGAATAGCTATCATGCTGTAGAAAATTACCAACTTAGTGCGTTCATAAACTTAATGTTGGGTTAAATTTTGTATATCTTCTGTTTTCAGGGAGCGCATTGATATTTCATACATGCATTCATCTTAATATGCTATATCATGCTATAGCAAATCCACGACCCACCTTCCACCACTGACCCCAATGTCAAGGTCCACCGCACACCCCTTAACCCAAGGTCAAGTTATATAATATTCATGTTTTTTATACAACTGCCTAGTTTGAGTGAAGGTTGCCGCGAGCTTTGTTGTCTTCTGACAACTCTTGTTCTCATCCAACATATGATTTGACAGCACTTTAGAATCATTTCCATTGGAAATGATTCTAAAGTGGTGTCAAGCCATATTTTTCTTGATAAAGAAGGCAAAATATGAAACAACATCAGATGACAAGTTACGTTTCCTGCATTATAAGGGTTAACAAACAATTGTGAGATGTCGCATTAGTCAGTTGAGGGAATGCTGCCCAACAACCTTATGTAATCTGTCGTGAACACCAGGTGTTAGCGAGTTTTACCAGTGTAGCTCTTGATCAAGTTTACTAGGACACTCATTCAGTCTTACAAGGACCTACAGTTTTCACTAGTGGTATCAGGTATATTTCACATAGCAACGACTTCGATGTCAGAGGCAATGGGTTCAATGTGAGAGGCAATGGGTTCAATGTGAGAGGCAATGGGTTCAATGTCTTCAATGTGAGAGGCAATGGGTTCGATGTGAGAGGCAATGGGTTCAATGTGAGAGGCAATGGGTTCAATGTGAGATGCCTCTCAATGGGTTCAATGTGAGAGGCAATGGGTTCAATGTGAGAGGCAATGGGTTCAATGTGAGAGGCAATGGGTTCAATGTGAGAGTCAATGTGAGAGGCAATGGGTTCAATGTGAGAGGCAATGGGTTCAATGTGAGAGGCAATGGGGGGCAATGGGTTCAATTCGCATCCTAGGCATGAAGAAATACTTTTATTTTTATCACGCTGTTCATACGTCCGTGTATCCATCCGTCCTTCTATCTAATGGTTCTCTATCATGCCATGCTAAACCCAAGGTCAATGTCACAATCTTCGTGCTTTCACAAACTTAACATTGGGGGAAATTTGTTATAATTGTTGTTTCCTTTCTCCCCAGTTCTTGATATTTCACACATGTCTTCCTCTAATGGTTCTCTATCATGCGGTAACAAATGTACGACATTGAGGCCCCCGCTAGCCCCAAGGTCAGGGTCACAATCTTAGTGTGTTCATAGACTTAACATTGGGGTTCTGTTTCCTTTCACACAGCTTCTTGATATTCGCTTAAACTAAACCACCGCCAGGCGCTGTTCGTTGTCTTCTCACAACCCTTGTTTAAGTTGTCTAATTTTAATTTTGCATTGTTATCGTTACTCTTTCAGCTATGGATACTTGGTTTCCCGTCTACCCAGATTGTGAAAGTGAACACAGCGGTTCTGTTCTCCTGGACTCTCACCCAGTACTCCCAGTTTAACGAGACAGACACCTTCATCCTCGTCTGCGGGGTGAAGCTGCCTGCAGAAGCTGCTCAGATCAACATGCAGTCCATTGGCTACGCTGCTATATTCTCCGTCCCAGGTACAGTTATTGCTACATGTATGTATTCAGTAGCCTATTTCACCAACATTGCAAAGTATACTTTACTAGCAAAGTATACTTTGAGGGAGTAATCATTTATTTTTCCTGAAATGCATTATTTCATATAGAACTAACAAATGCATATATTTCATGATTAAAAGTATGCAGAATTATTATACTGAATTTATTACATTATCACAGCCAAATTGGCTGTGATAATGTAATAAATTCAGTATAATAAAAATTAATAAATTTATCATAAAATTGAAAATTTCTCCCTATACTTTGCTAGTAAAGTATACTTTGCAATGTTGGTGAAATCGGCCACTGGTACTTTTCCCTTACAATGCTGGGCACGAAAATTGTTGTTTTATATTTTTCCTTCTTTCGCAATAAAAACATGGTAAATAGAGAATAAACAGCAGCCCACAAAATTTAATTCAGCAGGTAACGGGTTAAAGGTACATGACCACTCAGTAGGCACAAAATGTTCTTTATATGAATTAAATAAGTGTATAATTGTGTCACTATTCCGCCAGTTCTAAATATTATGGGTGCCCGCTGTACAGATATAATCATTTAGTAATATTTATTTTACTGATAGTGACTCGCGGTGGTATCAGACTATTTTCATATGCAAATGGGGTATGATATTTTTTAATTATTTATACTAATTAAATGCATCACCTGAAAAAATTATATTTTCGACAGATTATAAAGTACAGTCAAACTTGTCTTAAGCAAGCGGCCATGGGAAAGTCCAAAATTGCTTGCTTAACACAGGTGGGTGCTTAATGGAGGTTCATCTTGGACCGACTTATAACTTGTTCCATATAGATTTATATGTACCGTACAATTAATGTACAGTCAAACTTGTCTTAAGTTCATATGTACATTTTTTGAACAGACAAATATAAATGGAACTAGTACAGTGTATAGGGAGAAATAAAAACGGAACAATTTCATGTTTCAGTAAGAATGTATTCAGAAATAAACAATAAACCCGTTATGGGCATTACTCAGAATACATATACATGCAATAATTCCAGCACAAAAATATTTACACAATTTCCTAACATTTGATTGGCCCGTAGCAAGTCTCTGTCCAAAATTTATATCCCAGTAAACTCCCACGCCGAACTACTTTCCGTAACCGTGAGGCGCAGTTAAAATAATTCTTAAGAAAACGGAAAATAAACACATTTTATTGATGAATTTATTTCAAATGCTGGAATTATAAGGAATGAATGGCCTTTTTGTGGAATTTATCGGGGATATGAACTTGGAAAAGTCGCGGGAATACTGGACGAGGCCTTAAAAAATTACAATTTTCGAAAAAATATATTTTTTTTGTTGTTTTTTTTATATTTTTTCGAAAATTGTAATTTTTTATCGCTTCGTCCAGTATTCCCGCGACTTTTCCAAGTTTATATCCCCGATAAATTCCACAAAAAGGCCATTCATTCCTATAATGTTTTACTATTTTTCTTATTTATCCATCAAAGTATATGTTGTGAATCTCATTCTACCATCTGGTAGAGGCAGTTCCACAAATATAATTTGGTGAAGAAATAAGAAAAATATGTAATGTTTGTTCATGGTGTGCCTTCAAACTGTAGATTATTTGTAATGTAATGCTTCAATATTGTTTTCTTTTCTTATTTATCCATCAAAGTATATGTTGTGAATATTATTTGAAATATATGTTGGAGGCAGTTCATCACAAATTATAATTTGCTGAAGAAATAAGAAAAATATGTATTGTTGTACCCTCAATATGTATGCGTCAATAAACAGTTTTCTTATTTATTCACTAAATTATAGTTTGTGACCACTGATTTGAATATGGATTATTTATATACGTTATTTACATTAACACTTGCCTCAATAAACATTTGTTCTTATTTATTCACTAAATTATAGTTTGTGACCACTGATATGAACCTGTGAATCTGGATTTAATGAATGTTACTGTAACAATATTCAAAGATTGGAAGGATTGAAAAAAATATCCAACATTTAAATTGGCTGAATTCTATAATTAAAAGGTGGATTTGGGTTAATCGTGCTACCAATTCAAATTTAACACCTTCATTGACTAACAAACAAACGGCAATTATTCTGCTGTGTCGATCGTCATACCCAGCTTAATTGTTGCAATACAATTCCATCCAATTATCTTGTTAAAATCATGATATCCAGTGTTTACTTTAATTTCGTATACTCATTGATCTAAGCGGCGATTAGGTCAATTAGAAATGCCAAACACAAAATGCGTCTTTGTGTTAAATTTTTATTGAGGTCCGATAATGTAAATACAATATGCACAATAGAATGGATTATCAAACAAATGTTTAATAATTTGATGGGTCAATCGCGTGTTTGTTGTTACAAGATGTACCAGTTCGTCAGAAAACCACCAGTTTGTCTGGCGTATGTAGTTAGGCCATGGTCAGCATAGCTCGGCTCATAACAGCAGTCCCCATGCCATGCTCGCTATAACTTGCACATTATGATGCATGCATATGTGGAAGGGCTGTTGTAAAAGCTAGTTCACACAGAATAATATCGAATAATACTGTGCACACTTATCCCGGTCTACGCTGGTTGCAAATATCAAGCCTAGAGAAATGACAGGCGCTGTCAGCATGTAGGCAATTTACGATCACTAGTCTACTGTCTGGAGTAGACGCATAATTTCATTATCGGCAAAGTTGCTGAGAATGGTCGCTAAAACGAGGATTTCGAGTCAAAATGGACGATTTTGGACGGCCGTTATTTTGGTTTCATTATCGGCAAAGTTGCCGAGAATGGTCGCTAAAACGAGGATTTCGAGTCAAAATGGACGATTTTGCCTGGCCGTTGGCCGCGTTAGACAGGTTCACGCTTAATACGGGTGCATTTTAGAGTAATTTTCATTGGGGGGAAATAAAATGGCCGCTTAACGGAAGGAGACGCTTAATACAGGTGGCCGTTAGTACAGGTGCGACTGTATGATCAATGCACATCAAAAATAAAAATACAGAGAATCAATAATAATGTCCGTTAACATTTTAAGGAAACGCGGTTATCGCCTCTGATATCACAATTCAGCAATTCTATTTCTGTAGTTAAGATAGGTGGGCGGCTGGTCGGGAGCATGTGAAGGGTTAAATTTAACGATGGGATTCATCCTTTCTGAAATCCTGATGTCCCTGGTTTGACCCTCATGTGCATTTTATTTTTGGCTTTCTTCTTATACTTGGGGAGTTGAATCCGGTTATACCCTTTATGAAAGTAGTAAGATTAGTACTACTGTCTGTTTCACGAAACCTGCCCAAATGTTATGGCCATATAAACAATGCAAAAACAGTATTTTTTTCGATAATATTAAATTTTATCAAAATTTAAGAATGAGCCTTCTTTTTATGTCCTGAAATTTTGATTTTACATGTATTACGAAAAATTGATTTGTCTATGGAAATTTAACATGGGGAAAAGGAGCTGGGGGAGGAGTCAGAAAACAAAGAATTTTGGAAATTGACTCCAAAACCTGGCTAGATAGAGCTTGGAAATGATCTAAATAAGAAAACAAGTTAAATTTTAAAAATCGGTCCAGTATTTCTGAAATTCTAAAAAAAGTCCGCATGTTAAATCCCCATAGACAAGGGGGAAATTATTTTTTCGCAATAAAATCAATATTTGACAAAATTTCACGAAATAAAAAGAAGGCTCACTCTTAAATTTTCCTTTAATTTAATATTATCAAAAAAATTATTGTTTTTGCATTGTTTATATAGCCGTAAAATTTGGGCAGCTTTCGTGAAACAGACAGTAATCCTGTTACTTTTATGGAGTGACCTGAGTAACATTGTTTATATATCCTTTCTATAAATATTCAGTTCTGATTTTGGGATTTACCCATCACAACCTTTAACATATGGGATTTGACCCAGTTAACCCGGCCTAAAATGACCATATAAATAAAATAAATAAATACGGTTCAGATTGAGAAAGCAACGTGGGTCATGAATTGTTGTTGTTTCCAGAGTTGGCTCCTATGTACGTGGTCCCCATGGACCCACCGACCCTGTTTGGGGCCTGGCTGACCAATGATATCTTTGTGGGCGGGGACATGGATGGTATCCAGGGAACCGTGAAGATTCAGGCGCACCAGGTGGGTACGGGGAAACCATGTGATTATTTTGTCATTTCATTAAAAAATCAGAGCTCGAGATAATGCACTTATTTGAGCAGAATCAGGCGCGGATAAAAGGGGGGGGGGGGGTCCAGGGGTCCCCCCCTGCTCCCGGCCAAAAAAAAAAAAGAAGAAAAGAATCTACAATACTCGAATAGTTGGATGACTTTTTTCGTGGCCTAGGGGTCAGGAAATCGCATCTGCGGCGATCTGGCATTCAAAAATTTCCCAGACCCCCCAACTTTACGATTTCGCGCTCATGGAGGTCGGCTATGCCGAATTGTAATTACAGACCCCCCCCTGCAATTATTTCTGTATCCGCGCCTGAGAATATCAAAAGTGGGAGTACAAAATACTTAAAGCAATGTGAAAATACGCATTGATTTTCAAATTGAGTACGGTAGTGAAAATACTGTAATAAAGTTGAAAATTTACTTAGTTGAGCTGCAAAAAGCAAAAGTGATTTGTTTTCTTTTTTATCATTAATTTTGTTCCCTATTTAATAAGGAAGAAAATCAATAATACATTTGTAAAAGTAAAATACATTGAATTTGAAATCTGGGGATATAATACTCTTTAGATACAAAACTTATCTGGAGCGCTGAAAAGTAGGACAAAAACTGGGACTGGTGACCAGTGTAGACCAAGATCAGCCTGCACACGAGGTGGGTGGGAGGTATAAGGTGATTGGTTTGTTATTGCATTCAAAGGACTCATTTTGCTGTGCATCACTGGTGCCAGGTTCTACTCAGTTCTCCCCTCTCTTCTTCCCGCCTCCCGTGCACCGGCACAATGCGCGCAATTACATGACCGTATTGGACCTAAGCAGTGTCCCATTTCGGCACACAATTATACACATCTGTCCGCCTTGCACCAACATATATCACATAAAACACTTCAAAATTCGGCCTTTTTGTACTTATATGTCCAGGTATGGAAGGTCTTCGAGCCAATTCCCAGCCTTAAATATAAGAATTGCATTGAATGTGACATAGGTTTGTGCCACTCATGACCAGTGTAGACCTAGATCAGCATGCACATCCAGGCCCCCTAAATTCGCCGAGGTCCTCTATTTTTGAAACAGTAATCTCAACAAATCTTGAAATATACAGGTAATTTGAATGAAAATGTCACAATTTACCGCCGTTGAAATCCAAATTTAAATGACTTAAAATGCAGGAGAGTGCATTTCAGGCCATCTAGGTTTAAACAATTTCAGGGGAAGCATGCCCCTGGACCCCCCTAGCGTACTCGCTCCACTACGTGGGACTCACCCCTGACGCACCCCCCAATAGAAAATCCTGCATACGGGCCTGACATCCATGCAGTCTGATCAGGTTGGCCATTCAGTCAATGGACAGAAAACGAACACAGGAGCATTCTTCTGAATCCTAGTATTGGGTTGTGGTCTATGGTTAGAAGAATTGACTTACAGTCCAAAATCTAGTTTCATAGTATTTCCATCCCACTGGTCTTTCTTGAAACCGAGGTACCATCCGTGAATGACCTTGGCTGTTGCTGGGATGTTACACCCATTCACTTTTTCCTATTTTACAATTTGTATCCTACTGTTACCGATATATCTGAAATATTTGTATATCTACTTTTAGTTTGTCAAAATGTAAATAAACATTGTTTAAACTGAAAATCTCTGTAGATCATTATCACAGTGCATGAAAGTGCGAGTAGTTTTGATTTTTCATATTTTTGAGAACAAAAACACCCCCTTTTCATAAATGGACTAGTCTGAAAATGATTTTGTGACAATTGGATTGGTTGCATAATTACATAATTAACACATCAAAATCCATTCCAGTTAATAAGGGGTGCTCATGTAATATCCTCTATTTGCCAGGTTCCAAAGCAGCCATTGGTTTTAGATCCTGACCCAGACACCATTGTGCAGTGTAACACTGTGACCTTGTTCAACTTCCAAGGTAACAAACACCACCAGATGAGTCTGTTTGTGGCAGCCATACCGCTACATGGGGAGGTAACCTCGCCTGTAGATGATGTGTCTCACTCCGTCTCGCCAAGTAGCTCAGTCGTGTACGATGTCAAGGGACAACTACCCACTGATGAACATGTCAGCCATACCAGACCTTCAACATCAGAAGTTAGCCAAATTAAATGCAGAAATAGCCACAGTGATAAAAAGTTAACGACTTTTAGAAAATTTGTAAAACATGAAAATATACCGGAAAGAAGACATAAAGTTGATAAAGCACACATACTTAAAAAGTCTGATGCAAAGTTGGACCCAGACTGCTTGACTAACTTTGGTACAGTTGACCATAGTGTCATAGAGTCATTACACGGGGATAAGCCTGGGATCAACTCCACAAGTAAACTGACCACAAAGGCCAACTGCCACTGGGTAGGCACCGAGCCAAGTGAGCTGGGTACTGTCAGACATTCGTGCAGTCCTGTTGTCTGTGATAAAATGGACGGTCCACAGTCCAATGTGACAGATACTGTTGATCAATTCATACATATTCATACCGATACATTGGTGACTGATGATAACGATTCAGAAATACAATTCAAGAAATATAAAGCTGATAATAATCTTGCTTCAAAACCAGACTGTATGTCCAAATCGTCAGTTCACCAGACTGGTGTTCATACTATGGAGACAGATGACAACCCACGCAGCATTCTCTGTTCAATGTTGGACAACTGTCCTGGCTCCAGTACCACGGCTCTAACTGCCAACTGCAGGAACACTCACAAACGATGCATTCTCTTTGTCACTGGTGCTCATGATGCGATCGCAGCCCAGGAAGTATCGGATGACAAGTTGGCATCGGTGGTGCGGGAGTTGGCGTCGGACTGCGACCATGAGGAAACCATGGATGAGAACGGGCGGCCGAGACTCCATAACAAGGACCACTACTTCTTCTTCAAGAATGTCTACATCACCGGATTGTGTCTCTCACATGACCACAGGTAACTACAGAGAAACCTCTATAATAAACCTGACACCCTGGGATTCTGTATTTTTGAACATTTGAACATTTGTTTGAGCTTCTATTTTTAGCCAGGTTTTTTTTAAAAAAAATCCAGGCTATTGGATTGGCGAAAGCCGGGCGGGCGGGCGGCGGGCGGGCGGTGGGCGGGCGGCGGGCGGCGTCCACAATCAATGTTAAGTTTTCGTGTTTGAGTCCATTTCTTTGGTACTGTACCACCTAGGACCACCAAACTTTCACAGCTCATAATCAACGGGTGCCCACCACATATCACTATCCAACATGTTACTTTTTTTTTTAACTTGACCGATTTTTTCCTTAGCCATTTTCAATGTTAAGTTTTCGCGTTTACAATGTTAAGTTTTCGTGTTTAAGTCCATTTCTTTGGTACTGTACCACCTAGGACCACCAAACTTTCACAGCTTCATAATCAAGGGGTGCCCACCACATATCACTATCCAACATGTTACTTTTTTTTTAATTTCACCCATTTTTTCCGCGCAGTCGACTTGGCCATTTTCAATGTTAAGTTTTCGCGTTTACAATGTTAAGTTTTCGTGTTTAAGTCCATTTCTTTGGTACTGTACCACCTAGGACCACCAAACTTTCACAGCTTCATAACCAAGGGGTGCCTACCACATACAACTATCCAACAAGTGACCATTTTTTTACCTTCACCTATTATTTCTACGTAATTGACTTACCCATTTTCAACGTTAACTTTTTAACGTACGTCTGGTTAAAGTTTTTTGGTTAAAACTTTTTCGTTGTACTATATCTCTGCAACTGCTTCGCCCATTACCTTGAAACTTCACATGGGTGTTTATCATCATCCATATTTTCATTCTAACCCCCAACCGTGCGGCCCCTGTGCGCAATGTCAAGGTCAAATTACTTTGAATTTTGTTGTTAAAGTTTTTTCGTGTACTATATCTCTGCAACTGCTTCACCCATTACCTTGATACTTCACATGGGTGTTTATCATCATTGTCGCACCCGCTTGCGGAAAGCACGATATCGTCGGCATTTTGGAATACGTCCGTCCTTCCGTCCGTACGTCCGTGTCCGGTTAAAGTTTTTTCGTTAAAGTTTTTCCATCTACTATATCTATTTTTTTAGTGTCCATGCCTCGCAGGCGCGACATGCAGTCCACGGCCATCTAGTCTACAAAAAGTGGGTATAATTATGTTATCCAAGTGTCTATGCTTGGAAAAAACCTGGCCTTCGTGGCTTTGCCTCGTTTGTTGTTTGAATGTTGGAATTGTTTGTGCCTCGTTTACTAACAAAGCTGTACGTGGGGCATCCATATTATATGAACATGTCTAGTTTTCAATAACGGTGAAACCCAAGCAAATAAGTGGTTTGCTAGGAGTGTACTAAATGTTGCTGTAACTGGAAAAATGGGATGGGTTTTGCAACCAGTGCTGATCAGATCAGCCTGTGCATCCGCACAGTCTGATCAGTATACAGGAATTTGCTATTTGATCAGGAGCTACACTGGTCACAATAATTGTGTTCATGATCAAATAGCACATTAATACCCATAAGCCCCATTTCTCACAAATATGCTGTGTGTATTGATACCCCGCCTTGTTGCAGGTTCGCATACTTCAACTACCGTGAATTGGACCGGACGATACCCGGCCAGGATTTCTCCAGTCACAGCCAGAAATATGCTGTGTGTATTGATACCCCCGCCGCCTTGTTGCAGATTTGCATTTTTCAACTAACGCGAGTTGGACCGGACGATACCCGGTCATGATTTCTCCAGTCACCGCCAGAAAAAAGCTTTATGTATTGATACCCCGTCTTGTTGCAGATTTGCCTACTTCAACTACCGTGAGTTGGACCGGACGATACCCGGCCAGGATTTCTCCAATCACAACCAGAAACATGCTGTGTGTATTGATACCCCGCCTTGTTGCAGATTCGTCTACTTCAATTACCGTGAGTTGGACCAGACGATACCCGGCCAGGATTTCTCCAGTCACAGCCAGAAATATGCTTTATGTATTGATACCCCGCCTTGTTGCAGATTTGCCTACTTCAACTACCGTGAGTTGGACCGGACGATACCCGGCCAGGATTTCTCCAGTCACAGCCAGAAATATGCTGTGTGTATTGATACCCCGCCTTGTTGCAGATTTGTCTACTTGAACTACCGTGAGTTGGACCGGAATATACCCGGCCAGGATTTCTCCAGTCACAGCCAGAAACATGCTGTGTGTATTGATAACCGCCTTGTTGCAGATTCGTCTACTTCAATTACCTGAGTTGGACCCCAGACGATACCCGGCCCAGGATTTCTCAGTCAACAGCCAGAAAAATATGCTTTATGTATTGATACCCCGCTTGTTGCAGATTTGCCTACTTCAACTACCGTGAGTTGGAGGACCGGACGATACCCCGGGCCAGTATTTCTAGTCACAGCCAGAAAATTTGCTCTGTGTATTGATATCCCGCCTTGTTGCAGATTCGCCTACTTCAACTACCGTGAGTTGGACCGGACGATACCCGGCCAGGATTTCTCCAGTCACAGCCAGAAATATGCTGTGTGTATTGATACCCCGCCTTGTTGCAGATTTGTCTACTTCAACTACCGTGAGTTGGACCGGACGATACCCGGCCAGGATTTCTCCAGTCACAGTCAGAAACATGCTGTGTGTATTGATACCCCGCCTTGTTGCAGATTCGTCTACTTCATACCCGGCCGTGAGTTGGACCATTGACGCCATAACTGGCCAGGGATCTCCCCAGTCACAGCCAGAAATATGCTTTATGTATGATTAGGCCGCTGTTGCAGATACCCCCCCTTGCAATTGCTTCAACTACCGTGAGTTGGACCGGACGATACCCGGCCAGGATTTCTCCAGTCACAGCCAGAAAATTTGCTCTGTGTATTGATATCCCGCCTTGTTGCAGATTCGCCTACTTCAACTACCGTGAGTTGGACCGGACGATACCCGGCCAGGATTTCTCCAGTCACAGCCAGAAATATGCTGTGTGTATTGATACCATTTCCTTGTTGCCAGATTTGTCTACTTCAACTACCGTGAGTTGGACCGGACGATACGGATCACCCGGCCAGGATTTCTCCAGTCACAGCCAGAAACATGCTGTGTGTATTGATACCCCGCCTTGTTGCAGATTCGTCTACTTCAATTACCGTGAGTTGGACCAGACGATACCCGGCCAGGATTTCTCCAGTCACAGCCAGAAATATGCTTTATGTATTGATACCCAGCCTTGTTGCAGATTTGCCTACTTCAACTACCGTGAGTTGGACCGGACAATACCCGGCCAGGAGAATGACTCGGGCAGCGACGACGAGAATCACGACCACGACGTCACCAAGAAAACCTTCTGTGATAACATCAAGGTCGGCGTTATTGACCTCGTTACCATGACATATGACAAGGCCGCGGTGTACACGGGCCACCTGGGGTGTTCATCTTACCCTGCCTGGTATATATGTCTTGGGGCGTCGCCAGATTATATTGGCAGGTATGCTACAGATAGACAGACACCTGTGATCCATTTTACTAAAATATTGTGCGAAGATTTTTATTTTACTTAACCCTTTGAACCCGAAAGCCCGCTATAGCAGGGTTTGCAAACATTGCAGATCCAGATGAGCCAGCTCGTAACGAGCCGTCTCATGAGGATCTGCATTTTTTGCAAGTAATTTTTATATTTTTGACAACGAAAACACCCTCTTGTCATAAATGGTCTAGTCTGGAAGTCATTTTGTGACGGTTGGATTGGTTGCAGAATTTATATATCAAATTCCATTCCAGTTACTCGGGGTTGAAAGGGTTAATACACTAATTCTGACATTTACTACGTACATATCGGGGTACATAATTTATTCAAAACAAATCCACAAAATATTTTTCAAAATCTGCTGCTAATGTGGAGGTTGTTGTCAATTTTAGTTTTGCACTTACAAACTTTTTATTTGCACGAAAAAGGGCTGTAGCCAGAGGTAAAAATCTACCGAGGCAAATCTTAATATGAAACTTGTATCCAGTGGGAGCGCGGGGGGTTTGGGGGTCCTCCTCAGTTCGCCTCAACGTGGCTACGGCCCTGTGAAGTTAAGTGAAATGAGCCCCTGCGTTTGAAACCTTTTATTATATCCCCTAGGTGATGGCCGTCCGTGTACATTTACGTCAACAAATTTGTAAGAGTTTCTCCAACATGTAATATCTTCAATGTTACGCGAAGGATTGCTTCGATACTTGGATACTTGAATCACCTGAACATTTGTCACACACTCGCACCACCATTAACACCTTGACCTTGGTCACCTTCGAAATGTCGCTGAAACACTTAGCCATTTTGTTGCGTCAAAAAGTTTATAAGAGTTTATCCAACTTGTAATATATTCAATATTACGCAAAGGATTACGTCGATACTTGGACACTCGAATCACCTGAACATTTGTCACACACTCGCCACCATTAACATGACCTTGACATTTGTCACCTTCAAAATGTCGCTGAAACACCTAGCAATTTTGTTGTGTGGCTTTGCCTCGTTTCTTGTTATTTTTATTGTCCAGTATGCCAGGGGGCATACACATGTTTTACGAAACATAATCTCTAGTTAACACACAATCTCTAGTTAGAGTCCAGTATGCCATGGGGCATGTCCATGTTTTAGAAACATAATTTCGAGTTTCATATGATACTAAATGTTTGAAGAGAAGACAGACATGAGTGTGCTACCAATGTAGCCTAAGGTACTCACGGTCTGTAGCCTATTTCACCAACATTGCAAAGTATACTTTGAGGGAGAAATTTTCAATTTAAGGATAAATTTATTATTTTATTATTATACTGAATTTATTACATGATCACAGCCATTTTGGCTGTGATAATGTAATAAATTCAGTATAATAATTATGCATACTTTTAATCATCAAATATATGCAGTTGTTATTTCTATATGAAATAATGCATTTCGGGAAAAATACATGATTACTCCCTCAAAGTATACTTTGCGTGAAAAGTATAGTTTGCAATGTTGGTGAAATAGGCTACTGATCATCACCTACAGTATTCATCATTGATTGAAATGGACAAACATTATCGCAGCTTCAAATGAATTGTTTTAAACATCTATTTATGTCCAGATTTACCCAATTTCATGCTTGCAAATAAATTGTGTAAATAAATTATCTTTTTCTTTGTTTGTTTAATGGTGTTTAACGGCCTATCAACAGATAAGGTCATTTAATGCCGGGCCAACGGGTTCGATCCAGCATTCAACCTGCTGCATTCGGGGCAAAATCACAAACAAATATTTACATCAAAATAAATACATATTCAGCCCCAAAATTAGAATCACCTGACCTGGTGCCAGGTCCATACCACACCAAAGTCACTTGGCCCCTTCCCCTAAAAGTAATAGGATTAGGAATAATGATATTACTCTTTATAAGGTGTATAACAAAATTCAACTCTCACATACTGGCACATACGTATCTGAGGGCCAAACCAGTAGCCGATTTCACCAACATTGCAAAGTATACTTTTCTAGCAAAGTATACTTTGAGGGAGTAATCATTTATTTTTCCTGAAATGCATTATTTCATATAGAACTAACGACTGCATATATTTGATGATTAAAAGTATGCAGAATTATTATACTGAATTTATTACATTATCACAGCCAGAATGGCTGTGATAATGTAATAAATTCAGTATAATAAAAAATAATAAATTTATCCTAAAATAGAAAATTTCTCCCTCAAAGTATAAAGTATTTGCTAGGAAAGTATACTTTGCAATGTTGATGAAATCGGCTACAGGTCTCTGATCGGGAGTCCGGTAAGGATGAAGTCTGATTGTTTAATTAGCCACCGCATGCTCACACCTGACAACCACAAATTATCTGTTTGCGTCAGTAGAGTTGACTATATTGGACTGTATGACCGTGTGTGTGTCCGGGAGTCCGGTTAAGAAATTGAGTTTCTCCAATCTGCCACCGGGGGGCATGTTATTAGTTTCACATAGTTCCATTCTTCTATGACTGGAGAAATGTGACTTATCAGTATGGTCTTTACAACCACTGTGGACCCAGACCAGCCCTTGCATTCGTGCAGTCTGATCAGGTTCTGGAATTTCGCCATTCAGTCAGTATAACGCTTACAGTGATTGCGATGCTATACGATTCTATAGGCGTGTGTCCGGCATTTGCCTTAATATCTTTGTGTACCAAATTTGTCTGATTGACATGGAAATTTCAGATTTTATCACCATCCATATTTTCACTATCTAGCCCACCCATGCAGCCCCCATGCCCAAGGTCAAATGACTGAAATTTGCGTTAAAGCTTTTGTTAAATCTGCATTAAAAAGTTTTTAAGTACCAAATATCACCACAACCCCAAGTCCGATCGACTTGAAACTTCAAATACTTCTTTATCATCATCCATATTTTCATTCTATAGCTCACACATGCGACCCCTATGCCCAAGGTCAAAGTCAAAGTGTATATCCTTATCAGGTTACAGGAGGGCACTAGCAGATCACAAGTTAGACTGACAGCAAATACCATAAGCCCCATTTATTCAGTCACAGCCACAGGTGGCTGTGACTGAATAAATCGGGCTTATGATCTTTGATACCAGTCCTGAAAATCTGTTACAGCCAGATATACAGATGTCGGACAGAAGTAATTTCCCACCCATTGAACTCCCATAGACGTACATGTATTTGTAACTGTGATTGTTACTTCAAATATACTGTACAGATTTTAATTAAATAAAATGCATTGAGTAGCCAATCGATTTGCACAGAATTTGATTCATATGTGTTTTCAGTAAAGTAGTTTACAAGATGCATGCAGTTAAACATATGGAAAAAAAATTTCCATTGATTTTAAATGGTGCTGTAGCTCGAAAAGTGACGTCAAATAATTACGCCATATTTAATTACATGTATCTATCAAACTGCTTGTGATAATCAGTAACCAAAACATTCATATTCTGCATAAATCTGTTTTCTTTCAAACACTTTATACTTCATTCAAATTGGTAAAGAATGTACTGAGCTACATATTTGAGATTAAAGATGGAAATACATGTATGTCTATGGGATTATAACTTTCGTGAAATTACTTCTGTCCACCTACTGTACAATCAGCTGATCTGAAAGCCTCACATGTGTTTGCAGTGGGAGTGAAGATGCGTGCGGTTACCTCTGGGATAGACACTACCGTATGAACATTGCTCGACTACCGCACCAACTTGGAGTGGTCAACGGGATAGCCTTCAGCCCTGTTGACCAGGAGGTGTTAGTGACCGTCTGTGATGACAAGTCCATTGTTGTCTGGCAGTCGCGTAATAGGCTCGACAAAAGGAAAGAACTGGAACAGACAAATACGTGATTGCCCCTCACCATTGACATGACGATTATCTGAGAAGTAGTGCCACATTTCATATATGTGGATGTGACTGAAGAAATGGGACTGATACATTGTAGGTATTGTGACGAGTCTATATCCAGATCGGCCTTTGCATCCGCACAGTGTAAACTTCATATCCTTGTTTATAGCCCACCCATGCAACCTACAACACCAATGTGAAGGTCAAATGACATAGACAGTTAGACATTTGTGGCTGTGACCGGAGAAATGAGGATCTGCACTGTTCGCCATTCCATCAATGAAACACCCGTCATGCTTCTAACAAGCAATATAGAGTTATCCGGCTACAGGACTGTGCTATATGATCAGGAGCTACACTGGCCATAATTCCATAAGCCCCAGTCACATATTTATTTGCCAATGCAATGATGATTGTGATGTCATTGCTTTAGTGGCAAAGTGGACATGAAAATTGCTATTTGATGGTGGCCTTTAGCACAGGTTCATTACGCAAACATTGTATTAGGGAGCGCACCCCAGTACACCCCCAGTTACCTACGTAAATAGGGGGTTTACTGGGGTGCCCACGCAATAGGTAATGCGGTCAAATAGGCCACGATGCAGTGACTATTTTCGATCAATAAATTATGTTATAAGCAATTGTAGTATGTATTTTCAATATTTTTATTATTAAAATATATCATATCGGTACTCCTTTAAATAATATTTGTATATTTTAAATGTGTTGATGTTCTGATGAAGCGCATGAATATAAGTATTAACTGATCCAGCTTATATTGAGGCAAATCACACAGCCTTAAAACATAGTGCTGGAGTATAAACAATATTATAGTATATTATTCATAAGTATATCGCTATTAAACATTAATTACAATATGTATGCATATTATTAAAACAATAGATGATATCACTGTTTCGCTATATGTCATATTTATAACAAAACTTTTTTTATTTGTTGGCCTACAGATTTCTGTCACACAAAACGTCATTTTCAGTTCATATTTTGACCTGTGCATTTGAATCGGACCAACTTTAAACAATGTTCGATTCCATCCGATTCAAATTTCTCTGCAGAATGTTCAGACTAACTACATAAGTAATGCTGCTAAATAACGGTTGGAACATTAAAAGAAACCACAGTTGTATTGATGAAAAATAAGATTTACCCGAGACCTTATGGGGGCCGCCATTAATCCAGTGTAAACAATAGACCATGTGATCCCATTCCCTGAGTAGTCCCCGATTAGTGAGACGAAAGCTACGAAAATCATAAAAAAATAACGATTTAAATTTAACATTGGATACGCGTAAACGGTATTACTCTCTCATCGGATCGTCATTTGTCGTTGATAGCAATTTAACGTACTGATCTGGTCTTAATTTATTGTCAACTTTGAACGTCATTTACAGAATATTTGATTTTGGAAATAAATAACGGCAAAATACGATGACGTCTGCTCTGAAATATCTGTCAACTTGCGGAATTAATTTAAAGAAATCCATTATATTTTAATATCGGCTACACCTGGGACTAATTACGAATTTATGTATGATCCTTGGCGACACCCGACACAATACACAGATCTAATTGTTTTTAGAAAATCAGTAATATTTTTCGTAAATGGTGTCGAAAATTTACACAAAATATATCGCCGGATTTCGCCGATATTCGTTTAGAAAATCTCCAATATTTTCCGTAAATGGTGTTGACACAAAATTCAGCACTAACGCGGAATTCAAATAAATAAAAAATACTAATTTAATAAATAGACGCCAAAGGCTACTGTGTTTTCGACCAGTGAAGTCTGGTCGTGGTAGCCACAGGCACAGTTCGATCAGTGTTATGATCAGATGGAGGACATTAATTATTTCAAATTGATAAAAAAAATGTTTGCCGTCCAAAAATTTAGTCTATTCTTATTCTAAAAGCAAATGCAATATTAATTGTGATAGCCAAAACAATATATTTTGGGACATTAACAAATTATATGGTATACCGTACACAGTACCTCAAACTTAAAAAAAAGCAGTAACAAACTGTCGGTGTATTAAATGTTATGCTCAGGCTGTTGGAGTGTGTAGGTTGGAGAAAATTGGGTGGATAGTTCAGGGGATTTTGTCAAGAATAACAGTGAACAGTTCAACTATTTATTTGTCCAGTGTCTGTACACACAGGTACAGCTGGGAGCTCACGGAAATGGTAATATATTTCCAGTTGTACTTACTATAGTGGTTAGAGTGAAACAGTGTCGATGGGAAAGCCTCCGAAAGGTGAAATTTATAATTTGGAAATTTGGGAGAAAACTGACTGAAAACTGACTGAGTGGTTGCCTCAAGATTTTTATCAGAATTGAGCTCCTGAATCAGGAAACGGGGGGTTTATATACCATCCCCCAGACAACCTAAATATGGGGTGCTTTCACCCTCAACCCTGGTCGAGGGCTTCCTCGACCATAATATGGGGCGACTCGACCAAAATTCTGGGTGATTCTGGTGACGTCGAAAACAGGAAATTCTCCACAAACTTGAACGAAAGTCCCCAAAAAGAGTATTAGGAGACACTTACTAATGGTCAAATTAGGTAAATAACTCACTATGGTTGACCAGTTCTGTGTTATATCAGGAAAATATGTAAATATTAGAATGCTCTGACAGTTCGTTTTGGTTACTAGGACAAATTTATCCCATGATGCATTAGCCGGAAGTGAATCAGCCACTAGAATAACAACATGTTATTCTTGTGTTGGCACATTATGGTAAATAAAGTGGATTATCACTCTGGATTGCAGTGCATTCTAACATCTAAAGCATGAAAATGGTCAGAACAAATAAAATCATACGGTGTAGGTTCTCTACTGAACAGAATCGAACTATAATTGTATCCCCCGGACTCTGTCGGGGGATACTATGAATTTGACAGCGGGCCGCGTCCGCGTCCGCATCCGCGTCCGCGTCCACGTCCGCGTCCGCCGCAGACACTTCTTGTCTGGAGCATAACTCGAACACCCTTTGGAATATTTTCATGAAACTTCACACATGCATAGACCACGACCCTAAAGGTGTGTCACGCAAGAATGACAACTCTTGCATCACTAATTTTTTAGTTATCTCCCTTTGTTTTTCCGTCACTGATTTTGTCTCCGGAGCATACGGTAACTCG
Organism: Conchocele bisecta; assembly: GCA_029237695.1. Classification (NCBI taxonomy): domain Eukaryota; kingdom Metazoa; phylum Mollusca; class Bivalvia; order Lucinida; family Thyasiridae; genus Conchocele; species Conchocele bisecta. The sequence continues at coordinate 201,126,810 of CM055265.1, read as the reverse complement.
AACACCCTTTTTTCAAACTACTTGTGTATCTGGGGAGGGGGATACACATGCGCTTGTCGACAAGCGTCCATTTCTAGTTGTCACTTTGAGACACGAAAACTCATTACACAGCTTCAGGTGAGTGTTTCATAGTTCAGAAAGTATGTCTCTGTTCATTGCGAGGGTGTTACAATATTATTTAAATACGGACACTTTCATCGTTGGTTTCTATCAGTTTATAGCTATTTTTATTAAAATAATAAATTGGGAAAATATTAAAATCACAAAAATAGACTGTTCATTTTGTCCACTCCGTATAAAATACGTTAAAAATCTCGATCACATTAACGCTTGGATAAATTGCCTAAGCGCCTGGCTGCCAAGATTCATTTGGTTAACACTAATTTTCAAAACATATTTTATCAAACAAAACAAAATAAATTCACACCTACCTCAAGTTGTTTGCTTACCGGTAATTGGTCCACCAGGATTTATTTGAGTATTTGACACAATTAATTAAGCACATCACGCTGGTCATTTAAACAATTCACTGAGTCGTGACGCCACCTTGTAATGTTATAATATAATCACGTGTTTTGTTTCGTTATTCCTTTGTTTACTCGTGGTGTATGGGTAACACGATTTCATATTTTTCGCGAAAATATTCGACCATGTCATTTCATCATTATCTCGACCCGAGTGCTATCTCGACTATATGGACGATCTCCCTTCGACTTCGAGATACTGGTGCTCGACTGTATTTTTATTTCTCCACTGTTTGCATGTTGTGACCACCGTTTAACTGCTTTGCTTAAATCATGTGTGGTCACAAGTTAACATATGATTAGAGGGAAGAATAAGGAAAACAAGTATTTTGAGATTTGTTGGCTTGCTTTATACTCGACATACTTTATACTCGACATACTTTCTACCACACTGCTGTGTATTGTTATCTGTTAAATATATTTTAAGCAACATATTATAGTGTCACCTCTATTGTGCTTTTATTAATGCTAACGTAAGTTGCAGGGGCGGATCTGGAGGGGGGTTCCGAGGTTGCAACCCCCCCGTTCAGCCACGGAGTTTACATAGATCACAGTTTACCACCAGTTGGAGTCTGAATTTAAATGCCGTAAAACACAGGAAAGTGCATTTCGAAGAGCTTGAAAATAGGACAACCTCCTAGTTGCGAACGGTAGATTGCAAAAAAGTTACCTTCGCAATTAGACAAACCCCCCCCCCCCCCCCCCCCCACACTCCCCGTTCCCCAAATGCTGGATCCGCCCCGAGTTGTTTGGTGGAAACTTCATATGCTCATTTGTCGTTATGTTGCTGATATAGCCTACATAGAAGATAGTTAATCAAAAATGGTTGATTTAAATGTGGACAGCTAAGGTCGGGCACAACCTCGTATTGTAAAAGTAAAAAAATTTGTACTGTTCATAAATATTTTGGTGGAAAGTTCACATGTTCAATTGGAGAATTCTTGTTATCTTGCTTAAATACATGGAACGTATGCAAACATGATCGATTTAAACATGTTTTTTTTGTCGCGCCCGCTTGCGGACAATGATATAGTCGGCACATTGGTGTACGTACGTGTCCGTACATGCGCCCAGTTAAAGTTATGGTCAAAAGTTTTTTGGTTACTATCAAAGTCTCGGTATCATGATCCATATTGTCATTCTACGCCCCTCCCATGCGGCCCCCGTGCCCAATGTCAAATTTCTTTGAAATTTACCTTAATTCTTTTTTTGGATTTAGGTTAAAGTTTAAATACTATCTCTGAAACTTTAAAGGTACAACATGCCCACGCAGTAGGCACAAAATGTTCTTTATAGGAATTAAATAAGTGTATAATTGTGTCACTATTCCACCAGTTCTAAAAATTACGAGTGCCCGTTATACAGATATAATCATTTAGTAATATTTATTTTACTGATAGCGACACGCGGTGGTATCAGGCATGGTATTTTATAATTATTTATACAAATTAAATGAATCGCCTGAAAAAATAATATTTTCGACATATTAATAAGTATGATCATTGCACATCAAAAAATAATTACGGAGAAGAAATAGTAATGTCAGTTAACATTTTAAGGAAACACGGTTATCGCCGCTGATATCATTGTGAAAATTCATGTTTGATATATGAAGTATAAAAATGCCAATTATATCGTCCGGAAATGGTTCATGACTTCATTTTGCCCGAACAATGTTATATCTAATGTATGGACGAAAAATTATGCTTTGGTGCGGTATGGACCTGGCACCAGGTCAGGTTATTCTAATTTCAGGGCTGAATATGTTGTATCTCGATGTAAATATTCCGTTCTGATTTTGGGATTTTCCCCCCAATGCAGCAGGTTAAAACGGGGTCGAACCTGTTTGCCCGGCCTTACATGACCTTAGCTGTTGATAGGCCGTTAAACACCAATAACCAAACAAACTCCCTGTATTATAACCTGGCACGTGGGCATGTACCTTTAAGGTACATTTCAAAGTAATTTGACCTTGACATTGGGCAGAGGGGCCGCACGGGTGGGGGCGTAGAATGACAATATGGATCATGATAAACACCCATGTGAAGTTAATCAGTGAAGTGCTTTCAGCGATAGTGTTCTTGAAAGCTTTAACCTTTTAACCTAAATAAAAAGAAATTTAAGGTAAATTTTAAAGTAATTTGACCTTAACTTTGCTCGCAGGGGCCGCATGGGTTGAGCATAGAATGAAAATATGGATGATGATAAACACACATGTGAAGTTTCCAACGAATTGGCGAATCAGTTCCTTCATTATGATCCAACTCACCCGGACAAGTGATGGCCAGGGTAACGTCAGCCAGGATCAAATGGATTTAGTTACCATATACTATGGTCTGTTCCATGTTTTGCTGCCGACAAACTTTTGGCCATTAAACATTAAAGTTTTTCATCAATAACAAAAGTCACCCTCCCCAAAAATTTTCATTTGATGAAATTCCATAAAATATTGATTTTATTGTGAAAAAAACGATTTTCCTATGGGAATTTAACATGGGGGCTAAAAATAGAGTATTACAAATAATTTTTGATTTGTGGACCGATTTTCAAATTCTAACTTTTATTTTCTTATTTACATCATTTCCAAGCGATCTATTCGGAGTCAATTTCCATTTTTGTTTGTTTTTTGACTCCTCCACCACTGCTTCCACCTCTTTTTCCCCCATGTGAAATTCCCATAAGAAAATCGTTTTTTCGCTATAAAATCAATATTTGATTTAATTGTGTTTAACGACCTGTCAACAGCTAATGCCATGTTAGGATTGGTCAACAGCGTCAAATGTATATACCATGTGCTTGTGATATAGCATTTTTGTCACTCCAAAATGTCCTCTATAATAGTCATAAGTATACGGATTTGCCAGCATTTCTTTGCTTTATTCAGTCTACCAGAGGATTATCGAGACTATATTTACATCAACTATATAGACCCATCTGTATACAATGCTAGAACATTTAGAAGCTTTCCATCTTCATTGTGCCTAACATTTGTGAACAACTGGTCAACTTATCTTGTTCTGTTGAATATAATTTAATTGTCATTATCACAGCAAAACTAGCACAGCGATACATCATTAATAGAAACAGCCAATCGGAAAGCTGCTCGCATTTGTAGGGGCCATCGATTTTGTGCAGCAGACTTGTTGACCACAAAACTTGAGCCATATCAAAGGCACATGGTACTTTTTAACCATGTAAACATTATTGATAAACCGGATAGTGCCTTTTTACAAATATTTAACATCAATTGGTATAGTTGGGAACATATTTCTACCGTGTTTACAGATTTGACAAGAGTGCCGAAGGTCACAATAAACGGCCGTCGAAGCAAACCAAGTAAACAAGGGAGATAGCTAACTGAAGAGCAATATGGTTCTTCCTCTTGCCATGATAAACTTGTGGACCAAAACTAGGTTATGATCCGTCAAGAAGTTATTGTGCGGACAAAGATACAGAGTGCGAAAGGAATAAAAAATGGCCACCAATGTGAGAGATGTCATCTGACAATTTTGAAAATGAACATGGTTCCTTGTTTACCCATGATAAACGGGTGTACCAAATTTTGTTACGATCCGTCCAGTAGAACTGCGTGGACAAGGATACAGAGTGCGAAATTTTAAAATGGCCTTCAAGGGGAGTAAGTCACCGGAAATTTTTCAAAATCAATAGGCTTCTTCGTATTGCCGTGATAAACATGTATACCGAATTTGGTTACAATGTGTCAAGTAGAATTGTATACATAATACGTCGCCCGTATGAAAAAGGCATGTATATCACATGGTGCTAACATGATTAGAAACTAGTCGTCAAACAATTTATTTTCGGTTACTTGTGATGCAGGCTGATCTGGGGATATGCTGCTCGCAAACCATGAAGGGACTCTTCTCAGCTCCTTTCATCTTGGCAAGCCACATATTGGCTGTGACTGGAGAAATGGGGGTTATGTGATTTTATTTATGACCAGTCTAGCTCCTGATCTTCTAGCACCGTCCTATAGTGTGGTAAGGACCTGTAGTATTTGTTAGAAGCAGGCGAGGTGTTTCACTGACTGAATGGCGATCAGTGCGAATGCACAGGCTGATCTGGATATACACTGGTCGCTAATGGCATAAGCCCCATTTCTTCAGTCAAAGCCATATAGGTTGATCTGAATAAACGGCTGGTTGCTAATGTCATAAGCCATCCAGTCACGGCCACATACGGGTATAAGAGGCATCAACAAATGACACATTAAGTACATGTAGTATTATGTATTTATTATAACAAATATTCTTAGATACATTCAATTGAAGCATAACCATGGTGCGATAATCTGATAACATCAGGATAACATGTAGCTGTGAATGGAGAAATGGGGCGTATGACATATGCGACCAGTGTAGATCCAGATCAACCTGCGCATCCGCGCAGTCTGATCAGGATCTGCACTGTTCGGCATTCAGTCGGTGAAACAACTTTCGTGAGTTCAGCAGGCAGCTAGAGTTTGTTAGCTGACCAGAAGCCAGACTGGACACAAATGTCATAAGACCCATTTCTCTAGTCACAGCCACATTTCATTTCCAACCAGTCTATCTCCTGATTAGTAGCCTATTTCACCAAAATTGAAAAGTATACTTATCTTGCTAAGTACACTTTGAGTGAGGGAGAAATTTTTAATTTAATGATAAATTTATGAATTTTTATTATACTGAATTTATTACATTATCAAATTTATTTCTAAATGTTTGAAGGGAAGACAAATGGGTGTGCTACCAATGTAGCCTAAGGCACACACGGTCTGTAGCCTATTTCACCAACATTGCAAAGTATACTTTGAGGGAGAAATTTTCAATTTAAGGATAATTTTATTCATTTTTATTGTACTGAATTTATTACATTATCACAGCCATTTTGGATGTGATAATGAAACTAGATTGGTCAGTAAGCGAGGCTTACGGAATACCCCCTGTGTGGGCCCAGGTACCCCTAAAATATGTAAAAATGTCCAAGTGTGTGGGCTTGTGACCTCTGGGCTTAGCGGAGCGGCATGAACGTGAATTTGTCACAGGGTGGTAGAGGTCTCTTGGAGCAATGCATGTGTGAAATGTGAAGCAGATCCGAGCAAGGAAATAGAAGTTATAACCGATTTCTCTGATGTTAAGTTTTGTAAAGAGACTAACTATGTGACCTTGACCTCGAGATCAGCGGGAATTTGTCACAGCATGATAGTAGAGCCTTAGAGGAATGCATGGATGAAATATTAACAATTTTCGATGAAGTTATAACTTATTTCTCTGATGTTAAGTTTTGTAAAGAGACCAAGTATTTGACCTTGACCTTGGGATCAGCGGGGGTTGGATGGTCGTGGATTTAGCACAGCATGGTAGTAGAGCCTTACAGGAATGCATGTGTGAAATATTAAGCATTTTAGATGAAGGAAATAGAAGTTATAACAATATTTCTCTGATGTTAAGTTTTGTAAAGAGAGACTAAGTATGTGACCTTGACCTTGGGATAAACGGGGGTTGGACGGTCATGGATTTGGCACAGCAAGGTAGTAGAGCCTTACATGAATGCATGTGTGAAATATTAAGCATTTTAGATGAAGGAAATAGAAGTTATAACAATATTTCTCTGATGTTAAGTTTACGGACGCACGGACACACACACGCACGGACAACCCGACTCCAGTATACCCCACCACAACTTGTTGCGGGGTGGGGGGGGGGGGTGGGGGGGGTGGGGTGGGGTATAATAAATTCAGTATAATAATTCTGCATATTTTTAATCATCAAAGTATATTAATTCTGCATACTTTTAATCATCAAATATATGCAGTCGTTAGTTCTATATGAAATAATGCATTTCGGGAAAAATAAATGATTACTCCCTCAAAGTAAACTTTGCTCGATAAGTACATTGTACGCTTTGTAATTTTTATGAAATGGGCTACTGGCTGCATACACGGGCAGGTTATACCCATTGTTCCATAGGGGCATAAACTATAGTTGGACGATCGAGTGGCAAACAGTGAAGACCCTGATCAGACTGAGCCATACACATGGTATGGATCGACCAGTGTCGCAAAGGAAATAAGCCAGATCATGTCAGATTGTGGAGTGGCAAACAGTGAAGAGCCTGATCACACTGAGCCATACACATGGTATGGATCGACCAATGTCGCAGAGGAAATGAGCCAGATGTTGTCAGATTGTGAACCAAATATTTTAGGCACATAAATTACATTATACATAATCGATATTTAATCATTATATTGTAAAATCAGCCATATTTCGTAAAATTATGCACATCTGAAACGCATTAAATACTATTGCATTGATTGAAATATACATACAGATATAATTCATGTACAACACATCTAATATGGTACCAAAACGTCCAGGGCCAGGTCCAAGATCTAGGTCTAAAGTGGGTGTGTATTCTCAATTGTAAACGAGACGCACATGATCGTTAACTTTCCTAAAATCTGTCGGGGGGTGAACGGCATATCAACAGCTAAGGTCATGTAAGGCCGGGCAAACGTTTTAACCTGCTGCATTGGGGGGGAACTCCCAAAATCAGAACGGAATATTTACATCGAGAACAAATATATTCAGCCCTGAAATTAGAATAACCTGACCACGTGCCAGGTCCATACCACACCAAGTCACTTCTCCCCTTCCCCTAAAATAGGATTACCAATAATCGTAATACTCACATAAGGGGTATAACCAGATTCAACTGTCACATACAAAATGCCAAAGACATGTGAGGGCCAAACCAGGTCTCCAGTCGGAATTCCGATAAGGAAGAACACCGATCATTAAATTACCCATCGCATGTTCACACCTGTATGTCGAATAGTCCTAATGGGGTCAGATATGGCTAATTAATTGAAGTTAGGTTTGTACAGTGGAACATCTCTAAACCCGACACCAAGAAAACACCTGCTATCTAAGTTTTGATGAGTTTCTTGGTCATTTATCTCGGTTGATAATATCTGTTTCGTGACCGCATAGCACACACCTATGGCTCGGAATGATCGAATGCCTGATTTACAGTGAAACCTCTAAGCCGGACAACATGGGAGGTCCCAGGGTGTCCGGTTTAGAGGTTTCACTGTATCTAACTGTTAATTTGGTGTTGGGTGTGGGGCAGCCTGCTCCCCGGGAAACGTTTGAAAATCAAGACGCTGAATGGTGCATTTTGTGAGCATTTAACCCATTCCATGCAGAGTACCCATATATGTGCATTTAACCCATTCCATGCAGAGTACCCATATATGGGTATAAATATTTTGAAATATCTTTCTGCAATTTATCTCCTGAAATTTATATAAAGAATACCAGGCTAGTGTCTTTTGATATCAAGTTTATCAGGCAAGGCTAGGAAACGTGTAGGAACTCCGAGAATTGCCGAGGAATTCCAAGTTTCCGAGCCGAGCCTGATAAACTTGATATCAAAAGACAATAGCGGTTCATACAACGAGCCATCTCATCAGGATCTACACTTTTTGACAGTAATTTTCATATTTTTGAGAAAAAAAATTACCCCGTGTTCATAAATGGACTAGTCTGAAAACCATTCTGTGATGGTTGGATTGGTTGCAAAATTAACATCAAAATCCATTCCATTAACTTTAGGGGAGCAAGGGTTAAATTATGTTACAATTATTGAATTGTCATCCCCAGTCAGGTGTATCAACTTGATCCGAAGTCAACATGTGCTGATTACAGACATTAACTTTTAAAATACGGGAAATAAACATTGTCGTCTGCAGCTTTTCATATTTGTCTTACTTTGCCACAAAATTATGTTTTGGCAGCACTCGAGTCATCTCCATTGGCGACGATTCTGAAGTCCTGTCAAAACGTTTTTGTTGAGAAAAATTGGAAATAAAATATAAACTGTAGTTAATTAATTTATCATTCTTTCATTGAATTTTCGACCACCTAGTATTTATAAAATATATTTGATTAATGTGTTTTGTTGTCTACAGTTTTTCATGTCTTATTTTGCATAAAAAAACATGTTTTGGCAGCACTTGAGAATCGTCTCAATTGGAAACGATTCTCAAACACTGTCAAAATGTGTTTTTATCGAAAATAAAAGGGAAATAAAAAATAAACAACAGGCGACAAAATTGAGCATTGTAAGTGTCAATCCATGCGTGCTGGTGAAGTTGTTGCCGAAGTACAGCTAAGGAGCAGCACGGAGTCCAGTGTTGATGGCAGCTCCGGGGCTGGGGATATTTATATCGGGCAGGATGTTACAGGTGCGCACAATGTCCACTTTATCCTCCAGGTGAAACAGGTCATTGGTCGTGAGTCGCATGTGGTGAGACACGTCCTGTACAACACAATCACCCGCTGTAGGGCAACTACTGTCTGTTCTACGTTTTGCTGCCGACAAACTGTTTGCATGGTACATATGTTCTTTATAGCAATTAAATAAGTGTATAATTGTTTCACTATTCCACCAGTTCTAAAAATTATGAGGGAGTGCTATACAGATATAATCATTTAAAAATATTTATTTTGCTGATAGTGATGCGCGGTGGTATCAGGTTATTTTCATATGCAAATGAGGCATGATGCCTCATTTGCATATGAAAATAACCTGATACCACCGATACTTCGTTTTTTAATTATTTATACAAATTAAATGTGTCGCCTGAAAAAATAATATTTTCGACAGGTTATAAAGTATGATCGTTGCACATCAAAATAAATACAGAGAACAAATAGTAATGTCCATTAACATTTTAAGGAAACACGGTTATCCCCCCCTGATATCAGTGTGGGAATTTACGTCCGATATAAAATGTATAATAATGCCGATCAATACGTGGGGAAATGGTGAATGTTTATTTTGCCAGGAAATGTCTCCGATGGTGTCTCTGATATAAAGAACATGTTGTGCCCACAGGTTGAAGTAACGGACCGAGGTCTATAAATATGTACATTAAATATGCCTAAAAGCATCAATAAATGAAGAAAAAAAATAATTTGTACTCCATATTGAAGTATATGGAGGGAGTACACAATTTTTTTTTCTTCATTTTGGAGTATATGGAGGGAGTACAGGCATATTTAATGTATTTATAGACATCGGTCCGTTACTTCAACCAGTGGTTGTGCCTACTGAGTGGGCATGTACCTTTAACACATTAAATCACAAATATATCCAATGACCCTCTCCAATTATCTTTATTTAATGAAACTTCGTCAAATATTGTTATAGGAAAATAAAGTGCTAAAAATATATACGATTTTCAAAATCTAAATTTAGTTTTTTACTCACATTATCTAGTCGGGTTTCAGTCACTTTACAAATTTGTTTGTTTTTCAACATTCCTGGCCACTCTTTAGCTCCTTTTTGTCCCATGTTAAACATATTTCTTTTCACAACAAAATCAATAATTGATGAAATTTCATGAAATATTATATATGGGATGGGTGACTTTTTGTTATTGATGAAATAGTAGTTGCATTTAAATGTTTTTTAGATGAAAGGTGCTTAATAGACAAGACGGGTGACCGGGTGGAACCAGTCTGCACCGGTGTGCAGGAAATTCCAAATTCAGTAAAACTGATCGCCACATTCAAAACATTCCTCCTTCATCGCATTTCGCGACAAGCAGGGGATACTGTGGCCCATTAGAATCAGAAGCAACCCTGACTGTAGTCCACTCCACCCCAGACATCGTGTAGGGTCTGGACTCACACAAACATTGATATGGAAAAACAAAAACATTCTTAGACTACAGGACTACAATTAGCAAGACTCTTGACCTTACACAAGGGCATGAAATCAGCACAGATGGGCTATAGAATGACAAGGGCATCGTTATCACTAAACTAATCCCCTCGCTGGCAGCCTCGATAATAAAAAACAAACAAAAACAATTAGAACTATCACAGGAGTGATCATAATACCCCCACAAAGAGTTGGACTTACAAATAGCTTAACATTAGAAGAGTTTTATAGGTTTGAATAAAAATTTCATGATCATTATTTAATGCTGGCCTTAGAGATGTGTGACATTGACCTTTTACCTGCGTACGTGGTCAATGAAAATGAGATGATCTGAAAACATTTGAAAATTCATTCATCAGTTATAGAGGATCTTACACGAGTAATGGATTAATATGATTTTGATTAAAAACTCTGTGCCGAGTTTGTCAAGAACACAATGAATCAATTTAATAAAAATAGAAAAAATGGCTAAGTTAAAAGGATGATATATTTGTAAAAAAAATATTTGTTCAGCATAAAAAGTGTGTATAGTTTCAGATCAATCCACTGAACGGTTTCAGAGGAGTTGTGTACACAAACTATGCAGTTTATCTGTCTGCCGCCTGCAATAGGTTTGACCTTTGACCTTCAACTGTGACCTTGACCTATTAAAATCGGTGAAGGGGTTCAGTAGTTATTGAATAATGAAAGGTGTTACTAACGCACGCAAGTACGTACATGGACTAACGCTATATCCCCTCTTGCAGATCGGCGAGGGGATAAAAATATGGAGGATGCTAAAGGCATATCGACTTTCAAGTCAATCCGACTTAAGCTTACAGAGATACAAGTGCAGTAGTATGGCCATAGGAGGATAGTCAACAATTTGGCCAGTAGGCAAAGTCGTATAATGTATGATGTCTTTCATACAGAATGAACTAGGAAGTCCATAGATACCAATTTCTTGAGTGGACTCTCCCCAGTAGGTACACTCACAGGTACTTTGTGGTATGAATGAGAAACGCCTCTTTAAATCATACCCAATTTTATTCTGATATTAAATATCTAGAAGGTAGGACATTCGCTATCTTTTCAACCAACGGAACTGGATTACATGTATACCATTGCCTTGTGCCCGGCAATTTAATAATTGTAACGCGCGAGAAGGCCGGACCAGCAGGGTCCGGCCTTCTATTGCGATACAATTACTGAATCAGCAAGCTGAGTCCAAGGTACACTAGTACCACTTTCGTTGGTTGGAAATATGGAGAGTGTCCTACCTTATAGATATTTAATATCATCGAGTGTAATTGTGTATGATTTAAAGAGCATTTTGTCGTTCATACCACAAAGTGCCTGTGGGTACACTACCTGTATTGCGATGTGTGTTTTCTGCAGCTGGAGTGTGTTGTTGTGAAGGTCGCGGGCACCTGCTGTGTACATCTGCTGCACTGTGTCTACCAGGTGGCGCCGCAATGCCTGGTTCCTCTCACCTACAATTTTATTGTGAAAAAATGTATTTCCCCATGTTAAATCCCATAGTAAGCTTTCCACAATAATACGATATGTTGAACAATTCTGAAAAAACCAGGAACCCACTTTAAAGCGGGTTAGTGGTTTTTGCAGAATTGTTCAATAAATCCCCATAGACATACATATTGACAAATAGTCCAAGACTCTGATTTAACATTTTTTCTAATTTCAAACTTTTGTTTTGTTAGTTAGATCATTTCCAAGCTATCTAGCCAGTTTCCCCCCTCATCTGGGGCAAACTCAATCTGGTTTCCATGATTTCATAGTGGGCCGCATATGTGTATGGAGCATGTGATTATAAAACTTTCCGAACATGTACCGGATGTTTTGATTGCATGAGGATGAGCCTATAATCCACAACCCAAATAAAAACACCAAAACAATAACATTTTCGGTTACAAATGAAAAGATTGTCGTTTGTGCCAAAGCCAGTGATGTCCGCTAATAAGGCTTTTTTCAAACACATTACATGTACAAGATCTGAGAAAACAAATTTGGCGAAAATGGCAAACTACATGACTTGTATTTAGAATGACATCGGAAGCTAGTGACTATTCACCATGTTCAGTGCAATTTAATACGGTATTTGATCTTCATATTTCTTTAACAAACTATCTGCATCATATTCATGAACTCTTTGTAAAAGTAAATTTATGAACTATACAAGCCTTTGCTGCAGTTATGAATCGACCCTTAAATCAGAACAAGTTTACTTACGCAATTTCTTGTGCAATAATCTGAAAAGTACAGAAATAATCTTATAAAGAAGCATCATGAGCATATACATGTAAATAAATAAATAATTAAATATAAATAATCTGCAGCCAATTCAACATTATTTGAGCCGCTAGCTGACAAAAGGTGTAATCACAACGTCGCCCCGGATCAACCTTCGCATCTGCACAGCCTGATCCGGGCCTGCACTGTTTGTCATTCAGTCACAGCGAGTATGCAATCTAACTTTTGTTAGCTACCGTAGTGGCCCATATTCAGCATAACCATGCATAATACTCATACGTTATGATAGCAAATATCAATGTACAGTGGAACCTCTCTAAACCGGACACCCTGGGAGGTCCCCAGGGTGTCCGATTTAGAGATGCTCCACTGTAAATCAGACATATGGCTATACTGTAATGGCCCATATGCAGTGGAAACTCTCTAAACCAGAAACCCTGGGAGGTCCCCAGGGTGTCCGGTTTAGAGAGGCTCCATTGTAAATCAGGCAAATGTACCTCTGTTTGACTGGTTCAGTAAAACTTAGAAATTGTACCTCAGTTTGACTGGTTCAGTAAAACTTACAAATTGTACCTCAGTTTGACTGGTTCAGTAAAACTTACAAATTGTACCTCTGTTTCACTGGTTCAGTAAAACTTACAAATAGTATCTGTAGTGAGTTTGACTGGTTCCGTAATACTTACGAATTGTATTTCTGCTTGACTGGTTCAGTAGGCGTGACAGGAGTGGATGATCCTGGATCTATGTTAGTTATGTCCCCCTTGTCACCAACATTGGCTGTGTTCACTGAAATGTAGCTATGACTGGATAAATGGGGTTTATGGGTTTTGTGACCAGTGTAGATCCAGATCAGCCTGTGCAACCGCACAGTCTGATCAGGATCTGCACTAATGAAATAACATATATTGTTTAAACAAAACTAAGCCAACCAGACTTGCAGAGAAAATAGGTACACATACATGTACATGAAACATTAAATTAAATCTAAATGTTGAAGAAAGATGACCATGGACAGTTCAATGAAACGGATAGATGACTGGGCAGAAAGTCGAACATTGACATTGTACATATTCCAGGGGTATAATTAAACTACGAAGTGGAAGCTTGTTACTGTAGGAATGACATGTGTTATAAATATAAAACATATTTTGACGGCATCATGTGAGTCGAAACATGTGAGGTGAACGCTATAAAAGCCAGCTTGTAACGCAAGGCAGTACAAATGTTTGATTATCCTACTATGGCCGTACTACTACATTACCTTGGGAGAAATTGTATTACAAGGTGGTGGCTGGTTACCTTGGAGAGGTGGTATTACAAGGTGGTGGCTGGTTACTTTGGAGAGGTGGTATTACAGGTTGGTGGTGTGTTACCTTGGAGAGATGGTATTACAAGGTGGTGGCTGGTTACCTTGGAGAGGTGGTATTACAGGGTGGTGGCTGGTTACCTTGGAGAGGTGGTATTACAAGGTGGTGGCGTGTTACCTTGGAGAGGTGGTAATTACAATGGTGGCTGATTACCTTGGAGAGGAGGTATTACAAGGTGTTGGCTGTTACCTTGGAGAGGTGGTATTACGGGTGGTGGCTGGTTACCTTGGAGAGGTGGTATTACAAGGTGTGTTACCTTGAGAGGTGGATTACAAGGTGGTGGCTGGTTACCTTGAGGTGGTATTTACGTTGGTGGCTGGTTACCTGGAGAGTGGTATTACAAGGTGGTGGCGTGTTACCTTGGAGAGGTGGTATTACAAGGTGGTGCTGGTTTTTACCTTGGAGAGGTGGTATTACAAGGTGGTGGATGGTTTACCTTGGAGAGGTGGTAGTACAATGGTGGGCGGTTACCCTGGAGAGGTGGTTATTACAATGGAGGCTGTTACCTTGGAGGTTATACAAGGTGGTGCTGGTTCCTGGAGAGGTGATTACAAGTGGAGGCTGGTTCCCTTTGGAGAGGAGATTCAAGGTGGTGGCGTGTACCTTGGAGAGGTGGTATTACAATGGTGGTGCGGTGGAGAGGTGGTATTACAAGGTGGTGGCCAGTTACTTGGTGGTGGATTAGGTTGGTATTACAGGTGGTGGCTGGATACCTTGGAGAGGTGGTATTACAAGGTGGTGGCTGGTTACCTTGGAGAGGTGGTATTACAAGGTGGTGGTTGGTTACCTTGGAGACGGATGTATTACAAGGTGGTGGCTTGGTTACCTTGGAGAGGTGGTATTACAAGGTGGTGGCTGTTACCTTGGAGGTATTACAATGGTGGTGGCCGTTATTAGAGGTGGTATACAAGGTGGTGGCGGTTACCTTGGAGAGTGGTTATTACAGGAAGGTATACAATTGGTTGGCATGTTACCTTGAGAGGTGTATTACAAGGTGGTGGCTTGGTTACCTTGGAGAGGTGGTATTACAAGGTGGTGGCTTGGTTACTGGAGAGTGGTATACAAGGCGTTGGCCTGTTACCTTGGAGAGGTGGTATTACAAGGTGGTGGCTTGTTACCTCGGAGAGGTGGTATACAGGTGGTGGCTGGTTACCTTGGAGAGGTGGTATTACAAGGTGTGGCTGGTTACCTTGAGGGATACAAGGCCAGGTGTATTACTGGTTACCTCCGGAGATGGTATTACAATGGTTGAGGTCGGAGAGGTATTACAGGTGGTGGCTGGTTAACCTTGGATTAGGTGGTATTACAAGGTGGTGGCTGGTTACCTAGGAGGAGGTGGTATTACAAGGTGGTGGCTTGTTACCTTGGAGAGGTGGTATTACAGGGTCGTGGCTGGTTACCTTGGAGCGGTGGTATTACAAGGTGGTGGCTGGTTACCTTGGAGAGGTGGCATTGCAAGGTGGTGACTAGTTACCTGGGAGAGGTATTACAGGGTAGGAAGGCTGGTTACCTTGGAGATCATTGCAAGGTGGTGACTAGTTACCTGGGAGAGGTGGTATTACAGGGTAGTGGCTGGTTACCTTGGAGAGGTGATATTAGAAGGTGGTGGATGGTTACCTTTGAGAGGTGGTATTACAGGGTGGTGGCTGGTTACCTTGGAGAGGTGGTATTACAAGGCGGTGGCCTGTTACCTTGGAGAGGGGGTATTACAAGGCGGTGGCCTGTTACCTTGGAGCGGTGGTATTACAAGGTGGTGGCTGGTTACCTTGGAGAGGTGGTATTACAAGGTGGTGGCTTGTTACCTTGGAGAGGTGGTATTACAAGGTGGTGGCTTGTTACCTTGGAGAGGTGGTATTACAAGGTGGTGGCTTGTTACCTCGGAGAGGTGGTATTACAAGGCGGTGGCCTGTTACCTTGGAGAGGTGGTATTACAAGGTGGTGGCTTGTTACCTGGAGAGGTGGTATTACAGGGTGGTGGCTGGTTACCTTGGAGAGGTAGTATTACAAGGTGGTGGCTGGTTACCTTGGATAGTTGGTATTACAAGGCGGTGGCCTGTTACCTTGGAGAGGTGGTATTACAAGGTGGTGGCTTGTTACCTCGGAGAGGTGGTATTACAGGGTGGTGGCTGGTTACCTTGGAGCGGTGGTATTACAAGGTGGTGGCTGGTTACCTTGGAGAGGTGGTATTACAAGGTGGTGGCTTGTTACCTCGGAGAGGTAGTATTACAGGGTCATGGCTGGTTACCTTGGAGCGGTGGTATTACAAGGTGGTGGCTGGTTACCTTGGAGAGGTGGCATTGCAAGGTGGTGACTAGTTACCTGGGAGAGGTGGTATTACAGGGTAGTGGCTGGTTACCTTGGAGAGATGATATTAGAAGGTGGTGGATGGTTACCTTTGAGAGGTGGTATTACATGTGGTGGCTGGTTACCTTGGAGAGGTGGTATTACAAGGTGGTGGATAGTTACCATGGAGAGGTGGTATTACATGGTGGTAGCTTGTTACCTTGGAGAGGTGGTATTACAAGGTGGTTGATGGTTAACTTGGAGAGGTGGTATTACAAGGTGGTGGATGGTCACCTTGGATAGGTGGTATTACAGGTGGTGGATGTTACCTTGGGAGAGGTGGTTATTAAAGGTGGTGGCTGGTTACCTTGGAGAGGTGTATTACAAGGTGGAGGTGGTTTCCTTGGAGAGGTGGTATTACAATGGTGGTGATGGTTACTTGGAGAGGTGGTATTACAGGTGGTGGATTGGTACCTTGGATAGGTGGTATTACAAGGTGGTGGATGGTTACCTTGGAGAGGTGGTATTAAAAGGTGGTGGCTGGTTACCTTGGAGAGGTGGTATTACAAGGTGGTGGCTGGTTACCTTGGAGAGGTGGTATTACATGGTGGTGGCTTGTTACCTTGGAGAGGTAGTATTACAGGGTGGTGGCTGGTTACCTTGGAGAGGTGGTATTACAAGGTGGTGGATGGTTACCTTTGAGAGGTGGTATTACAGGGTGGTGGATGGTTACCTTGGACAGGTGGTATTACAGGGTGGTGGATGGTTACCTTGGAGAGGTGGTATTACAAGGTGGTGGCGGGTTACCTTGGAGAGGTGGTATTACAAGGTGGTGGCTGGTTACCTTGGAGAGGTGGTATTACAAGGTGGTGGCTGGTTACCTTGGAGAAGTGGTATTACAGGGTGGTGGATGGTTACCTTGGAGAGGTGGTATTACAAGCTGGTGGCTTGTGTCACTTTCCTCCTCCTCGTCATCAGACTCTGATGCCTCACCCGAGATTACAACTGCAGAAACAGGCATCACCCTTGGTTACCTTGGAGAGGTGGTATTGCAAGATGGGGGCTTGTTACCTTGGACAGGTGGCATTACAAGGTAAATGGCTTGTTACCTTGGAGAGGCGGTATTAATAAAAGATGGGGGGTTGTTACCTAGGAGAGGTGGTATTACAAGGTGGTGGCTTGTTACCTTTGAGAGGTGGTATTACAAGGTGGTGGCTTGTTACCTTGGACAGGTGGCATTACAAGGTAAATGGCTTGTTACCTTGGAGAGGCGGTATTAATAAAAGATGGGGGGTTGTTACCTAGGAGAGGTGGTATTACAAGGTGGTGGCTTGTTACCTTTGAGAGGTGGTATTACAAGGTGGTGGCTTGTTACCTTTGAGAGGTGGTATTAGAAGGTGGTGGCTAGTTACCTTTGAGAGGTGGTATTAGAAGGTGGTGGATGGTTACCTTGGAGAGGCGGTATTACAAGGTGGTGGCTTGTGTCAATTTCCTCCTCCTCGTCATCAGACTCTGGTGCCTCACCCGAGACGACAACTGCAGAAACAGGCATCACACTGCTGGCCTAAACATGCGAGATACTATTTAACAAAGAACACTTGAGAACGGAAGGACACAAGTTTGATTTTTCAATCAGTAGTACTGACTGATGATTGATATAAGAGGTAGGCCCACTTTTCTGTCCACATTGGATATATGCTATACAAGTTGTACATCAACATTGGTATATTGTTTGCAGATTACCGTAGTATGTTAGTTCTGAGTACATGCCTCTAATTACATTACATTATATTACATTGCATTGCAATGTAATATAATGTAATGTAATTAGAGGCATGTACTCAGAACTATAATGCATTACATAAGAGATATGATGGAGTAATATTCCAAATTTGTATTTGAAGATTTTGTTGTTTACTTCCTGCTTTGTGGTAAGGTGACCGAAATAATTTGCTAATATACACGGATTTCAGTGAGTTTTATATGTGAACAGCAACTCATGCAATTTACTCCCGCACCGTCAGTAGCAGAGTTACAATTCCATTCATAGACTTTCTCTGCAGAATACCAAATCAGATTCGATTCGCCCTTTGTGTCTTACTTTCATGAACATAGGCCAATGGGCTGTTGAAAAAATGACTCAAATGTAAAGGTCAACCAAGATTTAACAGCATAAAAAGTAATTCAAGTGAAACAGTAAGTCAAGGACATGGATGGCATGTCGATTGTGTTGAGTGATGCATAAAGGAAGTTGTGTCTAAGTTTCATGAACGTAGGCCAATGGGTTGTTGAGAAAATGAATTGAATATAAATTTTTTCAGGAGATGCATTTCGATCTAATTAGCATAAATAATAAAAAATGTCAGGCCTCATTTGCATATGAAAATAGCCTGATACCACCGCGAGTCACTATCAGTGAAATATATATTACTAAATGATTATATCTGTATAGCGGGCACTTGTAATTTTAGAACTGGTGAAATAGTGACAAAATTATACACTTATTAATTCCTATAAAGAACATTTGTGCGTACTGAGTGGGTATGTTGTACCTTTAAGAGCATAAAATTGCTAAGTAATCCAAGCAGAAAAAGTAGGTCAAAAACATGGACAGGCGGGTGGATTGTGGGTGGATTGTGGTGAGAGATGCAAGAAGGAAGTTGTGGGCAAGTTTCATGAACATAGGCCATGGAGTTATTGGGAAAATGACTTGAATGTAAAGGTTAACTGAAACCCGGATGCAGACGATGCGGACGAGGCCGGAGTGCTGCAATATCTCTTTCAGTTGTCTTTGAAAGAGACTAAACAGCTAAACATGGCCGCTAAGCGGAGATAAGTCATCAGAAAATGTTGAAAAATAGAAATGGCGCATGTGTATCCCCCTCCCCAGATACACAAGTAGTTTGAAAAAAAGGGTGTTCGAGTTATGCTCCGGAGACAAAATCAGTGCGCGGAAAAACAAAGGGAGATAACTAAAAAATTAGTGATTCAAGAGTTGTCATTCTTGCGTGACACACCTTTAGGGTCGTGGTCTATGCATGTGTGAAGTTACATGAAAATATTCCAAAGGGTGTTCGAGTTATGCTCCGGACACGAAATCAGTGCACGAAACAACAAAGGGAGATAACTAAGAAATTAACGACGCAATAGTTGTCATTCTTGCGTGCGACACACCTTTGGGTTGTCTTCTATGCATGTGTGAAGTTTAATAAAAAATATTCCAAAGGGTGTTCGAGTTATGCTCCGGACACGAAATCAGTGCATGAAACAACAAAGGGAGATAAGTAAAAGAAATTAAAGATGCAAGAGTTGTCATTCTTGCGTGCGACACACCTTTGGGTCGTGGTCTATGCATGTGTGAGGTTTAATGAAAATATTCCAAAGGGTGTTCGAGTTATGCTCCGGACACGAAATCAGTGCATGAAACAACAAAGGGAGATAAGTAAACAAGAATTCCGCGGAATCAAATGCCTCGCCTTGTCCTGCCTTGACCTCGAGCCTGGGCCCCGAAAGCAATTTTCACTGGCCCGAACATATTATAGAATTATTGACTAGTGAGCCATAGAATATCAGATTATATTCTATGGCTCACTAGTCAATAATTGTTTTATTATATGATAATAGTCTGTATATAGCACTTACGACTTTATGCTACTAGACAAAAATTTGAGAAAAAAAAAAAGTTCAAAAATTAAAAATAATAATGCTCGCTACTGGAGCACAGAATTTTGTTTAATAGTCCTATATTTATCTACATATCATATCTGCACAGGTCCACATTCACAGGTGAATGGTTCTCCCAGTCACTATTGTTCAACCGGAGAAGGCTATTGTTCTCTCTACAGGTAAGGTGTACAGAGCACACGAGAAAACGGGTCTACATGCATTATTGTCCATTTTGTAAAGTGAGCGAAACAAAAAAGGGAGATAACTAAAAAATTAGCTACGCAAGAGTTGTCATTCTTGTGCGCGACACACCTTCGGTTCGTGGTCTATGCATGTGTGAAGTTTCATGAAAATATTCCAAAGGGTGGTCGAGTTATGCTCGGACACGAAATCAGTGTGTGAAACAGAAAAGAGAGATAACTAAAAAATTAGCTATGCAAGAGTTGTCATTCTTGTGCGCGACACACCTTTGGGTCGTGGTCTATGCATGTGTGAAGTTTCATGAAAATATTCCAACGGGTGTTCTAGTTATGCTCCGGACAAGAAGTGTCTGCGGCGGACGCGGACGATGTTCGGTGTCAAATCCATAGTATCCCCGAAGTAGTCCGGGGGATACAATTAATAGGGCTTTTTGCCTTGCCATGATAAACATGCATTCAATTATTGCGTGGACAAAGATATTGAGTGCGAAAATTAAAAACGGCAGCCAAGGGGAGATAAGTCATCAGATTTTTTTTTAATCAATAGGGTGCTTCGTCTTGCCGTGATAAAATGTATGTGTGTGAAAGTTGAAAGTTGTGAAGGTCAAAAGGTCAAAGTCACCTTACTGGCTGCATGGATGAGTGGCATTTGTCCACAGATTTGATGTATTGAAATAATAAAGTTAAAGTAATCCTTCAAGGAATATAGACGTTATGACAGAATTGAGGAACTCCAGCGAACTTCGTAATGTGTGAAAAAGTTCAAAGTTGTGAAGGTCAAAAGGTCAAGGTCATATTAAGGGCAGCATGGGTGTGTGGCATTTGTTCACAAGTATGCTGTGTTTAAATATTTAAGTAATCCTTCTATTAAAGTAATCCTTCAAGGGATATAAAAGTGATGACAGAATTGAGAAACTCCGGCGAACTTCATATTTGTGGGCAAAAGTTCAAAGTTGCGAATGTCAAAAGGTCAAGGTCATATTAAGGGCAGCATGGATGTGTGGCATTTGTTCACAGGTATACTGTGCTGAAATATTTAAGTAATCTTTCAAGGGATATCAAAGTTATGACTAAACAGAGAAACTCAGGCAAACTTCTTAATGTGCCAGAGACACGGACGGACACACAATCCGAACACTACATGTCTCCGGCTCTACCGAGACTGGGGGCATAAAAAAATGCAATAACTAGATAACCAAACTAGATGGCCGCGGCCTGCATGTCGCGCCTTGTGGCGAGGCATGGACACTAAAAATATATAGTATAACGAAAAACTTAACCAAAAACTTTAACCGGACACACGTACATACGTACGTACGCCAAAGTGCCGACTATATCGCGCTTTCTGCAAGCGGGCGCGAAAAAAACTTTAACCAAAAACTTCAAAGTAATTTGACCTTGACATTGGGCACAGGGGCCGCGTGGGAGGTGGGTAGAATGACAATATAGATGATGATAAACACCCATGTGAAGTTTCAAGGTAATGGGCAAAGCAGTTGCAGAGATATAGTATAACGAAAAACTTTAACCAAAAAACTTAACCAAAAACTTAACCAAAAACTTTAACAAAAAAATTAACAAAAAAACTTAACCAAAAAACTTAACCAAAAACTTTAACTAAAAAACTTAACAAAAAACTTCAAAGTAATTTGACCTTGACATTGGGCACAGGGGCCGCACGGGAGGGGGGGTAGAATGAAAATATAGATGATGATAAACACCCATGTGAAGTTTCAAGGTAATGGGCAAAGCAGTTGCAGAGATATAGTATAACGAAAAACTTTAACCAAAAAACTTAACCAAAAAACTTAACCCTTAACCAAAAAACTTAACCAAAAACTTTAACCAAAGAACTCAACCAAAAACTTTAACCAAAAAACTTAACCAAACAACTTAACCAAAAACTTTAACAGGACATACGTATGTATGTACGTACGTATGTACGTACGTACGCCAAAGTGCCGACTATATCGCGCTTTCCGCAAGCGGGCGCGACAAAAACTTAACCAAAAACTTTAACCAAAAAACTTAACCAAAAACTTCAAAGTAATTTGACCTTGACATTGGGCACAGGGGCCGCACGGAAGAGGGGGTAGAATGAAAATATAGATGATGATAAACACCCATGTGAAGTTTCAAGGTAATGGGCAAAGCAGTTGCAGAGATATAGTATAACAAAAAACTTTAACCAAAAAACTTCACCAAAAACTTTAACCAAAAAACTTAACCAAAAACTTTAACCAAAGAACTTAACCAAAAACTTCAAAGTAATTTGACCTTGACATTGGGCACAGGGGCCGCACAGGAGGAGGTAGAATGAAAATATAGATGATGATAAACACCCATATGAAGTTTCAAGGTAATGGGCAAAGCAGTTGCAGAGATGTATAACGAAAAACTTTAACCAAAGAACTTAACCAAAAACTTCAAAGTAATTTGACCTTGACATTGGGCACAGGGGCCGCACGGGAGGGGGGTAGAATGAAAATATAGATGATGATAAACACCCATGTGAAGTTTCAAGGTAATGGGCAAAGCAGTTGCAGAGATATAGTATAACAAAAAACTTTAACGAAAAACTTTAACCAAAAAAACTTAACCAAAAAACTTAACCAAAAACTTTAACCAAAAAACTTAACCAAACAACTTAACCAAAAACTTTAACCAAAAAACTTAACCAAACAACTTAACCAAAAACTTTAACCGGACACACGTACGTACGTACGTACGTACGTACGCCCAAAGTGCCGACTATATCACGCTTTCCGCAAGCGGGCGCGACAAAAATGACGAGAACAATTGGCTATACTATTATAAATGTAACACCTGGACTGTCATCCAATGGAATAAACACAGTTTAATGAATTATTGGTTCTACCTCGAAACTAGAAAAACGGCACCAAGATGTACATAAAATATAGAATCACTGATATATGTTGCCAGAAACAGTTATTTTTCTACGCCTACAGCACACTGTTTTAAAACATTCCAGAATGAACTATTTGCGATACACTTTCCAAAACCTTTTCTGAGGGGATGGGTAGGGGTATGCCACTAAACCCCACTCGCCATCGGTGCTCGTACAAATTGGTTAGGCCTGCAGAATAAAATTGGCTACTACACCCCTGGTAGGTTGTTTTTATTACGCCCTACTATCGGTTACACGCATGTAAGTTCAGCATGTTCAGATTTCCCGTAGTTTTTTGCAATACCATGAAGTAAACGAGAAACCACAGCTGGTGTCAAATTCAATTATCAGGTAGTTACATGGGTCACTCCGATGTAAATGATCCGCCGCCAGATAAATTTCTCGTGGTTTTGTTGATCAGTTTGTCATGTAATGTGGGTCCATCATGTCTGACAAGCATATCAACATAGCTCAAATCAAAATACTTGCAAATTTCAACTTGTTTACGTCGGACTAACTTACGTCAGCCGATATTTGTAACGTCATGACATCACACCGTTTGACACCATTTCTACGACGTTACTGTAGTCTCATTGACGTAATGTGTTGATAATTTGATACTCCGATGATTTGCTGCGATATAGGTACCACCTAGTAGATTGCCATATACTTTACATAGAGCCATAAGAAGGGTACAACTACCTTAAGTGTCGAATATAGGTTCTGTCGGAATTAAGATACATTTGCGGACAATAGCTTTGACGATTAACGATAACATACATAAACTGTGTGCCGAACTTGCGGCTGTGTTTGTTGAGCAGTATCATCATCGTCAGATTCAGATGCCTCACCCTGCACGACAGTCTGAATGGGTTTGCGTACATCCATTTAAATACAAAACAAAAATTATAAGGATCAACTGTAGTTGTTGTTGTATGTCGTGATTTTCAGCCGCTGAATTTCCGGCTGAACCTACACTGGATACTAAAAAAGCTTTCGAGATAGTCTTAGGCTACATCAAACATTATTACCGAAATTATGTACAGACGGAATAGAGGGATATGACTGGCTTCTCCTACAGAACATATACAGAGACATTACATAAAAAGGTAAAATGGCTATCATCATATCATATATCTATCATCACTATTCCCCATATTGCAAGACGTGCGTCAATGAAGAGTCCTATCAGCAACTCATTACAAGAGATGTAAAAAATCCTCCACTGAAGAGTTTAGAAACCCATCACATGGAGCATCCACAGGTCCGATTTACATAGCTCATGCAACATGTGCGGATGATACGTGACTTAATTATATTGCATGACAAACAGGAATTATATACAGATAATGCTGACCAGAACCGAAACACTATGTGATTGACGAATGTTACAATAGCGACCCAGGGAAACGTGCAGTAGTTTCAATATAATGTAAAACAACAAGACACTGTCCAGTTATATGGAATATCAATATACAAAGTTGAAGAAACACTCCATCTTGGTATCACTGAAAACCGCAAAAAATACTGCTAGCATAGGCCAAAAGGTAAAAATTTGAAAAAAAAACAACAGCTATTCATTTATGTGGCTTCCATTGCAATAAAGTCTGGCATCAAATAGCAGATAAAGGGGGACACAACAGACGCAGAAGAAAGGACAGAATCACGACAACGTTAACGTCGGTGAGTGGAAATGGGCTGATGAACAAGACACTGTGTGCAACTAACTGAAAACGATGATGACGTCAGCAGTGACTACCCATATTAGTGTACGCGGATCATTTGATCATGAGTTGCATATTGACGCAAGTCTTGAGGGATTAAAAGTTGTATTGTGTCAGAAACATGATGGAGAAATTAAAGTAATTGATTACGCAAGTAGACATTTAAGCAACGTAGAACAGAATTATCCAACAATGAAACTGGAATTTCTCGCATTAAAATGGATGATAACAGAAAATACCACGATTATCTGTACGGACGTTCATTTTCAGTTGCAACAGACAACAATCCATTAACCTACGTGTTAACAACAGCAAACTTGGATGCTACAGGTCATCGTTGGTTAGCAGCTTTGGCATCATATGACTTTGACATAGTCTACAAACCTGGGAAGAAAACTGTAGATGCAGACGGATGCGATGTCAATGTATCCCCAGAGACATGATGTAGAAGGAAATGACCGAGACATACATGTATCTAGATAAGTGTACATGTGGAATCAGCTAAATACAATACAACAGCAGCCATACATCGAAACCATATAAATTGATGTGATGGAGGTCACAGAGTGCCCAGGGATGCCGATGTCACATATAGATGTCAGGAAATCAGGAAACAACAGTACGAGGACTCGGTGTTAGGATATTGGATAACAGCGGTGAAAGATATGGCATCACCAAAGCAGAATCCATGAACACGAGATCACTTGTCAATATTCAGGACTTTTCGCTCTTTCAAGTTGGACAGATCTGTGTTGTATAGAAAGATGGAAGAGAAGGGACAGAACAAAAACCAGTTAATTATAAATATACATGTAGTATTCATCAGGCAAGCATTGCAAGATGTATATGATGATATGGGACACCCATACAGAGATAGGACTATGGCATTGCTGAGGGACAGGCTTTGGAAGTCTGGAATGACTTCAGATTCGGACTCATAGGTTAAGAACTGTGCTAGATGTATCAAACAAACGGAAGTCGTCAACGAATATAAGAGCACCTTTAGTGAGCATTACTTGTGCATGGATTATCTCGCACTGGGACCATCAAAGGCAGGAATAGGCAACACACTGGTAATAACCAACCATTTTACCAGGTATGCTATGGCAATCCCCACCACCAAGAACCAAACAGCAAAAACGACGGCTGAAGCATTATTAAACAACGTTGTTGTCCGCTATGGTTTACCAACCCGACTTCACAGTGGTCAAGGAGCAAATTTCGAAAACCAACTGATCAAGGAACTATGCGAGTTAAGAGGTATGAAGAAACGTAGAACAACAGTATATATCACCAGGTGTCAAATGGTATGACAGAACGATTCAACAGAACATTGATAGGAATGCGGGGAACGTTGGAACTTCATCTGAAACATGACTGGAAAAAGCACATAGCGCCCGTAGTACTTGGCTATAACTGTAACAGACATGAACTCACAGGAGTATCACCTTTCGAGCCCATGTTCGGGAGAACACCATAATTACCAATACAGCTAGTGTTTGAGCAAATATTGAGTCAGAGAAGCATACGGTGTACATACAGGACTGACAAAAGAAACTCAAGAGCTCGTATGATCTCGTTCAGAAAACAGCGGAGGAAGCAACGGGTAAACGGAAGAAATATTATGATGCGAAAGCCAGAGCATCAGATTTAGGCATAGGAAATAAAGTACTGGTGACAATGTTTAATTGGAACATGACGATAAACATAAGATTGCTGACACGTTTAAAGAGAATATGTATCTGGTGATTAGGAAGCCAAACGAGCACATACCCATGTTTGTAATGAAATCACCTGCAGGGAAGGAAAGAGTAATCACTTGTTATCGGTGAGTACATTTAACATGGACAGACCGGTGCCTGCCCGGCGACGTAATCATTCAGACACCAGTGAGTAACTTGAGTTGACACCGACACAGGTTGGGAACAGTGACACTTGTACAACGGTGATATAGATTGACCGACTATCATGTGATAATGGTAGTGCCGATACAGCGGATACAGATGATGAGTATGTTTATGTGACATACTACCATTCGGGAACTGCTGGGGACGCCCAGAGTTCTAATCAGGATGAAGATACGGATGCAGAGTCCGAGCTAGAGCGGAAGCTGCGATTGTACCACGGCCGACGAAGATCACAGAGAAACGAAGAAGAAACCCAAGTGGCATGACGTTTACCACATACAAGAGACATCTACCTATCGGAGATACCGTAGACTAGAACAATGGTTTGCAGTTGTTAGCAAGAGTAGTAAGCACAGTGGATACCCTCGTTGTTTAGACGATGCATTTTCTATCTGGAATGTTGAGGCGTCTAACTAGAACAAGGGGGAGAATATAGCAGATGCTTTTATTGCTATTTTATGTATTTTATTCGCATTAAAACCATGACATGACAGTTGTCTCTTTGTTGTTCTTTCATCGTATGTTCGTCCTTTGCCGCATATGTATGCTTTGGAAACAGACTATACATATTGCGTCATTTGGTATCGTGTGAAACTTCATTTGAGTCTTTGGAATTATTTTTAGCCTCTAATGTAGCCATATTTGGTGATGTATGATGTTTCACTACGGGTTTGGAAATTATTTCTGTCACCTGACCTTGGTTATAACCTTTCTGATTGGTTAATTAGCGCTATTTTCCGCTCTTTTGGGTCAACTGCGTTTGCGCATCTCTGCATGTGCATGCCTTCTCCATTCTCTGCCGCTTTCGAGTCAGCGATACATGAGTTCGGACCTACTAGTATACGCCATTTTATAGAACTTGACGTTCTACGGGATTGGACTCGCTTTCTATATATCTCAAGGCTACCACAACATGTGAACTGGTTGAATCGCACGTGCATGCGCCTCATAGACCACATCTAAGAGGCTACCACAGACCCGTAGCCAGACTTGTTTGAAGGGGGGTCGTTTCGAAGGCCCAAGGGGCCTGAGGTATATATGGGGGTCTAAAAAAGTGGACCTCGAGGCTAAAAAAGTGGACCTCGAGGCTGGGCGGGGGGGGGGGGGTCGTCCGACCGCTCCGACCCCCCCCCCCCCTGGCTACGGGCATGTACCACGTGCTACGTATCTACTAGGGAATACATATATACATGCAACCTCGTGTTGGTCTATATCCCGTCCAGAACATAAACTATCGAACTTACGGCCTATACAACAGTTTGCAACAAACCATAGACATAGAATATAATTAAGTAATATATGTTTCTGAACAAACTAATACCTACCACATCTCCGATCATCTAAAATGGGACGGACATATTACAACACATGTCAAAACAGCAAACTCTTCATTAGGATTACTTAGGTGGAATTTAAAACACTGCCCGTAGACTAGTAGACGAGCAGCCTATATTTGGCACGTGTGCGTTCTACACTGGAATGCAGCAGCGTAGTGTAGGATCCGTACTGAAACAAAGACATTGACCGCATTGAACGCCAGGCAGCGAGGTTCGCCTCCGACGATTACTGGAGTAGATAGCCAGATTGAGTGAATAAAATGCTCAAATAAACCAAGCTTCCATCAATACAGGACCGACAGAAGACGAACTTCTACAACGTGGTTGAAGGGCTGGTACCAGCTTTGCCATGCCAAGATTGTCTTACGTCAGAAAGGCCGAAACGCAAGTTCTTTCGAAAAACATCATATTAAAATATTGTAACCGTTTGGAAGACAATGTACATAGAGTGCGCCAATTATACTACTGTCTGTTTTGCTACCGACGAACTTTTGGAGATTGAACACATTAAATCTAAAACATATTAAATGTAGCTACTTTTTCATCAATAACAAAAAAGTCACCCTCTCCCAATTGTTTTATTTGATGAAATTCCATCAATTGTTTTATGTTGATTTTATTGCGAAAAAAAATTTCCCTTGGAAATTTCACATGGGGCAACTGAACATGAGGAAGTGTGACTAGGAGGATCGAAACATGAAATAAATTGGAATTTGACTCAGAAACCTGGCGAAATAACTTGGAAATGATGTAAATAAGAAAACAAAAGTTTGATTTTAAAAATCGGAATTTAATAAAAAAAAAAAAAATGGGTTTAGGGATAGACAAACTACAGTGCGTATGAGCGTTCCAGTGATACTCGGGTTACTCGAGTTGCCAGCCAGGAGTTATAAACAACGAAAAACGCCCGTAGATCTCGTTCAAGTACGAGAAGTCGCATCCATGAAAGTCTCAAAACGATAGGAAAACATATTTGTTCTATTTTGCCATACGATAGACATTATATTCGCAGCTATTTATAAATAACAGACAACATGCCACGTATAATGATAAAAGGCGGTGTTTGGCGCAACACGGAGGTAATCAATTGACCAGGACCATGTTGTTGAGTTGCGTTTTACCTTTTTTTATCGAAACGGCCCCTTGTCGAAACGGACCCATGGCCATGTCAAAACCGTTTTACACAAATCTACCCAAAACGTCATTAATAATAACATTTATGATTATATTATATACTTATTTTACAAAAGATAATTAGTATATCGTACAATAAACACATTTTGACAGAAAAAAAGAGAAGAATTATATGAGCAACATTAATTATGTCTCGGTTGTCTAACTTTAAGTTGTCATAGATCATGATTGCATATCGCACATACATGTATGTGGCTGTGAATGGAGCTTGCCCAGGGCTGTACAAATTGATTTTTTAGCCACTTGTCCCGGACAAGTGACTTGACAAAAGTGACTTGCCCGGACTTGTCCCGGAAAATATAATTTTCAGGGCAAGTAATTTTGAAAAAGTGACTTGTCCTCATAAGATTTCTTATACGAAACTGTCCCAAAACAAAAACTATCATCATAGTTGTTAAATATAATACAATTGAGCACTTGGCACATATACATATTATATTAAATATCTATAATAATAAACATTGTATAGTACATATTTATTCTTGTGGTCTTTTGTCACTGTGCCACCGCGGACATAACGTTGTGACAAGTGCATACTCAAGACACATTTATCGACAATAATAAAACATAAAAATTGTTTCCTAAAATAATGAGAATCGTCTCGCGTTTTCGCGATCTCGCCTTTCGCTTTTGAAATATTCGGATTAGTTTTGCTCATGCATCATGTGCATGTGCGGCGTGTTTGCAAAACGCGAGATTGAATATGGTAGAATTTCGCGTCTTCGTCTCCAAAGCTTGAAAACGCGAGGTTGCCACATGTCCCTAATAGGACACGTAAACATTGTCTTAGGAGACGATTCTCATGTGCTGCAAAACATTTTTACGTTTTTATTAAGAAATAGAACACATGTGGACAAACATCTATATTTCTTGACAACAAAAACATAATTTTACAAAAAATGATTCTCGTCTTAGGAGACGATTCTAATGTGCTGCCAATACACATTTATTGAGCAAAAAAAAAACATATTTCGATACGTGTTATTGGTTAGGCTACTGCATCGCATCGTCGACCTATACACAAGATCGTGAAAACGGGAGACCAAATCGCGAGGCGAAAACGTGAGATTCTATTGTATTCATTCTCGCGTTTTCACCTGGCTATCTCGCGTTTTCGAGACCGCGATGTCGCGTTTTCGCCTTTGCCTTTTCACAATGTCGCCTTCCGCTTTTGGAAATACGTTTGTTCAAGTCATTATGCAGGCCCGTAGCCTGGGGGGGGGGGTCGGAGCGGTCGGACGACCCCCCCCCCACCCCGCCCAGCCTCGAGGTCCAATTCTTCAGGAAAAGAAAATCGGGTATGGAAGGTCACAGTTACAAGCTCGGCTGTTGCGGAGAATGCAGGAAATTGCATTTCAGACCACCCACCTATATTTCAAATTTTCCCGGGGGGGGGGGGGGGCGGGCGGCATGCCGCCGGACCCCCTAAGATACCTCAGGCCCATTGGGCCTTCGAAACGACTCCCCCCCCCCCCCCCCCCCCCCCTTCAAACAGGTCTGGCTACGGGCCTGTAATATGTGTGTGTAGAATGCATGCGTGTTGAAATTGAGTTTTGCGCATACATTACATGTACGTACGTACGTAGAATGCAATTCGAACTAGCATGCTTTATATGCATGTACGTACGTAGAACGCAAATCCAACACGCATGCTGTCTACACATGCATGGGCAAATCGTATTTCCAAAAGCGGAAGGCGAGATCGAGATCGCAAAAACGCGAGATTGTAACAAAAAAGAAATATGGCCGTACCCACCCATCCCCAATTAGCACATTTGCGACATATCATTTTCGGTCTAGCTGCACACCTGATGGTGTTTACAATCATCAGTCGCTAATCCAGTTTCACGTGCAAAGTGTGACTGACCTTTAGAATTCTGTGGAAACAAACATACCAAAACCACGCTATGTAGTCGCTCACGTCATCGCATAGCCGATGAATTGATAATTACGCATTAGCTTGTGGAATTTCACATTTGTTTGATTTTTTGATGAAACCAAGATTTGGCAGCACATGAGAATCGATTCTCAAATGTTGTCAAAATATGTTTTTGTAAAGAAATATCAATGTATTCGGGTTTTCTTTTCACATTTGTCCGATGTCTTAATAAAACATGTTTTGGCAACACATGAGAATTGTCTCCTTAGACGATTCTAATATTTTGTAAAAAGAATTGTCACATTTGTTTGATTTCTTAGACCGTACAAACAATTGACAAATTCAGAAATCCACAACTTAATTTGTGTTTCTCGAGTCGGGTTTCATATGATGGCGAGGATACGATCGATTACACACCGTGAAAATCTTGTTGGAACGTAAATGTCAATTGTCACGTAGGCCATTTCAGTTTACCGCGTGTTACGTCAGTTGTTATTCTAAGTACGTATGGTCGCTCGTTAGGAGCATTTCTTTCCTTCGTTTATAAGGTATGGGTTTAGGGCTTAGAACACCGACTTCCAATCTGGAGGTTGTGGGTTCAAATATCGCCTTGGGAATCAAACATACCTTCATAGTATGTTCATCCCATTCAATTTCACTTTTTTTCGTTTATATGCCGCGTAGAACGATAATTTAAATTAAGAATCTTAAATTCCATTTCCACCCCGTGAAGGAACATACATTTATTTCTCTAAAGTTAGGTCTCTTGGCCTGTCGACGCAGTGAGACGAAAACGTTAACATACATAAAATAAATCAATAACCATCGCCGCAGAATATTTTCGCTAATTCGCTAATTACTTTAAAATTTGATTAAATTAATATAATCAGGGTCGCTGTATATTGCTATATCACTTTATTGCGATACACAGCTACATGTACTGTGTAACACAGTAGCTGCGAATCGCCAGGACGCCCGCGGCGTTATTGATCGATAAAGTGGTCAGTTTTGGGATTAAGTTTATGACAGTCCGGTTCCAAAAAACGGGCTTGTGGCGGGACGTTCTAACAGAAAATAGTGACTTGCCCGGGACTAAATTCCAGCATAGTGGCACTTGCCCGAGATTAAAACCGACTTGTCCCGGGCATCGGGCGTGCCAATTTGTACAGCCCTGTTGCCCAAGGTCAAATCTTAATGACTTAGAAATTTGCATTAACGTTTTTGGCTGCCTATTATCTCTGCAACCCAAGTCGGATTGGATTGGAAACTTCATATACATGTACTTATTTGTCATCATCCATATTCTAATTCTACATCCCACCCATGCGGCCCTCGTGCTCAAGGTCAAATGACATAGAAATGTGTGTTGGAAGTTTATTTTGCTAATTTGCGTGAGGTGTTTAGGGTTCGGAACAAGAAATAAGTAACACTGATGTATGGAAGTTCAACTTCCATACATCAGTGTTACTGATTTCTTGTTCCATGGAGTTGTCAGCCCCTTGTTTGCTGGCTATAGATTGACGGGCATATATTGTGACCATCGGCATCTTGTTCCATGGAGTTGTCAGCCCCTTGTTTGCTGGCTATAGATTGACGGGCATATATTGTGACCATCGGCACTCTTGTTCCATGGAGTTGTCAGCCCCTTGTTTGCTGGCTATAGATTGACGGGCATATATTGTGACCATCGGCACTCTTGTTTCATGGAGTTGTCAGCCCCTTGTTTGCTGGCTATAGATTGACGGGCATATATTGTGATCATCGGCACTCTTGTTTCATGGAGTTGTCAGCCCCTTGTTTGCTGGCTATAGATTGACGGGCATATATTGTGACCATCGGCACTCTTATTTCATGGAGTTGTCAGCCCCTTGTTTGCTGACTATAGATGGACGGGCATATATTGTGACCATCGGCACTCTTGTTTCATGGAGTTGTCAGCCCCTTGTTTGCTGGCTATAGATGGACGGGCATATATTGTGACCATCGGCACTCTTGTTTCATGGAGTTGTCAGCCCCTTGTTTGCTGGCTATAGATGGACGGGCATATATTGTGACCATCTGCACTCTTATTTCAGGATGTTGTCAGCCCCTTGTTTGCTGGCTATAGATTGACGGGCATATATTGTGACCATCGGCACTCTTGTTTCAGGATGTTGTCAGCCCATTGTTTGCTGGCTCAGTATAGATTGACGGGCATATATTGTGGCCATCGGCATTCTTGTTTCAGGATGTTGTCACTGAGCCCCTTGTTTGTCGGCTATATATTGACGGGCATATATTGTGACCATTGACGCTCTTGTTTCAGGATGAGATATTGAAGGCGGCTGTTATGAAATATGGCAAAAATCAGTGGGCCAGAATTGCTTCATTGCTGCACAGAAAATCAGCCAAACAGTGCAAGGCTAGATGGTATGTATTAATACATTTGGCAGAAACGTTATATTCTCTTGTGAGCATAGGCTTAACATGTAGGGATCAACACCAGCAGATAATTGGTGGTCCGGGACGCAGCTAATTGTTCATGCACCTTAACATTTTAGGAAAATAATTTGTTTTCATATGTACATGTATGCTACATTATTGCTGCCTTAAATGAAATGTAGCCTCCAAATTTGCTCAGCCTCAACCAATCAATCTTCCTGATTTCGAAAATCAGAAAGGAGTATACGCTTTGGGTTTACCGGTATATAACAATCTCCATTCTCAACTCCTAAACATGCTCAACTCGGACATATGTGGCTGTGGCTGGAGGAATGGGGCTTATGTGTTTTGCGACATGTGTATATCCAGATCAGCCTGTGCTTCGCACAGTCCGATCAGGATCTGCACTCTTCGCCAGTCCATCAATGAAACGCACACTATGCTTCTAACAAGCAATAAATAATTATCAGGCTACATGAGTGCTATTTGTTCATAATCTACACTCGTCACAAATCCCAACAAGCCCCATTTTTCCAGTCACAGCCACATATATGTTGTGTGTATTCTCTCCGCAGAAAATTATGATTTCTGCATTTATTTACTGATCTGGGGCCTGTTTCACTAAACTTCGTAAGACTAAAATGTTCGTAACTGCAAATTTAGGATCGTCTGAATTGATGGATTTTCATTTATTGACCATAGGCTGCATGGTCAATAAATGTAAATCCAATAATTGTTTACAAGCAAACATTGTTAATGTGAAATATACAGACTATATAATTTTGCACTTACAAACATTTTAGTCGTACAAAGTTTAGTGAAACAGGCCCCTGGATCTTAAAGGTACATGCCCACTCAGTAGGCACAACATGTTCTTTATAAGAATTAAATAAGTGTATATTTGTGTCACTATTCCACCAGTTCTAAAAATTACGAGTGCCCGCTATACAGATATAATCATTTAGTAATATTTATTTTACTGATAGTGACGCGCGGTGGTATCAGGCTATTTTCATATGCAAATGAGGCATGGTATTTTTTAATTATTTATACTAATTAAATGCGTCACCTGAAAAAATAATATTTTCGACAGATTATAAAGTATGATCATTGCACATCAAGAAATAAATACAGAGAATAAATAGTAATGTCCGTTAACATTTTAAGGAAACACGGTTATCGCCCTTGATATCAGTGTCGAAATTTATGTTTGATATACAAAGTATAATAATGTCAATTATATCGTCGGGAGATGGTTAATGACTGTTATAACCTGGCTCGTGGGCATGTACCTTTAAGGATCTGGCCCGAGGTTATAAAACTTTAGAGCACATGTTCATGCTCAACTCTGGTGTGTTTAAGTCGGCCGAGTTGAGCATGGCTTTGAGTTGAGTATGGAACGTATTGTCACGTCGGGCCCAGAACGTTACTGATAAGGAACTAGACTGGCCAAATGTCAGTAAGACTGTTTATGATGGCGGGACTATGTTCGGTGTGCAGGTACGAGTGGCTGGACCCGAGCATCAAGAAGACGGAGTGGAGTCGGGAGGAGGAGGAGAAACTGCTTCACCTCGCCAAGTTGATGCCCACTCAATGGCGAACCATCGCACCCATCGTTGGCCGTACCGCCGCACAGTGTCTTGAACACTACGAATTTCTGTTGTAAGTATGACTGCACCTCGCCAAGTTGATGCCCACTCAATATCGCACCCATCGTCGGCCGTACTGCCGCACAGTGTCTCGAACATCATGAGTATCTGTTGTAAGTCTCACCCACTGAAAAATCAGCATTGCCATATTATAAAGCAGTAGTATAATTCTTTATTATGCCCCCGCCACCGAATGGTGAGGGGGGATGTAGTGTTACCGGCGTCTGTACGTACGAAACCTTAACGCTTGTGTAAATGGCTTATAATTTCTGTTTCCTTGCTCGGATCTGCTTCACATTTCACACACGCATTGCTCCAATGGTCCTCTACCGCCCTGTGACAAATCCATATTCGTCCCGCCCCCGCTAAGCCCAGGGTCAAGGTCACAGACTTGGTGTGTTCGAAACCTTAACGCTCATCCCACCCCCACTAAGCCCAGTGTCAATGTCACATACTTGGTGTGTTCGAAACTCGGGTAAGTGTCTAATAATGCCTGTTTCCTTGCGTGGATCTGCTTGATATTTCACAAACCTATTGCTCTGAAGGTGCTGTGACCACAGATCCATGCTTCTCTGGCCCTCTGTGTTTTCAAATATGCCTCGTTTTCTTTGGCTGCCAGCGGGGGCATTCGTGTGCCGACAGGCCACATTTCTTGTTATATTTCAGTCAGTAGTTTACAGAAATCTAATGGTGAATTACACCACTCGGCAGCAGTATACACCACTCTCGTGTTTACCATATAAGGAGAAATGACGGCAGTAACGTCGCAATGACGTGTTTCCTTCGACCAATCAAATCGTGTTCTAGGACACACCCTCTGAATCTCGAGACATGAATACCATGCAATTTTTAATTATTGTATGCTAATGAAAGCTAGTTTTATATGTTTGTTTGAAAACACGGACCAGAGCCGAAACATATGGCATGTCACTGTGGTTTATGACCACTTTGTGCGTTTAATTGTACAAGGATTCCGCTCGCGATCGCCACTTTCGCAATTGGCGATAAAAATAAACAATTGGCGATAAAAAATTACAATTTTCGAAAAAAAAAAAGATTTTTTTTTTTTTTAAGTTGGGATTTTTTTATTTTCCCCAGCGGAATCCCTGATTGTATACATGCAATCTCAAAATTGCTCACCCAACCTCCACTCGCCAGCTAAGAAAGTAGATCTTTAGATGTTTGCCTTGGCACAAATCAGCATGCACATCTGTTTGTCAGCAGCAAAATACCATACTTCCTGTGCAGGATGATCAGTATCTATTACTCTTGCAAAAGTCAAAAGACACATTTTATTCGCTGACTCTCTAAATGAAAACAGGAAACACAGCCTGCATGAACCTCAGCCCTTTCACTGACATTGACTATTTCATGTTAATGCTGAGCCTGTTTCATTATGCAGAAAAGATGGTGATTTTGTAATAATTTAAAAAAATCCACAAATAGTGCAGATCTTGATGAGCCGGCTCGTTACGAGCCGGCTCATCATGATCTACACTGTTTGTAAATATTAGGAAAGATGTATCTAGTGTTGAAAAGGTTAGTCACCTACAACCATGGCTATTGCAGAGATAAGGCACAGAATCGTGACGACAACGATGAAGACCCCCGTAAACTCAAGCCGGGAGAAATAGATCCCAACGCCGAGACGAAACCTGCGAAACCAGACCCGATTGACATGGATGAAGATGGTAAGCTGGAACACTTAGTTTCATCACAGATAGTTGAGACACGCCATGTGATTTTGTACCTAAGAACATGTGTGATTTTACATGAAATATATTTACAGAAACCGATATTTTCTGTAAATGACGTCGAAAGATCACAACATTTTCATGGCAAATTCTGAATAGAATACGGACAGTTTCGTCAATGTTCGACATCAATTACGAAAAATATTGTAAATTCTGTAAATATCTTTCGTGAGACACCGTACATGTTCTTAGATAGAAAATCACATGGCGTGTCTCAATTGAACGTGCCTCCATTCTGACATTTGACAGGTCCAACTGACACATTTGGGCATTTGGTTCAATCTCCTGGGACTAGGGCTAAGTGATTCATTGTAGTAAATGTGTCCAATGTCAGAATACTATCTTTCAATGCTGAAAGTTTTAATTGTACTTTCAGTTCTGAATACAATTTATCTGGTACAGGTATATTCCCATCTGTATGTTGAACAGTCATAAAACTCCAGTCTGACAGTCAATCAATCGCCGATACATAGTACCAGTAGTATAACCACTTGGACCGGTAATGGCGAATGGATGGAAGTTCCGCTACTTGTGTTTTCATGCAAGCTAATTTGAGACCCGCCATGTGATTTTGTACCTAAGAACATGTGCGATATCTAGTGAATTTTTTTGACAATAGTTTCTTTAAATGCCATCGAAAGTTGACGAAATGTTCATATATCGATGGTCTAGTAACAAGGTTGTAAGTGCTATGCTTTAGCATAGCAGTTACGACCTTATGTTACTAGACCATCGATATGTTCAGAAAACAGATACAAATCTGCTGTTAACCCTTAGACCGCTACTCACAACAATTGTCGTCTGCTGTTGCTTTTATATCTTGCCTTATTTCTCAATAAAAACATGGTTTGACAGCACTTCAGAATCAATTCCAATGGAAATGATTCTGAAGTGCTGTCAAAGCATGTTGTAAATTAATGTTGTAAATTCTAATGTGCTGTCAAAGCATGTTTTTGATGATAAAAATGGAAAATAAAAATAAACGGCAGACGACAACAAAAATAAGATATCTGTCTAAGGGTTAAATGCTCGTTTACCAACTGTTTTCCCACATTTGATTCACATCTGAGACCCAGTGCCTTTGAACGCAAATCACTGCATCTCGGTGGGTGGGTGGTGGGAGCACGCGATGGGTAATTTAACGATCGGGGTTCATCCTTACCGGAATTCCGACTGGAGACCTGGTTTGACCCTCACATACGTCTTTGGCATTTTGTATGTGACAGTTGAATCTGGTTATACCCCTTATGTGATATTACGATTATTCGTAATCCTATTTTAGGGGAAGGGGCCAAGTGACTTTGGTGTGGTATGGACCTGCCACCAGGTCAGGTTATTCTAATTTCAGGGCTGAATATATTGTTTCTCGATGTAAATATTCAGTTCTGATTTTGGAATTTTCCCCCCAATGCAGCAGGTTAAAATGGGATCGAACCCGTTTGCCCGGCCTTACATGACCATAGCTGTTGATAGGCCGTTAAACACCAATAAACAAACAAACAAACACTGCATCTCGTGCCCTGTTACAGAGCTGGAGATGTTGTCCGAAGCCCGGGCTCGGCTCGCCAACACCCAGGGCAAGAAAGCGAAGCGGAAGGCACGTGAGAAGCAGCTCGAGGAAGCCAGGTCAGGACTTGTGCTTATAAAGCTTTCTGAGCGTGTTCTCATGCTCGAAATCATGTAGTTTGATTGGTCGAGGATGAGCTGTGCTATTCTTTGCACCGAGACCATATATGTGTCTGTGACTGGAGAAATGGGGCTTATGGGTTTTGCGACCAGTGTAGATCCAGTTTAGCCTGCGCATCCGCATCAATGAAACACCGGTAGTGCAAGCAATTTAGATCATGACCAGTAGCCGATTTCACCAAAATTGCTAAGTATACTTATCTAGCAAAGTGTACTTTGAGGGAGTAATCATTTATTTTTCCTGAAATGCATTATTCATATAGAACTAACGACTGCAAATATTTGATAATTAAAAGTATGCAGAATTATTACACTGAATTTATTACATTATCACAGCCAAAATGGCTGTGATAATGTAATAATTCCAGCACAAAAATATTTACACAATTCCCTAACATTTGATTACCGGAATCCCGACTGGAGACCTGGTTTGGCCCTCACATACGTCTTTGGCATTTTGTATGTGACAGTTGAATCTGGTTATATCCCTTATGTGAGTATTACGATATTCGTAATCCTATTTTAGGGGAAGGGGCCAAGTGACTTGGTGTGGTATGGACCTGGCACCAGATCAGGTTATTCTTATTTCAGGGCTGAATATATTTGTTCTCGATGTAAATATTCAGTTCTGATTTTGGGATTTTCCCCCCAATGCAGCAGGTTAAAATGGGATCGAACCCGTTTGCCCGGCCTTACATGACCTTAGCTGTTGATAGGCCGTTAAACACTAATAAACAAACAAACATTGATTGGTCCATTGCAAGTCTCCGTCCAAAATTTATATCCCAGTAAACTCCATGCCGAACTACTTTCCGTAACCGTCAGGCGCAGTTAAAATAATTCTGAAGAAAACGGAAAATAAACACATTTTCTTGATTAATTTATTTCAAATGCTGGAATTATAAGGAATGAATGGCCTTTTTGTGGAATTTATCGGGGATATAAACTTGGAAAAGTCGCGGGAATACTGGACGAGGCCTTCCGGCCTTCGTCCAGTATTCCCGCGATTTTTCCAAGTTTATACCCCGATAAATTCCACAAAAAGGCCATTCATTCCTATAATAAATTCAGTATAATAAAAATTAATTAATTTATCCTTAGTCTCGGCCAATAAACTGCATGATTTTGAGCACTCTACCTTGTCTTGTACAAATATTCCGATAAATTTAGATGTCAACAGAAAGGGAAGATAAATGATGCTAGGCATTATATTCTGTTCATTGTTTAATCATTGATGGGTTGTGCTCTAAGGGTAGAGCGTTGGATTTCAGTACCTGGGGCCCATTTCACTAAAGTTTGTACGACTAAAATGTTTGTAAGTGCACAATTATGAGTCTGTAAATTTCACATTAACAATGTTTTCTTGTAAACAATTATTGGATTTACATTTATTGAGCATAGGCTGCATATGCAGCCTATGCTCAATAAATGTAAATCGATCAATTGTAATTTTCAGACGATCCTAAAGTTGCACTTACGAACATAAAGGTCATACGAAGTTTAGTGAAACGTGCCCCAGAGTTTGTGGGTTCAATCCTCACCCTAGGCATGAACAAACACTTTCATAGTATTTCCATACCACTGGTCTTCTTTCATTTCGGATGAGACTTTAAACCGAGGTCCCGTCTCTATATGATCTTTGCTGTTACTGTGGCATTAACCGTTAGAATGCTGGAACTGAAAATAGTCGTCTGCTGTGGTTCCATATTTTGCCTTTACTCTCAATAACAACATGGCTTGCAGCATTTTAGAATCATTTTCATTGCCATTGGAAATTATTCTAAAGACGTGTGACGTCAAAACATGCTTTTGATGAGAGAAGTGAAAAACAAAAAATAACCAGCTGACGACAAAATGTAATTTAGTATTATAAGGGTTAATTCATGTCTGATGTTCATTGTTTAAACCATTATTGCTTTGGGTTACCTCACCACTCGTATATTTTCAGGCGGCTGGCGTCGCTACAGAAACGGCGGGAACTGCGGGCAGCTGGTATCGAGTGAGTATCATTTACAACATAATTCAGGCAGTTTTATACACCCATGCTAGAAAAGCTGGCGACATATAGCATTTGGACGGCCCATCTTATCCCAAAATTATTACTTATTTCTTAACCCTCACTACGCTGGAGGCGGAAATTGTCGTCTGCTGTTTTTCATTTTTGTCTTAATTCTTAACAAAAAAAACCCGGTTTTGACAGCACATGAAAATCCAGTGGAGACGATTCCCATGCGCTGTCAAAATAGGTTTTTGTCAAGAAATATTGAAAATAAAACATTTCCAGCAGACGACAAAATTGAAAGCGTAGTACGGGTTAACCAACCACATATTCAGTATAGCTTGAATGATTGCTTGTATATTCCGACACTTATACAAATAAACATGTGCAATATA
Organism: Conchocele bisecta; assembly: GCA_029237695.1. Taxonomy (NCBI): domain Eukaryota; kingdom Metazoa; phylum Mollusca; class Bivalvia; order Lucinida; family Thyasiridae; genus Conchocele; species Conchocele bisecta. The sequence continues at coordinate 201,085,929 of CM055265.1, read as the reverse complement.
CTCATGGCATCATCATTACGAATCGTTTCACCAGGCTCTATATCATTTATTGATATTTATAGGACTAGATGAACATTTTCATGGAAATATCCTAGAAAGTTATTTAATACGCGTGTAGTTGATAATTGTGGCTGTGACTGGAAAAGTGGGGCTTATGGGATTTGTGACTAGCTCCTGATCAAATAGCATAGTCATTCAGCATGCGAGACAATATTTCTAATATTACTTGAAAATGGCATCATTTTGGTTGAATAATTGTAATAATGTAATAAAAAATTGAATTGTAAAACACATTTTTTTTTACATTTTGTGGGGGCGGCATGTTGCCACCCGGTTTTAGCTTTATGCGGCGTCATACTAAAATAGGCTGGGGCAACTCTACAGTCACAGCCTCAATTGACACACGTCATGCCATTTTGTACCTAACAACATGTGCGATATCTCATGAAAAATATTTACAAAATTTTCCTTAAACCCCATTCATTTCATTTCATTTTACTTAAATCATATTGGTTGACAAATGTATCATAGTAAATGCGCAATACCACATGAATTCCGCGTTTGCTATGAAACTTTTGTCATCTTGCGATGTCATTTACAGAAAATATCACCAGTTTCTGTTAATATTTTTCATGAAAAATCACACATGTTCATATGTACAAAATCACATGACATGTCACAATTATGACCCAATCCCCCGACAGAGTGAAGAAGAAGTCGCGGCGGCGGCGCGGGGTTGACTACAACGCGGAGATTCCGTTTGAGAAGCGGCCGGCCCCGGGGTTCTACGACACGACAGAGGAGAAGTACGACCCCCTCGACCCCAACTATAAACGACTCCGACAACAGAACCTTGACGGGGAGAGGAGGTCTGAGCAGGAGGAGGTTCGTGTTCTCAATTATTCTTATTACTACCAGAGTTCGAGATAAGATTTGTATGTAAAGAGTATTATACCCCCAGATTTCAAATTGAATGCGTATATTACTTTTACAAATGTATTATTGATTTGCTTCCTTATTTAATAGGGAAAAAATGATAAAAAATAAAACAAATTTAAAAATTCACTTATTTGAGTTGCAAAACAGTGTTTGCTTTATGCAGCTCACCTAAGTAAATTTTCAACTTTATTACTGTATTTTCACTACTCATTTTCAAAATCAACACGTATTTACACATTGCTGTGAGTATTTTGTACTCCCACTTTTGATAATCAATGCATACTCTACTAAATTAAGTGCGTAAAATACGCCACTACGCACCTTATCTGGAGCTCTGTACTACATGTACTAGTTCTCCCTGACTGTGGAAATTATACTTGATTATACTCTCACAAACAAAGTTGTGGGGGAGGGGGGTATATCGGAATCCGCTTGTGTGTAGATTGGTTGGTCAGTCTGTTGGAAATTGTGTTTCCGCTCTATATCTTCTATAAAACCAATGAATGGATTTTCAAATGATTTGCCACGAATGTTTGCCATGTGTCTCGTTCAATACCCATGTGCCAAGGTCAAGGTCGCGGTCAAAGGTAAAAAAATGGACATGAAATTTTGATTCGGATATACGATAGTAAATCTGTTCATGTGTCAAAGCAATGTCTGTGGTGGATTTACGGATTATGATCACTCCTGTGATAATAAGTTTAATTATTGTTGACTATATGACATGGCTGTCCACAATATTTCACTACTATGTAAGTGCCTAACAGCACTTGTTTCACATAGAAATCCACACCGTTTATAACTTCATGTATGTGGGTCGGTGTTGCCGTTTTGTCGTGTTCATGCAGTGTACGCTTGTGTGGATATCCTGTGTGAAAACTGCTGCATAATTCAGTACAATTCAGTATTCATTGTTGATCCATGTGTATTGTTTCTTGCATGTATGTTGTATATATTTCCTTGTCGACGAGAAACTATTTAGTAAGTCAATAAATATTCTATTCTATTCTTCCTAACTATTGTGTGACAATATGTCAACACGTGATTGGCACAATGGGCTTAGAAAGTTAATTAACATATTTTCATGCATTGTTTTGAATAAAATGTGGTGGATGGCAGGCTTTTGTTTTGTATTGAAATGTATGTAAAAACAATGTTTTCTATACTTTTTGAAAATATACACAAAGAAAAAATAATTCTGGAATTAATTTTAGGGTCGGGGTGGGTATGAGAAAATGCAAGTTAATTTTGTCTGACCCTATGTCTGTGTGTCGTGTGTATAATGTGTCTGTGTCTCGTGCAGAGGGATAGAAGGAAGGACAAACAGAAGCAGAAGAAGAGAAAGGAGAACGACCTGCCAGGCCTTATTGCCGGCCAGAGCAAGTAAGTCAACACACACACTACTGTCCTGTTTCACAAGATATGGGCCCACGGCTGACAAAATGTATCTGACTATGTCCCCACAGTCCTGCTCTGTTTCACCATACATGTACCTTGCAACATTTGCGATCAGCGTAGGCCCAGACCCAGCCTACGCTGATCGCCAATCAGTCACTGAGGTAGGTTGCCGGCCATCAGTAAAAAGATTAGATTCTGATCCTCCCTTGACATGAGGACCAAGACCTATAAGTGTTGTAGATGTTGTAAAGTACCTTTTTCACATCCAGAAATCTACTTCAACCTTTGACACGCTGCATAAAAGCAAGATATTGAGACATATTACAGTTAAACACCCATATTAACATTCTTGACATTTTTTAAAAGAATGGTTTACCCAGTAAGGGATGTTCATTATTGACTGTTCAACATTTTTCAGCCGACCTATTCGTGGCTGTTATCAAACAGTTAATCACTATTTATATGAATGTATTTTTATGCCCCCGCCACCGAATGGTGAGGGGGGCATATAGTGTTACCGGCGTCCGTACGTACGTACGTACGTACGTACGTCCCGAAACCTTAACGCTGGGTAATGCTTATAATTTCTGTTTCCTTGCTCGATCTGCTTCACATTTCACACACGCATTGCTCCAATGGTCCTCTACCGCCCTGTGACAAATCCACATTCGATCCCGCCCGCTAAGCCCTAGGGTCAAGGTCACAGACTTGGTGCTTTTGAAACCTTAACGCTGGGTAAATGGCTTATAATTTCTGTTTCCTTGCTCGGATCTGCTTCACATTTCACACACGCATTGCTCCAATGGTCCTCTACCAACCGCCCTGTGACAAATCCACATTCGTCCCGCCCCCCGCTAAGCCCAGGGTCAAGGTCACAGACTTGGTGCTTTTGAAACCTTAACGCTGGTAAATGGCTTATAATTTCTGTTTCCTTGCTCGGATCTGCTTCACATTTCACACACGCATTGCTCCAATGGTCCTCTACCGCCCTGTGACAAATCCACATTCGTCCCGCCCCCGCTAAGCCCAGGGTCAAGGTCACAGACTTGGTGCTTTTGAAACCTTAACGCTGGGTAAATGGCTTATAATTTCTGTTTCCTTGCTCGGATCTGCTTCACATTTCACACAGCATTGCTCCAATGGCCCTCCTCTACGCCCTGATGACAAATCCACATTCGTCCCGCCCCCGCTAAGCCCAGGGTCAAGGTCACAGTCTTGGTGCTTTCGAAACCTTAACGCTCGGGTAAATGGCTTATAATTTCTGTTTCCTTGCTCGGATCTGCTTCACATTTCACACACGCATTGCTCCAATGGTCCTCTACCGCCCTGTGACAAAGCCACATTCGTCCCGCCCCCGCTAAGCCCAGGGTCAAGGTCACAGACTTGGTGCTTTCAAAACCTTAACGCTGGGTAAATGGCTTATAATTTCTGTTTCCTTGCTCGGATCTGCTTCACATTTCACACACGCATTGCTCCAATGGTCCTCTACCGCCCTGTGACAAAGCCACATTCGTCCCGCCCCCGCTAAGCCCAGGGTCAAGGTCACAGACTTGGTGCTTTCAAAACCTTAACGCTGGGTAAATGGCTTATAATTTCTGTTTCCTTGCTCGGATCTGCTTCACATTTCACACACGCATTGCTCCAATGGTCCTCTACCGCCCTGTACAAATCCACATTCGTCCCGCCCCCCGCTAAGCCCAGGGTCAAGGTCACAGTCTTGGTGCTTTCGAAACCTTAACGCTGGGTAAATGGCTTATAATTTCTGTTTCCTTGCTCGGATCTGCTTCACATTTCACACACGCATTGCTCCAATGGTCCTCTACCGCCCTGTGACAAATCCACATTCGTCCCGCCCCCGCTAAGCCCAGGGTCAAGGTCACAGTCTTGGTGCTTTCGAAACCTTAAACGCTGGTAAAATGGCTTATAATTTCTGTTTCCTTGCTCATCTGCTTCACATTTCACACACAAGCATTGCTCCAATGGTCCTCTACCGCCCTGTGACAAATCCACATTCGTCCCGCCCCCGCTAAGCCCAGGGTCAAGGTCACAGACTTGGTGCTTTTGAAACCTTAACGCTGGGTAAATGGCTTATAATTTCTGTTTCCTTGCTCGGATCTGCTTCACATTTCACACACGCATTGCTCCAATGGTCCTCTACCGCCCTGTGACAAATCCACATTCGTCCCGCCCCCGCTAAGGCCAGGGTCAAGGTCACAGACTTGGTGCTTTTGAAACCTTAACGCTGGGTAAATGGCTTATAATTTCTGTTTCCTTGCTCGATCTGCTTCACATTTCACACACGCATTGCTCCAATGGTCCTCTACCGCCCTGTGACAAATCCACATTCGTCCCGCCCCCGCTAAGCCCAGGGTCAAGGTCACAGTCTTGGTGCTTTCGAAACCTTAACGCTGGGTAAATGGCTTATAATTTCTGTTTCCTTGCTCGGATCTGCTTCACATTTCACACACGCATTGCTCCAATGGTCCTCTACCGCCCTGTGACAAAGCCACATTCGTCCCGCCCCCGCTAAGCCCAGGGTCAAGGTCACAGACTTGGTGCTTTCAAAACCTTAACGCTGGGTAAATGGCTTATAATTTCTGTTTCCTTGCTCGGATCTGCTTCACATTTCACACACGCATTGCTCCAATGGTCCTCTACTGCCCTGTGACAAATCCACCGTCGTCCCGCCCCCGCTAAGCCCAGGGTCAAGGTCACAGACTTGGTGCTTTCGAAACCTTAACGCTGGGTAAATGGCTTATAATTTCTGTTTCCTTGCTCGGATCTGCTTCACATTTCACACACGCATTGCTCCAATGGTCCTCTACCGCCCTGTGACAAATCCACATTCGTCCCGCCCCCGCTAAGCCCAGGGTCAAGGTCACAGACTTGGTGCGTTCGAAACCTTAACGCTGGGTAAATGGCTTATAATTTATGTTTTCTTGCTCGGATCTGCTTCACATTTCACACACGCATTGCTCCAATGGTCCTCTACCGCCCTGTGAAAAATCCACGTTCGTCCCGCCCCCGCTAAGCCCAGGGTCAAGGTCACAGACTTGGTGCTTTCGATACCTTAACGCTGGGTAAATGGCTTATAATTTCTGTTTCCTTGCTCGGATCTGCTTCACATTTCACACACGCATTGCTCCAATGGTCCCTCTACCGCCCTGTGACAAATCCACAGTCGTCCCGCCCCCGCTAAGCCCAGGGTCAAGGTCACAGACTTGGTGCTTTCGAAACCTTAACGCTTGGGTAAATGGCTTATAATTTCTGTTTCCTTGCTCGGATCTGCTTCACATTTCACACACGCATTGCTCCAATGGTCCTCTACCGCCTCCCTGTGAAAATTCAACATTCGTCCCGCCCCCGCTAAGCCCAGGGTCAAGGTCACAGACTTGGTGCTTTCGAAACCTTAACGCTGGGTAAATGGCTTATAATTTCTGTTTCCTTGCTCGGATCTGCTTCACATTTCACACACGCATTGCTCCAATGGTCCTCTACCGCCCTGTGACAAATCCACATTCGTCCCGCCCCCGCTAAGCCCAGGGTCAAGGTCACAGACTTGGTGCTTTCGAAACCTTAACGCTGGGTAAATGGCTTATAATTTCTGTTTCCTTGCTCGGATCTGCTTCACATTTCACACACGCATTGCTCCAATGGTCCTCTACCGCCCTGTGACAAATCCACATTCGTCCCGCCCCCGCCCCCGCTAAGCCCAGGGTCAAGGTCACAGACTTGGTGCGTTCGAAACCTTAACGCTCGGGTAAATGGCTTATAATCAAATATGCCTCGTTTTCTTTGGCTGCCAGCGGGGGCATTCGTGTGCCGACAGGCCACATTTCTAGTTAATAATACAGTCGAGCACCAGTATCTCGAAGGGAGCTCGTCCATATAGTCGAGATAGGACTAGGTTCGAGATAGCGATGAAGTGAAATGGTCGAATATTTTCGCGAAAAAATATGAAATCAATTTGGCCATTACACCACGAGTAAACTCACAAATTAACTAATGACCAAAGGTAGTAAGATAATCAACATTACAGGGTGGCGTAATGACTCCGTGACTTGCGTAAGTGACCAGCGTGATATGCGTAATGAATCGTGACAAACACTCAAATATATGTAGACTAACCAAGCAAACAACCTGAGGGTGGTGTGAAATTATTTTGTTTTGTTTGATAATATGTTTGGAAAATTAGTGTCAACCAAATCGACCTTTTATACAGAGGGGACAGAACGAACAGTCGAGATAGAGAACATATACGAGATAGGGCATGGTCGAGATAGCCGAGGAAATTTATATTAAACAAATAAGGATATTATCCGGGACTGTAGTGAATCATCGAGATACTGATGTTCGAGATACTGGTGCTCGACTGTAATTTCATTTCATTGATTTTATTATGAAAACCAACAAAACAATTTCTCTAAGAGAATTTAACATTCCTTTAAAAAGGAGATAATGGAAATATTGAAAATTAAAACCCTTTGAAATTAATTCTGAAACCTGGCTAGATATACAGTGTAACTTATCTATTCCGGGCAGCCATGGGATCAGTATATTTGGCCGGAATAGACAAGAGGCAGGAATAAACATTTCCAGATATTCCCTGTCAAAATCAGATTCTCCGTTCTACTTTAGTCAATAGTGCACTCATCCAGCATTATATGGCACGTTATGTCTGGTTGGGATCTCTTAGGTGGAACTGCACCAGTATTGAATTCATATCACAGCCCTCCAGATAAGCTTTGTGTCTAAAGCGAACTACACCCCATGATGGAAGGTGGGTGCAAGCGATGGGTAATTTAACGATCGGGGTTCATCCTTACCGGAATCCCGACTGGAGACCTGGTTTGGCCCTCGCATGCGTCTTTGGCATTTTGTATGTGACAGTTGAATCTGGTTATACCCCTTATGTGAGTTTTACGATAATTCGTAATCCTATTTTAGGGGAAGGGGCTAAGTAACTTTGGTGTGGTATGGACCTACCACAAGGTCAGGTTATTCTAATTTCAGGGCTGAATATATTGTTTCTCGATGTAAATATTCAGTTCTGATTTTGGAATTTTCCCCCCGATGCAGCAGGTTAAAACGGGATCGAACCCGTTTGCCCGGCCTTACATGACCTTAGCTGTTGATAGGCCGTTAAACACCAATACACAAACAAACAAAATTAAATAGGGAACAAATGATAAAAGAAATATAATAAAGTTAAAAATTCACTTATTTGAACACTGTTTGCTTTTTGCAGCTAAACTATTGAATTTTCAACTTTATGACAGTATTTTCCCTACTCAATTTGAAAATCAATGTGTATTTTCACATTGCTGTGCGTATTGTGTACTCCCACTTTTGATAATCAATGCGTATTCAGCTAAAATAATTGCATAAAATACGCCAATACGCACCTTATCTGGAGCTCTGATATCCATACATGTTGCCTTCCAACACGTGTTCTCACAGCGATTTCACTTAGGATGGTTGAAATGAATGCAGTAATGGTTTTGCCTACAAATTTAAAACTACCGTAATCGCCAAAATAGTCGCTAATTAATTACTGTGTTCATAATTATTCCGACGCTACAGTGAGTCATAGTGTGAATGTCAAACACGTGGTCAGCTATTGTGTTCCTCATTACGATAAATAGTCACACAATGTATCAGCAGACCATTATTCACACATTCACACTTTGGAACAAGGTAATTACTGGGCCGGATTATACATGTAAATATCTAATTGATGTTACCTGTTGGGGTCAGTCGGAACACGAGGTCGGAATTCGGAATAGACAAGGGCCGCAATACACTGATTAACTGTAGAAATACATAGCATTTTTTTCTGGATCAAATCAGGAGATCGGAATGAACAAGATTCCAGAATAGACAGGATCCGGAATAGACAAGGTACACTGTGTTGGAAATGATCAAAGAAAGCAAAACGTTAAATTTTGGATATCGGCCAATAAATTCTAAAATTGTTTTACACAGTAGTGTATAACATGACATGGCTGTTACAAATATGGGACACAACATACATGGAAAAATCTGAAGACGGCCCATTTCTTCAGCTACGGTCACATATACATTGTATGATGAAAATTGCACTTCAGTTTCCAAGAACCGGTGAAGAAGAGAAGCAAACTTGTACTGCCGGCACCACAGATCTCCGAGGCAGAACTGGAGGAGGTGGGTCGTCATTCTCTGCTCCTGGTCTCCAGATTCACACGATTGCTGTAGAATGTACAGTGGAACCTCTAAACCGGACACCTAGGGAGGTCCTCAGGGTATCCGGTTTAGAGAGGTTCCACTATAATTAAGCACTCCATGAAGAGTTTTTGTCATTTTCAATCGTAAACAGAAACGTCAATGAGATAAATGACGATGAAACCCGTCTAAATTAGACACAATGGGATGCCAGGGTGTCCGATTTAGAGAGGTTTTACTGTAGTAGAATTACTCAAAACTAGACCCCCAGAAAGTCCCTGTTTGCTTAATTTTGGAGGGTTTTGTTGCCATTTATCTCTCGATTATGTATATTCATGACAAAGCACACACACATGCTGATCTCTCTGATTTACTGCGGAACCTCTCTAATGCGGACACCATTGGGGCCTCCTAGGGTGTCCAGTTTCTCATAAAGATGGCAGAGCTCCAGTTAAGATGCGTAATTTGGAGGTCAATTTCTTATTTCTCCATCAAAAATGGCAAATTGGGAGTGCTTTAGAATCGTCTCAGTCTCAACGAGACGATTCTAAAGCACTCCCAACTTGCCATTTTTGATGAAGAAATAACAAAATTTCACCCCAAGTTGGTCAAATTACGCACCTTAACTAGAGCTCTGGATGGTTCAAATTTGTGGGCTCACGTATTCTTTCAATGAGCAATTAGAAAAGAATAGACATATATCATCAGCCCATGTGTGTTATAGGTGGTGAAGGTGGCGCCTAAAAACATATTCCGACGAATGTAGTATGTTATATGTATAGATCTACATCCCACGTGTTTGTTATAGGTGGTGAAGGTGGGGCTGGCCAGTGAGAGTGCCCGACAACAGGCGGAGGAGGCGGGCATCCAGAACGGGGCCACCCAGACCCTGCTGGCCGACTACAACATCACGCCCTCCAACTCCATGCTGCGCACCCCTCGTACTCCCGCAAACACAGACACCATCCTGCAGGTACGTGTTTGTATGTCTGTTAATCATTAGACCCGGCGTATTATGTATTCTCAATATTACATGATACCCAGTGATTTACCGTGATTCTGGAGGGATTTATTTCCTTGAAGTAAATATTTCCACCTAGACGTTTGCGAGACGTAATTGTCGTCACGTTTTGACGTCATTTCCGTCGAAGAAGCAATTCATACGCTGACGTCAAAATTGTCAAAGCTGGTCTAAGAGAAAATTTCACATTTTTGAAGAGCATGTAATATACCAGAGCTCCAGTTAAGGTGCGTAATCTGGAGGTTAATTTCTTATTTCTCCATCAAAAATGGCAAGTTGGGAGTGCTTTAGAATCGTCTCAATGAGACGATTCTAAAGCACTCCCAACTTGCCATTTTTGATGAAGAAATAACAAAATTTCACCCCAAGTTGGTCAAATTACGCACCTTAACTGGAGCTCTGATATACAATTTATACCACTACGATTTTTCACTTGTCATCCGAGACATAAATCCGGTATAATTTCAAAATGGCAATTGAATAAATTTATTTATATCATGGCACGAGGAAGACATTTTTTTGAGGATTTATCTCCCCTTGGCAGTGATTTTCTCTTCGCTTTATGTATCCATGTTTATGTAATAAATCCAGCTCTACCCGACACAACTTTACCAAATTCTGTATACATGTTTCTCATGGCCAATAGCTTCAATTCTAATGCACCGAAACTAGAAAGCACGCATCTGATTGGTCAATTGAAATCAGAGCCTATAAAATATGAAAAATCACAGCATATAAAATCTCCGTTTTACCAGCCTGTGTTTTACAACTTGACATATTTATGTAACCCTACGCGCTTTTGTAAACAATGGCCAGCGCTGCGGGGAATGCAAATATTTCCAAATTAATTTCGGTACATTTTCGGTTATCCATTCGGCCATATTGACATGTACAACCCAAAGCGGAAAAGAGAATCTACCAACGGCTGACAAACGTGGCTTCAGTGTGGTGGCCCTTCAACAAATTCCTAAAAATATTACCCCACCCGCCCAAAATGCAGAAGAATTTAATAAAGTGCTCAAATGCAAACTCAATATGCCAGTACCAGCCTATAGCTTTACGAATTCCAATGTGCACATACATGACTATACATAATAAACTGTATTGCAGATGGGTATTCACCTGAATTAGGCGTAAATCCAGGGAAATCCTAGGCCTGTTGACACAAGTTGTTGCTGACATTTCCTTTGTAAAATCACACGAACCCAATGCAGAATTGTTGGCATTTCTTTAAATGAATAAAAGCAAATAACTGTTGCAACTACACATACAAAAGCAATACAATAGTTAATATAAACATTACAGTTGAATAAATGTATAGATGTCTTAGAAAAAGTCCCGTTAATCTCTATTTGAAATGGGAATATTCTTCGGCGGAGTTAAATTTCTTCAAATTCATTTGGTGTGAGGCGGTTATTGAGATGACGACAACAACCTGCTGACGTAATGAAAAAGATCACTGTTCGTGATATGCTACGACGTTTATAGAAAGCGGGGAGCACACTTGGTGCATTAGAATGGGGATAACCATGCTTTGTTTTTCGATTTGGAGCGGTATGTGTGAGGTTTTATGGTCTGTGAATCAGTTTTACGGCTCCGCTGACGCGTCGCCGTAAAACTGATTAATTGATTCACAGACCATAAAACCTCCCACATACCGCTCCAAATCGAAAAACAAAGCATGATTATCCCCTAATTTACATTTTATCTCGCCATGGCAGGAATATATAATTTCCCCATTATGTGTCCTTTTTTTGGCAGCCATCTTGAATGGCCACCGTTGATTGTGAGGGAATGTAACATGGGGGGGGGGGAGGGGGGCAGTGGTTTGTATTTGCCCTTGGATTCTGCATGTACTCTGAAATTTTGTCATCTTTTGACGCCATTTACGGAAAATATTGTAAATTTTGTAAACATATTTCATGAAATTACGCAGATGTCCGAAGGTACAAAATCACACTGCATGTCTCAATTATGTGTAACAGGAGGCCCAGAACATCATGGCCCTGACGAACACGGAGACACCCCTGAAGGGCGGGCTGAACACGCCCCTGTACAACTCGGACTTCAGCAGTGTGAACCCCCAACGCCAGGCCGTCCAGACCCCGAACACCTTGCTGGGCACGCCCTTCAGGACCCCGGGGCATGGCGGAGACGATGCAGGTATTGTAATCACACTAAACATTGTTCAGTTACCCTACTGTCTTGTTTCACGTTTTGCCTCCGACAAACTTTTGGCTTTTGGCTTTTAAACAGATTTAATCTAAATAATAGTTAAATGAAACTACATTTATTAATAACCAAAACCCCCCCCCCCCCCACCCACAATTTAACATTTGGCTGCTATGGTTTGTGCTATGTTTCGTTCTGACCTTTGTATCCCCAGGCATGACCCCGGTGTTGCCAGGCCAACCGGGAGTTACCCCACTGAGGACCCCGATCCGGGACAAGCTCAATATCAACCAGTCGGACGACATAGACCCAACAATGTTTGACAAATTTCAGCAGGTGAGCTGTCCGGATATGTTAATGATGTTTTGTGTTATTATATTTCATATACATGTACATTATTTGTTGGAATTTAGCGTGTGTCATTAATCGCCATTAATCAGCCATTTTGACCATATTTAACAACCTGTTTGTGGTGTAAGTAATAGTTATAGTTCATATAGTGAATTTTTAATAAAATAGTTTATTAAAAATTCAATATGTGAACAATAACTATCTTATTGTTGGCCCAGCCCCTTCGTGTGAACATGTCTGTTGGAATGAAGCCCCGCCCATAAATACTACTACCTTACTGGCGGTTTGACATTGAATCGATCGAGCACTCGTGGTGACCTGTTTCAGGAAATTACGTCAACAAGGCGGGAACCTCTGGCTCTAAAATATAACTTTCTACGTATTGAAACATTAAAATTTAATTTAATAGATACTGGCGAAAGCGTCGCAATATGCGATTACTGTAAACCAACTAAATTTCAAGGCTACTAAATTTCGCGATTTTCGTACCTGGCCATTTTCGCTGTGATTATCGTTCGCGGTATGATGACGTGCGCTATTAACTTTCGCCACCAATTTTGGAAATAATTTGTTTTCATTACAATTTTTGACTCGGAAACAGAACTGCTGAATCAAATTGGTCCTTTGATAAACTCGTCCACAAACCCAATCCAAAGAATAGACAAGTTTTTCAGTGAACGAAACGAAGGAACGGTCGTCGCGACAACAGCTGCTACATTGGGCTGACCTCGCTGTGTCAATCGTAATCCTCCATTTAAGTAAATCAACAATAGTTGCGTGTGAGATATCTTCAACCTGGGTATATAAACCGCATAGTACTGATTCCAATTGTCCGCTGATGTATTAATCAATATTGTATTGAATGAATTTCTAACGTTGTAAACCAATACGAGAATCTGCAAATTGGTCTTCTAGACTTCCCGCTGATGCAGTAAGCTGTGTTTTGTCAGGATAGCGGTCCGATTCAGAAAAAAACAGGCGTTTGTGTATGTGCGAATGACGTCCGCTATCGTTTGTATTAATCTTTGAATTATCGGTGTGACTAAAGCGCCCACGGCGTGGATTTTCACTTGCTTCAAATTGACACCGAGGCATCTCTTTGAACTCGACAGCACAACAAGCTGACTTGTTACAGGCGTGTCACTTTAGACCAATCAGAGTCGGGTAAACAATAGATGATAATGGTGTTGTAAATTTATCCCGAAGCTGTTTTGTACGAGTTTTCAAACTATTCATATACATGTATTATATAATTTATTATGTCTACTGGAATACACGTATCAATATAGTTCATTCAAGACAACCACAATTAACTAGTGTTACCACATAACACCGACATATATGGAAAAGGTAAATGTAGTTAAAAAGAGGCCCGCATCTATTAGCAGAATATTTTTAACAATCTTAGGCTAGAAAATGTGGAAATATTCGCGGAGATTTACGTTCGCGGCTTTCAATCCCTCTCGAAGAACATGAAGGTATCTCGCGTGCGAATATTAGTTGGTTTACAGTAATTGACACGAAACGCTGCGCTTTCACTGGTGAGAAACTAGGGCAAACAATAATTATCCCCTCGCTGAGGCAAGAGTGTCTAGGGATGATGCTTTGTTTTTGCATACGACCCATGTCCGACCGCCCAAGGTCAAGGTTGCTGAGAACTTATGTTCACATTGTTTGTAAGGCAAAAATGTTAAAATAATAAATTTTCTTTTTTTGTTATCAAGGCTGCCAGTACAACCCACCGTTCGCATTGACCTAATGGAATAACTGAAAATAAATCTGATAGAACCTGATTCACACTGCGATCCTACATTGCAGCTGGACTCGCAGGACCACTTGAAGCGAGGGCTGGCGGGCCTGCCGACCCCGAAGAATGACTTTGAGATCCTGGTGCCGGAGGACATGGTCGGGGAGGGACAGGAGGGCGGGGACGCGTCCCACTATATCCACGACCAGGCGGACATTGACGACATGGCCGATGCTGACAGGCTCGCACAGGGTACGGGGGCAGTGCGCTTAGTAGTTTACTAGTAAATCGTCACTTTTGGCTGCCTGAATGGGAATTCATGCAAACTGCAGCTACCTTTCTCTTTTAACAGTTTCATCCTTAAATAACTGGCATAGACCTGCTCATGCTGAATTTAGATTAGTTCATTAATCATATGAGGAATAGGTTTTTGTCTCACCCACGATAGTGGAAAGTGAGTTGTAGCGGTCACATTTCCGGCATTTCTGTTAGTCGGATCATTACCAAACTTCATCAATAGCTTCTGCACATTGATATCTATCCGTCCAGTGTCATTCGGGTGACTTTGACCTTCACCTTGGTGACCTTAACCTTTGTGGGACGCAAATTTTGGACATAGTCCAGATTTCGCATATACAGTCGAACCTGTGTTAACGACCACCTGTGAATAGCGACCACCTGTCCACAACGGCCAGTTAAAACCCCCCCGTCCAATTTGTTCTTCAAAAGACCTTGGAATAACGACCACCTCCGAACAACGACCAGCGACCAGCGATTTTCGTTCCCACGCGGCAGCGACCATTAGCGACCAAGTCATGTTCTGTCGGCAAAAAAAAATAACATCGCAATCGCCGATTTTCCTTTCATCACAAAACTCAGCGACATTTTTCATTGAAAAATATTGCATAACTCCATTAACGGTAACATAAAACTCGATCATTGGCTGGCAAACTGTGTTTACACAATGCTGATTCGTCTACAGTGACAAGACTAAGACTTCAAACACACGGCGCGTGTCAAGTGTAAATTTCACACATCGGGGCACAAGGCCATATCAAAGATCAATACACGCGGTTGCTGACATCAGTCACGTAGTCCACACTAGACTGGTACCCTGTCTGATGCGCAGCATATATATCGTTATTCCTAGCGACCGGGAACCAGTCTAAAGTGACACGACAAACGTGTTTATATGAATTGTGTCTCGATCTCCGACAAATCCCGGCTTATTGCATTAGCGACCAGACCAGGCAGTGGATTCGCGTAGTCTGCCCGTGGTTTACATGGTTTACAATGCTCGCGAATCTCTAATTAAAAACATCAGTAATTACGTCAGCGGACATTGCCAATTCGTCATAGGCTGCTTAAATATTCAGACTTGACCAGGATAGTATACAGTACATTGGACAGAAAGCAAATAAGCCTGGTGTTCTCTCCTGATTTGGACACCTAGCTCGTGTGGGTTACTGGACTTGACGCATTCAATGAAATATTTTTTGTTTAAAAAAACTCGCGGTTTTCACAGGCCGCTTCACATAGGCTATCGTTTTAATACAGACTATATGACCGTTATTAATTTCAACTGGTGGTGTGAAATACTAATGGTCATGCTAAATTAAACCACTTACATGTAATTACGACAAGCTATTAAATGATGCACCAAAGCGAGCCGCGAGATATACTTATCGTGAAGATAATTACTCCCCTTTGTATATAATTTCCAAAGCGAGGCTGGGTTCAGAACACTAACAACAAGATGACAAAACAAAATAAATTGACTATTTTAGCCATTTTCGTGCAATTTTTAATTGATGAAAAGCATGCATATATATTACAATAGAATGCTAAAAACATGGCCGACTTTGTTGTGAAACTGGGTAAATGTTCGACCCTTGGAACAACGACCACCTGTCAACAACGACCACTTTGGCCACTTCCCTTTGCCGGTCGTTGTTCACAGGTTCGACTGTATCTTGATCCGTTAGTGACTAGTCGTATCATTACCAAACTTCATCAATAGCTTCCTCACATTGATCTCTATCCATCCAGTGTCGTTCGGGTGACCTTTACCTTTGTGATCTTAAAGTTGCGGGACTTAAATTTTGGAGATAGTCCAAATTTCACATATTTCTTGATCCGTTAGTTGGATCATTATTAACATTCATCAACAGCTTCCTCATACTGATATCTATCCATCCAGTGTCATTTTGGTGACCTTCGCCTTCACCTTGGTGACCTTGACCTTTATGGGACGTCGGATCCTTACCCAACTTTATCAATAGCTTCCTCACATTGATGGTTATTACTGTGTCATTCGTGTGAACGTGACTTGACCATGGTGACTAACAATGGTGTCAGCAATTTTGGATGTACTTCCAAGTGTTGAATGTCTCTTGATCCATTAGTCTGATTCTTATAAAGCTTCATAAACAGCTTCGTCACATTGATGGCTATCCAACCAGTGTCATTCAGGTGACCTTGACCTTGGTGTCAACAATTTTGAACGTACTTCGAAATGTTGAATATCTCTATTGAATAGCTCTTGATCACTTTGGTGTCAACATTTTTATTTTTCCCGAAATGCATTATTTCATATAGAACTAACCGTTGCATATATTTGATGATTAAAAGTATGCAGAATTATTATACTGAATTTATTACATTATCACAGCCAAATTGGCTGTGATAATGAAATAAGTTCAGTATAATAAAAATTAATAAATTTATCCTAAAATTGAAAATTTCTCCCTCAAAGTATACTTTGCTAGAAAAGTATACTTTGCAATGTTGGTGAAATGGGCTACTGGACACTGTCTTTCAGTGCTGAAAGATTTTATTGTAATTTTAGTGCTGAATTTACAGTACTCTCCTAGACAGGTGCATTTGTGCTGCATTCCTGTATATGACCTTCCAGTTGAACGGATGTATAACCACAAACAATCAATCCATCTACTGTACATTTGTATTTACTTTTTCTAGTACTAGGCTTGTGTTGTGGCCGAGAGGTTAGAGCACTGGACTTCAATACCAGAGGTTGTGGGTTCAAACCTTGCCCTAGGCATCAAACATAGTACTTCCATCCCACTGGTCTTGCCGATGAGACTTGACCCTTCCACCCCTAAGTAACTGGACTTTGATATGTTTTTCAGACTAGTACCTTTATGGAAAGGGCGTGTTTTTGCTGTAAAAAATATGAAAATTACTTGCAACAAGTGCAGATCCTGATGAGACGGCTCGTTACGAGCCGGCTCATCTGGATCTGCACTGTTTGCAGACACCGCTATAGCGGACTTTCGCGTTCAAAGTGTTAAATCGAGGTCCCGTTCCTACATTACCTTATCTGTTGCTGGGACATTAAACCCATTCACTTCTCTAGTAATACCTGTGTTCATCATTGCTGTCACAGCTGAGAAAGAGATGAAGCTGCGATCCCATGCTGTCCAGAGAAGCCTACCCCGCCCGGTGGACGTCAACGAGAATGTACTTCGTGATGTGGGGCCGAATGATCCGCCACTCTCCGAGCTGCAAAAGGTGGGTTCCACAATAACCCTAAATACTCGGGACACAATTTATTCTGGGGCGCACACATTAACGTATGGTTTCTCACAGCAGGGAATATCTAAAGATCAATAGTCGGTATCGACTGGCATGTTGTTAATCGGCACCTATTGTGGATTATGACACACCTGGATAGGTCAAGGTCGTCCTGCAGTGGTCATCCGTGACAAACATCAATTATCTGATGTTTGCATTTGTATAGACTACGCTGGTTCCCTCACTGACCGTCGCCGGTTCTCAAACTGACTGACGAATGGTGGCGCTGTTGTATCGTACATAGAACAATAGTGAAAAAGGTGATCGGTTTGCTGGAATTCCTTGCCGGTACCGGAAAACGAATTTGACGGTATAACAAACAGTTTAAATAGCATGTTGATTCGTTTGACGGTAAATTGTGCCAGGAGGCAAATTTGCCGTTGTATCGTGTGCCGGTGTAAAGCGTCCTGACTGTATTTACAGCTAATATGGCTTTACTTGTTTATCACAATAGTATTTGGATACAATTTGTTTTAGGAAACCCCTATGTGGGTTTCCCAAAACAAATTGTGTCCAAATATTTGTAGACAATGGAAATGATTCTCAAGTGCTGCCAAACCATGTTTTATTGAGAGAAAAAAGAGAAAATATGAAACAGCGGATGACAATTGGTGTTTCCCAAAACAAATTGAATTGAATTCTATTCTAAAGTGCTGCCAAACCATGTTTATTGAGAAAAAGGGTTAAGGATTTGAGCGCCTGTTTCTTGTGATAATTGACTGACTGATTGATCTGCGACTATTCCAGGCGGAGGAGTTGATAAAGCGCGAGATGATGATCATGCTGCACCACGACTGTGTGTACAACCCGACGGCCGCCCACCTGGGTGGTGGGGCGGGCAGCAAGAAGGGGGCGGGTCAGAAGGCGGTGGTGAACCAGGCCGCCCACATCGCCTACCTGGAGCAACACCCCTTACAGACCGTCACTGAGGACGACATTGACCTGGTACGTACCGTAGAACCTCGTATACCGTGCTGTTTATTATGCCACCAAATGGTGACGGGGGCATATAGCATTACCGGCACAAACTTAACGCTCCGGTAAATATATTATTTTATTCAGCTGACAGCGGAGGCGTTCGTGTGACGACATGCCACATTTCTAGTTTTGCTTCCATGTCATTTATCTCGTATGTCTGGACCGGACTGGAATATATTTACTGTATAGAAAGATAATGCAAGTAACAAACTTTGTATATACCGTCTTTACACAGTCAGATGTTGAATGTCTTAAATTCTTAAGGGACCATTAGACTGTGTTACAAATACCCCTAGCACCATCTTCTTACATACTTACAGTAGTAGAAAACAAAATTCCACAGCAGCCCCTGCTGTCAGTATCTCGTGGACGGTGTCACATTTTCACCACTTTTTGGAACAGTCTTCATCTGTGTGATGATCTTTGAGGTTTGATCAGACAATGTTGTCTGATACAAAATCTAAGCTCCTCACACCGTTGCCATACGGCATGAAATGTCACAGGATAGGAATAGGATAGGTGTTTTTGAAATATTAAAATTACTTTCAAAAAGTGCAGATCCTGATGAGACGGCTCGTTGCGAGCCGGCTCATCTGGATCTGCACTTTTTGCATAAACCACTATAGCGGGATTTCGGGTTCAAAGGGTTAACCCTTACTACGCTGAGTTAAATTCTGTCGTCTGCTGGAAATGTTTTATTTTCAATATTTCTCGACAAAAATCTGTTTTGACAGCGCTTGAGAATCGTCTCCACTGGAGACGATTCTCATGTGCTGTCAAAACAGGTTTTATTTTTTTAAGAATACAATTTACGTCTACAGCACAGTGAGGGTTAAACGAACCCCCCCGCCCTTTGAACAAAAAAACTTAAATAAAAAGAAGAAAAAAAACTTTTGTTTACATTTCTTATGGACATTTATGTCTGCAAATAGTGTCCTACATATGACTGCCGGGTTGCCCTCTAGCCTCAAAATTTGTACTTGTCACGGCTGTCAAGTCAACTGTAAATCCAATTAAGATGTGGCTTCCATTACTCCACCATTTGCGGCATGTCGTAAAAGTGAACACCGCGGTCGTTTTTCGTTGTAACTCCCGGGTTAAACTCAAGTAACCCGAGAAGCAAAGGTACAAGCTGAGTCGTTGTTCATGTCCAACTCGAGTTGGATCTCTAGTAACCAATGACACATAAATTGTGCCGAAAATGGACTCGAATAAACACCCTCTTGCTATTTCGTTTAATAAAATAAATACGGTATGCTGTGTGATTGCAGGCGAAAGGCCTACTACAGCAGGAGATGGACGTAGTGAAGCGGGGTATGGGGCACGGGGACCTGTCCCAGGAGGCATTCTGTCAAGTGTGGGACGAATGCTACTCCCAGGTGCTCTACCTGCCGTCCCAGAACCGCTACACCCGCGCTAACCTCGCCAGCAAGAAGGAAAGGATTGAGTCTCTCGACAAACGCCTCGAGGTAACTACGATTGAGCCACACTTTCTAGTCTGTTTGGGCTGAAAACTGCTGTTCTATCGTACGATACATTAATTCCTAATCCGATTACTTTTAGGGGAGGGGGTCAAGTGACTTTGGTGTGGTATGGACCTGGCACCAGGTCAGGTTATTCTAATTTCAGGGTTGAATATATATAATTTTGTTTTTTTCCCCCCAATGCAGCAGGTTAAATGCGAGATTGAACCCTTTAGCTCAGCCTTAAATTACCTTAGCTGTTGATAGGCCGTTAAACACCATTACATCAATTCAAATCAATTGTACGATTGGGTCACACTTTTTTCCACTGGGATGGACCATGTCCTAGGGGATAATGCATTGGACTTCAATTCCGGGGTTTGTGAGTTCAATTCTCACCCATATGGGCCGTGGCCTAGGGGATAATGCGTAGGACTTCAATTCCGGGGGTTGTGAGTTCAATCCTCATCCATATAGGCCGTAACCTATGGGATTATGCATTGGACTTCAATTCCGGGGGTTGTGAGTTCAATCCTCACCCATATAGGCCATAACCTAGGGGATTATGCATTGGACTTCAATTCCGGGGGTTGAGTTCAATCCTCACCCAGGCATGAAAATGTATTTCCATCCCACTGGTCTATCGGATGAGACTTTAAACTGTGGTGCCGTCTGTATATGACCTTAGCTGTTGCTGGTACGTTAAACCCGTTCACTTTCACTTTTAGAAATGGGGCTGACTATCTTTACGACCAGTGTAGACCCAGATCAGCCTGCACATCCGTGCAGTCTGATCAGGGTCTACACTGGTCGCAGGTCCGTCAATGAAGCAATGGCTTTGTTTTTGTTGCTGGTATGTTAAACCCGTTCACTTTTTTCTCCACACCTGGTGTTGAATATATATGTGGCTGTGACTGGAGAAATGGGGCTTATGGGTTTTCAAACAGTGTAGATACCGATTAACCTGTGCAGCCGCAGAGTCTGATCAGGATCTGCACTGTTCGCCATTCCACTAATGAAACAGCCGTCCCGCTTCTAACAAGCAATATAAATCATTATCGGGCTACAGGGGTTTATTTGATCGGGAGCTACACTGGTCGCAAATCCCATAAGCCCAATTTCTCCAATCATAGCCATATATAGGATTTGCAGAATCTGAACATTTAACGAATCAAAGATGAGTTGAATAATAAGATACATGTATAGGTGATCAGCTTGTTCTCTCTATTTTGGTATTTTGTCTACACACCGAGTTAATCCATGTATATTTCATCCACACTTCGGGTGTGCAGTAAGTGTTTCTTGTGAATTGGGTGTTCTGTTTTCTTACCGTATGGTTTCATTAAATATATTGATGAATGAATAAATGACCATACAATTCAGTAAATCCACAGCATCCCTATTGCCTTGTATTTCCATATTGTCAGCACTTGATGCTGTATGTTTTGGACATTTTTGATTCCCAATTGTTAAACCTAATTCCAGACATACCAATGCCTGGATGTTTACTTGCATCCATTGGTCGTGAACATTATTAGTCATCAATGATGTAAATTTGTCATCCAGGTTACTGACCAAGGGTGATAGCAAGGGTGGGCATATTTCATTGCTCTTGAGGTTCTATATGTCCATCCGTATGTCTGTACGTGTACATTTACGTCGAAAAGTCGAAATGTTTGTAAGAGTTTTTCCAGTTAGTGTCCAGGGGGTCGTTTCACTAAACTTTGTACGCAAAATTATGATAGTCTGTAAATTTCACATTAGCAATGTGTTTTTGTAAACAATTATTGGATTTACATTTATTGAGCGTAGGCTTCATATGCAGCCTATGCTCAATAAATGTAAATCCATCAATTTAAATTGACAGACTATTCTAAATTTGCACTTACGAACATTTTAGTCGTACGAAGTTTAGTGAAACGGCCCCCAGTATGCCACGGCGACATATCCATGTTTTTCAAACATAATGTCTAGTTGAACTTGCGTTAATTATCCCTGTTGTGTTGCAGAATAACAGACAGTGTATGACCAAAGACGCCAAACAGGCTGCGAAAATGGAAAAGAAATTAAAAATTTTATTAGGAGGATATCAGGTAGGTATTATTTGCTCCGCCTGCTACCACTGATATTCACCATTATTCTTAACCCGTACAATGCTGAATTAAATGTTGTCGTCTGCTGTTTATTGTTTAATTTTCATGTTTATCGACAAAAACATAATTTGGAAGCACTTTAGAATCATTTCCAATGGAAATGATTCTAAAGTGCTGCCAAACTATGTTTGTATTGAGAATAACGACAAAATGAGAAGCAACAGCAGACGACAATTTTCCTTTCCAGCATTCTAAGTGTTAAGTTTGTACATAATTTAGAACATTCAATAAACTTTAACATGCCTGTGAATTGATGTCCATCTGGGGGCCGTTTAACTAAACTTTGTATTAAGACTAAATTGTTTGTAAGTGCAAAACTATGATAGTCTGTAAATTTCACAGTAACAATGTTTTCTTGTGAACAATTATTGGATTTACATGTATTGCAGCATAGGCAGCCTATGTTCAATACATGTAAATCCATCAATTGAAATTTCATGACGATCATAAATTTCTTCTTACGAACATTTTAAGTCGTACGAAGTTTAGTAAAACGGGCTTCAGATGAATATATAGTTGCTAGTGGGCTAATAATGAGCTAGTTCACAGTGCTGATTTTATTGCAAAAAAACAAACTATTTTTCAATGGGTGGGGGGGGGGGGGGTAGGAGCTGGGGGGGGGGGGGGTCTAAAAAATAAAATGGAATTGACTCTGAAACCTGGCTAGATAGCTTGGAAATGATGTAACTAAGAAAACAAGCTAGATTTTGAAAATTGGTCCACAAATTCTAAAATTATTTCTTAAATAATATACATTTAGACACCATGTTAAAGGAAAAGATGGAATTTCATGTGTCAGTAGACAATTTTCCTTATGCGGCGAACTACTTCTACAGTTCTTGGCCGATTCTCTTCATATTTGGTGTACAGCCATCAAGTGCAGGAGTACGTAACGTAAATATTTTTGCTGTTTCACTGTTCCATCCGCAGTTATGCCCCTTTTTCGACTCTGAAAAATATTTGTTTTCTTGTCTGGCGAACTGCTTCTACAGTTTTTGGCCGATTCTCTTCATACTCGGTATACATTCCAACCATCAAGTACAGTAGTGCGTAACATAAACTTGTCCCTGTCCCACTGATCCTTCCACAGTTATGCCCGTTTTTCGACTCTGAAAATAATTGTTTCTTCAATCACTCACTCAGTGATTGCTGTTGTATTCATGAATGCTCAACAGCGATGGCATTTTGTTTTACAAACAATTTTCTACTTATATTATTTTTAGCCAGGTTTTTTGAAAAAAAATCCAGGCTATTGGATTGGCTAAAGGCGGGCGGGCGGGCGGGCGGCGTCCACAATCAATGTTAAGTTTTCGTGTTTGAGTCCATTTCTTTGTTACTGTACCACCTAGGACCACCAAACTTTCACAGCTTCATAATCAAGGGGTGCCCACCACATATCACTATCCAACATATTACTTTTTTTTTAACTTTACCCATTTTTTCCGCGCAGTCGACTTAGCCATTTTCAATGTTAAGTTTTCGCGTTTTCAATGTTAAGTTTTCGTGTTTAAGTCCATTTCTTTGGTACTGTACCACCTAGGACCACCAAACTTTCACAGCTTCATAACCAAGGGGTGCCTACCACATACAACTATCCAACATGTGACCATTTTTTTACCTTCACCTATTATTTCTACGTAATTGACTTAGCCATTTTCAACGTTAACTTTTTAACGTACGTCTGGTTAAATGTTTTGGTTAAAACTTTTTCGTTATACTATGTTTCTGCAACTGCTTCGCCCATTACCTTGAAACTACACATGGGTGTTTATCATCGTCCATATTTTCATTCTAACCCCCAACCGTGCGGCCCCTGTGCGCAATATCAAGGTCAAATTACTTTGAATTTATTTGTTAAAGTTTTTTCGTGTACTATATCTCTGTAACTGCTTCACCCAATACCTTGATACTTCACATGGGTGTTTATCATCATTGTCGCACCCGCTTGCGGAAAGCGCGATATCGTCGGCATTTTGGCATACGTCCGTCCGTCCGTCCGTACGTCCGTGTGTCCGGTTAAAGTTTTTTCGTTAAAGTTTTTCCATCTACTATATCTATTTTTTTAGTGTCCATGCCTCGCCCCAAGGCGCGACATGCAGGCCACTGCCATCTAGTCTACAAAAAGTGGGTATAATTATGTTGTCCAAGTGTCCATGCTTGGAAAAAAACTGACCTTCGTGGCTTTGCCTCGTTTCTTGTTTTAGCTTATATTTATGGGTAGGAATTGGCTCGAAGACCTTCCAAACCTGGGCATTTGAGCCCAATTTGAGCTCGTTTGTTTCTGAATTTACTAATATCTTCCACATCTGTACGCTGCTGCTCGCTCTTTATTCCAGTCTCGCGGCCAGGGATTAACTAAACAAGTGCAAGAGTTATATGAACAATTGGAACAAACATATGTGGAGACGAAAACATTCGAAAATTTACGGCAACATGAAATTGGAGCGATACCAAAACGACATGAGGTGGGTCTATATTACATTATTCCTGTAGCCAATTTCATCAAAATTGCAACATATTCTTATCTAGCAAAGTATAGTTTGAGGGAGTAATGATTTATTATACCCCCCGCAACAAGTTGTGGGGGGTATACTGGAGTCAGGTTGTCCGTCCGTCGTCCGCCCGTCCGTCCGTCCGGGCACACATTAGGGTACTTATGTGGCTAGCCCCACAGGGTTATGGGCTTAGTAAAGGATAGGGTTGGTTACAATTAGCCACCTAAAAAATCCTTTTATGTGGCTAAAATTCGTTTTATGTGGCTAATATTTAACATGTGATAAGCCACATAAGTATAGTACTGTAAGAACGTCCGTCCGTCTGTCCGTAAACTTAACATCAGAGAAATATTGTTATAACTTCTATTTCCTTCATCTAAAATGCTTAATATATTGCACACATGCATTCCTGTAAGGCTCTACTACCATGCTGTGCCAAATCCATGACCGTCCAACCCCCGCTGATCCCAAGGTCAAGGTCAAATACTTAGTCTCTTTTCAAAACTTAACATCAGAGAAATATTGTTATAACGTCTATTTCCTTCATCTAAAATGCTTAATATTTCACACATGCATTCCTGTAAGGCTCTACTACCATGCTGTGCCAAATTCACGACCGTCCAACCCCCGCAGTGATCCATGGTCAAGGTCAAATACTTAGTCTCTTTACAAAACTTAACATCAGAGAAATATTGTTATAACTTCTATTTCCTTCATCTAAAATGCTTAATATTTCACACATGCATTCCTGTAAGGCTCTACTACCATGCATTCCTGTAAGGCTCTACTACCATGCTGTGCCAAATCCACGACCGTCCAACCCCCGCTGATCCCATGGTCAAGGTCAAATACTTAGTCTCTTTACAAAACTTAACATCAGAGAAATATTGTTATAACTTCTATTTCCTTCTGACATCTAAAATGCTTAATATTTCATACATGCATTCCTGTAAGGCTCTACTACCATGCTGTGCCAAATGCACGACCATCCAACCCCCGCTGATCCCAAGGTCAAGGTCAAATACATGGTCTCTTTACAAAACTTAACATCAGAGAAATCGGTTATAACTTCTATTTCCTTGCTCGGATCTGCTTCACATTCACGTTCGTGCCGCCCCTGCTAAGCCCAGAGTCAAGGTCACAAGCCCACACACTTGGAAAATTTTACATATTTAGGGGTACCTGGGCCCACGCGGGGGGGTATTCCGTAAGCCTCTCTTACTGACCAATCTAGTTTTTCCTGAAATACATTATTTCATAATATAGAACTAACGACCGCATATATTTGATGATTAAAAGTATGCAGAATTATTATACTGAATTTATTACATTATCACAGCCAAAATGTCTGCGATAATGTAATAAATTCATTATAATAAAAATTAATAAATTTATCTTTGCTAGATAAGTATACTTTGCAATGTTGGTGAAATAGGCCACTGATGTATGCTAGTTGGTGCTGGGACTTTGAAATTAGTACCTAATATTGACTGATTATAAAAGACAATACAATTTATGCTCCCCGAAATATTTTTCGGAGGAGCACATAGTTACCGCTTTGTCCGGTGTCCGAGTTTTACGTTAAAGATTTTCAAATTGCTATATCTATGTGACTGCTTGGGGTATGAACTTGAAACTTTATATACACATTGATCACCATCCATCCATATTTTCATTGTATACCCTACCCATGCTGCCCAAGGTCAAATGACTAAACTTTTTGTTAAAGTTTTACGTTCAAGTTTTTCAAATTGCTATATCTCTGTGACCGCTTGCGATATCAACTTGAAAAATATACACATTGATCGCCATCCATATTTTCATGCACAGGAGTTAAAGTTTTTCAAATTCAATTAAATTCAAATTAGCTTCCAAATATTTATTGTGACTAAATTGAGATTATGATATTAACTTGAGACATCATATACACATTGATCACCATTTATTGTGATTAATAAGCATACTACACCTATACCCAGGGTCAAGGACTTTGAATTTCAATCCAGGCGTCATCGGGGAGCATTTGTCTGATTTATCGACCGTTTACATTTGCTCCAGTATTTGTAAAAAACGGTACTTATCTGAATATTTTAGTAGCCAAAACGTCCATTTCTGAAATATTAGCTGCCAAATGGCTACTGCGGCTACCGGTAGCACCAACCTAGGTCACATATCTGTAGTCGATTTCATCAACATTGCAAAGTATACTTTCCTAGCAAAGCATACTTTGAGGGAGAAATTTTCAATTTTAGGATCAATTTATTAATTTTTATTATACTAAATTTATTACATTATCACAGCCAAAATAGAAATTTTCAATTTTAGGATCAATTTGTTAATTTTTATTATACTGAATTTATTACATTATCACAGCCAATTTTGGCTGCGATAATGTAATAAATTCAGTATAATAATTCTGCATAGTTTTAATCATCAAATATATGCAATCGTTAGTTCTGCATGAAATAATGAATTTCGGAAAAATCAATGATTGCTCCCTCAAAGTATACTTTGCTAGTAAAGTATACTTTGCAATTTTGATGAAATCGGCTACTGGTGCTATGCTGGTAAGGTCCCTTTTCTCGGTCAGTGGCTGAAATATGCATGGATGTTCAGTTAGTTTGATAATACATAAACAATCTGTATCTTGTGTTTCAGTCGTTGACAGAAGACGTACAGAGACAGACGGACAGAGAGCGGGAATTACAGAAACGTTACAGTGACCTACAGTTCCGGATGTCTCTCATGTCTGCCAGCTGATGTCTATGTGTCGTATATAAACTACTCGAACATCAACTGTCGGAGGACAATAGATTGACAACTCGTGTTTTATTTGTCGAACGACATCACATGACGTTACCAACTGTCTGTTCCACATTTTTCTGCCAACATACTTTTGGCTATTTAAACACATTAGTTCTAAACAATATTTAAATGTAAGTATTTTATAATCAATAACGAAAATGTCACCCTCCCAAATTTTTTTAATTTGATGAAATTCATCAAAATATTGAAAGGGTCGAAAAGTCAAGGAGGGTCGAAAAATGAAACCTGGCTAGATAGCTTGGAAGTAATGATGTCATTAAGAAAACACATTAGATTTATATGATGACATTTCATCAATAAAACATATTTGGGAGGGTGACATTTTAGTTATCGATGAGAAAGTTCTTACATTTAATTAATTTTTAGATTTACTGCGTTTAAAAGCCATAAGTTCGTCGGCAGTAAAACGTGCAACAGACAGTAATACCACAGCATAAACAAGTCTGTGTTATTTTCAATGAAAACCACAACATATGTGCTCATTCTGTAGCATAAAACATTAACCTGATAAATTGAATACGATGCTTACGTATTTTGGTATCAAATTTATCCGGTTCGGCTCGGAAACAGAATTCTTTGACGAGACACAAAATTCCTACGTGTTTCCTAGCCTTGCCTGATAAATATGATATTAACCCTTTCAACGCCACATGCATGTATAGTGGTATTGGCAAAATGTGTAGATCCTGATGAGACGGCTCGTGACGAGTCGTCTCATCAGGATCTACACTTTTTTCAGAGCACGCCCTTTTCATGAATGGACTTGTGACGGTTGAATTGGTTACAAAATTAACATACCAAAATCCATTCCAGTTATATAAGGGTGAAAGGGTGAAAATACACCATCCTGGTATTGTCTATGTGTACATGTGTTGATCTAATGTCTGATCTAAGTAGAACATCTCTCCTGGAAAATATTAATAAAATTTCCCGTAAATGACGTTGAAAGTTGACCAAATGCTCGGAGCAAATGTGGAATAGAATCCTGCATTTTTAGCCAGGTTTTTTAAAAAAAAATCCAGGCTATTGGATTGGCGAAAGCCGGGCGGGCGGGCGGGGGGCGACGGGCGGCGTCCACAATCAATGTTAAGTTTTCGTGTTTGAGTCCATTTCTTTGTTACTGTACCACCTAGGACCACCAAACTTTCACAGCTTCATAATCAAGGGTGCCCACCACATATCACTATCCAACATGTTACTTTTGTTTTTAACTTCACCCATTTTTTCCGCGCAGTCGACTTAGTCATTTTCAATGTTAAGTTTTCGTGTTTTCAATGTTAAGTTTTCGTGTTTAAGTCCATTTCTTTGGTACTGTACCACCTAGGACCACCAAACTTTCACAGCTTCATAACCAAGGGGTGCCTACCACATACAACTATCCAACATGTGACCATTTTTTTACCTTCACCTATTATTTCTACGTAATTGACTTAGCCATTTTCAACGGTAACTTTTTAACGTACGTCTGGTTAAATTTTTTGGTTAAAACTTTTTCGTTATTCTATATCTCTGCAACTGCTTCGCCCATTACCTTCAAACTTCACATGAGTGTTTATCATCGTCCATATTTTCATTCTAACCCCCAACCGTGCGGCCCCTGTGATCAATGTCAAGGTCAAATTACTTTGAATTTATCTGCAACTGCTTCACCCATTACCTTGATACTTCACATGGGTATTTATCATCATTGTCGCACCCGCTTGCGGAAAGCGCGATATCGTCGGCATTTTGGCATACGTCTGTCCGTCCGTCCGTCCATACGTCCGAGTGTCCGGTTAAAGTTTTTTCGTTAAAATTTTTCCATCTACTATATCTATTTTTTTAGTGTCCATGCCTCGCCCCAAGGCGCGACATGCAGGCCACGGCCATCTAGTCTACAAAAAGTGGGTATAATTATGTTATCCAAGTGTCCATGCTTGGAAAAAACCTGGCCTTCGTGGCTTTGCCTCGTTTCTTGTCTATGAATATTTTGTTAACCGTTGGACGTCATTTACAGAAAATATCACTGTTTCTGTAAATATTTTTCAAAAATAAATCACACATCTCCGGTACAAAATCACATGACTCGTCTCAGATATGAGACATGCCATATGATTTTGTACCTTTCGCTACTCAGTCGGTGAAACACCCAACATACTTCTAACAATAAGTATAAATGTGGCAGTGACTGGAGAAATGGGGATTCTGGTATTTGTGTCCAGTGTAGCTCCTGATCAAATAGCATACTCCCGTAGCCTGATAATGATCTATATTGCGTGTTAGATGCAAGACAGGCGTTTCCACTGAGGCAGTGGCGTACAGTGCAGATCTTGATCAGACTATGCGTATGCACAGTCTGATCTGGATCTATGTCAATTACGAAAATGTACATGTACTTGTACAGGTAATATATGGGATTTAGTACTAAACCCATTGACCCGGCCTTAAATGACCTTAGCTGTTGATAGGCCGTTAAACCCCAACAAACAAACAAACAAACTATGCCAATCACAGCCACAAATCATCAAGCTGCTGAGTGAATTACTTGATCAGAAGTTCGATGGTCCACAAAAGCCATAAGCCCCTTCCTCCAGCCATATCCACATATAGGCACACATTCCAGGTGGGTCGGACGTAGGAACTAATGCTGTTGTTGGTATCCAATAAACTACGAACATGTCGTCATTTGTGTTACTTTTTAAACTCCTGCAGATGGTCATCAGGCTGAGCGGTACTGCTACTGACCTGCTATACCTGTCTGTCGGCCAGGAAGCCTGTCACAGGTGGAAGACTCGGACCTGTGACCCAAACAATATGGCCATTGAAAATATCTGTTGTAGAAAGTATGCCTACTGAAAAATCCCAACTACCTGGTCGTACTGTATGCTTTGTTTCGCAAAATAATCGCATCACCGCACCCACCTGGTTTACTCTATGCTACGTTTCTTACACAAGTACACAAGATGGGTGGGGTAAAGGGGTATTTCAATGGAAATTATTTTCTGTCACAGGTTCGAGTCTTCCAGCTGTGTTCATACTGACATCGCTATCATACTTTAATAATTATGTGTGTTCATGACATTCCAACCATCCATTTGCTCTGGGAAAATGCTGCAACTTCCATTGAGAATTGGGCAAATTGATAAGAAGCATTGGGAGGTAGACTTCATTCATCTGGGTCTGGATAGCGTAATAGTCTAGTGTGTAGAGTATTGTACTTGAATACCAAAGGTTGTTGATTCAATGCCCCATCTTGGACATTACAAAATACTTTCTTTGCCACCCCACAGTGGGCCGTTTCACTAAACATTGTACGATTAAAATGTTTGTAAGTGCAAAAGTCTGTAAATTCCACATTAACAACGTTTTTTTTTTAAACATTTATTGGATTTACATTCATTGAGCATAGGCTGCAAATGCAGCCTATGCTCAATAAATGTAAATCCATCAATTGAAATATCCAGACGAACATTTTAGTCTTACGAAGTTTAGTGAACCGGGCCCCGGGTCTTGAGGATCCAACTTGAAAACGAGATCACGTCTCTATATGACCTTATTAGTAGGTGTTGCTAGAACGTCAAACCCTTTCACTTTTCCCTTTTTGTAAAGTTTGGGGTACACGTACTCTTTGTCCAGTGGGTGGCAGGTGGGAGTATGCGATGGGCAATGTAACGATCGGGGTTCATCCTTACCGGAATCCCGACTGGAGACCTGGTTTGGCCCTCACATAGGTCTTTGGCATTTTGTATCTGACAGTTGAATCTGGTTATACCCCTTATGTGAGTATTACGATTATTCATAATCCTATTTTAGTTGGAGGGGCCAAGTGACTTTGGTGTGGTATGGACCTGGCACCAGGTCCGGTTATTCTAATTTCAGGCTGAATATATTTTTTCTCTGTAAATATTCAGTTCTGATTTGGGATTCCTCCCAAATGCAGCAGGCTAAAATGGGATCGAACCCGTTTGCCCGGCCTTACATGACCTTAGCTGTTGATGGGCCATTAAACACCAATAAACAAACAACTCTTTGTCCATCTTTCTGTTGGAGATTTGTGTGAGTTTTCGGTTACATGTACCTTCTATCTCTATTACAGTAAGTCAGATTAGCTTGAAACTGCATATGCTTGTTTGACATCATACATATATTAATTTCATGCGGCCCCTGTGTTCAAGGTAAAATGTCTTAGAAATTTGCTTTGACCCTTACTATGCTGAATTAAATTTTGTCGTCTGCTGGAAATGATTTATTTTCAATATTTCTCGATAAAAACATATTTTGGCAGCACATGAGAATCGTCTCCACTGGAGACGATTCTCATGTACTGTCAAAACAGGTTTTTTGTTAAGAATTAGGGCGACAATGAAAAACAGCAGACGACAATTTTCGTCTCCCGCATAGTGAGGGTTAATTAAATTAAACATGGAGCAACATGGGCAGCGACGGTGAAGGTCGAAAATCACAAAATATTGTAAAGTGACTCTGAAACATGTATAGATAGCTTGAAAATGATGTAACTAAGGAAACAAAAGTTAGATTTTTAAAATCGGTCCACAAATTTAAAAAAATAACAATATTTGATGGATTTTCATCTAATAAAAAAAATTGGGGGTGATGTTTTTGTTGGATTTTATGTGTTTAATAGCCAAAAGTTTGTCGGCAGCAAAACATGGAACCCTGGAGCCCCGCAGGGACATGGATATTTTTTTATTAATTCGTTCCGACGAAATAACAATCGAATTAACAATTCGTTCCCATGAAATGACAATTTGTTCCCTCAAATTCACAATTCGTTCCCACAAATTAACAATTTGTTCCATGAAATGACAATTTGTTCCCTCAAATTCACAATTCGTTCCCACGATATAACAATTTGTTCCCACAAATTAACAATTCGTTCCCATGGGAACGAATTGTTATTTCGTGGGAACAAATTGTTAAATTGATGGAACAAATTGTTATTTCGTGGGAACAAATTAATCAAAAAAAGAATTCTATGTCCCCATGCGGTGCTTCGTATGGAGCAGACGGTAGGCTTGAGCCACAGGTTGAAGTAACGGACCGAGGTCTATAAATACATTAAATATACCTCAAAGCATTAATAAGTGAAAAAAAAACAAAAAAAAAACAAACTTTTTTTCCCACTTATTAATGCTTTTAGGTATATTTAATGTATTTATAGACCTCGGTCCGTTACTTCAACCTGTGGCTTGAACTTGGTTAGGAGGATTCAGTGAGTATAACTAGTACATGGATTGGACTGAATGTAAAACCATGGACCCTTTGACAACGGTTGGTATTTATTTACTTGTATATTTGTATACTTCACTTGTGCAGGCCATAATAATGTTTATGTCCAGGTTTTGGACTGGCAACCACACCATATACAATGTAGGCAGACTGCAGGCCGAAAAGAGGCAGCTTCTATCTGCAGAAATTGTAGATCCTAATCCTGCTGCAGTCGCACTGGCTGACCTGGGACTACACTGGCCACTCAATAAGCCCCTTCTATTGTTATCATCGTGAATTGCAATGCATGATTTTAAGTTTTGCTTATCAAATGGCAAACAATGTAGCCCATACACAGATACGCAGTTTTTATGTTTTATGTGACCAGAATAGCACCAGACCAGCCTGATCAGGGCCTACGCTGTCCACCATTCAGTCATTTAACCCTTTCAACACTAGATATCTCTCCTAATATTTGCAAACAGTAGATCATGTGGATATTATTTCATGTTTTACAAATTGGCGCTCTTTTCTGCATACTTGAACAATAATCAATGTTGGTTACTTAGGGGTGAAAGGGTTAAAGGTACATGCCCACGCAGTACATGTAGGCATAAAATGCTCTTTATAGGAATTAAATAAGTGTAAAATTGTGTCCCTATTCCACCAGTTCTACGAGTGCCCGGTATACAGATATAATCATTTAGTAATATGTATATTACTGATAGTGACTCGCGGCGGTGGTATCAGGCTATTTTCATATGCAAATGAGGCATGATATTTTTTAATTATTTATACTAATTAAATGCGTCGCCTGAAAAAATAATATTTTCAGCAGATTATAAAGTATGATCATTGCACATCAAAAAATAAATACAGAGAATAAATAGAAATGTCCGTTAACATTTTAAGGAAACATGGTTATCGCCCCTGATACCAGTGTGTGGACATTTACGTCTGATATAAAATGTATAATAATGCCAATCAATACACGGGGTAATGGCGAAGAATGTTTATTTTGCCAGAAAATGTCTCGGATGATGTCTCTGATATTAATAACATTTTGTGCCTACTGAGTGGGCATGTATTGTTATTGGTGCAAACAAAAGAATTAGAACAGACAAGTATAAGACCATGCAACAGCATATGAATCTACAAATGTCGCAAAGTTTGTAACGTCCCCTTTCTCAGCAGGTGGGCCATATGTGACCAGCTCAATTTTGTCTGATATTGACCCAGATGTCAGTGTCGGGCAATCGTATCGTTCTTCTATAAACCTGGGGCCCGTTTCATTAAACTTCGTACGACGTTCGTAAGTGCAAATTTAGAATCGTCTGGAAATGGCAATTGATGAATTTACATTTATTGAGCATAGGCTGCTAATAAATGTAAATCCAATAATTGTTTACAAGAAAACAGTGTTAATGTGAAATTTACAGACCTTCATAATTCTGCAGTTACGAAGTGAAACTGCCCCCTGTTGAATGTAACAAACATGCAAGAAGTTCTAAAATAAATATACGTGTACTACGTCTACTACTAATATGTGGCTGTGACTGGAGAAATGGGGCTTATGGGTTTTGCGACCAGTGAAGATCCAGATCAGACTGTGCATCCGCACAGTCTGACCAGGATCTGCACTGTTCAATGAAAAAGCCATCATGATTCTATCAAGCAATCGCTGTCAGACTACAGTAGAGCGTTATGTGATTTGGAGCTACACTCCTAAATCCCATTAGCCCCTGGCCCCATTACTCCAGTCACAGCCACATATAATAACAGTAATAACAATCCAAAATTTAAATATGTCCGCTACCTAGCCATACAGTAAGGAGCCCCGCAGCGGACATGATTTGTATTCGTTCCCACGATATAACAATTCTTCCCACGAATTTTTTTTTTTAATAATTCGTTCCCACTAAATAACAATTCGTTACCTCAATTTAACAATTCGTTCCCAGAGGAACGAATTGTTAAATTGAGGTAACGAATTGTTATTTAGTGGGAACGAATTATTGAAAAAAAAATTCTACGTCGCCTGCGAGGCCCCCGTAACACAGTGACTAAATACACGTCGACGAAAAACAACATAATGAACCGCGCATTGACGCTGACACAATGTGTCGTGATTAGTCCATATTCAAAAACTACTTTCGCAGACGTTTCACTGGTTGAATGACATCATGTGACATTATCCCTTACAATGCTGAATTAATTTTTGTCGTTTGCTGTTTATTTTTCTATTTTTTCTCCTTAAAACATGGTTTGGCTGTCAAACTATGTTTTATTGAGAAAAATTACAAAAATATGAAACAACAGCAGACGACAATTTTCGTTTCCTGAATTCTAAGGATTACAGAATGTATACATGTGCATTACATTATAAATAGAATACCTAAACTGCTGTCTGTTTCACGAAAGCTGAACAAATTTTACGGACAGATATATATATTGTACAATGCATTTTCGATAATATTAAATTTTAATTTCAGAAATAGTGAACCAATTTTCAAAATCTAACTTTTGTTTCTTCGTTACATCATTTTCAAGCTTTCTAGCCAGGTTTCGGAGTCAATTTCCAAAATGTTCATTTTTCGACCCTCTTACAGACCATCCTCTTCCTTTTTACCCCATGTTAAATTCCCATAGGAAAATAATATTTTTGAAATATATTAAATATTTGATGAAATTTCATCAAATAAAAAAAATGGGGAGGGTGTCTTTTGTTATTGATGAAAGAGTTCTTACATTTATTAATTAGTGTTGTCTGCTGGAAACGTTTTATTTTCAATATTTTTCGATATAAACCTGTTTTGACAGCGCATGAGAATCGTCTCCAGTGGGGACGATTCTCATGTGCTGCCAAAACAGGTTTTATGTTAAGAATTAAGGCAAAAATTAAAAACAGCAGACGACAATTTTCGTCACCTGCGTAGTGAGGGTTAATAACAAATGTTCATCGGCAACAAAACGGCAACAAAACGGGGAACAGACCGTAGTGCCTGTAGTGTCTGTAGTGCCTGTTGACACCAAACTTATCAGGCTTGGCTAGGAAACAAGGTGTATGATCACGTGGTTACAACAACAACAACAACAACAAGTACTGAAACTTCCAGAAGCCCTCCGATTCAAAGTACGTATTCTTTTATTTTGTCCTTATTATTTTGTAAGTATTATTGGATATTGTCCTTAATAGGCAACGGATTTTAATGAAATATGGCGCATCAAACGCGTCTTGTTAAGCTGCATTTGGTGGTCTCGGTACTTTGACTCTGTCCATTTTGCGCAAAAACGACATAACCACCAAATGCAGCTCATGAAGACGTGTTTGCTGCGCCATATTTCATAAAAATATGTTGCCTATTAAGGAAAATATCAAATAATACTTACTTTGGAGTGGGCGCACTTTCAACACTTTCAGCCATTGTTGTTGTTGTTGTAACCACGTGATCATGCACCTTGGGAAACAGTAGGAATTCCACGGTGCTCATGATTACTACACATTTCATGCTTGATAAAGTCGATAGCAAAAGCCACAGCCCGGTATAGTAGTATTGTATAGACTAGTAGCAAGGTACACTCGTAACACATTTGTCTTCCGTATACACTTTTATGGACATGGCACAGACGTTTGGTTTTTGTTGGCAGATATCGTTATACATATAATATCAACATGGTGTTTAGCGAAACCTCTCTAAACTGGGCACTCGGAAAACCTGAGTATGTTTAATTTTTATATGTTTCACTTTCATTTATCTCGTGATACTGCCAGAAAATTAAGTAAAAATGCGACCTACAAAATACTTTGGTGCAATATAGCACATAGCACGCTGTAGCTAAGTAAGTACATTAGAACACATTGAACTGAAAATGTTATTGATAACTGCTATATCCTTTGCAGGATACACTACAGGAGGTGAATCTGGCAGATGGCTTGTATGATCTAAAATGCTTCAGATTGATGTATGAGTGTACAGACTGCTAATGATTAACCCTTTCAACCCTGACTAATTGAAATGGACCGTGACCAATCCAATCATCACAGCAGGATTTTTTTCAGACTAGTCCATTTATAACAAGGGGTGCTTTTTCTAACAAATGGCTCGTTGCGAGCCGGCTCATTTGGATCTACACTGTTTGCAAACAGCACAAAAGAGATATGTCGTGTTGAAAAAGGTTAACACTATCTCATCACATCTTTGATACATGTTCGAGTTTTGGTTCTGCATTTACACAGCACATGTGCAATGCAAGGACATTAGGATGTGATAACACAGTTAGATCACGTTCGTCCGCATGTACGATCGATAATCAACTCGCTAAATCTCGCGGATTATCTCCTCGTACATGCGGACGAACTGTGATCTTAATGTGGCTTATTTGCATCCCTGCCACGGAGATGCGATAATACAACCATTCATTCATGGTTATAAACATCAGACTCTAGTTTCTGTCTGACCTTGGCAAAATTTGTTTTGTGAGATATAGAGTTTATAAGTTGTCTTGGTGACTCGTACCACGTTTGGTTATCATGATAACTGACATTATTATGCAGTATATGTGACTGTTTTTGTGGCGAACTTGTATCACCGTTCTGTATGTCTGAATCTGTTTCTTCGTTTGACATTTTCCCATTCAACATGTCGCTCATGTAGCTGGTTACACGAGTGGCATTCTTGTCTTGCCTGAGCGTCAGTCTCACAATCTCCTGGGAGTACCCGTTTTTGTTCTCTTTCGGCATATCTACGTGAATGTGTCTGTTTTTATTCAAACCATTGATATTCACTTTAGGGAATTCCGGCGTTTTGTGCACACGCGTCAGGAAGCTTTGAATTCCACCATTCACTATCAAGTCACCTTCATTGCTTTCGTCGTTATGTTTGTTCTTATTGTCTAGCTGTTTATGTGGCTTTTCACATGTAACCGGTAACGTTATACCCTTCTTTGGGTAATTAGTTCTGTCATCTGTAGTTGAGCTGATCTTGGTGGAATTAAACGTGGCAGACGTTGAGACAGAGTCTGTATCAGATTCGTCATTGTCGTCTGCCGGCTGATTGTCCGTCATAGAAGGCAGGCGAATCGGAGTAGACTGTTCGTTCTCAGCGTCGTTGTCATTGTCTGAAGACAGTGTAGCTTTGTAAGCCGCCGCACGTCTGTGTAATAGATTGGCAGTGGTTGTCGTTCTGGGTTTACGCCTTAAATAACGCTTCGGTGATTGCGATATTGTCGCTTTATTTGATGACAAGAACTCTCCCGTTGTTTCAATAAGCAGTTTCTTATCTGTCGTAGATGAATTAAACTCGTGCGGTTCCGGCTCTGAAGCATATGCTAAAAACCTGTGAAGTTTGAACTCTCTGACCGGCCTTTGTTTCACTGCCCGCCTCGTGCTGTTTGTGCTGTCGGAATGGTGACAGTTCTGCGACTGGACAAGCCGCCCCGGGTATGGTATATTGGGAGTGGTTTGTATTGAAAGCACGGATAAACTGCCGCCATCTACACCTGTACGATCCGCTGGCTTGTCCGCGGCAGACGTCCGAATCTTATTTTCTGACTTAACTCTAGGGTATTTTGCGTTCGGTTTCGCTATTGTATACTTTTCTGTTTTTGATGAAACGTCCGCAGATTTTGGAGGGCATTTATATTTTGTTAGTTTGTCGTATACTTGCCTCTTTTCGTCCATAGCTTTTAGATGCTCGTCTCTGGACGCATTGGTTTGAAGAAAAGCAATCACTTGCTTCATGTTGAGTTTGTCCGGGTCATTTTCATGTATTGGCGTGTTGCTACGAGGAAGTTCGTTAACGTTCAATTTATATTTCTTCTTCTTCTGAGCCTGCTCAATGGCGTTTTTATCGCGATAGCGTTTTAAATCCAGCTCACCCGGAGTCAGCGGAACAAACCGCCGAATACCGTTGCCAGGTGACGGCGAATAAAGTTTACCATCCGGAGATGGACATATACTAGGTTTGGGAAGTTTTGTCCTAGTGTTGTCTAAACCACTGGTCCTCGAAACTGACGCTTCGGAAGTGGAATCAGCCGATTTGAATGATGAAGCTGATGACGTTTGGTCATTCAAGTCCTGTACGCTAAACGCCATCGCCTCCTTGTACTCCGAGTGGGCTTCAGGGAACACTTTCTTCACGTATTTCCTGTAGTCGTTGAACTTTTTCGGTGAGTATACTCGCTCGGTCGTTGAATCTGCTGACTTAGTGACCATTGGTTGATTAAAGTGCGCCGTGAAACCAGATAACTCAGACTTGGCATTCGTCTCCGACAAGTCGGCCGACCTGAGGGAGGTGAGATCGTTCGAATAGAGCGACGTGAGCGACCTTCCGGACGGACAGCGCGGTGTGGAACCTGCGGAACAGATGCCAGACGTGGCGGACCGGGTGACGGCCAGCACGGGGAAACCGCGGCCGGGCAGAGGGCGCTGGGCGGCCCTCTTGTTGTGGGGGCGGGCGCTGTTGCTGGAGAAAGGCGTCAGTTGTAACACGGTCGGCTGCCACGTGTCTGACATGAACAATACCGTGCTCATGTTGTAGTCGTCACATGGTTCTAGAGGTCCATAAACGAGCGAAGAGTTACGCGTCAGTTATAACCCTTCTGATAGTCTGTGCTGGATGGGGTTAGAACATATTCATCTACCTTGCAGTCTCCTTTCTATGTAGCAGGTGTACAGTTGTTGGCAGTGGTCAAACTTGATGGAAGTCCTCGTATAGCTAGGTAACCAGAATTGTGGTGGTTTCCCAATTCTGGATTGGTGTTCTGAAAATAGAAAATATAATCCACGTGGATAATTTAATTACAATATTCAGTGTTTGAATAATATTGAACCAATGTGCACTTGGCAATTATGTTTTATGTTCCTACATCCTTGGCCGAAAATCCAAAGACAATACCAGTAGGTGGGTGATAGTTAGATTAGTGTTTTACATTATACCCAAAGGACTGGATATGAAGTGGTTGGTGTTTTTATCATATGATGTTCTAGAAATATGTAACACAGAATTGTCAAGATGAAAATACATTTATATTGTTTTGATAAATGTTAATGGAATACGAGTATGCTGATTGTTTTGTTTTGAAGGCCTCGCCATTATATATGCGTTTGGCTAATATTGAACCAATGGGAAATTTTCATTTGTGGCCGTGACTGGAGAAATGGGGCTTATGGGATTTGTGACCAGTGTAGCTCCTGATCAAATTGAACACTCCTTTGATGATAACGATCTATATTGCTTGTCAGAAGCATGATGGATGTTTCATTGATGGAATGATGAACAGTGTAGATCCTGGTCAGACTGTGTGGATGCACAGGCTGATCTGGATTTACACTGGTTGCTAAGCATATAATCACATTTTCTCAAGTCACAGCCATATTTGTGTTTTATGTTCCTACATCCTTGGCCTAAAATCCAACTTGATACACGACCTTCTGTACTTCACTTACTATGAGTTTGAATGTTGAAACCATATTAATAACATACCTGTCTGAGGCATATTATACGAGTAAACATGCTTTAACCAAATAAACAAATCAATTTCCACTATTCAAAATGGAATGTATGATCTAGCATGGCATATTTTACATAAATAGTCGAAGATCAGCAAGTTCGTATTACTTTCAGTGCAACTTATGAATGGTTACGTTCTAATTACGAGTTGCATTTGCATACACAGGTCTTTCTCTGTGGATATTCTTTATCGTTCTTAGAAGAAGAATCAATTATAACAATTGCCTTTGTGTGTTCACCGTGAATTAAAGTGAGTGAAGTCGTATATTTGATGTGCACTACATTACATAACTTGAGATATTTTCTACCACTCGATGGCAGTGGGTGGTGACTACATACAGAGCAGGGAGCTGTCTGCGGTACAGTGCAACCTCTCTTCAACAGCCACCCATGGGAAGACGCAAAACTGGCTGTTGTACAGAGGTGGCTGTTGTAGGCAGGTTAATGCTGAATTGAATTTTGGCACCCGCTGTTTATTTTTTGTTTTCGATAATTCTCATCAAAAACATGCTTTGGCAATATTTTAGAATCATTTCCAATGTAAATGATTCTAAAATGCTGTCAAAACATGTTTTTACTGAGAAAGAAGGCAAAAGCAACAGCAGACGACAATTTTCGTGCTCAGCAGTCTATGGGTTAGATACAGAGGAATGTCCATTTGGGATATAAAATAGCGGCTGTTATAGAGAGGGTGTTGGTGTAGAGAGGTGGCCGTTCGGGGAGGTTCGACTGTATATTACAGCCGGTGCTAATGTTGCCATATTTTTCAATTTATTTATTTCGAAATACTTGGTTTAAACATATTTTATTTGTATAACGGTTACCAGCATGACGTGAATAATAATTTATACCGCAACCATTGCTCCATGCAACATAATAAAGGGGGTTGACTAAATGTTGTTTATATTTGAAGTAACCTACTGTCTGTTTCACGAAAGCTGCCCAAATTTTACGGCTATATAAACAATTCAAAAACAAGATTTCTTTTGATAATATTAAATTAAAGGAAAAATTAAGAATGAGCCTTCTTTTTATTTCGTGAAATTTGGTCAAATATTGATTTTATTGCGAAAACAAAATTTCCCCATGTTAAATCCCCATAGACATTTTCACGGAGTGAAGATGTCTATGGGGATTTAACATGGGGAAATTTTTTTGAATTTTAGAAATACTGGACCGATTTTTAAAATTTAACTTTTGTTTTCTTAGTTAGATCATATCCAAGCTATCTAGTTATGTTTCGGAGTCAATTTCCAAAAAAAATTAGTTTTTTGACTAATCCCACACTCCTTTACCTCTTTTTCCCCCATGTTAAATTCCCATAGAGAAATCAATTTTTCGTAATAAAACCAATATTTGACCGAATTTCACGAAATAAAAAGAAGGCTCATTCTTAAATTTTCCTTTAATTTAATATTATCGAAAATAATATTGTTTTTGAATTGTCTATATAGCCGTAAAATTTGGGCAGCTGTCGTGAAACAGACAGTAATATACCTGAAGCAGCCTAATATACATGAAGTGCCGTTTTTGCCTTTATTTTTTCACCTTTGACCCCTAACCGTGGCCTCTGATTGGTCAGTCTCAACAGCAAATTCAAGATGGCGGCGAATTTAAAAAAAATCGAAATCGCTGTCGGTTCAGCTGAATTTTGTCCATTTGTACAGTATTACGAGTATATGCGATGTAACCAACGACATGGATATGTCCATTATGATTGTAATGCTTATTATGACAACTGTGCAGTCTAAAACCAGCCAATATTGAAGCTCATCGTAAATAAATCGGAGATTTAATCAGATACAATACCGAATTTACCTAGCGTGGATGCCGCCATTTTGCTTTGAATGACGTCGTTAAATTTGTGACGTATGGCGAGGGAATGACGTCAAAATATGACGTCACGCACGTTCAAGTTAACAGTTAAGTTTAGTATGCGGTATAAATTAAATACATGATTAGGCCTAACAAAAAAAGTCTTGTTGTGCGGGGAACGCGACCCTACCTAGCAAAACACCCCCGACCCTATACTTTTTTGTTCCTTATAATGCTTAAATACGGGCTTTGTGACAGTCTTTTGCGTACTTTTTGATCGCTAATATTAAAAAAAAAAATAATCCTACCCTCCCTACCTAGCTTTTTCTGGACCGTTCCCCGCACCACAATACTTTTTTTTAGGCCTTAGTGCCGTCGAATATAAAATATATTCGGTTTCTCCCCGACAACTTTATAGGGGCAGCCC
The DNA here is from genome assembly GCA_029237695.1 of Conchocele bisecta. NCBI lineage: Eukaryota > Metazoa > Mollusca > Bivalvia > Lucinida > Thyasiridae > Conchocele > Conchocele bisecta. The sequence continues at coordinate 201,043,630 of CM055265.1, read as the reverse complement.
GCCACAATAAACTGTCTAAGGCTCAACCTAATATATTTTATATTCGACGGTACTACAGCTGTAACAATGTATTTACTATTTATAAGCAGCACTATACAAATGGGATTGGATTGAAAGCAAGCTTATATAAATCATCTCCCTAGTCCAAATACTTGAACAGTGTGCTTGAAATCAAGCAGATTGCTTGTCTGAGCCTGAGCTGTGCCACAGCTCAGGCTCAGACAATCAAGCTGCTTGATTGCGAGTTGGCATTGCCTATATATGTTCAGAAAAGTTTATCAAGATTAACGCAGGCGGTTGTGTAGCTACCCAACCATGAACAAAGAAACGTGAATCAGATATCATAATCATTATCATAATCCACCCGCGTTTAATTCTCATATAGTACATTTTTTAAATAGTTCTTGTTTTCCATGTAAAACGAGTTTGTTATTGACATTTTTTTCCCCGCATTTTCTCACCTACGTTCGGAAATTGTGTTCGTGTATTTTCGATTCAATTGTGACGAAAGAAACACACAGGCGTGCGAGAGTGGGTTTTGTCAAGTGGGCTTGATATGGTTTTAGTCCATTTGCCGTCCTTATGAATTACATGTCGGACCTATGAATTGTCTATAGTACAAGGTTTTTGGTGGATTTACATTCCTATGGGTGCCTTGGAGCAAATCAGCTTGGTTGTCCTCTTGACAACCTTGGGCAACTTTTTTAATATGCAAATTAATAGCCACCATTAGCGGAAAAAATATTTCCTATTATAGCTGTACAACTATACACTACAACTTCACACAAATGGTGTCTATACCTATGTGTTCATGGTCAATGATGACACTGGTGGCATTTATACAGTGATTACATGTATATATTGTCTCATTATACAAATTGGTTGCCGCCATTACCGAAAATCATATTTTCTTTTATAGCTCTGCAACCGTTTATGATAAATTCACGAAAATGGGTTTCAGACCCATGTTTTCCTGGTCTAGGATTTCAATACATGTATTTATAAAGTGACTACATGCAGGATTATTAGTGGCCGCCAATACATAAAACCCAACTTTAACAGCTCTGTAGCGGGTGGTTAATTGGATGCATGCCAAGGGTAATTTAATGATGGGGTTCATCCTTTCCGGAATAGCAGGCTACCTGATTATGTATGTGAGAGTTTGGTATACCCCTTATAAGAGCAGTAGGATTATGGCTAATCCTATTACTTTTAGGGGATGGTGCTAAGTGATTCTGGTGTGGTGAATAGCTGGCACCAGATCAGGTTATTCTAATTTCAGGCCCGAATATGTGTGTTTCTTGATGTAAATATTCAGTTCTGATTTTGAGATGTTCCCCCTTTCTTACAGGTGAAATACGGGATTCGACCCCGTTGACCCGTCTGCATATGACCTCGCTGTTGAACAGATATATGAGGAGATTGTAGACTCTGTTGTTCGGCAGATCATGAGTGAGGCTCGAGCCGTACAGTACAGTAATACGAATTATGATCTGAAAGAATTCACATACAATAACACACTGAAACAGACCAGCGCAACACTGCTGAACATAGTCTCAGAATTAGTTTCCTGTGGCACTGTGGCACAGAAGTCTCTCAGCCTAGCCCAATCTGTACAAGGTCACATCACCGGCTCTAGGAACCAGACAACGTTGGACATGGCAGTGAAGCTTCATTACAGACATGGCACTTCCGAGATGATCAAACTTCTACAGGATCACAGATTCCTAGTATCATATGATGAGATGATAATGTTTCGCAAATCAGCTGCCAAATTCGTGGGCGACAGCGGTGGTGATCTACATCAGGCAATGTGTTTGATGAGTAGTGTGTGGCCAATCTTCGGGTGGTTTGACAATAATGATCTTCTAGTTTAAACTCCCAATTGACGTAGAGAGACACATGTCATGGCTCAGGGATTCCAACAGCATCCCGCTGGCATCGTATAACTGGGTAGTGCTAGCGATCGACCTGGATATATGAATATTGTGATCCCACGACTGCGGAAGACCGTTGCACAATCTCTTAGGACCAATATAGCCAGTATGTGCCATTTCAGCACTATACTGGCCCAACGAAGGTTAACCCTTCTGCAATTTATATTTCTTCAGGAATCACGTACACGAATGCATGCGCCAGGGTTGAGAGTTTTGTTACTGCAGAGCTCAAGGACGCCCAGTGGCCGAATTCACTTTCATCAGACCATAGCCTGGATTGGTAAGGCTTAAACAACCTGAGGTGTTCTCTGAATGGATTGATTCATTCCCGATCTCAGCATATCTTTCTGATGCTATGGAACAGTCGTACTTCGATGAAGTGCACTGCTCATCATCACCAAGCAAGCATAAAAAGGTGATAAGAGACGAAAGCTGAACAGTGAAGATCGGCAGCGGATTACCACAGAGCTAACAAGGCATTCCCATCTGTTGAAAGCCAAGAGTGACGTCCTCTACAGCATTGTCAATGGTCAGGTAGCTCATAAAGATGTAAATGTGGAAGATGCACTAGTCATTGGAGCGAAAATGGCCACATCCTTCCGCAACTCTCTGCCGTTTCACTTCCATGCCAATATATACAACAATAGCTCAGCCAAAGATCACGAGCGGATGCGACGTGCATGTGATGGTTCTACTGACTATAATCTGACCATCAACAGGCCATTACCCAATCGTGATGCCATTCTGAAGAATAAGCACAACAATCGTGAACCCACCCGCGTGATATCCATACTCAAACTGGGTGATCACATATCCATAGATTATCGGGATGACAGCAGCTTTGCACACGATGAGGCAAGCTTCTGAAATGGACATGATTGTGGTCCGGATCCTCAGCGATGATACAGATGTATTTGTGCTACTGGTCTGCTGGGTCTGGAAGCTGCAACTACTTCCTAGCTGTAGTGTCCAGATAGAACACTGGATTGGGGTGGTGATCGACATCAATGCGACATGTATACATATGGGATCTAAGTGTCTGCAGCTACTGGGCATGCATGCGCTTAGCGGCTGTGACACTGTATCATACCCATTCAGCAAGATGATGGTCAGTGCCTTGAATGCTCTGAAGACTGGCGAATTTCCTGGATTGTTTGATGTACTGGGTAAAGCAAACGCCACTAATGTTGCTCTCCTAGAAACAGATAAGTGGTTCTTCGCAGCTATGAATGGTTAGCAAACAGGAATATCAATGGGTGCGGCACGCTACCATATATATGCCAAGAATAAAGTGAAGCCAATGAGCATCATGGCATTGCCTCCGACATCCTGCTTCACCATTTGTTAGGAATGATGATGTTGTGAAAGGCGGCTGATAAACAGAGGGCTGTAGCTGCCACACACTCAGATTTCGTTAACATCTATTGCGTGTGTACAACTGGCGATGGGTGTTACAATATGTGCACTATAAAAGAAGATGGGATGGGAGGTGCACATCAGATAGATGCCGATGTTGAGGATGTGGAGGAGCTGGAATAACGCGTGCTATCAGACCGAAGCAACTGCAGCAGCTATACATTATCTAATTAATAATGAATCCAAAGTTTAAAATTGTTAGTTGTTACATAGTGTATATCTGTCCATACGTTACATTGTTGGTTCTTGTTATAATAATCAACACTTGTAATCTTTAATTCTTTATTGTAATATATTCTCAACGACCTGACTCGCTCTAACCCATTATAGTAACTCCCTTTCTCTCACACACCACATTGCATCGTATGCTGGAATGATCCCGTGACATTTCCCTGTTACCGTATATACCATATTAGAATACCATATTTAACCTATAACATAGTGCATTGGTAGTTATGGAGTTATGGTTACTATAATGGATGGATTTGTAGAAACTGCACGACTACATGTAAGTATGGCACGTGCACAGCGGTGGCTACGGAGTCTTGAATACGGCACTTCTGTGAGTGCACTCCTGGACCAGCAGTGTATAGTCCATAAGAATGCGCGACACTAATAATACTATACTAGTATTAGCATCTCATTTACATAAAGGCAACACGCATACATGTCATCACTTTATAAATGCATTTATTGTAATCCTCGACCATGAAAACATATGTATTGAAACTATTTCTGAGAAATTATCCAACATAGTAGCACGGCTATCTAAAAAACAAGGTTTTTCGGTAATGGCGACAATTAATTTCCATAAAGAGAAAGCGTATGCATGTAACAACTTTATAAATGCCAAAATCGTAATCCTTCACCATGAAAATATAGGTACAGACACCATTTTTGTGAATTTATAGTGCATAGTTATTAACCTATGACAGGAAATAGGTTTTCCGGTAATGGCGGCAACTAATTTGCATATTGAAAAAGTTGCCCAAGGTTGTCAAGAGGACAACCAAGCTGAATTGTTTCAAGACACCCGTGTGAATGTAAAGCCACCAACAAACCTTGTACTATAGACAATTCGTAGGTCTGGTAGAGTGGCACATGGACTATTGGCTATGTTAAATCGAATCGTCGGTCAATTAGTGTCGAGCACCAATTGAGATCTGTCAAATTTTATTGAGATTTATAAAGTTATAGAAAGTTAACGTTGCCAACTCACGGGAAAATGACACTCGTATGTTTCTGTGAATGGAGCAATGGGGATTATGGGTTTTGCGACCAGTGTAGATCCAGATCAGCCTGTGCATCCGCACAGTCTGATCTGGATCTACACTGTTCGCCATTCCATCCATGAAACACTCGTCATGTAGGTTCAGCATACCAGTAGTTTGCCATTCCGTTGAGTGAGACACCCGTCACCTTTCACACAAACAGTAAAGCGCCACACCAGTGATGAGGAATGCGCTAGCAGAACGCCAGCAAGACTGGCCACATATTCCATAAGCCCCGATTCTTAAAACACAGCCAACTATAGAACGATATACAGTGGAACCTCTCTAAACCGGACACCAAGAAAACACCTGTGATCTTTCTTTTGATGAGTATCTTGGTCATTTATCTCAGGTGACAATGCGTGTTCGTGATCGCATAACTATGGCTCAGAATGATCAAATGCCTGATATACAGTGAAACCTCTTTAAACCGGACACCCTGGGGACCTCCCAGGGTGTCCGGTTTAGAGAGGTTTTACTGTAGTCATATTCTTACTGGAGACTAGTATCGTATTGTGATCACCGGAGCGGATGCATTATTGCTTCCTGCGCATATATCACTTTGTTTCGACATACAGTGGAACCCCTCTAAACCGGACATCCTGGGGGCCCATTGTGCTTAATCTAGATGGGTTTCAATGTGCTTTATTTCATTGTCCTGTCTGCTAATGATTGAAAATGACAAAAATTGGTCACCGAGTGCTTAATTATAAACCGGACACCATGGGGACCTCCCAGGGTATCCGGTTTAGAGAGGTTCCACTGTACAGTCGAATAATTCAGCGACTACTGGAGCATGTTGATGCGATACGCGCAGATATTCTGGGAAATTACACACATCATACCGATGACGCATTCCTCATAACTCTAACCCTGTTGTTGTTTGCGTAGTTCGAAAAACGTCACTGTATCATTATTTATAAAAAAATATGATAGTACAGTGAAACCTCTCGAAACCGGACACCCTGGGAGGTCCCCAGTGTGTCCGGTTTAGAGATGTTCTACTGTAAACCAGGCATATGACCAGTTTGGGACATACTTATGCATTTTTTAATCATGAACATGCATTTTTATTTTAGATGATCACATATATTTTCTTGGTATCCGGTTTAGAGAAGTTCCACTGTATTTGCTGAGATAAAGTTGGAAATGTATTCCAAAGTGCAGGTATTGATTGATTGATTGCTATTTTACGTCGGTTCAGCAGCAGCATAACCGCGATATATAGTTATTATTATTTCTCCGCACATCTTTCTTGTTGTCGTTAGGCACACGTTCTAAATCACATACATGTACATGTACATGAACAAAAATGTTGACAAAAATATCGTAAATTATACTATTGTATTAGTTAGTTGTGTTCAGCAGCTATATCAAGGTGTAAGATCACGTGGTACTAACAACAACAACAACAAGTACTGAAATTTCCAGAATCCATCTGATTGAAAGTACGTATTCTTTTATATTGTCCTTATTACGTAACGGATTTTGATGAAATATGGCGCATAAAACGCGTCTTGTTAAGCTGCATTTGGTAGACTCTGTATTTTCGCCCAAACTTCTGTCGTGTCTTCTGTCTCTGACACGGAACTCGATTCTTTGCAAAAACAACATTAGTCTGTGCCAAATCCCATGGTCCACCAAACGCAGCTCATGAAGACGCGTTTGCTGCGCCTTATTTCATAAAAATCCGTTGCATATTAAGGAAAATATCAAATAATACTTACTTTGGAGTGGGCGACGTTGTTGTTGTTGTAACCACGTGATCATGCACCGTGTATATGTCATACTGACGAAACTTGAAAAGCGGGTAGCAAATGCACATACTAGTATGTGACCCGCCATAACAAAACGTGACAAAACATGTCTGACCAACCACCGCACTCTTGACTCTTTGCATGCTAGCTGTGAATAACAGCCAGAAAATTATGAGTATATTTCTTATCTTATTTCTCTCTGTAAATGTGTCTTGGAATTTCTTTAGAGTTGCGTCCTGCGGACTTATTCACGATATTTACGAAATAAATGAAAATATAATGAATTGTCATCTGATATCTTTAAACTATTTATAGCTCACACGTTTCCCAGCATGCAAAGAGTTAACAGTGTATACCAGTATCTAACATATCCCACATTTAGTCATCACAATGTTCCGCCCACTAACATTACAAGGGGCCGTTTCATATGCAGCTTATGCTCAATACATGTAAATCCACCAATTGAAATTTCCAGACGATCCTAAATTCGCACTTACGAACATTTTAGTCGTACGAAGTTTAGTGAAACAGGCCCCTGATCTTGAACAGACTGGATCAGTTTGTCTTTCCCGCAACAATAGTGATAGTGTCATTATATATTCAATAATGGATCTCATGTATCCAATAACGAATACATGTAATCGATATTAAAGTTAAAAACCAATATTGATTAACGTATACATATACCTATGTGTACATGTACGTGTACATGTAGAAATATGTAGTACCGTAATCACATACTAAGATTGTAGCTGGTCTGCCTGTTTTACAAAGAAAACACCGAGTTCTAGTGTCACCACTTCGGGGTCGTCTGCGTCCGCATCTTCCGAATATTGTCATTTCCTCAACCAACCCTCCGCCAATAGAAATGATAGTAAAGTGTTGTGAAAGCGTGTTTATGATGAGATTGTGAAAGTATATTTATGATGAGAAAAACAAATGAACATTGAACATAAACAGCAGACGACAAAAAAGCTAATTCAGCAGTGTAAGGGTTAACCCTTTGAACCCGAAAGCCTGCTAGAGGTTTATGCAAACAGACGGCTCGTTACGAGCCGGCTCATCTGGATCTGCACTTTTTGGTAGTAGTTTTAATATTTTTGAGAACAAAAATAACCCCTTTTCATAAATGGATTAGTCTATAACCCATTTTGTGACGATTGGATTGGTTGCAAGATTAACATATTAAAATGCATTCCAGGTACTTAGAGAATGGGTTATTAACTTATTTCCCACTTGATATACATTTGTGTTCATGTCATTCGCTCCACCACCTGTGGCATATGTTCATGGACTTTGATCTTCCACTTCCGGGTGGCATAACTCACCACAATCGACCCAGATATGAGACACGCCATGTGATTTTGTACCTTCGGACATCTGCGTAATTTCATGAAATACGTTTAACGAAATTTACAATATTTTCCGTAAATGGTGTCAAAAGTTGACAGAATTTTCAAGAGTACATGCAGAAGTATATTCCGCATGTACTCTGGAAATTTTGTCAACTTTTGACTTCATTTATGAAAAATATTGGAAATTTTGTAAATGTGTTTAATAAAATTACGCAGATGTCCGAAGGTGCAAAATCATTGCTGTTTATCCTCATAATAACATGTTTTGCTAACTTATGTAATCAGGTGATGGGTGAATAAATAAATGTTTACCTGCTTGTTGCGTGATTAAATCGTTTTAGTATATATATAAATCAGCATTGGTACCCATTTCTAACAGACAAAAGTTTGTTTTCATTCCTAGCCCGATCTATTAATGCTTTTAACTTCTGGTTAACATTTTGTCATTTTCTCCATAGCCCCCTGTCCTATGTTCATGAAATTGGGTCACCAATTCCACAGCACATCCATCTCTTGACATATCTTTTTCAGCTGGAATTTCTCAATTACATGTTTTTTTCTGTAACACCTTGGTCTATGCTAATTAAACTTGATAAGTACGGACTACAGCCACCGGGTGTCACTCAATATTACACACCATCCATCTCAGTGACCTACTTTAGTATGCACCCCTCCACAAATTTACTGGATGGTATATTAACGGACATCATGTTTTATCCTTGTCCGCCCGTCCATATACCTATCGCATGCGAACATATCGACCTGAGCTGTGAGATAAAAACTATTTGAAATCGTTGGAGGCGAATCAATTATTTAACATTTGCTCCCCATTTCCTCATATCCTTCACAGGATTGTACTCTCGCCCGTATACCCCTATTAGAATGATCCATCTAGTCCAACTATACTACATGTATTATACATACAATGTACATTATAATATATGAGACACGCCATGCGAGTTTGTACCTTTGGACATCTGCGTAATTTCATTACATACGTTTACAAAAGTTACAATATTTTTCATAAATAAAGTCAAAAGTTGAAAACATTGTCAGAGTACATGCGGAATATAAATCCACACTATGATGTACTCTGAAAATGTTGTCAACTTTTGACGCCATTTACGGAAAATATTGTAAAGTTTGTAAACGTATTTCATAAAATTACGCAGATATCCGAAGGTACAAAAAAAAAATCGCATGGGATATCTCATATAGGATAGAGGGTGGGACGGACGTGGAGACGGAGGAGTTCAATCGCCTGTGTATCCTTCAACAAAACACGTTTTGGCAGTGGATGGAACACGATTCTCATCCGCGGTCAAAGCATGTTTATGGTGATATAAAATAAATAAATCGAGATGAAAAGCAGACGACACATTCGTTTCTTGTTCTATATGGGTTAATATAGATCAATGACGTTTTCGGGTTATTGGATCTAGACCATATTACTTTTTGCGGATTATCGCAGTTGCACATTCATCTTATAATAATTCCAGCACAAAAATATTTACACAATTCCCTAACATTTGATTGGTCCGTAGCAAGTCTCTGTCCAAAAACGGAAAATAAACACATTTTCTTGATGAATTTATTTCAAATGCTGGAATTATAAGGAATGAATGGCCTTTTTGTGGAATTTATCGGGGATATAAACTTGGAAAAGTCGCGGTAATACTGGACGAGGCCTTCCGGCCTTCGTCCAGTATTCCAGCGACTTTTCCAAGTTAATACCCGGTTAAAATCCACAAAAAAGGCCATTCATTCCTATAATATAATATCTGGTTGTGTCTGGAGAAATGGGGTTTATGAGGTTTATGTTGTGACCAGTGTAGCTGCTGATCAAATAGAACAGTATGTAGCCTTTTAACGATATATACTACTTGTTTAGAAGCATGCCGGATGTTTCATTGATGTAATGACGAACAGTGCATATCCTGATCAGACTGTGCGAATGCACAGGCTGATCGGGATCTACACTGGTCGCAAAACCCATAAGTCATTTTTTCCAGTCACAGCTACATATAGATACTCAGTACGAGGTTATCACGTTTTGAAAATAGTTTTGAATGACGGAATTAAACTGCCGAATTTCACACCATATCGCAATCAAATATAGTTTCTTTAATAAAAGCGTATTTATGTAAGTGTGATTACTTGTGTAAATACATGGCGACAGGCAGAATTATTTTAGTATATCATGTCGAGACACAACTAATAATAATAATGAAAAAAAACGTAATAATATATGTTTATTGAATACACTGGGCTTTCGTAGCGTAATTATATAGCGTATTGAATATCACGGTGTTTGAACAGATGTTCAATATGTTGGTATCACATGGGTATTGTGGTGGATTTTGGGTACACTTGGGTGCATTTCGTTGGTTTTGAGTACTTTACATAATTGTGTGCAACTACTAATGCTCAATCATTACACACGACAGAAATCGTTAAGTATCTACACATTCACCGTTCCGAACTTTCGGACCCCTTTTATACTGTCAAAATACCCACAAATTATACGTGTAACTCGCGAGAGGTGACGTAAATTGTATATTGGTAACAATGCACACAAACCACCACGAAATAACGCATAAAACACCGAACTATGAACCGTTCTTCAAGACCTTGTGTCAAAAAACATGCTGAACTCGTAAATAATGTGAATGAGATCACAATCGAAAACATTTTAGGCGATCAGTACAACATCAGTGTATGATGGTGTGCTTATGCAATACATATAATCTAACATTTGTGTTAATTTAATATGCTAATTTATTAAAGTTTAATAAATACCATTTGAAACAACATACGTGTAAAATCCTTTATAAGAGGGATGGTTATTGGGTAGTATCTCAAATTAAAGTTTAATAATTCAAGCACAAAAGTATTTACACAATTTAACATTTGATATGCCCGTAGCAAGTCTCTGTCCAAACTTTATATCCCAGTAAACTCCCACGCCGAACTACTTTCCGTAACCGTGAGGCGCAGTTAAAATAATTATTAAGAAAACGGAAAATAAACACATTTTCTTGATGAATTTATTTCAAATGCTGGAATTATAAGGAATGAATGGCCTTTTTGTTGAATTTATCTGGGATATAAACTTGGAAAAGTCGCGGGAATACTGGACGAAGGCCGGAAGGCCTCGTCCAGTATTGCCGTGACTTTTCCAAGTTTATACCCCGATGAATTCCACAAAAAGGCCATTCATTACTATAATAAATACCGTATGAAACCATCACACGTGTAATATCCTTTATTAGAGGGTCAATAAGTCAATAAGTAGTATCTCCATTGCATGCATGAGGTTTTCAACACTACATACCTGTATTTTAATGTTTTCAGATAGTGGTCATCCAGATAAGTCGGTAATTTATTGTGTTACAAAATCACAATTTGTTTTCTTTCTGATTAATGAAATACAGTGGAACCTCTCCAAACCGGGAACCCTCGGAGGTCCCCAGGGTGTCCAGTTTGGAGATGTTCCACTGTAAATCAGACATGTGAGCACTTCATGACACATTCTAGTGGTTTGCAATCATGAAAACTCATAGTAATCAGAGATATACAACAGCGAAACACATCTAAGGTAAATATCTATATTTTCCACTGTAGTCCAATGAAAGCACGAAATGAAGATTTGCGAAAACGTTCCTTTCCGATCATTGTCGATCATTACCGTGTTACCATGGAACTCAAGGTGCATGATCACGTGGTTACAACAACAACAATGTCGCCCACTCCAATGTAAGTATTATTTGATATTTTCCTTAATATGAAACGGATTTTGATAAAATATGGTGCAGGAAACGCGTCTTCATGAGCTGTATTTAGTGGTACAGGGAGTTTGGCACAGATTTATGTCGTTTTTGCGAAGAATCGATGTCAAAAACAACAGAAGTTTGGGCGAACATACAGAGACCACCAAATGCAGCTTAACAAGACGCGTTTGATGCGTCATATTTCATCAAAATCCGTTACGTAATAAGGACACTATAAAAGAATACGTACTTTGAATCAGATGGATTCTGGAAATTTCAGTACTTGTTGTTGTTGTTAGTACCACGTGATCATACACCTTGGAACTGTGTTGAAGGTGTGCGACTTGCTGGGAAATAATTTACACCACCTACCATTGTTGTACCACAGACCTGCGAATTGATCACACCAAGTATTCTACATTGTTACATAAAAAAGCGTGATATATTATAGAATAGAATAGAATTTATTGACTTAAACTCATACAAGTTTCTCGTCATATAAACAAATACATGTATATACAAAGTAGTAGATAGTATTCCAAGAGTGAACACATTTACATTAGAGAATGGCTGATTTTCTGTACTCGAATGCTTCTTTTAAATATTTACACAAATTTACGACCCTCCTTTTATGATATGTAGCTAATAGCGACGTAAACTTGAATACGCTTGATCTCAACCTGCAGAATGAACCAATATACGGCGATATAATGCGTGTGAGAGACGGACATATGATAATAAAATGATAGGCGACTTCGATGTCTCCTGAATCGCACATAGTGCATACTCTTTGATTGCGCTCTATGCGATTCCTACCATATCTCCCCGTCTCTATCAGTCTCTATTATAGATGCGTCTCATCACAAAAGTTGAAGTAACGGACCGAGATCCAGAACTAAGATACATAAAGGTATAAATAATTAAACAAAAACTAATATTTATGTCTCTGAACAGAGCAAGGATTTTATATAGTAGTTCTGTCTCTGGACAGAGAGTAAACAAAAACAGTGCTGATATTTGTTTTAATTATTGATACGTTTAGGTAATGAGGTTAAATACACTTTAAGTTGATCTCTTAACTCAGGTGTTATGTTGGAGATCAACTCTGATCAAAGGATTAAGAATGATGGGGTCAAAGAGTGACCTGTCAATAAGAATTAAAGTGTTGACCTACAGAGAATGTGTCTAAAACTGCAACATAATAATTACAGCACAAAAATAGTTACACAATTGCCTAACATATTTGATTGGCCCGTAGCAAGTCTCTGTCCAAAGTTTATATCCCAGTAAACTCCCACATCGAACTACTTTCCGTAACCGTCGGGCGCAGTTAAAATAATTATTAAGAAAACGGAAAATAAACACATTTTCTTGATGAATTTATTTAAAATGCTGGAATTATAAGGAATGAATGGTATTTTTGTGGAATTTATCGGGGATATAAACTTGGAAAAGTCGCGGGAATACTGGACGAGGCCTTTTCCAAGTTTATACCCCGATAAATTCCACAAAAAGGCCATTCATTCCTGTAGTAAATGTATGTGTACGCATTACACCCCACCTAAGCTCCTACACCAACTGTTGTAAGGCCGTGACATTGCTAGATGTAGATTTGTCACAGCATCATAGAGGACCACCAAAGGATGCACTACGTCTCTGACCTTGTCATTGTGGTTACCATATGAAATGTGAAGAAGTTCCGGGAAAGGACACACAACGTATACGAAATATACATCTGCGTTAATTTTAAGTACGTATTAAGTATGTGATATGTAGACGATTTCATCAACATTGCAAAGTATACTTATCTAGCAAAGTATACTTTGAGGGAGAAATTTTCAATCTTAGGATAAATTTATTAATTTTTATTATACTGAATTTATTACATTATCACAGCCATTTTGGCTATGATAATGTAATAAATTCAATATAATAATTATGCATACTTTTAATCATCAAATATATGCAGTAGTTAGTTCTATATGAAATAATGCATTTCAGGAAAAATAAATGATTGCTCCCTCAAAGTATACTTTGCTAGAAAAGTATACTTTGCAATGTTGGTGAAATCGGCTGCAGATCTTGTCCTTGGGCTTAGCGTGGATAGGGTCATGCATTTAGCACAGCACGCTAGAGAATCATTTAAGGAATGTATGTTTGAAATATCAAGAAGTTCTGAGAAAGGAATCAGAAGTTAGCGTCAATTTCGTATTTCTGTTGTGAGTTCAACATTTGAGATAGACATTTTAAAACATATAGGATGGCTTGTTATGGGCATTTCGCCTCCTCGCTTTTACACTAATGTTCATATCTACGCGGCTTAGAAACGATAGAACGGAACAGAACAGAACATTTCACAGAACAGGGGCCCGTTTCACTAAACCGTTACGACTAAAATGTTCGTAAGTGTAGATTTAGAATAGTCTGTAAATTTCAATTGATGGATTTACATGTATTGAGCATAGGCTGCATATGCAGCCTATGCTCAATAAATGTAAATCCAATAATTGTTATCAAGAAAACAGTGTTAATGTGAAATTTTGAGACTATCATTAGTTTGCACTTACGAGCACTTTAGTCGTACGAAGTTTACTGAAACGGGCCCCAGAGCTGTGTGTAGCAATCTGATAATCTCACACATAGTTGGGAGTATTTCCTGCTGTTTTCAGTTTTGTGCTTCCTCTTTTCCAATAACAAGGTGCATGATCACGTGGTTACCACAACAACAACGTCGCCCACTCCAAAGTAAGTATTATTTGATATTTTCCTTAATATGCAACGGATTTTGATGAAATATGGCGCAAGAAATCGATTCTCCGCAAAAACGACATAAGTTTGGGCGAAAATATAGAGACCACTAAATACAGCTTAACAATACGCGTTTGATGCGCCATATTTCATCAAAATCCGTTACGTAATAAGGACAATATAAAACAATACGTACTTTGAATCAGATGGATTCTGGAAGTTTCAGTACTTGTTGTTGTTGTTAGTACCACGTGATCATTCACCTTGAATAACATATGGCAATGCATTATCATGTAAAATACTTACGTTTTCATTTAGTATAATTCACATACACGTCCATTATTTCCGTATGGATAAATTTGAACATATTCCAAAGTCCAATATCAATATACATACTATAAATATCATTGCGAACTGCCACAGAAATGAACCACCCAACAACACGTGCGTTCCAGCCACGGCTGCGATCTGCCCGTGGTGTTCCAACAGCACGGAATGTAACATCTAATGCCAATAGTTGGAAAGTACCCGGATTAGCGATGGACTATCGGCTTATACCCGATCGTGATATATTTCACACATTGGATACATGACATAAACTTATAAACCCTTGGTGAACATGAACGCTTACAATGCTGAATTATTTAATTTTTGTCGTCTGCTGTTTTTTTTATCTCCGTTTTTCTTATCAAAAACATGGTTTGACAACACTTTAGAATCATTTCCAATGGAAATGATTCTAAAGTGTTGTCAATCCATGCATTTATGCTGAAAAAAAAGACAAAATATAAAACTACAGCAGACGACATTTTTATGTCCAACTTATTAAGGGTTAAATTAAAACACGCTCTTTGGAAATGTAAACATAATGTTATTACCTACATTACAGCTATCTGCGGAGCCCCGCAGGGGACATGGATTTTTTTATTAATTCGTTCCCACGAAATAACAATTCGTTCCCTCAATGTAACAATTCGTTCCCACGATATAACAATTCGTTCCCACGATATAACAATTCGTTGCCACGAATTAACAATTCGTTCCCGTGGGAACGAATTGTTATTTCGTGGGAACGAATTGTTAAATTGAGGGAACGAATTGTTACTTCGTGGGAACGAATTGTTAAATTGTGGGAACGAATTGTTATTTCGTGGGAACGAATTAATAAAAACAATAATTCTACGTCCCCTGCGGGGCTCCGTAGTTGTCGATGTATGTGCGTGGCTCGATGTATTCTGATCATTCACATGTATTTACCATCGTCTCATGAAACTAATTGATTTCATATTTGCATGCAGCGTATTATTCCAGGGTATACAAAAATCAAATCCGGGCCACCTTAAGCACAATTAAGATATAGTTAATTATAATGTGGCCATAAAGTGTCAGCTTGAACTATACGTCTATATTTGAACTTAACGAAACAATCGAATAGGCGACAATCTGGCGACATAAATATAGCAACTTATGATAAATACATAGATCAAGAAGGAATATTATAGTTCGCCATACATTCTAAGCCAATCGCTGGACTGCATTGTGCTCCGTTTATTTCACATATTACAAAGTTAACTCCAAGAAGTTACATATTTCCAGATTTAATGATTAACTGGTCGACAGGAAATAAAAAATCAATACTCGGATGGGACATTACATTGTACACATGGCTGAACTATAAGTATGTTATTGTTCACATAGTGGAATTTTCAAGAACTAAATGCTGTGGTCTTAAAATCCAATATGTGAACACTGTGTCTCAGCTGATGTCTCAGGGGGCCGTTTCACTAAACTTCGTACGAGTAAAATGTTCGTAAGGGCAAAATTAGGATAGCTGTAAATTTCACATTAACACTGTTTTCTTGTAAACAATTACTGGATTTGCATTCATTGAGCATAGGCTGCATATGCAGCCTATGCTCAATAAATGTAAATCCATAAATTGAAATTTCATAAATTTGCGCTTACGAACATTTTAGTCGTACGAAGTTTAGTGAACCGTGCCCCAGATGTACAAAATGTGGTTCTTCGTTTCATGCACATGCACAGTAACTGACATGTATCAATCAATTGCCCGATTTCATTTGATACTAGAAATGTGGTCTGTCTGCACACAAATGCCCCCGCTGGTAGCCAAAGACGACATTTGAAAACACAAAAGGCCGGAGGATGGTGAATTTGTCACAACACGATTTGTCACGCAGGAATGCAAGTGTGACAAATTAAGCAGATACGTTAAAGGTACATGCCCACTCAGCAGGTACAAACTGTTCTTTATAGGAAATAAATAAGTAGATGAGTGTGTCACTATTTCACCAGTTCTAAAAAATAACAGTGGCCGCTATACAGATATAATCATTTAGTAATGTGTATTTTACTGATAGTGACGCGCGCTGGTATCAGGCTATTTTCATATGCAAATGAGATATGATAGTTTTTAATTATGTATACTACAATGTAATTAAATGCGTAACCTGAGGAAAATAACATTTTCGGCATATTATAAAGTATGATCATTGCACATCGAACAATAAATACAGAGGATAAATAATAATGTCCGTTAACATTTTAAGGAAACACGGTTATCGCCCCTGTTATCAGTGCGTAAATTTACTTCTGATATACATTGTATAATAATGTCAATCACTATGTGGAGTAATGGTGAATTAATGTTTATTATGCCAGAAAATGTTTCGGATGCTATCTCTGATATTAAGAACATGTGCCTAATGAGCGGGCATGTACCTTTAAGACGTTGAACACACTTAAGTAAGTTAACTGGGTTTGTCGGGGACCCGAGGATCATGGATTTGTCACAGCATGATAGAGGAACATCAGATCATATGTGAAATACAAAGCAGCTACGTAAAGGAAACACAACTTATGTCTGATCAAGATATGCACTGTTCGCCATTACATCAATGAAATTCTAACAAGCAATGTAGATCGTTATCAGGACTGCTAAAATGTGTGCTATTTGATCAGGACCTACACTGGCCACATACCAATTTCTCCAGCCACAGCCACAAATAATGATGCATCATCAATTGGTTAATGCTTCGTAATTCTTTATTCCTGACGAATGCATATTCCAATGCAAAAAATTAAGTGCTATATTCTATAGCTACACGAATATGCCAATTTTCAGAACAATTTCCATATTAATTTTTCCGGCAGACTGACATTTGTATTCTCACTTGATTGCGGATTAAATATATATATCCGCTCGGCATTTATGCATGCGTACGTGCCATTTATAGGCAGCTATCATTGGCGAATTAAACTTTATATGCAGAACTAATTCGGGCAGCTGACACATTTATAAATGAGACACGTCATGTGATTTTGTACGTTCGGACATCTGCGTAATTTCATTAAATACGTTTACAAAATTTACAATATTTTTCATAACTAACGTCAAACGTTGACAACATTTGCAGAGTACATGCGAATATAATTCCGCATGTACTCTGAAAATGTTGCCATCTTTTGACGCCATTTACGGAAAATATTTCATGAAATTACGCAGATGTCAAAAGGGAAATGAAAAGTCATGCAGAGCATGATGTTATTAGCCGATCAAATCAGGGTAAAGTGCATCGAACATATGTAGGTGTCTCTGGTAACATTGTCAATGGTAAACTATTTTCGACCACAGTTCTGTACCCAGCGTTGACATTTTTCTCGATTTTGTGCAGGTTTTGGAAACCCGTTCCCAAATCCATCCAATAGCAGCAATGCCATAGCAGCAATGTTTTGTTGTCACCATTATGTTGCGAAATATTCCAGCGTAACACCTGTACTGTATGCTCTATTTATCTACAAATTACACTCCGCAATACACAAAGTTGTAGTCACTGTGTGTTTGTCCGAATTCTGTGGCAGCACGCGAGTGGGCGGAGCTACCAGAGCTATATATATCTAGCGGTTACAGTGTCATCTAAAAATAGACGCAAGCTCCTGCGTATTCAGGCACATGCCCAGATTGGCCTAATGTGCACCATCCGTGATTTTTTGCGCGATGTCGGGCGCAAGACAATCAATAATTTGCGGCATAGACAATAATTAAGGGGGATTGCCGCAATCGCGCGTACTGGATGCATCCCTGCCATCACTGCATGATACGTAAACAAATTAAAGTTGGCTATGAAGGGCAATTCTTCGTTTTGATTGGTGGAAAATTTTGTGAATATTAACTAGCGTCAAATGACGCGCATACGCGATCCAATGGGATAAACCCGAGATGCTGGGATAAACCCGAAAATGCTGGGGTTGCTAGTAAGGAGATTTTGAGCAGCGGTCGATTATAAATTAGCCGAATAAACACATTTTACGCGATTATACGTGGCTGAAACTTGTTCTGTTTAATAAATAAAAGCTTTAAATTAGCCCAATAATCGGCGTATGTTGGCGTATATGGCCATTAGAGCCAACAATGGACTTCAACAACAATAACTTCCGGGTTAAATCTCTTCCGGCGTTCAGCTCATTACGTATTCAAAATTGTGTTATTTGGCTATAAGTAAAGTTTTAAACGGAGACAATTGCCAAAAATGAAAACTTTATCGGTTGATGCAATTTGGAAGTGATACAGAAAAATTCGCGTTCGTAGATTACCGAATAGCGGAGAAAAGGGTTGCTACAAACTTTTTCAGAATTCGATGGATAACCAATATATTAGCCGATCTATAAATAGATCGGCTAATAAAAATCACATCGCGTGTCTCATATATATATATACGATGCCGCCACTGGTACATAAATGTCATAGCGATGCAGAAGGCACTAGTGTACACCCACCCCTAGTGTAACCAAGGGTGGGGGAACACTGTGTGGTTCTACAGCCCTTCTCTAAGTGTAACGCTCGCATAAGTTATGGTGTATACGAACGGGGTCAAAACTAAACCTACAGGTGCAGCTAAAAAAATATACAGGTGCATCTGCATTTTTTACAGCTGCACCTATAAATGTATAGCTGCACCTGTAAAAAATACAACTGCACATGTACAGCTGCAGCTGTACATTTTACAGGTGCGGCTATATATGTACAGGTGCAGCTGTAAAAAATGCAGATGCACCAGTAAGTTTAGTTTTGACCCCGTTCGTACACCATAATAAGTTGAAGCATGAAGTTGCCAGTGTTTCTGTTGTTTCTGGTTAGCAGCTAGATTGGCGCTACAGGTAGCCGCCATAGGTTCTTGAAGAACGGTTCATATATCGGTGTTTTATGTGTTATTTCGGTATCTCTGGTGGTTTATGTGCATTGTTACCAACATCCACTTTACGTCACTTCCCAGGAAATACACGAAAATACGGTAATGTACGGTATATTGACAGTATAAAAGGGGTCCGAAAGTTCGGAACGGTGAAAATACGGGGGGAGTTCAATAAATTCCAGGAAAAGTCCTGTAAAAGACTCATTTTTAAGTGAATTGTCTAAAAACTCGCGTGATTTGCAGATACAAATAGTATATTCAATTAGGCATGTAATTTACCGAAACCCGATTATGCAAAACTGAAGACCGATAACCATAATAACGTCATGTTCTGTGACCCGGCGCACTTGCGACGTCAATAATAGTTTTTTGCCAAACAGTTGACGTTTTCGATTGATTGAATATGGCACAGTATGAAAACTAATTAGATTTCAATTATAAATTTGTCAAACAACAATTATGACGTAATGTATATAATTTGGTGACGTCAACATAATTTTCTGACGTCATGCGTCAATCTCGTGGACGCCATCTTTGATGCAATACAAAATGGCCACCGAACGAAGAAATTAATTCAATTTTTGGGTAAATCTTGAAAAAAAAACATTGATATGATGACTCGTGCCTATGGTGACGTACATGTAGATATAGAGAATAGTAGGTTAGTGCCGTGAATGGGAAAAATATCTGGCAAGGCTTAGCAAACGGGATGGGCGAGGCTCTGCCGAGCACATCCGGTTTCCGTGCCCCGCCAGATATTTTTCCCATTCACGGCACTAACCTACTATTCTATTTATCCCGTCAACACCTACAAATGGCTTTAAAATGCCAAAAAATAACCCCAGCCACCGTACATATGCATACGCAGTGAGTAGGTCGTATTGACAGGATATCAAAAATATTTCACGGCACCGTGTTTCACGGCATATACGCACTGTGTTGACGGGATAAAAATGAAGATTTCTGCCGTGTGTAATAATTGATCATTATTAGTTGTACAAAACTATGTAAATTACCCAAAACCAACGAAATCCACCGAAATCCACCAAAATACCCACATGGCACTAATATAATGACCATACATGTATATGTTAATGTTGGAGTACACTCATGTTGAAATATTCCCCGAGATTAAAGCAGCACGGATTTGTAACTTAAATTAAAATGTACAGACATGTAGCTTTAGCAATTAATTTACCCAATTTTAGGCCATTTTTATGCCGATAATAGATGACTAACGTCATAAATTATTCACAACGCCAATGTCGTGTTCTCGACCACTTGCGAAAACGTAGCAGTTAAATGTTATGTGTCGGCATGGACATGATCAAATATTTATACAATGAAACCTTTAGTATAAAACAGACAACCAACAGACAATAACACACTCCGGCGAGAGTCATAAAATCTCACCGCGACTTTTGATCTACATTACAGGTAGGCATAAACCGACCATTGCCCGTGCATATCGGTTATCCGTGCGTTTGAAGATGTGATTATCTTATCTAGGGATCGTGATATTGATGTGTGCCCGTCCCTGAGATGGCATCATGTATTGTGTCTCAGATAGTTCACACACTGGTTGCAAACGAGCATTTTTTAGTTGGGCAAATGACGTCGAAAACGTGTTGCATATGCGGATGTAATACGGGCCATGCTCGAAAAATATCCCGTATTGCAAGCACTTACATTGTGGGCATACATATATTTGCAACGCATATGCCATATATGTTCACTCGCACGAGTGGTGTTAAATGTCCATATGTCACGAGTGCAAAAAGATGAATATTTTATTTATTATATACACCACCAACCAAATTAAGTCATTTTTTATACGATAAGAATGGTGTATTGATATTTGCCGACTTAGTTTCAACACACTGGAGACGTATATTAGCAATGAACAACAGGGGCGCCGGAAGCATCATACGATTGGTCCGGCGAATCTACTGGGTGCCCCCGGTATCCACCAAGTGTATGTTGTTACCACTCAGTTGAACCGTCTCGCTGAGACGGTTCAACTGAGTGGTAACAACATATACTTTTGAGAAATGAGAAAATTTGCAGAAATTTACATTTAGGTTTTTTTTATACATGAATTACAAATATGTTAAAAGTATTGATCCGGCAGTTGCCGGACCTGTTCCGACGCCCCTGCTATATTATTGCGGGCTAAAACTCTGAAAAAAAAGCCCGCACCGTCCGTAGCTAGCTGCTACGGATGGTACGGGAGCATTTTTTTCAGTTACAGTCAGAAACTATGAAATATATATACACATCTATACGATAATGGAATGTCAAATTGAGAACGACATTTACCTATTTTGCCGGTTATAGGTCGCAATAGTGTATAAGACGCACCCCTATTTTCAGTCCAAAATCTGGGGGGAAATGTCTACATGAGAATATAAGACGCACTCAATTTACTAGTTCACATTATTGAGCAGTTTATTTTATCAGACAATGTTCTATAATCCCATATTGCAGTTATCAGATCTCTTATCACAGCGTTCAAATATACAAACACAGGTAACCGTACACTAATGATAATTTATTACATGTATCTTGTGTTGATTCCGTTAAATAAGTATGTATTAAAGATTATGATTAGAAGGTCATATGTAATAAAATAAATATTGTGGGAAACTGTACACCGACTAGTATCATGAAATAACTCAATTTGCAAACTCTAGGATCGGAATTAATAAAATATACAAAATACACTAGAAACAATCCCCAAAGCAAAAATTTATGTAGATGAAAATTAGTTTACAGGAACACGATTGATACAGATGCATATCAAATACTATCCTATGCGTGGCTGTTACTACTGGACATATGGGGCTTATGGGTTTTGCGACCTATATAGATCCGGATCAGCACGTGCATCCGCTATTTATCCTGTCAATACAGTGCGTATGTGCCGTGAAACACGACGCCGTGAAACATTTGTGATATCCTGTCAATACGACATAATCACTGCGTATGAATATGTGCGGTTGTCATACTAGTCGATTCACCGATTTTGAGGTTGCGACTGGGGTTATTTTGTTTGCATTTTAAAGCTATTTGTAGGTGTTTACGAGATAAATAGAATAGTAGGTTAGTGCCGTGAATGGGAAAACATATCTGGCGCGTCACAAACTAGCTGGTAAGGCTTAGGAAACGGGATGGGCGAGCCCATCCCGTTTCCTAAGCCTTACCAGCTATTTTGTCCCATTCACGGCACTAACCTCCTATTCTCTATACACTATATAGATCATTATCGGACTAAAGGAGTGTGATATTTGACCATGAGCTCCACTGGTCACAAACCCCATAAGCCACATTTCTCCAGTCACAGCCACACAGTGTGTGTAGGGATACTTTTTGATCAGGGCCCGGTTGCTCAAAGCTTCTGTTAGCTTAACAGACTGTTAAATCCTTAACAATGCTAACAGTTAAGCTAACAGAAGTTTTGAGCAACCGGGCCCAGGCATATTGACGAAATTCACGCTGACCTATAACGACTAGCTGTACCATGCCTGGACGCTGATACAATGTATAACGGTAAATCTGTATTCTAAAACTACATTCTTTGACGTTTATTTGGTCGAATACGTCACGTGATATACCAAAAAAGGTGTCTGAGTGATGACGCAATATAAACAACTACGTATTTGCAATGAATCACCCATTATCGGCCTACTTGCTCATGTCGTAGGATATTTGTTGGCGTACATGGTAAATAGAATGCCAGGCTCGACTGAGGAACGGCAGGAATTCCTCGGCGAGTCTGAATCCCTATGCGTTTCCTAGCCTTGCCTGATAAACTGTCTATCAAAGAACACTACTGTTTGTTCCACGTTTTGCTGCCGACGAACTTTTGGCGATTAAACACATTCAATTAAAAGACATGTTTCGGAGTCAAATTTCCATTTTTTTTGTTCGACCCCCTCTCCCAGCTCCTCAAGCTCAATTTGCCCCATGTTAAATTCCCATAGGGAACTCGTTTTTATGTAATCAAATACATATTTGATAGCATTTATTGAAAGAAAACAAACTGGGGAGGAGGACTTTTTTGTTATTGATGTAAAATATTTACATTTAAATATTTTTGTAGATGTAATGTGTTTAATAGCCAAAAGTTCGTATGCACAAAAACGTGGATTGAACAGACAGTACATGCAGTCTAGTAGTTCATGTATATAAGAGTTGAAGTGTCAGTGAAAGAAAGGCGCTAAGTCCCTTATACATAGCCCCTTCGTCCACTGACCCCTACAGTGTTTGTATGGCAAATATGGCAAAGTTCACCATGAACAAAATACGTGTAATATAATAATAATAATAATAATAATAATAAAACACATGTATGGAAGGTGTTCGAGTCAATTCCCACCCTTAAATATAAGCCGAATGGATGAATGAATGAATAAAACACAGCCCGCCGCCCGCCAAAAATAAACCCGGAACGGACGAGTCTCGACCGCGCAGTCACCTGTGCCACAATATCCCGCAGACACGTACCGGGGCTTAGTGACGGTATCAATGCGGGAGATAACGCCCGGATACATACACATGTCACTTGGCACGGGTACACGTCACAATTTCATGTTTATGCCCTGTAAGCCAATGGTATACATGTGTACTTCGATTTTCTATAAAAAATATATATCGAGTATGTGGTGTATGTTATACCAGAGTAATTGTCTATCACTGCACTCGACATTAACCCTCGGAATGCGAGAAACGGAAATTATCGTC
Source organism: Conchocele bisecta (assembly GCA_029237695.1). NCBI lineage: Eukaryota > Metazoa > Mollusca > Bivalvia > Lucinida > Thyasiridae > Conchocele > Conchocele bisecta. The sequence continues at coordinate 201,019,420 of CM055265.1, read as the reverse complement.
TGCTGTTGTTTTATTCTTTGCTTTTTGTCTGAATAAAAACATGGTTTGACGACACTTTAGAATCATTTCCATTGGAAATGATTCTAAAGTGTTGTCAAAACATGTGTTTATGAATAAAGAAACGAAAATAAAAACAGCAGACGACAACATTTAATTCCGCATTGCAGAGACATAGAGAGAAAACGCGATGTTTCGTATCCTTCTCGCTTAAAATCACTGATCATTGAAAGGGTTAATGGGGTCCACACAGACGCGCGAACGGTCGGCCTAGTCTGTGTGATCACTATTTGCCCATTCTATAACCGATATGTTGCGTTATTCTGTGAGTAGGTCAGCTAATCATATAGTTTCTAAACACGTTGGTACGATTCCAATGTCACTTTCATGAAATTCAATAAACAATATTTTAACTGCATTGCCATTGTTAATGAGATTACAAATCGTGTTAAATCAGATTTACGACCTTTAGAACGACTTAACCCTCACTACACGGGAGACGAAAATTGTCGTCTGCTGTTTTTCATTTTTGCCTCAATTCTTACCAAAAAACCTGTTTTGACAGCACATGAGAATCGTCTCCAGTCGAGACGATTCTCATGCGCTGCCAAAACAGGATTTTATCGAGAACTATTGAAAATAAAACATTTCCAGCAGACGATAAAATTTAATTCAGCATAGTAAGGGTTAAATATGTCACGGCGTATAATAAAACCATACCACATATTTTAACCATTATAATGCGGGAAACGTAAAGTGTCGTTTGCTGCTGCGTAGCATTTTGTGTATTTTCTCAAACAAAACATGATTTGACAATATTTTCCATTGGACATGATTCTTCAATTAAACATATTACACATGTGTTTTTTTCCGAAATAGCAACAGTGTAACCATACATGATATTACATGAGTGATGGTTTAAAATGATATTTATTAATCGAGTTTAGTATGTATTTCATAAGAAAACGAGGATACGCCGAGAAATCAGTAAATGAGTTTTTAAATATCATATTAAGTAAATGCAAATATTCGATTATATGTTTGTATAAGCAGAGTATCACACATTAAAGCAGTACTGATCACCTAACATGTTTCTGTAGCTGTCTCGTTTGCATATGTACTACACTTGATTTATGCAATACATTACAGGGGAGGATCTGGGGGTGGGGGGGGGGGGAGGGGTCCAGGGTTGCACCCCCCCCCCGCCCCCGTTCAGCCACGGAGTTTACATATATCACAGTTTACCACCAGTTGGAGTCTGAATTTAAATGCCGTAAAACACAGGAAAGTGCATTTCGAAGAGCTCGAAAATATGACAACCCCCTAGTTGCGAACGATAACTCTTACAATTACTCCCGTACTGTCCGTAGCTAGCTACGGACGGTACGGGAGTAGCTTGCAAAGAGTTACCTTCGCAACTAGACAACCCCCCCCCCCTCCGTTCCCCAAATGCTGGATACGCCCCTGAATTACATTATGCAACTGCTCGCGTCAATCGTGTCATAAATGTCCAACAGTTAAACAAGATTGGCGATGATTTTACTCACATGTAGCTCCCATTTGTAAAACAAATCACTGCTGAGCAAATACTGTCTGCAGATCAGACAGCACGTTATACAGCGTGGAACACTGTATACTGTGTATACATGACCATTGAGGGATCGTAGTCAGTTATTTCCCTTTGCAAATCTTTTCACTAAACTTCGTACGACTAAAATGTTCGCAAGTGCAAAATTATGATAGTCTGTAAGTTACACATCAACACTGTTTCCTTGTAAACAATTATTGGATTTACATTTATTGAACATATGCTGCATATGCTCAATAAATGTAAATCCATAAATTTAAATTTCCAGACGATCCTAAATTGGCACTTACGAACATTTTAGTCGTTAGAAGTTTAGTGAAACGGGCCCCCGGTCCTATGCTGTATTTCAGCGATTATTTATCACTGAATAGCACAGACATTTAGTTTTGCGAACAGTGTAGACCCAGCTCAGACTGCACATCTGATCTGAGTCTACATTGATTGCAATAACATTAGTACGTGTGAAAATATGAATCTGGCAAATACTATAGTTTGGGTCAGATTGTGTAGATAATTTTTTTTTATGTATGATGATCTGAATCAACACTAGTCGAAATGACTACAATGGCAACTTTTCACAACATATCATGCTACATTCGCCCTTTTTACAAGCAATACGGCAATAAACTACACACTTTGGACCGGGTTTCTATAAATAAATGCAACGGGAGATAACTAGCTACGATCCCTCATTCCTCTGTGTAAGCCAGCGCCCCCGGGTTATAGCATGATTACAGTATACACATACAGCGATACATGGATTTTCTTTTATTAATTCGTTCCCACGAAATAACAATTCGTTCCCTCAATTTAACAATTCGTTCCCCCGAATCAACAATTCGGTCCCACGATATAACAATTCGTTCCCTCGACTTAATAATTCGTTCCCACGAAATGACAATTCGTTCCCTCAATTTAACAATTCGTTCACTCGAATTAACAATTCGTTCCCACGATATAACAATTCGTTCCCACGAATTAACAATTCGTTCCCACGTTATTTCGTGGGAAAGAATTGTTAAATTGAGAGAACTAATTGTTAATTCGTGGAAACGAATTGTTAAATTGAGGGAACGAATTGTTATTTCCCTGGAACGAATTAACCCTTAGCCTGCTGAATGAAATGTTGTCGTCTGCTGTTTATGTTTTATTTTCGATTTTTCTCGTCAAAAACATGGTTTGACAGCATTTTAGAATCATTTCCAATGGAAATGATTCTAAAGTGCTGTCAGACCATGTTCTTATTGAGAAACAGGGCAAAATATAAAGCAACAGCAGACGACAATTTTCGCGATCAGCAGGCTAAGGGTTAATACAAAAAAGAATTATACGTCCCTTGCGGAGCTCCGTAAATTACTTTATTATTGTGCATTCCATAGAATATATCAAAGGCGTTTAAATGGGCCACCGATAGATCAATCAGCCCTTAGAACAAAGCGTGTAGATCCTGATCCTTATAAGATAAATAGAATGTAATGATTATTTCCACTGACAGCTGTAGAACCGAATTGTAGCTGTGACAGGAGAAATGGGGCTGAAGGGATTTGTGACCAGTGTAGATCCTGATCAAATAACACACTCCTGTTACCTGATGGCGATTCCTTATTAGAAGCATGATTCACCGAGGGAACGGCAAACAGTGCAGATCCTGATCAGACTGTGCGGATGCACATGCCGATCTGGATCTACACTGGTCGTAAAACCAATAAGCCACATTTCTCCAGCCACAGCCACACATAATGAAATGGTGAACTATGTATGTCCTGATCACCCTGATTCATATGGGCCGCCGAGCAACAAAAGGGCGCTTATGACGTCTGTGCCCAGCGTAGCCCAGATGAGTGTGCGCACCCGATCAGGGTTTATATTGTTCGTTATTCGACATCACATAGGATAACCTCTACCAGCAACATGAATACATTCTAACCTTAAGCCTTTCACCCCTAAGTAACTGGAATGGATTTTGATATTTTAATTTTTCAACCAATCCAATCCGTCACAAAATGATTTCAGACAAGTCGATCTATGAAAAGTCTTTGCTCTCAAAAATATGAAAATTACTTGCAAAAAGTACAGATCCTGATGAGACGGCTCGTCACGAGCCGGCTCATCTGGATGTACACTGTTTGCCAATACCACTATACAGGTGTTGAAAGGGTTAACATGTGCATTATAACAAACTGTACCTTACATCTGGATGTACACTGTTTGTCAATACCACTATACAGGAGTTGAGGGTTAACATGTGCATTATAACAAACTGTACCTTACATCTAGATGTACACTGTTTGTCAATACCACTATACAGGAGTTGAAAGGGTTAACATGTGCATTATAACAAACTGTACCTTACATCTGGATGTACACTGTTTGTCAATACCACCACTACAGTTGAAAGGGTTAACATGTGCATTATAAAAAACTGTACCTTACATCTAGATGTACACTGTTTGCCAATACCACTATACAGGTGTTGAAAGGGTTAACATGTGCATTATAACAAACTGTACCTTACATCTGGATGTACACTGTTTGTCAATACCACTATACAGGAGTTGAGGGTTAACATGTGCATTATAACAAACTGTACCTTACATCTGGATGTACACTGTTTGTAAATACCACTATACAGGAGTTGAGGGTTAACATGTGCATTATAAATCAAAACTGTACCTTACATTTTTCTGGATGTACACTGTTTGTTTTCAATACCACTATACAGAGTTGAGGGTTAACATGTGCATAAACAAACTGTAACCTTACATCTGGATGTACACTGTTTGTCAATACCACTATACAGGAGTTGAGGGTTAACAGTGCATTATACAAACTGGTACCTACATCTGGATGTACACTGTTTTGCAATTCCACTATACTGGAGTTGAGGGTTAACATGTGCATTATATCAAACTGTTACCTTAACATCTGGATGTACACTGTTTGTCAATACCACTATACTGGAGTTGAGGGTTAACATGTGCATTATAACAAACTGTACCTTACATCGGATGATTTACACCCGTTTGTCAATACCACTATACAGGAGTTGAGGTTAACATGTTGCATTATAACAAACTGTACCTTACATCTGGATGTACACTGTTTGCCAATACCACTATACAGGAGTTTTTGAAAGGGTTAACTATGCATTTTATAACAAACTGTACCTTACATCTGGATGAACACTGTTTGCCAATACCACTAATACAGGAGTTGAGGGTTAACATGTGCATTATAACAAAACTGTACCCTTACATCTGGATTACACTGTTTTGTCAATACCCACTATACAGAGTTGAGGGTTAACATGTGCAATTATAAACAAACTGTACCTTAACATCTGGATGTACACGTTTGTCAATACCACTATACTGGAGTTGAGGTTAACATGTTTTTGCATTATAACAAACTGTACCTTACATCTGGATTGTACACTGTGCCAATACCACTATACAGGAGTTGAGGGTTAACATGTGCAATTATAACAAACTGTACCTTACATCTGGATGTACACTGTTGTCAATACCACTATACAGGATTGAGGGTTAACATGTGGCATTATAACAAACTGTACCTTACATCTGGATGTACACTGTTTGCCAATACCACTATACAGGAGTTGAAAGGGTTAACATGTGCATTATAACAAACTGTACCTTACATCTGGATGTACACTGTTTGTCAATACCACTATACAGGAGTTTGAGGTTTTAACTTGTGTTAAAACATGGCTTATAACCAAACTTTGTACTTACATTGATGTACACTGTTTTGTCCAATACCACTATACAGAGTTGAAGGTTAACATGTGCATTATAACAAACTGTACCTTACATCTGGATGTACACTGTTATTGCCAATACCACCTCATACAGGATTGAAGGTTAACATGTGCATTATAACAAACTGTACCTTAACATCTGGATGTACACTGTTTGTCAATACCACATACAGGAGTTGAAGGTTAAACATGTGCATTATAACAAACTGTACCTTACATCTGGATGTACACTGTTTGCAATACCACTATACAGGAGTTGAGGGTTAACATGTGCATTATAACAAACTGTACCTTACATCGGATGTACACGTTTGTCAATACTAACCGACTGAATTTGTCATACACGGATACAGGATTTGAGGGTTAACATGTGCATTATAAACAAACTGTACCTTACATCTGGATGTTACACTGTTTGTCAATACCACCTATACAGGAGTTGAAAGGTTTTAAACATGTTCATTATAACAAACTGTACTTACATCTGGATGTTACACTGTTTGTCAATACCACTATACGGAGAGTGAAAGGGTTTAACAGTGCATTATATCAAACTGTACCTTACATCTGGATTTACACTGTTTTGTCCCCAATACCACTATACAGGAGTTGAGGGGTTAACATGTGCATTATAACAAACTGTACCTACACATTCAGGATGTACAACATTTGTCAATACCACTATTACAGGCATTGAAAGGGTAACATGTGCATTTTATCAAACTGTACCTTACATCTGGATGTAACACTGTTTGTTTTCAATACCACTATACAGAGTGAGGGTAACATGTGCATTATATCAAACTGTACCTTACATCTGGATGACACTGTTTTGCCAATACCACATACAGGAGTGAGGGTTAACATGTGCATTATAAACAAACTGTACCTTACATCTTGATGTACACTGTGTCAATACCACATACAGTTTGTTGAAAGGTTAACATGTGCATTATAACAAACTGTACCTTACATCTGGATTACACTGTTTGTCCAATACCACTATACAGGAGTTGAGGGTTAACATGTGCATTATAACAAACTGTACCTTACATCTGGATGTACACTGTTTGCCAATACCACTATACAGTGTTGAAAGGTTAACATGTTGCAATTATATCAAACTGTACCTTACATCTGGAATGTACACTGTTTGCCAATACCAACTATACAGGAGTTGAAAGGGTTAACATGTGCATTATAACAAACTGTACCTTACAATCTGGATGTACATGTTTGTCAATACCACTATACAGGAGTTGAAAGGGTTAACATGTGCATTATAACAAACTGTTACCTTACATCTGATGTAACACTGTTTGCCAATACCACTATACAGGAGTTGAAAGGGTTAACATGTGCATTATACAAACTGTACCTTACATCAGTTTATCTACACTGTTTGCCATAACCAACCATACAGAGTTTTGAGGGTTAACATGTGCATTATAACAAACTGTACCTTACATCAGGATGTACACTGTTTGTCAATACCACTATACAGGAGTTGAGGGTTACATGTGCATTATAACAAACAGTACCTTACATCTGGATGTACACTGTTTGTCATACCACTATACTGGAGTTAAGGGTAATAATGTGCATTATAACCACTTTGTACCTTACATCTGGATGTACCACTGTTTGTCAATACCACTATACAGGAGTTGAGGGTTACATGTGCATTATAACAAACTTTGTAACCAATACCATCTGGATGTACACGTTTTGACCAATTACCACTATAACAGGAGTGAGGGTTAACATGTGCATTATAAAACAAACTGTACCTTACATCTGGATGTACACTGTTTTCAATACCACTATACAGGAGTTGAAGGTTAACATGTGCAATTATATTTCAAACTGTACCTTACATCTGGATGTAACACTGTTTGTCAATACCACCTATACAGGAGTTGAGTTAACATGTGCATTAGGAACAACTGTACCTTACATCTGGATGTTACACTGTTGCCAATACCACTACAGGAGTTGAGGTTTAACATGTGCATTATAACAAACTGTAACCTTACATCTGGATGTACACCCTGTTTGTTCAATACCACTATACAGGAGTTGAGGGTTAACATGCATTAATAACAAACTGTACCTTAACATCTGGATGTACACTGTTTGTCAATACCACTAATAACAGGAGTTGAGTTAACATGTGCATTATAACAAACTGTACCTTACATCTGGAGATGTACACTGTTTGTCAATACCACTAATACAGGAGTTGATGGGTTAACATGTGCATTATAACAAACTGTACCTTACATCTGGATGTACACTGTTTTGTCAATACCACTTATACAGAGTGAGGGTTAACATGTGCATTATAACAAACTGTAACCTTACATCTGGATGTACACTGTTTGTCAATACCACTATGACAGAGTTGAAAGGTTAACATGTGCATTATATCAAACTGTACCTTTACATCTGGATGTAACACTGTTTGTCAATACCACTATAACAGGAGTTGAAGTACCATGTGCATATATCAAACAAACTGTACCTTACATCTGGATTGTACACTGTTTTGTCAATACCACTATACAGGAGTTGAGGTTAACATGTGCATTATAACAAACTGTACCTTACATCCGATGTACACTGTTTGTCAATACCACTATACAGGAGTTGAGGGGTTAACATGTGCATTATAACAAACGTACCTTACATCTGGATGTACACTGTTTTTGTCAATACCACTATACAGAGTTGAGGGTTAACATGTGCATTTATAACAAACTGTACCTTACATCTGGATGTACACTGTTTGTCAAACCACTATACAGAGTTGAGGGGGTTAACATGTGCATTATATCAAACGTACCTTACATCTGGATGTACACTGTTTGTAAACATACCACTATACAAATGATATGAGTAACATGTGCATTATAAAACAAACGTACCTTACATCTGGATGTACACTGTTTGTCAATACCACTATACAGAGTTTGAAAGGGTAACATGTGCAATTATATCAAACTGTACTTACATCTGGAGTACACTGTTTGTCAATACCACTATACAGGAGTTGAAAGGGTTAACATGTGCATTATAACAAACTGTACCTTACATCTGGATGTACACTGTTTGTCAATACCACTATACAGGAGTTGAAAGGGTTAACATGTGCATTATAACAAACTGTACCTTACATCTGGATGTACAACTGTTTGTCAATTACCAAAACTATAAACAGGAGTTGAAAGGGGTTAACCATGTTCATTATAACAAACTGTACCTTACATCTTGGATTTACACACTGTTTGTCTAAATACCACTATGCAGGAGTTGAAAGGGTTAACATGTGCATTATATCAAACTGTACCTTACATCTGGATGTACACTGTTTGTCAATACCACTATACTGGAGTTGAGGGTTAACATGTGCATTATAACAAACTGTACCTTACATCTAGATGTACACTGTTTGTCAATACCACTATACAGGAGTTGAGGGTTAACATGTGCATTATAACAAACTGTACCTTACATCTGGATGTACACTGTTTGTCAATACCACTATACAGGAGTGAGGGTTAACATGTGCATTATATCAAACTGTACCTTACATCTGGATGTACACTGTTTGTCAATACCACTATACTGGAGTTGAGGGTTAACATGTGCATTATAACAAACTGTACCTTACATCTGGATGTACACTGTTTGCCAATACCACTATACAGGAGTTGAAAGGGTTAACATGTGCATTATAACAAACTGTACCTTACATCTGGATGTACACTGTTTGTCAATTCCACTATACAGGAGTTGAGGGTTAACATGTGCATTATATCAAACTGTACCTTACATCTGGATGTACACTGTTTGTCAATACCACTATACAGGAGTTGAGGGTTAACATGTGCATTATAACAAACTGTACCTTACATCTGGATGTACACTGTTTGTCAATACCACTATACAGGAGTTGAAAGGGTTAACATGTGCATTATAACAAACTGTACCTTACATCTGGATGTACACTGTTTGCCAATACCACTATACATGCAGAGTTGAAAGGGTTAACATGTGCATTATAACAAACTGTACCTTACATCTGGATGTACACTGTTTGCCAATACCACTATACAGGAGTTGAAAGGGTTAACATGTGCATTATAACAAACTGTACCTTACATCTGGATGTACACTGTTTGTCAATACCACTATACAGGAGTTGAGGGTTAACATGTGCATTATAACAAACTGTACCTTACATCTGGATGTACACTGTTTGCCAATACCACTATACAGGAGTTGAGGGTTAACATGTGCATTATAACAAACTGTACCTTACATCTGGATGTACACTGTTTGTCAATACCACTATACAGGAGTTGAGGGTTAACATGTGCATTATAACAAACTGTACCTTACATCTGGATGTACACTGTTTGCCAATACCACTATACAGGAGTTGAAGGGTTAACATGTGCATTATAACAAACTGTACCTTACATCTGGATGTACACTGTTTGTCAATACCACTATACAGGAGTTGAAGGTTAACATGTGCATTATAACAAACTGTACCTTACATCTGGATGTACACTGTTTGTCAATACCACTATACAGGAGTTGAAGGTTAACATGTGCATTATAACAAACTGTACCTTACATCTGGATGTACACTGTTTGTCAATACCACTATACAGGAGTTGAAGGTTAACATGTGCATTATAACAAACTGTACCTTACATCTGGATGTACACTGTTTGTCAATACCACTATACTGGAGTTGAGGGTTAACATGTGCATTATAACAAACTGTACCTTACATCTGGATGTACACTGTTTGTCAATACCACTATACAGGAGTTGAAGGTTAACATGTGCATTATAACAAACTGTACCTTACATCTGGATGTACACTGTTTGTCAATACCACTATACAGGAGTTGAAGGTTTAACATGTGCATTATAACAAACTGTACCTTACATCTGGATGTACACTGTTTGTCAATACCACTATACAGGAGTTGAGGGTTAACATGTGCATTATAACAAACTGTACCTTACATCTGGATGTACACTGTTTGTCAATACCACTATACAGGAGTTGAGGGTTAACATGTGCATTATAACAAACTGTACTTACATCTGGATGTACACTGATTTGTCAATACCACTATACTGGAGTTGAGGGTTAACATGTGCATTATAACAAACTGTACCTTACATCTGGATGTACACTGTTTGCCAATACCACTATACAGGGGTTGAGGGTTAACATGTGCATTATAACAAACTGTACCTTACATCTGGATATACACTGTTTGTCAATACCACTATACAGGAGTTGAAAGGGTTAACATGTGCATTATAACAAACTGTACCTTACATCTGGATGTACACTGTTCCTTACATCTGGATGTACACTGTTTGCCAATACCACTATACAGGTGTTGAGGGTTAACATGTGCATTATATCAAACTGTACCTTTGTTCAACATTACATAAGGTACGTTTTCTCGGCCGGCACCCCATATGAGACACGCCATGTGATTGTGTACCTTCTTTAATCTGCGTAATCTGGTAATTTTATGATATAAGTTTAAACAATTTACATTATTTTCCGTAAATGGCGTCAAAAGTTGACATGCGGAAAATTTTGTGAACTTTCGACTTTATTTATGAAAAATATTGTAAATTTTGTACATAGGCGGCGGAAGCCGAACATTATTGGTGGGGGGGGGGGGCAATGTTGAGGGCCCGAAGGGCCCGATAGCGCTAGGGGGTCCGGTGGCATGCCCCCCCCCCCCCCGTAAATTTTTGAAATCCAAATGCATTCTCAGCAAAGTTCTCAGCAAAGTTCCCAGTACTCATGATTAGACAAATATATTAGAATGAAAAATCCAAAATTTACAGAATTATTGGGGGGGGGGGGGGTGGGCTACCCACCCACCCCCCCCCCCAACACAATTATTGGGGGGGGGCCTAGGCCCCCCGCCCCCGCCCCCCCCCAACCCCCCCCCCGCCCCCCCCCCGCTTCCGACTTCCGCCGCCCCTGTTGTAAACTTATTTAATGAAATTAAGCAGATGTCCGAAGGTACAAAATCACATGGAGTGTCTCATATGTCGTAAGGCACCATTTCTTTTACATGGTGTCCTTTATATACTACAAATGCACGTTACATAACTACACCCTCTATTGTTGCATTGACGAGATATTGTAATTAATATGGTGGCTTTATATGGATATGTCGCTTCTACATTTCGTAGATACGAAACTCACGAACCTTACATTTCCTTCGCACAAACTTCTGTCGTTTTTTGCGAAAAATCGATTCTTCACAAAAACGACATAAGTTTATGCCATTTCTTCGCGGCACTAAATTGCTTCCCTTCCTTTATGCGCCGCGTGCAAACGAAACTTGAACAAAATAATGTGATTCGTTACTACGCCACGAAGAGACGAAAATTAAGAACCTTAATTTTCGTCTCTACATGGCGTAGAAACAACGTGATGATATGTCGCTAACGAGCCACCATACACGTTGAACATTGGCCAGACCTTGCCCTTGTATGACCCGCAGACAGTCTGAATACAACAACTGAACCGAACATATCAAAACACATCTATGACGACTATAGGCTAGCACTGAGAATGAACTTGATGGGTGACTGACTGAATACATGGACAAAAATAAATAAATAAATGTTCTAATGCACGATGCAGTGACTGAATTAATCAATACAATAGTGACAAACATACGATGATAACGATAGCTTTCGTTTCGTTTGAATTGGCTTGAAAACCTTCTATACCGGGGATATATCCAGGTAAAGAAGCAGGCTGATGGTCGTCGGCCTGTTTTATATTTCCGAATTTTGATAAATATTAGTTATTCAGTATCAAAAAGTGTGCGCCAAATATAGGAGAATCTATGCAGACATGGTAACCTATAATTTGAGACCTCCTATAGCACCCATCAGCGATAGCAAATTTGTTTTCCTTTTTTTATGTAGGCATTTCAATTTTACTATAGCAAAGTATTTGTATCGTACGTGTGCTTATCCTTTTTACCAATACGATGTTATATACCGCCCTCTTGAACTTATCAACGCGATTGTTAAGATGAGTGCACATACATTATGTTTCCATGGAGAAATAATACCGGCATATGAAATTAAACTACAATACGGACAGTCACACGAACTGTGTATGAGCTCTACCCCACCCCCACACCTCACCCCGCCCCACCACCTCCTTTGATAAACATTCGCCGCATCCTATGCCTGCACTTACCTCGAGGAAACCGTGAAATCCATCTCCATATGGCCACTAGTGGCAGTGTTCATTATTCCGTGGAATTCTAACACTTAAAATGCGGGAAACGAAGATTCTCGTCTGCTGTTGTTTCATATTTTACCCATGTTCTCAATAAAAAACATGATTTTAGAAATGAAATTCCTTCGGAAATGGTTCTAAAATGCTGTCAAACCATGTTTTGTGGATAAAAACGGAAATAAAACATAAACAGCAGACGACAAATTTTAAATATTCATTGTAACCGTTAATAATTATAAACAAAACGTTCTACCAGATATTTCACAATAACAAAGTATCATTGTACGTAGGGTAGTAGGACACACCAACTAAACTTCCAATACATACCTCTGTTTTGGATATATAATTGAATGCGTTTTACACCTTAGTGTGAGTATTTTGTTGAACGTGCACACAAATTGTAAAATTAGGCCGATCATTACCACGACTAATACATTGGTTAAACATTGTTGTCGTTATTGTGTGCCGAACAGAAACGAGTAATTGCCATTGATATATGGCCCGAGTCACCAGAAACACCACCATGCAATCAATTGGACACGGCCTGCGACGCAGCATCATACGAGGGCATATTAATAGAACACTACTTCCCACCTAACCAATGCTATTTATCATGTATGTTACAAAATGTTGTTTTTTTGCAACGCACCGGCCAAATGTTTCGTATTTACGTATGCACGTATTAAGCAGTGCAGTGTATCGAGGAAAGAAATCATATTTCCTTAAAATATTAACGGACATTACTATTTATACTTTGTATTTATTTTTGATGTGCAATTATCATACTTTATTATCTGTGGAAAATGTTATTTTTTTAGGTGACGCATTTAATTTGTATAAATAATTAAAAAATATAATGCCTCATTTGCATATGAAAATAGCCTGATACCACCGCGAGTCACAATCAGCAAAAACAATATTACTGGGCACTTGTAATTTTTAGAACTGGTGGAATAGTGACACAATTATACACTTAGTTAATTCATATAAATAACATTTTGGGCCTACTGAGTGGGCATGTACCTTTAACCCTTTGAACCCGAAAGCCCGCTATAGCGGTTTATGAAAACAGTGCAGATCCAGATGAGCCGGCTCGTAACGAGCCGTCTCATCAGGATCTGCACTTTTTGCAAGTAATTTTCATAAACAAAAACACCCCCTTTTCATAAATGGACGAATCTGAAAATCATTTTTTGACCATTGGATTGGTCGGAACATTAGCATATCACAGTCCATTACAGTTCCTTAGGGTTGAAAGGGTTAATGGAATACTCCCACCTTACCAATGATATTTATCATGTGCGTTGCAAAATGTTTTTTTATTGCAACGCACCGTCGAAATGTTTCGTATTTACTTATCCACGTACTAAACATTTCAGTGTATCGATGAAAGAAATTAGCATATTTGTATTTACGGTGTGAGGTGAGTAAATGCATTGATTTACATATAAATTGAAGGGATCAGTGGAAGAAGGGTCGCTCACCCCTTCAGTTATTGACCCCTCCGCGAGTGACGTATCCAGTAGGATATCTCGCTAAGTACACATTGAGGGAGAAATTTTCAAATTAAGGATAAATTAATTAATTTTTATTATACTGAATTTATTATATTATCACAGCCATTTTGGCTGTGATAATGTAATAAATTCAGCATAATAATTCTGCATACTTTTAATCATCAAATATATGCAGTCATGAAATAATGCATTTCATAAAATATAAATGATTACTCCTTCAAAGTATGCTTAGCTAGATACATATGCTTAGTAATTTTGGTGAAATCGGCTACAGGTATTTATTGGCATTGCAGAAGAAGGATAGCTAATCATTCATCATCATCTACAGTCATACGATCGTGTGGGGCGTCGTACGGCTATTTTGGTCACTGATCACGGCCTATTTACTACCACCTAGACTTGTTTAACGCCGTGATTATGGTCTCTTCGTCTCAAATCCCTCCCGCCGCTATATACTAGAGCCGTACTCAAATAATTGGCTGTGCTCGTCGATCGATAGGGCGTAATCTCACGCTAAAAGGAGGCAATTATACTATTATATTACCATATGAACATACTTGTTCATTATATCATATGCAGGACGTTTATTTTTCTATCCATTTTTCTCTCCATCACCCCACACAATAGATCATTTATTTCAACTGCCGATGTCTGATTCACCTCTGTCAACCTGAGCCTCAGTTGAGTATCAGACTTGAATAGATTTTCAGAAATTTGGTAGGCCCTCGTTTTTTCGTAAAACATTTCAACCACATGTATTTTCCGTGGTGTGGCATTATATTATGCCATCTCAGGTGTCATACAACTAGGGATGATCTGAACTGGGACCCGTTGCACTAAACTTCGTACGACTAGAATGTTCGTATGTGCACATTTAGGATCGTCTGGAAATTTAAATTACTGGATTTACATTTACTGAACATAGGCTGCATATGCAGCATATGCTCAATAAATGTAAATCCAATAATTGTTTACAAGAAAACAGTGTTAATGTGAAATTTACAGATATTATAATTTTGCACTTACGAACATTTTAGTCGTACGAAGTTCAGTGAAACGGGTCCCAGGTACGTCGTGTTAGTGACAACATCCACACAGCACAAACGGTAGTCAGTTGACCTGTTCAAAGATCAGGGACACGTTCTCTCTCCAGAAGTATCGTACAACCGGTCTGACTTCCTTATTTAAAACAACAATGGCCAACATACGACGGCGATCGACGTCCCAACCAATATCCGACCAAAACCCAATACCGACCACTAATGGGAAATACAGTGTTCAAACACGTGTGATTGTAAACTGTGTGTTTAGTGTAATAGCCAATACCGAACAAATACAACTAATTTCAAGTGTCGACAATAGGTTAGACTACAACTGCTTTTGAACTCATCCGTGTAAACAGGATTCGATCTTCAGGTTACAACCGCATCGTCAGTTACGCTATGTGGGTTGTCTTACACTACATGGCGTGTGCAACACGACTGTCACTATTTTATCGCATGGGACGGACTATGGTATACCTGGTTTACCGATTACAGCTACAGCATCAAACAATGACTAGACGTTGTCCATCTATGCTCGCACATTGAATGCAATGTAGGCAACTCGTGGAACCTTAATCCTCACTACGCTGAATAAATGTTGTCGTCTGCTGGAAATGTTTTATTTTCAATATTTCTCGACAAAAACCTGGTTTTGACAGCACATGAGAATCGACGATTCTCATGTGCTGTCAAAACCAGTTTTTTGTTAAGAATTAAAGCAAAAATGAAAAACAGCAGACGGCAATTTCCGTCAACAGCGTAGGAAGGGTTAAAGGTACATGCCCACTCAGTAGGCACAACATGTTCTTTATACCAGAGACATCATCTGAGACATTTTCTGGCAAAATAAACATTCATTCACCATTACCCCACGTATTGATTGGCAGTATTATACATTTTATATCAGACGTAAATTTCTACACTGATATCAGGGGCGATAACCGTGTTTCCTTAAAATGTTAACGGACATTACTATTTATTATCTATATTTATGTGTTGATGTGCAATGGTCATACTTTATAATTGATCGAAATATTATTTTTTAGGTGACGCATTTAATTAGCATAAATAATTAAAAAATAGCACGCCTCATTTGCATATGAAAATAGCCTGATACATTAAAATAAAATAAATATTACTAAATGATTATATCTGTATAGAGGGCACTCGTAATGTTTACAACTGATGGAATTGTGACACAATTATACACTTATTTAATTCCTATAAAGAACATTGTGTGCCTACTGAGTGGGCATGTACCTTTAACCCGAATTATCTGTCTGTAATGCAGGGCGAAGTCGACCTACGTCACAGACAGATAATTCGGGTTAGAGGGACCATAGCAATTTGGGGTAACGTAAATGCCACGCTTTTCACGTGTTATCGCAACATTATTATTGTAAACTTTCCAATTAATAGTCCATGTTTCTCACGGTAGGCGTGATTTGGTTTCAAATTAAAAAGTTAAAGCCAGTGTCAAGTCGGCAGGTCTCAATTGAACAATGTTGATAAAACTATGAGAGATAATTTATGACGTTTGAGTAGCAAATCTCTAGACTTTATAGAGATTTAAGAGTACACTTTCACACAATTTGAAAGCCATATACATGTCCGGAACAGCTGTGTATCTCTATCTCGAAGTTCTATTCCTAAAGGCTGACATAATCGTCTGAACATTTCAATTGCTGGATTTACATTTATTGAGCATAGGCTGCATATGCAGCCTATGCTCAATAAATGTAAATCCAATAATTGTTTACAAGAAAACATTGCTAATGCGAAATTTACAGACTATCATACTTTTGCACTTACGAACATTTCAGTCGTACGAAGTTTAGTGAAACGGCCCCCAGAATGGTAATACACGCATACAGTGGTTGGAAAACTTAGGTTGAGATTCATACCCGAAATCATGAGTTTGTGAGACCTGTCGCATTTGTGCAAAATAGAAAACCATTCGCTATGTTATAGATATATAAACATGCATCGTCCAGTAATACGTTTTGTTATAAATCTGAGAGACGGATATACTGATTATAATTCCAAGATTTGTTTAAAGAGTTTCCATTAAACATTAAATTCCAAAAATATCCAGTTAGATTTTGTTCGTAAATATTAAAAACTCACCCTCCCAATTTTATTTTTTTTGACGAAAATTCCCAAAGCAAAATTCTTTTCGCAATAAAATCAATAGTTTGAATGTATATCATCAAAGAAAAATGGGCGACTTTTTTATTGATGATAAATTACATGTGTAGTTATATTTAAATATTAAGATATATTGTGTATAATATCCACAAGTTGGTGGGTAGTAAAACGTTTCATGTTATAGTATGAGAAACAAGATATTGCCCAATTTAAACTTTTGCTAAAATATGCACATTTTGTTCATGTTAATATGAATAATATATGTAATGGCCCAATTGTACGTTTTGTTATACGGTGTGACGCTATTGTGCTGTTAAATGCAATCTAATTTAATCGAGTATAATCACACTACAACTCTAAGTTTCATTTCGATTTACCATATGGGCCCGCCTCTGGTATTGCCTATATTATCGCATCGCCGTATTTCGCCGATATTGGTTTTGAAAATCATTAATATTTTACGCAAATGACATCGAAAGTTGACATACATTTCAGAGCTCATGCGAAATTAAATTTCGCATGAGCTCTGAAATTTATGTCATCTTTCGACGTCATGTACGGACGATATTGTATGTGTTGTATTTCAATATCGGCGAAATACGGCGTTGCGATAAAGGAGATAGTACCAGAGCCGGGCCTATAATTATTATTCTTTACGTTGTGTGTGAAACGTACACATAGTATAGTGTGCACATCGTTGAATGTCTACAATTGCGAGATGATTGCAGCTGTTTATCAGGTGTATTGCATATATTACACCATTATGCCGCATGTGGCGGGAATATTGATCACCATAATAGGGCTTTATCATTACTTCGGTCGAGTGTCACAAACACATACTGCTTTGCTTTGCACAATCATACAACTATTTATATGCGTTTTGTCACGACAACAAAATAAAT
This sequence comes from Conchocele bisecta, assembly GCA_029237695.1. Taxonomy (NCBI): domain Eukaryota; kingdom Metazoa; phylum Mollusca; class Bivalvia; order Lucinida; family Thyasiridae; genus Conchocele; species Conchocele bisecta. The sequence goes on along the minus strand of CM055265.1, from coordinate 201,001,126 downwards.
GTACTGATACCAAAAGGAGACAGTGTTATTCTTCTGAATCCTTTTCACATTTTCAATTATTGTAAACGTGTACTACATTTGTAAACATGATACTGTATGTGTCAAAATGTGAATAAAATATTGTTTAAACTAAACACATACAGGTACTGTACAGTAAAACCTGTGAATAAAGGCCAGTAATGGGAAGTGAAAAAGCTGGCATTTGTTCACAGGTGGTCTTTATTCACAGGTGTATTTATATACGGTAATTGTGCCATTGGGACAACAAAGTTGTGGCCTTTACAGCCAGGTGATTGCTATTCGGAGGTGGTCTTTAGCACAGGTTTGACTGTATACTAATAATACTAATAATAAAATAATAATAATAATAATAATAATAATAATAATAATATATAATAATAATAAAATAATAATAATACAATGTAATAATAATAATCAAATCATAATAATAATAATAAAATAATAATAATAATAATAAATAATAATAATAATAATAATAATAATAATAATAATAATATTATAACTCTTATTCAGACTGGCAATGCACATGTTTTATTGCTTTAATAATGCAATACACGTATAATTGTTCAATATATAGTGACCTCGCCCCTCACAGCTCCCTCTCCTGCCTCCTCATTTTCTTTCTCCGTTTCTCTCTCTCCACTCTCTCTCTCTCTCCACTCTCTCTCTCTCTCTCTCTCTCTCACTCCTCTCCTCTCCTCTCTCTCTCTCTCTCTCTCTTCTCTCCTCTCTCTCTCTCTCTCTCTCTCTCTCTTCTCTGCTCTCTCTCTCTTCTCTCTCTCTCTCTCCTCTCTCTCTCTCTCTCTCTCTCTCTCTCTCTCCTCTCTCTCCTCTCTCTCTCTCTCTCCACTCTCTCTCTCTCTCTCTCTCTCTCCTCTCTCTCTCTATCTCTATGTCTGTCTTTCACTGTCTGTCTTTCACTTTCTGTCTTTCACTGTTACTGTACGCGCCTACTATATGCCAGCCTGTGTAATTCGTATTTCCTTTCGCTCATCTCGGAGTTTGGTCAATTATTTAACGTGATGTGATTGGTCCTATCTGCATAGCAACAACATACACCACTTTCCGAGGTTGATTGATCGACGGCTGGTAGTTTCCCGGCACTGCCTCGCCTGTTGTATGGGACAACAGACAGTAGACCGGGCCCGGGTCTACCACATATCTGCCGTGTTGACATTGCTGATGACTTCAATATTTACTCAATACTTCTGTTCTCAGCGATATCTAAACTATTTGACATGTAATTTAACTTTCAATAACTCATCTTACGTGCTTACCGATGCTAAATGATTGAGAAAACCACAACTTGGGGCTAATTGTTTCTGGATATCAGTACATTGTATGTGGTTTTCTTCTCAATATTAAACTTTGGTGAAAGTCTAAACAATATATACAGTGGAACCCCTCTAAACCGGACACCCTGGTAGAGGGGTTCCACTGTAGTTAAGCACTCGATGACCATTTGTTGTAATTTTCAGTCACGAACAGACAGGACAATGAAATAAAGTACATTGAAACTCATCCAAATTAAGCACAATGGGGTCACCAAGGTGTCCGGTTTAGAGGGGGTTTTCACGTGTAAGCACTCGATGGACAATTTGTTTGTCATTTTCAGTCACGAACAGACAGGACAATGAAATAAAGTACATTGAAACTCATCTAAATTAAGTACAATGGGGTCCCCAAGGTGTCCGGTTTAGAGGGGGTCCACCGTAGTTAAGCACTCGATGACCAATTTTTGTCATTTTCAGTCATGAACAGACAGGACAATGAAATACAGTACATCGAAACTCATCTAAATTAAGCACAATGGGGTCCCCAAGGTGTCCGGCTTAGAGGGGATCACTGTATCAAGTTGTTTCTTGACCTCTCTGGTGATAACATATAAAATGCCAATCAAGTCTTACAACGATAATTTCAATATAAGACTTATATATCTACGAGGAATGTTCAATTCTACAGAAAGTTTTAATCATTATCTAAATAATTACATATACATTTTAAAATATTCTGGATGTTCGATTTTACGCCAAATTTTGGTAAAATTTCAGACATAGTTTGCACTGATATTTTCGTCAACCGTTGCGTATTTTATGGACAATTTCGCAGATTTGCAAAATCAATTCATGAACATAAAAATAAATAAATGGCGAAATTTCCTAAGAAAATTTCATCGATAATGGACAAACACGTCGGAATATATTTTTTTAAATTATTTTGCACCTGTTATTTTATTTGTACGAGTGTAATAAAATAATAAGTAAATCATTGAGTCCAATAAGTAACAACACATATTGAGGTACATGTAATCCGACCTTTGTCCATTTATTGTGTTAACAACAATTAACAGTAAAAGTACACTAATATTAAAATGTGTTCATGCAGGCGTACGAATATCGAATTACTAGACCCATAAACAAAGCCAATTACCACAGATACATGTATGCAAAAACATTCTTATTATATTTCTACAACGTAAATACAATATATGTATAGAAGCCGATTATAAATGTTCGTAAATTACGCCGACATCCATCGAAGATATCGAGTTTCCTGTCAATTTACCAAACATTCATGCAATATTCAAGTACCGATACATTCTTGAATTGTCAGCGCAAGTTTTTGCAATAATATTTGGGAGCTGCGATAAGGGTGTTTTAACCATACCCGAGGTCCAATTTCGTGAATTAACGAATCTTAGTTCGTCCTCCCTTTATTGAACACGCCTTAAAAGATTTGTAACTCTTGCGTCAAGGGACAATTGCCCTGCTGGTGTTTGGACCAGTGTACACCACCGCCTCGCTAATATTGCCAATGTTTGTCAATGTCTTTATTACAAAAGTACTTGAATATTGCGCTTGAAAGAAAGCAGCTTGATTGGATGTGCCTGAGCTGTGCTACAGCTCAGGCACAGCCAATCAAACTGCTTGGTTGCGAGTTGATATTGCCAATAGATGCTTAGAAACGTCGACAACTTGAGCAAATTTAACGTAGGCTGTCTTGCAGCTTCTGATCACTATCAGCGGTCCTGTAGCCTGATGCGTGTTAGAAACATCGTGGATTATGTTCAAGATTTGTATGTCTATCCACGCTGTCTGGTCAGAAATCTGCCTGGTCAGACAGCGATGACGCACATACTAATCTTGAGCGACCTGGTCATAATATATTTCGGGCGTTGTTATGTACCCTGAACAAAATTTCTGCTACCTACTATGTCTATTGCAGTAAGTAGGATTATCCTGAAATTGCATATACTTATTTGTCATCATCCATATTTTCATTCTATAGCCCACACATGCGCCCCACCGGCCCAGTGCTCAATGTCAAATGGCTTAGAAGTGTGCGTTAAAATGTTTGAGGCGTACACCCAACAGTGTTACCGATTTCTTGTTTTCACATGATAGCCAGCTTTTATCTTTTATATAAAACAGGCATATATTAATTTCTACTCAAAATTATCTGAAAGAAACGAAGCATTTACATTTATAAAGTTTGCCGAAACAAATATACATGTTCATCCAAGTTTTGGCATGCTACTTGTTACCCTCCTAGTTTGTACAATGATTTTGGATGAAACATGTTATTGTTTTCCTTCTGTATATACAAAGAAAAAAATATATTTCTGACGTCTAACAAACATTATTATGTATCATGTGACCATGATCCACATTGGTAAGTCAAACATTGGCATGCCAATAGTCTATTGGCATGCCAATGTTTGGCTCACCAATGTAGAATGTTAGTGTAAACCTCGAAAAATACTCATTCAGAAAATATGGCGGCATTCACACGTCAACCAAATTAACATACAGTCTTACTGTTTCTTCACACGACTACCCGGCCAAGGTAAAATGTGACAATTCCGAAAAGAAAATGGTATACACGGAGCATGTTCGCCAATGTTAGCTGGCTAAATGAAACCCAAAAAACACCCGTACACATAAATGTTCAAACAATCTGAATACCTGCAACTTTTCACTATTTCCGGATTGTAAAAAGTATACACCCTTCTTCCGAAATCAAAGATTTATTCTGGACGAAGTACAAGAGTACTAGCATCAACTGCGTCGTGTGTTTTGTGCATAATTAGTTATAATTGTATAACTTTCTAATCTGACATGGTATCTGAAAAGAAAATTACAACGGACAGTTGACAGTTGGATTTGGCTAATAGAAAATTATCCAATCTAGCGTGAAATTCAATTTCAGAATTGTGCCATTACCTGCAGACAACCAGCATAATACGTTGTAGGAGCCATAAACTATATCACACAAAGACACCAGGAGAGGCGTTTTAATAGCTTAAATGTAATAATTAGACCAACAGCAAAGCCACTTTATGAAAACAAAGTATATGGAATGTCTGTAATTGCTGCAGTTCTGTGTTGCAACAGAAAACAAATCTCTACAGTGAAACCTCTCTAAACCGGACACCCTGGGAGCCCCCAGGGTGTCCGGCTTAGACAGGTTTCACTGTAAATCAGGCATTTGATCATTCTGAGCCATAGTTGTGTGCTACGCGATCACGAACAGACATTATCATCTGAGATAAATGACCAAGAAACTCATCACAAATACGATCACATGTGTATTATTGGTGTCCGGTTTAGAGAGGTTCCACTGTAAATAAAAGCGGCAGTATTCAAGCAAATCCACATTCTCCTAAATCATTTGAAAACAACATGAAATGTTTTTATCGTAATGAAATAAGATACTGCGTGAGCTAAAGCAAAACGCTCAAAGGAAGGGCCTTCACACCAACACGGCGTAGCGAATATTAATCAGTACAAAACACGAGAACACAATGTGCGGTTAGAAGCAGAGAATACAACAAGGGAAGAGTGTGTGCACATGTATTTGGATACCCTTGTGAATGTATATCTGACAGTGACTATATAAATTGGGCTTATACAATTTGCGACCAGTGTAGCTCCTGATCAAATAGCACACTTCTGTAGCATGATAGCGATCTATATTGCTTGTTAGACGTAATATATGACGGTTGTTAGACGTATGACGGGCGTTTCATTGCTGAAATGGCGAACTGGGCAATTAGACAGTGCGGATGCACGGTCTGCTAGTATATACACTGGTCACAAAACCCATCAGCCCCATTTCTCCAGTCACAGTCAAATATGTAGTCTGAAAACTTTTAAATCCTGAAACAATTTTACCAATAAGTAACCCAATATGACACCTGCAAATAAACTGAGCATATAAAAAAATCGTACTCTTGCCGTGTCAGTAGACACACATGCTTGTTCAATGAATACTGAAAAGAGCCAGTGGAATAAGAGGACTAACTCCGAAGGACCGAAGGAGTTAGTCCTCTTATTTCACTGGCCCTTTCAATACGCTCGATGGCTTATAAACTACAACGTACGTCGTTATAGACAAACCTGACATATTCGCAGAGGTATGCAATGGTAATTAATATCTGATATATGACTATATGGGCCTATGTCAACTGTGTTACTAAAGCATTTATTTTCTGTTTTAAAGCGGCAAATTGTTTTCATTTCTAAAATCGGTCAGAGAAACCAATTAACGTAACAAATGAATTGTCTAATTACCTTAATAAGTGTATAATTATAACGGCACAAATTCAACGCCAATGTTATCTTACAGGATCGACACCTGTTTAGATCTGCGATTGGATCTATGTAACAATGACGGCCATGATGACACCATTAGATACGCTGCCACGATAGCCTACATACACGTCATACATGATCCAGAAGGATCGGCCCTCTACGTAGTTGCGAACAGTAACTCTTGAAATCTACTCCCGGTACGGGAGTAGATTTCAAGAGTTACTGTTCGCAACTACCCTATAGGTGGGCCACCACCAATGACGTTTCAACCATTTACCACATAATTGGCTATTCTCTCCTGATTTTATTTTTCGTATGTGTTCTGTGGGACATATTTCCCCATAACCTGCACCAATTCTTCTCTGGAAAGTAACTAATTAAAATATAGGTATAAGTATTGTTCAGAAAGATAAATTCAATCTCCTGTGACCACCCTGGTGATGGCCCAAAATGTCAGCGGTTGGAATTGAAACCACCTCAGATGACAAACAGATTCCGAATTACAAAATAAACGCCAGACAATTACTTGGCAATTATGTAAATGATACAGAGTAGTTTAGTACATCAACTCACCAGTGTCTGCAGGCATAAGCAAGGTGTATGATCACGAGATACTAACAACAACAACAAGTACCGAATCAAAGTACGTATTCTTTTATAGTGTCCTTATTACATAACGGATTTTGATGTAATATGGCGCATCAAACGCGTCTTGTTAAGCTGCATTTGGTGGTCTCTTTATTTTCGCCCAAACTTCTGTCGTTTTTGCGAAGAATCGATTTCCGTGTCTCCGACACGGACATCGATTCTTCGCAAAAACGACAAAAGTCTATGCCAAACTCCCTAGACCACCAAATGCAGCTCATGAAGACGCGTTTGCTGCGCCATATTTCATCAAAATCCGTTGCATATTAAGGAAAATATTAAATAATACTTACTTTGGAGTGGGCGACGTTGTTGTTGTTGTAACCACGTGATCATGCACCTTGATAAGACATCTGGAATAATTTCTTTACCGTACTATTTTTGAGTACTACTACACCGCGCATGAATATATGACGATTTAGTGCGGTTAAACTTCTACGTACATGTAGTTGCGAACAGTAGCTCTTGCAATCTACTACCGTAACTCTTGATATATACTCCTGCATCGTCCATAGTCTGCTACGGACGGTGCAGGAGTATACCCCAAGAGTTACTGTTCGCAACTACCTTCTACGAAGACCACGTGGTTAGTAACTCGAAATACGTCTGCTCTATGTAATCCATAGTGGCTCACAGAACATTGCATTAATTCCATAATTTACCACCAAGTAAACGCTATATACAGCAACGATTTGTTGAAGGTTCCCAAACGAAACAAAAGAAAACTAATGGAAAACGAGCTGAAAAATATCGTTTTGTACAACGATTTACATAGAGACGGATATCGTTTCGCCTTTTCTACGCGAAAACGATGTTTTTATTTAAATACCCGGCTTCCAACTATTTAAAAGCATGTCGTTTCTTTCAACGCATGTCGTGTCATTTACGCATTGTTTTCGGGTTTTTAATGAGAAAACGATGTAACATGGTTTTCGATTATTACATTAGAAACCAATGTTTTCGTTGGTTTAACCCTTTCAACCCTAAGTAACTGGAATGGATTTTGATATGTTCATTTTGCAACCAACCCAACCGTCACATAATGGTTTTCAGACTAGTCCATTTATGAAAAGGGAATATTTTTTGTTCTAAAAAATATTAAAATTACTTTCAAAAAGTGCAGATCCTGATGAGACGGCTCGTTACGAGCCGGCTCATCTGGATCTGCACTTTTTGCATAAACCGCTATAGCGGGATTTCGGGTTCAAAGGGTTAAAGGTACATGCCCACGCAGACGTTCTTTATAGGAATTAAATAAGTGTATAATTGTGTCACTATTCCACCAGTTCTAAACAATACAAGTGCCCGCTATACAGATATAATCATTTATTAATATTTATTTTGAGTGAATATATTGATTGAGTGAACCAAAGTATCAAATAAAGTAAATGGTACAATGCAGTTTGTAGGTCCTACTTACGAACCGTTACAATGCCGCAATTTTGTTTTCTTATATAAGTGTATCGATGAATGGTTTGTGAATGTACATTCTCGCCGAATCAATGACCCTTAAAACTTAATTATGAGGCCAAATCTGGGGCCCGTTTTACTGAACATCGTACGACTAAAATGTTCGTAAGTGCACATTTAGGATCGTCTGGACATTTCAAGTGATACGCAGCCTATGCTCAATAAATGTAAATCCAATAATTGTTTACCAAACAACATTGTTAATATGAAATTTACAGACTATCATAATGTTGCACTTACGAACATTTTAGTCGTACGGAGTTTAGTGAAACAGCCCCTTGTTTCCTTTAACATATTTGTTTCATATTGCATAAATGCTTTCCTACTTTAACTATATTTGGGAAATCCACAACCGTTGCTAATGACAATGCCGTGGCAACTAGAGGTCAATGAACACAGGTGAATAACGTGTGACAGGGATAGTAAATTGGTCAATACATTCATAATTATGTTTAGAAACCAGCAAACGTCAGAAAAATAATAAAAAATGCCATGAAAAATAAAATTGACCTCTAAAGGCATATATACCAATAATAGTGGAGCGCCGTGGCGTAATGTGTCGGACTACTGATCCAAGGGTCGTGGGTTCGAGCCTGACTAGCGGCGTGCGTTGTGTCCTTGAGCAAGACACTTTATCCACACTGCTCCAGTTCACCCAGCTGTAAATGGGTACCGATAATTCGTAGTTGCTCTGTAAATACGAATTACCGGCTTCTCTCAAAAAATCTCTACCTCTGTTCTTTCTCCCATTCTTGGGAGACGGCATGCAAGGTCCTAGAGCCAGTGCCGCCGTTAAATATAAGCATAAAAAAAAAAAAAAATACTAATAATAGGACATCAGGGGCATTTTTTTTTCATGGCAATTTTTTTATTTCTCTGACTTTATGCTGGTTTCTGCTGGTTTTCAAATATAATTGGGATTTTTTAACCATTTTCTCATCCCTGCCACTACGTTATTCACATGTGTCAAAGACCACGCTGGTGCTGTTCTGTAAGCCGTCTTACCGACGATTCAAGTTTGTAACATGTGGCTGTCACTGGAGAAATGGGGCTTATGGGATTTGCGACCAGTCAAGCTCATGATCAAATAGTATACCCATGTAGCATGATAACGATCTATATTGCTTGTTAGAGGCATGGCGGGTGTTTAATTGATGAAATGGCGAACAGTGCAGATCCTGATCAGCCTGTGCGGATGCACAGGCTGATCTGGATCTACACTGGTCGCAAAACCCATAAGCACGATTTCTCCAGGCACAGTCATATATGCCCGTGGTTTTCTACATGTGATTCGCTGTGGGTGGGGGTGATGGCGACTTCGGATGTGTCTAGGTTACTGTGTATATCACGTTTGCAAAGTTGGCAAAATGTACTGCTACTGTCTGTTCCACGTTTTTCTGCCGACGAAAGTTTGGCTACTAAACACATTCAATCTAAAAAATATTTAAACGTAAGTACTTTTTCATCCATAACAAAAAAGTCATCTCCCAAATATTTTTATTTGACGAAATTCCATCAAATAATGAGTTTATTGCGAAAAGACAATTTTCATATTGGAATGTAACATGGGCAAACATGAGCTAGGGAGTGACCTGAAGCGGCGAAAAACGAAAAATGGCTCCGAAACATTGCTAGATAGCTAGGAAAGGATGTAATTAAGCACATAAAAGTTAGATTGAAAATCGGTCCACAATTCTAAAATTATTTAAAAAAATCTTTTATTTATAGCCAACATGTTAAATTTTTTTTCACAATAAAATCAACATTTGATGGAATTTCATCAACTATTTTTTAGTTTGTTTTGGGGAGGGTGACTTTGTTATTTATGAAAAAAATACATGCATGCACATTTAAATGTGTTTAATAGCCAAATGTCGGTTGGCGGAAATACGTGGAACAGACAGTAGGTGAAATTATCCAACTCCGTCATTAAAACATTGAACATTCAAAATCATTATCGGCAGACTATCTGGTGGACAGACATATATATGCTTACAAATATATATATTTGCTTATTGACATAGTTAAAACAATAACACATTGTGTACCAACAAATTCAGCATTTACTCTAATACATATACAACTTCAAAGTGACACATTGAAACAACGACATACTCACCAGTGGGTATGTTACTAGGAAGGTATATCCTCCATTTGTGTCGCATAACCGGTGAAACCGCCAGTTTATCCACCCCACAATGTACCGGCCCAATGTACAACGGCTCGGCGCCCCGAACTAAACTATACCAACATGTTCCGTTCACCTGATTATTTTATTATTTACCTGCTTAAATCCCCAATAGATAGCTCCGATATACCGCATAGAATGCTCATTTAACTTTTGACTAGTGACTTTCCAAATTGTTAATAAATCTATGTTGTCGAGTTGTTTGACAGAATTGATATGACCGTGCTTGTTAGATAATGCGCCCTATCTATATCCGTCATTACCGATATTTATTCCTCTAATCTACCATTTTCCGTTACGACGTCGAAAGTTGGCGAACATTCCAGAGCAGATGCGGATTTCCGCATCTGGTCTGGAATTTTCGCCAGCTCTCGACATCTTTTAAGAAAACTATTTCAAAACATCAAAACAATTATCGGAAAATATCGCTTCTAGTCCTATTACCTCACGGGCTTATACTATCGATATGCCTTGCACGAAAACCGCTCTTGTCCTACAATTTCTGAACTGCGCTACACGGGTCTCTATTATTCCAATCATGTCTACATCGCCCGCTTCAATGCGCTCAGTCAGTTCAATTAAGTCATCAGCTAGCAGCGGTTTAGAACCATGCCCGTTTTCTAAGGTTAGTCACGGTTGGGTGGTATGGTAGATTTCAACAGAAGATCATAATTAGGGTATATGCTCCTGTCAATACCCAATATTCACTGGTATTGATACGATTTGAATACACGTAGGTTATTAATACATGCACCGCCCGTTGATAAAACTGCATTAGTGCATACCTTTGCCGTCAGTGTAGTTACCGTGGTCGCTAAAGTTTCAAACCATCATACGGGCCTGTTATATCTACGTGTATTCTAACCCTTTCAACACCACAAGCCTGTATATAGTGGTATTAACAAACAGTGTAGATCCAGATGAGCCGTCACGAGCCGTCTCATCAGGATCTACACTGTTTGCATTTAATTGTCATATGTTTGAGAACAAAAACACTTTATTATCATAAATGGACTAGTCTGAAAATCATTTTGTGACCATTGGATTGGTTGCTGGAGAAATTGGGCTTACGGTATTTTTGATCTGCTGAAATAGAACTCATGTAGCCTGATAATGATCTATACCGTTTGTCAACAGCATAACGTGTGTTTCAATGATTGAATGGCTGACCATGATCAGACAGAATTGATGCACAGGCTGGTATGGGTAGATACTGGCCGCAAATACAATAAGTCCCAATTATCCAGTGACTGTCCCATCCATGTGTAAAACATATTTTATCTGAATTGAAATACAGTTTATATGATACGATTCTCATGTGTTTCAAAGCAAACGACGCACAGCTAACTGAATTATAAAGAACATCTGTCAAAACAGTGCAAATAATTACAAAGGTGAAAAAAAAAAACGATTCTGATCTGGATATGAACATGTTTCGCCATGTTTTCGTCGTGTTTTCGCCTACAGTTTGGCTTCAAGATGTGAATCTCAATATCATGATTAGTATATTATATAAGCCACCGGCTGATTAAAGACCCTGACGACATGTGTAACCAATATAGAGCCTGATCATCTTTGTACCATTATAGTCAACACATTGATCAAGAAATGTTATTCGTCGACACAAATAACGATATAGTGACTGAAATGCGACCAGTGTAGCCCCAGATCAGACTGCGCGGACGTGCTGGCTGATCTGATGCTACACTAGTCGCACATGTAATGATGTACATTTTCTCTGCACGGTCTCATATCAAATTCAACAAATAATTGTAGATTTTGAAGGAAGATATTCCCATAGCCTACCATTATACGTTTCGCGTAACAAATTGTGTCTCTATATAACCACTTATACTTTTTTCTTTTATATTAATTTATGCATGGGGCATTGACAAGAAATGATTTATCTCACAAATACGTTATACCACAGCCGAGTCGATTATTATCCACTGATGGATGTGTCAATATGTTCTCGTGTTTCATTTGTTGTGCACTCCGCTAGCTCAGTGGGGAGAACTATATTTACAACAATTTCAATAGTTATTATATGCCGTTTTGCATATATTATTCTATGCTTTCTTGAAAGAGTATGCATTTACTGCTTCCAAATAATGACAAATAAATAAATAAATGGCGACGATTGTTAGTGTATACATATTTATATATATATACAGGTTTTGCGAGTAGCTTAATTGATGCATTTGCACTTCAACTATGGCATGCTGCAATGTAGTCATTTACTATGATTGCTCACCACTGGCTTTTGAGTTGTTGACCTCCGCTTTGTTGCTTTGGAGTCTTGTGTATCATATGTTAGCTATTTTTTCTTTTTCTGACACCTTGTAGGATTGCATACTTGTTGGGAAGTTACTGTCTTTTTGCTATTTGTAATTATGTCCGGTATAATTGGTGACGGGCCCATCGATCTGCTACAATTGAAGGGGTCAGTTGAAGAAGGGAGCTACCTCCAAAAGGGAGGTAGCTCCCTTCTTCTACAGGTCCCTTCAATTAAACAATACCGTCCCTTCCAGTGTTGCCTTTGTTTCGTGTCGTTCTCGCTGCTTGTTTCTGATCACTATGGTTACAATATAACGACAACCACTATATACATGAAATAGGTGGTTATATGTTTGTCGCTGCCTATTGTTGTATCTTCTTCGTCCTTTATATTCATCTTTTTTATTTCCTGGTATATGTCCGTCCTTGTGAGACCTGATGGTGAGATACGCGAATGGAATGCGGAATACTCACTAGGTTCAACTGACCAAGTGAGCTGGCCGTTCCAAGGTGTCGCCCTTGTTGCGGCCTCTGCTGATTATTCATTGGGGATTGTTTGTTGTGTGGCTTTCGTTGCATTTATATTTTATATATTACTCGTATCGTTGCTTCACTTTTTAGGGACCGTACACCGTTGGTTGTCCCACATTACCAATGCGCACATGTCATGTGTTTATCATAGTGTATTGTTTTAGGTGTCAGTTTCAAGGTGTATGATCACGTGGTACTAACAACAACAACAACAACAAGTACGGACACTTCAAGAATCCATCCGATTCAAAGTCCGTATTATTTTATAGTGTCCTGATTACGTAACGGGTTTTGATGAAATATGTCGCATCAAACGCGTCTTGTTAAGCTGCATTTGGTGGTCTCTGTACGTTGGCCAAAACTTATGTCGTTTTTGCGAAGAATCGATTTCCGTGTCTACCGATACGGAAATCGATTCTTCGCAAAAACGACATAAGTCTGTGCCGAACTCCCTGGACTACCAACTGCGGCTCATGAAGACGCGGTTGCTGCGCCTTATTTCATCAAAATCCGTTACATATTAAGGAAACTATCAAATAATACTTACTTTGGAGTGGGCAAGATTTCAACACTTTCAGCCACTGTTGTTGTTGTTATAACCACGTGATCATGCACCTTGAGTTTACATGGGTTCATTGATCTCATGAGTATCTTGTTCTCTCTTTTGTCAGGGACCACGGAACATTGTACTAACATAACATGAGCGTGCATGAAGTTAATTATTCCAGGATTTTACACGAGTGATTATTCAGACCATAAAGCAAACGTTTGTAGTCACAGGAGATCCATGTGAGCCGCCTTGTGACAAACCGTCTCCTCAGGATCTGCAGTGTTTGTCAGTATTTTCATATATTTTAAAAATGCCCCTATATGATTAATGGAATATGCTAGAAATGAAAATGGAACTATTAATGTACGATATTTAGGAATGAAAGGCTTAAACCTTAGACTGCTGGAAAAAAAACTTGTCTTCTGTCTTAATAAACACATGGTTTGACAATACATGTACTTTATAATCATTAACATTGGGAATTATTCAAAAGTGTTGTAAAAACATGTTTTGATGAGAAATTAAACAGTAAACGACGGAATATAATTCAGCATTGTAAGGGTTAACCCTTAGCCTGCTGAATGAAATGTTGTCGTCTGCTGTTTATGTTTTATTTTCGATTTTTCTCGTCAAAAACATGGTTTGACAGCATTTTAGAATCATTTCCAATGGAAATGATTCTAAAGTGCTGTCAAACCATGTTTTTATTGAGAAATAGGGCAAAATATAAAGCAACAGCAGACGACAGTTTTCGCGATCAGCAGGCTAAGGGTTAAACTAGTTTCCTAAGTTTTCCTAAGAAACATGGCTCTGCTACTGTAAGGTAAGTCTGTGTTGACGCCGCCAGTTGTTATACATTGATAGTCTCCCTTGTGTAACTGAATGTATCCATGGGCCGACCACCAAGTGCTTTCGTTCTAAATATCAATTTAATTCAATTCATTGTATTAGCATATAAACAATAAATATAGGGAATTGCGGCTTGTTGACAGGGCAAGAGTTCGAGGCCAAACGCCGTGAAGCAGCGACGAAGGCGTTGGCGCCGATATGAAAGCTGGTGTAATATCAGAGCAATGGCGCCCAATTTTGAACAGTTACATTGGGTTTAAATGGAGAATTCTTGTAGAGCATTGTTGGAGATGGGTTTTATTTGACACATTCTACATGTATTATCACAGATAGCTCATGCCGTGTCGTCGACACGACTTACTGTAATGTATCCGTCGCCTCGTGTACACAGACACAAGACAACGGCACAAGAATTGCATATACATATCATAGGCACTTTATGGGATTAACGAAAACCCGATGTGATAATTATTGCTATCCAATTGGACTTCGGGCCATATTTGTTTTCAATCAACGGAAATGACGTCATTTACCTTTGACCGGTTCGCTTGTAAGTTACTAATCCACGTGAAGACTGGGAACCATTTTTCAACCAACGGGAGTACAATCCGCGTGAAGACTGGGAGCCATTTTTCAACCAACGGGAGGGAGTACTGACTAGTTTCGTGATTTACCTTGTGCCCGGGTACGAACTGGTACGGGTAAGAATTGACTCGGAACCAAATGCAATATTGGTGGACAGTCACTTATCTGAATATTGTAAATGACATTAAAGGTACATGCCCACGCAGCAAGTTACACTGTACTACAATTTTTCATTTTCTGTCATGCCTTATATGAGCCATATGTCTACCCACTAACGAGTTATTTTTTAATTACGGCGCGTGTTAATTGGTGTTAAATCGCATTTTTTATGCCACGATCAGGGTATTTTCCGACCTCGTGCTATTTTTACCAATACGCGTCACGTGACACGGTCAATCATTTCACATCTTTGACATGCGCAGTGAAGTATCGGAAGTTGAGAAGAAAAATCTCTATTCGAGTCCAAATCTAAATCTCCACGTAACTCTTTCCATTTGGTGATCTGGTCGCCAATATTAACCACTCTCTCTCTCTCTCTCTGTACTGCCTGTCCCTCAGACTTTTCGCCTTTCTTTTGGCCGACGCTGTTTCATACAATTTCCGTCCTGGACGTTTCGACATGTTGATATTCTTGTTTACATATTGGGAAGCCTACTGGCGCGCGTAGTATACTGCGCATGCGCACCGCAAGCCGTGATGTGAAAGTCGTCGTCCCCGCACATTATCAAAATAGACTGTTACCGCCGCGCGTCGCTAACAGTAAATTTATAATTAATAAATGATTATATTTATATAGCGGGCACTCGTAATTTTTAGAACTAGTGGAATAGTGACATAATTATTCACTTATTTAATTCCTATAAAGAACATTTTGTGCCTACTGCGTGGGCATGTACCTTTAATATGGGCTATTTGTTACCATGTGTTGATGTTAATGTGACTTTCCATGCTGGATGTCACCACAGGCACTGTGGATCTTGCACAAAAACAAAATCAGCTGGTGAACACCCATAAACAGCACGGTTCCCGGCCTTCGCGCGTGTTACAATTAGCGAGCCGGACACAAGGTAGATCACAAACCAGTCAAAGGTAAATGACATCACTTCCGTTGGTTGAAAACAAAACAAGATGGCGAGTGACCAACCTTCATACTTATTATACAACATCCTGGGATAGCAATCATTAACACATCGGGTTTTCATTCATCCCATAAAGTGCCTATGATACATATTGGCGGACGTGCTCACATGAATAACACGTGGCAGGGATGGTAAAATAGTCAACGTAATGTCGCTATCGGGCTGATGCTACGACAGCACGATGTTACGATACTACGATGACAATACTACCATGACGATACTACGGAGGCACGCTGCCGATAGTACGGTAGTCCGGTATTACGATAGCGAAACCACTATGTCATGATGTTGATAGTACGATATCACGAGAACGATACAGCGATAATACTACCATCGTAGTATCATCATCGTGCTATCGTATTAGCGTCATCGCATTATCGTGCTATCGTCATTGCATTATCGTACTGTCGTCATCAAATAATCGTACTGTCTTCATCGCACGATCGTACTACCGTCATCGTATTACCATACCATCGCCATCGCATTATCGTACTATCGTCATCCTGCTATCGTACTATATTCATCATAGTATCGTACTATCGTCATCGTAGTATCGTCATAATATCGACCCGATATCGATATTACGGTGGCCTAAACGGAACACGGTAATCCGTTGCATAGAGTACACAGACACAAAACAACGGCACCAGGGGGCCGTTTCAATAAACTTCGTACGGCTAAAACTGCAAATTAAAGATAGTATGGGCATTTCAATTGCTGGATTTACCTTTATTGAGAAATAAAGATACAGACTATACAGAAATACAGACTATCAAAAGTTTACACTTATATACGAACATTTTAGTCGTACGACGTTTAGTGAACAGGATCCCAGAATCGCATATTCAGGTACTGATACATCACCACCTGCGCTAATCTTGCCAATATTTGTCAATGTGTTTATTACAAAATACATGCATATTGTGTTTGAAAGCAAGCAGCTTGATTGGATGAGCCTGAGCTGTGCTACAGCTCAGGCACAGCCAATCAAACTGCTTGATTGCTAGCTGATATTTCAAATAGATATTCAGAACGTAGGCATCTTGGCAAGATTAACGCAGGCGGTGGTGTGTTACACGAATATCGCCACAGGCGGGCGATGTAGCTGAAAGGAAAATGGTAAAATTACAAGCGGTATATGATGTGGGTCACCAGCTGAGAAAACGAGCTTTATGTGATTTGTGGTATTTCTAGGTGCTGGTCATCCTGTCACCTCCACAGTTGCATCAGGGTTGAACCATTTTGTTAACGGCGATATGCATATCTGATTCTCTGAACGGCAAACAGCGTAGGCCCTGATCGGACTGCGCGT
Organism: Conchocele bisecta; assembly: GCA_029237695.1. Lineage (NCBI taxonomy): Eukaryota > Metazoa > Mollusca > Bivalvia > Lucinida > Thyasiridae > Conchocele > Conchocele bisecta. Next base: position 200,983,965 of record CM055265.1, on the reverse strand, counting down.
TTGTTGTGAACATTAGCTTGCAATTTACTCCCGTACCGTCCATTGTCTGGCTACGGACAGTACTGGAGTGGATTGCAATAGTTACTGTTCAGTTTAAGCACAGTTTATTGCATCTAAGTACAATAGGCTTTGGCTACAAGTTCTCACAACATTAGTTACAGCCCTTACTCATTACGGTTGGCAACGCGCAGTCTGATTTGGGACTACGCTGTTCGCATACGGCATAAGGTACCTTTTCTCGGCCTGGAGCCCATCCATCTATATCTTTACTGGTCAATAATAGTTTCAGCAATTTCCCCGACCTTGGTGTAGCGATAATTCCAGCACAAACATATTTACACAATTCCCTAACATTTGATTGGCCCGTAGCAAGTCTCTGTCCAAAATGTATATCCCAGTAAACTCCCACGCCGAAATACTTTCCGTAACCGTGAGGCGCAGTTAAAATAATTCTTAAGAAAACGGAAAATAAACACATTTTCTTGATGAATTTATTTCACATGCTGGAATTACAAGGAATGAATGGCCTTTTTGTTGAATTTATCGGGGATATAAACTTCGAAAAGTCGCGGGAATACTGGCCTTCGTCCCGTATTCCCGCGACTTTTCCAAGTTTATACCCCGATACATTCCACAAAAAGGCCATTCATTCCGATAATATATCATATGCTATCACCCACTATCATAACTTAATGTCAGAACCGGTGGAATATATTTCCTGCATAGTATACGTGATATCCCATCAATTCTGGCAGGTACTTATTCTTTTATAATATAATGGGCGTCTGGTATATCTGATATCTCAAACTGAAACTTGACCAATTGCTGCGTCGGTGAGGGAAGTCAGTGCATGAGATTTTGTGCATTATCACATCCCATATTCCGAAAACGAAAAATAAATGGCGCAGGAATCTCAGTGTAGAATTTCTATCAAACAATCATCATTCGCAAGCGAGTTACATTCGCGTACTGCACGAGAGATTGAAGTCCGCGAACGTAAATCTCCTCGAATGTGGCCACATGCTGGCCAAGTCTAACACTATTTTAAACATGTGTTGATATAGAAGTACAATGTATGGTTTGGTCATGTCCAGCCGTGTGCAAACGTTTGCTGTGGCCCTCGGGAACTGTTTGAACCTCAAGGCCGCCTTCGGGAACTGTTTGAATCCCAAGGCCGCAGGCCGCGGGTTCAAACAGTTCCAGAGGGCCACAGCAAACGTTTGCACACGGCTGGACATGATCAAACGTTATTGTTACATTTCCAACAAAAAACTGATGTAATTTGAGCATTATATTCAATATTTTCAGTACTTTTATAAAATCGTCCCATTCACGTAGATCATTTTCGGTATGCATATTCCGGGGCCGCGTCATGAACGTCATGAAGTAGTGACGTCATGAAGGCATTTCCGTGCAGTGACGTCATTAAGGCACTTCCATTACGCGCGGCCCCGGAATGAGCATTGCCTAAAGCCATGTGCAAACAGCACGCGCTATTTGTTTGCACATAATGTATATGTGCAAACAACGGAAACCATGTAACAATAAGTATTCAAATATGTAACGGGACCACTTGTTCAGTGAAATTGTCACTAATAAAGTTAACACGCGTGTGTTGATTTAATTTTGGACATTAAATCGACACGTGTTATCGTAAATACAATGATACAAGTTAAACGCGGGTTACGACATTTTGAAACAGTAATCGCATGTACCGATATTAAATATCGATACATTTTGTCTGTCGCAAATGTTACCACATATGTCGATATGTGCTTGTCTGACATCGCATGTCAACACTATGTACACTACAGCTGAAGAAAATGAGTTTCTGAAAAGTACCTCTTGAACGCAGAATGGTCGATGATTTTTGAAACACAAATGATCACTAAGCACAACACCCCTTACACGCTCTTGATTGTAAATCGTCCTTTGGATTTGTGCTCGAACTCAGGCACGTTCATTGTCTTATCATTCATCCTGATTTCGTGCATGAGATCCGAGTTCATACTCAGAAAGTTCTGATATCACTGGCACTGAACACACTATTATTATTGTCTGGGCACGTTCTCCATATTCGTCTCGAAATCAGGCACTTTAATTGGCCGAGACTGGGAATAGCTTATCTTCAACCAATGAAACTTCCTGATTTCGAACATAACAACCGACTAGATACTCAATAAGACCGTGTTTATGCTAACAACCACCTAAGCGACGCCCCTACTGCTCGTGGGCTCGTGCGTATCCTTCAGCTTACCGAGCACTTTATCGATATTCGTACTCGAAATTAGGCAGTTTGATCGGCCTGGCCAATCAACTGTCCTCATTTCTAACTTAAGAACCGAATAGATGTCCCATAAAGGCCATGAATACACTTGTGTTTTATACTAATGACCAGAGACATTGTACATCCCTATAATGGCAAAAAGGGGCTCCCATACTAATTCTGGACCCGTGATTATAAAACATTCTCACTTCGTTCTCCAAATTTTATCTAGAAATCAGGCAGTTGATTGGCCGAGACTGAGCGTAGCCTCGACCAATCAAACTTCCTTATTTATAACACAGAACCGAATAGACCTTCATCAAAGTAGCGTCCATACTACTCCTGAACACAGTGAAGTCTACTGAATCTATACAGTTGTACCGACACCGACGCTACGTCGTCGACGACCGCTTGGAGGACGCTCTCCCCGATATCACTTTCTGTATCGCCTGCCGGAACCGCATTGACGAGCTCATCGGCACTTTCCGCCGGACCAATCGGACGCGCCGATGTTCCCGAACGGCTTCGTGAAACAGCGCCACGATCCGAGTCACTTGAGTCCAATCGGCAGCCGACACTTCATACAACTTACACCCAATCTCGTCTGCCAGTTCCTCCGCCTCGTTAATCGGAACCTGTCGGTCGTGTAGCAGGTCCGACTTGTTCCCGACCAGGATGCCGCAAATGGTTCCCCGCCTGATGGCCTCCACCTGTAACAGTATAGTTCGCTGTATCGAGTACTACCGAGTGCATACTAGTATTTCAATGTTAAACTGGCAAAAGTCAGTCTACACTGGTTGGTAAAAGCCAGTATGCACTGGTAAATACCATGAATTTGATATACGACGTACAAGGCCGTCTGTTTGGGATGGCTATCAGTGTACATACAAATTGCGCGCCTAAAATGTTATACACTCAAGTTGGAAGGTTTGGAGGTCAGACCCACGATGGGTCGCTTTGGGGGCGCCGTTTGATAGTCTGTGCACGGGTACCGACCCGGGACGCCGGGGCCCGTTTCACTAAACTTCGGACGACTAAAATGTTCGGAAGTGCAAATTTAGAATCGTCTGGAAATTTAAATTGATGGATTTACACATTTATTGAGCATAGGCTGCATGTGCAGCCTATGCTCAATAAATGTTAATCCAACAATTGTTGACAAGAAAACATTGTTAATGCAAAATTTACAGACTATCATAATTTTGCACTTACGAACATTTTAGTCGTACGAAGTTTAGTGAAACGGGCCCCTGAGCTTTTGGCTAATTTCGAACAAATCCACTAAGCGATCAATTGCTTGCCAATAAAGTATGATTGAAAAACTACGTTGTTCGTGTTGGAGATGTTCCAGGGACCAGGCGCCACTCCGGTGGTGATCACAAGAACGATACACACCTGGCGTTTGAAGGTGATGATCTGGTCGAAGCTGGCCCGGTCCGTGATGGAGTACACGAAAATGTAGGTGTCGCCCCAGTACGCGTAATAGTCCCGCCATTGGTCACACACCTGGAAGCATACGTGTGATATTTGTGGCCGTGACTGGAGAAATGGGCCATGTAATTTATGAAAGTGTGATCCCCATCAAATAGCACACTAATGTAGCCTGATAGGGCCTATACAAAACCTCTGGTGTGGGCAACGGTCCAGAAAAAAACTAGGTAGGGTCGCTTGCTTTTATCCCGTCAACACAGTACGTATGTGCCGTGAAACACGGTGCCGTGAAACATTTTTGATATCCAGTCAATACTATTTTTGCATTTTACAGCCATTTGTAGGTGTTGACGGGATAAATAGAATAGTAGGTTAGTGCCGTGAATGGGAAAAAATATCTGGCGCGGCACGGAAACGGGATGTGCTCGGCAGAGCCTCGCCCATCCCGTTTCCTGAGCCTTGCCAGATATTTTTTCCCATTCACGGCACAAACCTACTATTATCTATTGTTCACATAATACTAGACAGCTGTATGTGCCAATATGGTGGAATAGGTTCACTATTTGGTACTAATTGTTTTTATATGTTATCTCCATTGAGATATCATATTGTGTCACGCACATTTCAATGGGGGCAGTCTAAATGGCGAGTACGATCAAGAAAATAGTGCCCTGTGCCAACTTATCATATGGCGTATTGTCTGTCTTGCTTTATATCTAAAACTCCAGATATATTATTCTCTATCGTTTTCTCAGTTTTCTGCTCAGTTTATCAGTTAAATTCAGGAAGATACGAATCGAGACATTTCGTGATGCACAGGCTGATCTGGATCTACACTGGTCGCAAAACACACAAGCCCCATTTCGCCACATCTTAGTCTGGCCATTTTCATGGAATACGTGACTGAACAATATATTTGTACGTTTGCATTTTTGGTTTAGCTATCTTGAAGCCGTTTAGAGAGAAAATGAGCTCATGTGTACTTTCCAAAAGTGGGGACTAACTAAGAGCACATAATTCAAAATGGCTGCCGACGCCATATTGTAAAATAGAAAATACAAGATCCATGATGAGCAAGACATACAAATACGGATTGACTTCGGACTACTTTTAGCATGACAAACTAACTGGAAAAATTGCCTTTAAATTGACCCTACAAAGAGATCGCGAATGATCTTAACCCCCAGGCGGTTCAGAGGAGAAGAAACACTGACCACGTGACGTGGGACGTACCTGTCCGGCGGTGTCCAGGATGTCCATCCTCACGTCGTCCGAGTCTACGTTCGTGTGGTAACGGTGGATACTCTCTGTAAACGACGGGAAACATGCATTACGGCGGGTAAAATGTTTTTGTGGGTAAATTACGTCAAAGGCACATGTTTTGATGCCCGTTTCCAATATACACCATAATATAAAGTAGCAATTCAAGGGATCAATGGAAGAAGAGGACTAAGTCCCTTATTGACTTAGCACCCTTCCTCCATTGATGGACTTAGCCCCATTCTTCCATTGATGAACTTAGCCCCCTTCTTCCATTGGTGAACTTAGCCCCTTCTTACTTAACCCCCTTCTTCAATTGATGGACTTAGCCCCCATCTTCCAGTGATGAACTTAGCCCCCTTCTTCCATTGATGGACTTAGCCCCTTCTTACTTAGCCCCATTCTTCAATTGATGGATTTAGCCCCCTTCTTCCATTGATGGACTTAGCCCCCTTCTTCCATTGATGAACTTAGCCCCCTTCTTCCATTGATGGACTTAGCCCCCTTCTTCCATTGGTGAACTTAGCCCCCTTCTCCATTGATGAACTTAGCCCCTTCTTACTTAGCCCCATTCTTCAATTGATGGATTTAGCCCCCTTCTTCCATTGATGGACTTAGCCCCTTCTTACTTAGCCCCATTCTTCAATTGATGGATTTAGCCCCCTTCTTCCATTGATGGACTTAGCCCCCTTCTTCCATTGATGAACTTAGCCCCCTTCTTCCATTGATGAACTTAGCCCCCTTCTTACTTAGCCCCCTTCTTCCATTGATGGACTTAGCCCCCTTCTTCCATTGATGGACTTAGCCCCTTCTTACTTAGCCCCTTCTTCCATTGATGGACTTAGCCCCCTTCTTCCATTGATGGACTTAGCCCCTTCTTCCATTGATGGACTTAGCCCCCTTCTTCCATTGATGGACTTAGCCCCTTCTTCCAGTGATGGACTTAGCCCCCTTCTTCCATTGATGGACTTAGCCCCTTCTTACTTTGCCCCTTCTTCCATTGATGGACTTAGCCCCTTCTTCCAGTGATGGACTTAGCCCCCTTCTTCCATTGATGGACTTAGCCCCCTTCTTCCATTGGTGGATTTAGCCCCCTTCTTCCATTGATGGACTTAGCCCCCTTCTTCCATTGATGGACATAGCCCCCTTCTTCCATTGGTGGATTTAGCCCCCTTCTTCCATTGATGGACTTAGCACCATTCTTCCATTGATGGACTTAGCCCCCTTCTTCCATTGGTGAATTTAGCCCCCTTCTTCCATTGATGGACTTAGCCCCCTTCTTCCATTGATGGACTTAGCCACCTTCTTCCATTGATGGACTTAGCCCCCTTCTTCCTTTGACGAACTAAGCCCCCTTCTTCCATTGATGGACTTAGCCCCTTATTCCATTGATGGACTTAGCCCCCTTCATCCATTGATGGACTTAGCCCCCTTCTTCCATTGGTGAATTTAGCCCCTTCTTCAATTGATTGATTTAGCCCCCTTCTTCCATTGATGGACTTAGCCCCCTTCTTCCATTGATGGACTTAGCCCCCTTCTTCCATTGATTGACATAGCCCCCTTCTTCCATTGACGAACTTAGCCCCCTTCTTCCATTGGTGGATTTAGCCCCCTTCTTCCATTGATGACTTAGCCCCCATTCTTCCATTGATGAACTAAGCCCCCTTCTTCCATTGATGGACTTAGCCCCCTTCTTCCATTGACGAACTTAGCCCCCTTCTTCCATTGATGGACTTAGCCCCTTATTCCATTGATGGACTTAGCCCCTTCTTCCATTGATGGACTTAGCCCCTTCTTCCATTGATGGACTTAGCCCCCTTCTTCCATTGATGGACTTAGCCCCTTCTTCCATTGATGGACTTAGTCCCCTTCTTCCATTGATGGACTTAGCCCCCTTCTTCCATTGACGAACTTAGCCCCCTTCTTCCATTGATGGACTTAGCCCCTTATTCCATTGATGGACTTAGCCCCCTTCTTCCATTGATGGACTTAGCCCCTTCTCCCATTGATGGACTTTGCCCCCTTCTTCCATTGATGGACTTAGCCCCCTTCTTGCATTGATGGAACTTAAGCCCCTTCTTCCAATTGATGGACTTAGCCCCCCTTTCCTTCCATTGATGAACCTTAGCCCCCTTCTTCCATTGATGGACTTAACCCCTTCTTTCCATTGATGGACTTAAGCCCCCTTCTTCCATTGTGGTTACCCTTACCCCCTTCTTCCATTGATGGACAGAGCCCCCTTCCTTTCCATTGGTGGATTTAAGCCCCCCTTCTTCCATTGATGGACTTTAGCCCCACTTCTTTCATTGATGAAACTTAGCCCCCTTTTTCTTCCTTTGATGGACTTAGGCCCCCTTCTTCCATTGATGGACTTAGTCCCTTATTCCCATTGAATGGACTTAGCCCCTTCTTCCCAGTGATGGAACTTAACCCCCCTTCTTTCCATTGATGGACTTAGCCCCCTTCTTCCCCCCCATTGATGGACTTACCCCCCTTCTTTCCATTTGATGGACTTAGTCCCTTATTCCATTGAAGGACTTAACCCCTTCTTCCCAGTGATGGACTTAACCCCCTTCTTCCTTCATTGAATTGAACCTTAGGCCCCCTTGTATTCTTTCCATAGATGGACTTAGCCCCCATTCCTTCCATTTGATGGACCTTAGCCCCCTTCCCCCTTCTTCCATTTGATGGACTTTAACCCCCTTCTTCCATTGAGGACTTAACCCCACCGGCACACCCCCCCATTCCCCCTTCTTCCCATTGAAGGAACTTAGCCCCCCTTCTTTCCATTGATGGACTTAGCCCCTTATTTCCATTGATGGAACCGTAAGCCCCCTTCCGTTCTTAGCCCCCTTCTTCCTTTGGAATAACTTAGCCCCCTTCCTTCCCATTGATGGACCTTAACCCCTTCTTTCCAATTGGATGAAACTTGGCCCCCTTCTTTCCAATTGAATTGGAACTTAGCCCCCCTTCTTTCCATTGATGGACTTAGCCCCCCTTCTTCCATTGAGGGACTTAGCCCCAACCTTCCCCCTTCTTCCATTGATGAACTTAGCCCCCTTCTTCCATTGAATAACCTTAGCCGCCCCCCTTCCTTCCCATTGAATGGACTTAGCCCCTTCTTCCCTTGATGGAACTTAGCCCCCTCTTAATTCCATTGATGGAACTTAAGCCCCCTTCTTCCATTGATGGAACTTAAGCCCCCTTCTTCCATGATGAACTTAGCCCCCTTCTTCCATTGATAACCTTAAGCCCCCTTCCCTTCCATTTGATGGACTTAGCCCCTTTCTTCCCATTTGATGGACTTAGCCCCTACTTACCATTGAATGAACTTAGCCCCCTTCTTCCATTGATGGACTTAGCCCCCCTTCTTCCATTGATGGACTTAGCCCCCTTCTTCCATTTGAGAACTTAACCCCCTTCCTTCCATTGATGGACTTTAGCCCCCCCTTATTCCTTCCATTGAATGGACCTTAGGCCCCTTCCCCCTTTTTCCTTATTGAATGGAACTTAGGCCCCCTTTCTTCCATTGAATGGACTTAGCCCCCCTTCTTTCCATTGGTTGGATTTAACCCCCCCTTCTTCCATTGATTAAACTTAGCCCCAACTTCCATTGATGGACCTTAGGAAGCCCCCTTCCTTCCATTGATGAACTTACCCCCTTATTCCATTGGAGACTTTAGCCCCCCCTTCTTTCCATTGAGGAAACTTAAACCCCCTTCTTCCATTGATTGGACTTAGGGCCCCCAAATTCTTCCATTGATGGACCTTAGGCCCCCGTCCCTTTCCTTTGATGGAACTTAGGCCCCCCTTCTTCCATTTGATTGGAACTTAGCCCCCTTCCTTCCAATTGAATGGACTTAGCCCCCTTCTTCCATTGATTGGACTTAAGGTTCCCCTTCTTAACCTTTTGCCCCCTTCTTCCAATTTGATGGACTTAGCCCCCTTCTTCCAGTGGATTGGACCTTCGGCTTCCCCCTTCTTCCATTGAGGAACTTAGCCCCTTCTTACCCTTTGCCTTCCCCCTTCTTCCATTGATGGAACTTAAAGCCCCCTTCTTCCATTGATGGACTTAGCCCCCTCTTCCATTGAATGACGTTAGCTTCCCCTTCTTCCATTGATAACTTACCCCCTTCTTCAGGGATGGTATTAGCCCCCTTCTTCCATTGAAGAACTTAGCCCCTTTCCCCTTACTTTGCCCCTTCTTCATTAGAATGGAACTTAGCCCCCTTCTTCCAGTGATGGACTTCCCCCGCCCCCTTCCGATTCGTCGCCCCCCCCCCGCTTCCGCCCCCCCCCCCTGGGCCACCCCGCTTCGGCCCGTTCGCCCCTTCCGCCCGCCCCCCCTTCCGGCGCCCCCTTCCCGCCCCCCCCGCCCCGCCCCCCTTCTTCCGCCGGCCACCCCCGCCCCTTTCCGGCCGGCCCCCTTCCTTCTTTATGGCCCATTCGCCACCGCCATTTCGCCCCCCCTTCTTTCCATTGATGGACTTAGCCCCTTCTTACTTGCCCCTTCTTCCATTGATGGACTTAGCCCCCGCTTCTTCCATTGATGGACTTAGCCCCCCTTCTTCCATTGAATGGAACTTACCCCCTTTCTTTTCCATTGATGGACTTAGACCCTTCCTTATCTTTGCCCCTTCTTCCATGGATTGGAAAACCTTTAGCCCTTCTTCCAGTTGATGGACTTCCGCCCCCTTCTTCCATTGATTGGGGGGGGGGGGGTTGAACTTAGCCCCTTCCTTAATTTGCCTTCTTCTTCCATTGCCATGGGGAACTTTGCCCCCTTCTTCCATTGATTGGACTTAGCCCCCTTCTTCCATTGGATTGAACCTTAGGCTTCCCCCTTCTTCATTGATGGACTTAGCCCCTTCTTTCCAAGGGATGGGCTTAGGCCCCTTCTTCCATTGATGGAACTTAGCCCTTCCTTACTTGCCCCCTTTTCCATGAAGGACTTAAGCCCCTTCTTCCGGAATTGGATTCGCCCCCTTCCCTTCCAAGTGGATTTGGGTTCTTAGGCCCGGTTCCCTTTAATTTGTTCTTCTTCCAGTTGATGGACTTCCGCCCCCATTTTCTTCAGTTTGATGGACCTTAGGAGCCCCTTCCTTACCTTTGCCCCTTCCTTCATTATGGACCTTAGCTTCTTTCATGATGGAAACTTAGCCCCCTTTCTTCCATTGATTGACTTAGCCCCTTCTTCAGTGATGGACTAGCCCCTTCTTCAGTGATGGACTTCGCCCCCTTCTTCCATTGATGACTTAGGCCCCTTATCCATTGATGACTTTGCCCCTTCTTCATTGATGGACTTAGCCCCCTTCTTCCATTGATGGACTTAGCCCCCTTCTTACATTAATTCCCCCTTCTTTCCATTTGATGGACAATTTAGCCCCCTTCTTCCATTTGATTGACCTTAGTTCCCCCCTTCTTCATTGATTGGACCTTAGCCCCCTTCCCCCTTCTTCCAGGATGGCTTAGCCCCCTTCTTCCATTGATGGAACCCCATTAGGGAGCTTCTTTACTTTGCCCCTTCCCCCTTTTTCCTTTGATGGACCTTAGGCCCCTTACCTTTCAGTTGATGTTACCCCCTTCGCTTATTCAGTTATTGACCTTAGGCCCCTTACTTACTTTGCCCCCTTCTTCCATTGATTGGGACTTAGCCCCTTCTTCATTGATGGACTTAGCCCCCTTCTTCCATTGATGGACTTAGACCCCATTCTTCCATTGATGGACTTACCCCTTCCCCTTCCAGTGAATTGCCGGACCTTCCGCCCCCTTATTCTTCCATTGGAGTTTACCTTAGGCCCCTTATTCAATTGGATTGGGGGGGGACTTTGCCCCTTCCTTCCAGTGATGGAACTTAGCCCCCTTCTTCCATTGATGGACCTTAGCCCCTTCTTACTTAGCCCCTTCCTTCCATTGATGGACTTAGGCCCCCTTCCCCTTCATTGGGAAGGACTTTGCCCCCATTCTTTCCATTGATGGACCTTATCCCCCTTCCCTTCCAGTTGATGGACTTAGCCCCCTTCTTTCCAATTATGACTTAACCCCTTCTTAAACCTTTAGCCCCTTCTTCCATTGATGGACTTAGCCCCTTCTTCCATTGATGACTAGCCCCCTTCTTCCATTTATGGACTTTCTGAGCCCCTTCTTCCAGTGGAATTGGACTTTTGCCCCCTTCCTTCCCGTGATGGACTTAGCCCCCTTCTTCCATTGATGGACTTAGCCCCCTTCTTCCAATTGATGGACTTAGCCCCCTTCTTCCATGATGGAACCTTAGCCCCTTCCTTCCATTGATTGACTTACATTCTTGGCAAGTGATGGACCTTAGCCCCCTTCTTTCCAGTGGATTAGGACTTAGCCCCCTTCCTTCCAGTGATGGACTTAGCCCCCTTCTTCCATTGATGGACTTAGGCCCCTTCATTACCAATGGATTGCTTAGCCCTTCCCCTTTTCCAGTGATGGACTTAGCCCCCAATCTTACCAGTTGATGGACTTGATTAGCCGAGACCCCACCCTCCTTTACCCCATTACTTCCATAGCAAACCACCCCCTTTTTCCCATTGATTGTGGACCTACGCCCCTTCTTCTTGTTGGAGACTAGGCCTTAGCACCCCCCCACCCCCGCACCCCCCCCCCCCGCCTGCACTACTGCACTAATCTTACCAATATGTGTCTTTTTATTCAGTCAAAATCGTGGAATATTGTCATGGAAAGCAGCTTGATTGACTGAGCCTGAGCTGTGTTACAGCTCAGGCACATCCAATCAAACTGCTTGATTGCGAGTTGAGATTGAAGTGAGTTGTAACTACGTTTGCTTGTTGCACTTTTATCCATGCCGCTTACATTTACAATACAATATTAATAAAATATTATTAAACTAAGATTGCCAATCGACGTTCAGAAACGTTGACATCTGGGCAAGATTACCGCAGGCGGTTGTGTAACTGTACCTGTTCCACAGTTATTTCTAGAATTAAAGGCGGTTTCACTAAACTTCGTACGACTAAAATGTTCGTCAGTGCAAAATTATGATAGTCTGTAAATTTCACATTAACAATATTTTCTTGTAAACAATTATTGGATTTACATTTATTGAGCATAGGCTGCATGCAGCCTATGCTCAATAAATGTAAATCCATCAATTGATATTTCCAGACGATCCTATATTTTCACTTACGAACACTTTAGTCGTACGAAGTTTAGTGAAACGGGCCCCCGCTATAGCTACGTATGACTATGAGGACGGTGTGTGTGGCACATGGTAGCATCCAGCGACCGGGGTATCTAAGCTTATCGCATGAAGAGTGCTCGTAGAGATGCTGAGATGTACAAGGAAATGTAGGTAGAAGCGGGCATTAAATGCATGTGCCTACTTTGTCTACACTACGATGGTCAATTCGCTCTCACATAACTCTCATACGGGGCGCCAAGTGGGACATGGCTCAATTTTGTCAACAAAATTCATTTTTGTGCCACTAAATTCAATTCTGTGTCACAAAATTCACTTTTGTGCCACAAAACTCAATTCTGTGTCACAAAATTCAATTCTGTGTCACAAAATTCAATTCTTTGTTACAAAATTCAATTCTGTCAATTATGTGTAACAAAATTCAATTCTGTGTCACAAAATTCAATTCTGCACACGCATGTAAGAAGGACTACCATTGGTCAGAAACTGCACTGGAGAAATGGGTCACGGTCGCCGATCTACACATTCAATGTCGATGATTCATTTCTCATTCTGCCGATGATTCATTTCTCATTCTGCCATTTTGCTTCAACTATCTCCAAACAGTCAAACGTTGACAAACCCATTCGTATTTAAACTCATTTGCGTTATAATTGTACACATAATTCATGTACATGTAGATCTCCCGCGAGTACTGACGTCATTTATTGTGTATCGCAAGGTACATCTGCCCCAGTTAAATCAATAATACACGCGCTGTGGCCTGTGTTCTGACTGCTGTCTGTGTTTATAAACAGAATGTGTGTATTGGGCCATTTGAGGAAACCATTTGTAGTATTTGTGTAGATACCATGGATACTAAGATGGTGTATACTGTAAATAATGCATGTAGACACATAGTTGCGAACACGTAACTTCGCAACTAGTAGACACAGATCCAATATCATTTGTTTCACAAGGTTAGATCTACTGTTACAATACGACGTCATCTAATGTCATTTTCGAGCATAAAACGTTACCTGATAAATAGAATACCAGGCTAGTGTATTTTAATATCAAGTTTATCAGGCTCGGCTCGGAAACGGTAGGAATTCCTCGGCAAGCCTCGGAATTCCTACGCGTTTCTTAGCCTTGCCTGATAAACTTGATATCAAAATACACTAGCCTGGTATTCTCTATATATGGGCATGCTCTCAGGTCTAGCTATGTCCCGGCTACTTTATGTTTGACCCTGTTTACATAATTGAGGGAAAATTCTGAATATTTTTCTTATTTCTCCTTCAAAGTATATATGCTTATATTGTGTGACCACTCATTTGTAATCATAATATAACCAAAATAACTGTCCATAAAGTAGTATAATATTGATATATTGGGTTATATTTTCGCATTGAAATATTTAAACCCCTGCAAGTGTACTCCACCATCTAGTAAAATGGACTAAGACCGATCTCAACCAATCAACGTAGAGATGACATAGACTATCCTACGCAAACTAATTTTTGTGGACAAAAATGAATTCTGTCCCACAAAACTGAATTTTCTTCACAAAACTCAATTCTGTCTTACAAAATTGAATCCTTTATAACAAAAATGAATTTTGTATACGAAACGTATGCAGAATTGAATTTTGTGACACAGAATTGAATTTTGTGATTTTTAGTGTTACAAAACTCAATTTTGTACACATAATTAACCTGTCCTGCATGGCGCCCCGTATCTCATACATATGCTCACTGCATATATAGACACATAGAAACATTTATAGTAGCCAGAGTAGATTGACAATTCCAGTGTCGTGTGTCAATATTAGTGTACATTTTGATCACAATCTTATAAAAGAGACCTTATGGCCATTGCACCCATTGTATATTCTACTCAAAATGCATGTAACAGTCATATCTCTAGAACAAGCCCCTGTGTGTAACCGCCACATTATATTCTTCCATATAACAGCCATATCCGCATAAGAGCCAGTGCGGTGTCTTCCAAAGTGTAGCTATTGTAGAGAGGTTGTACTGTACTGGATTTCCAAGCAGATAGCCAGTAAAATAACGGTACTTATGCCAAGAAAATTACCTTCGCCAGTAAAAACAGATGGAAAATAATTAAAGATGAACTGAAAGAATAATCTAGCACTGGCAAGGCATACATTGAACTCCGCATATTGTTTATTTATAAACCATTAACTTCCTCCACTCTGCTCGTTAGCTAACTTTGAGTTTAATGGCCCACATGGTAGCTATATGGACCGGCAACCTATATGAGACACGCCATGTGATTTTGTACATTCGGGCATCGGCGTAATTTCGTTAAATGCGTTTACAAAATTTACAATATTTTTCATAATAAAGTCAAAAGTTTGTCAACTTTTGAAGCCATTTACGGAAAATATTGTAAATTTTGTAAACGTATGTCATGAAATTACGCAGATATCCGAAGGTACAAAATCACATGGCGTGTCTCATTATGCCCGTAACCAGCGTCTTACTCATCGGTGTCTATGTAATAGGGCGAGAACATTGCGTACCCGACCACTGGACTCGAACTCGGGAGCTCTGGTTTACCGTATCATCGCTCTCACCGACTGAGCTAACCGGGCACGATATAAATTCATTCTCCCCATTTTCAGTTACGTATCGTGATATACTTCCCCGCCAAATTGAAATTCGTCCCGGATTTCTCTATTTCATTCGTCTCTGAATTCCATATTTTGGTCAGTCACGGTCCCTCGTTGGGCGCCAAATGTAACAGAGCGAGCAAAATGCGTGCCCGATCACGGAACACGAACCCGGGATCTCCGGTTTACCGTGCCATCACTTTAACGAAATGAGCTAACCGGGCACAAATACATTCCTTCTCCCCATTGTAAGTTACGTACAGTGACATTTACATTACAATACAATGTCAAGTGATCCTATGGAATCCGTCATGGACGAGAATATAATTGTGGCGTATAACTGGAGAAATGGGGCGTATGCAATTTGTGACCAGTGTAGCTTATGGTCAAATAACACACGCATGCAGCCTGATAACGATCTATATTGCTTGTTAGAAGCCCGGCGAGTGTTTCATTGATGGCATAACGAACAGGGCAGATCCTGATCAGACTGTGCGGCTGCACAGTCTGATCTGGATCTACACTGGTTGCAAAACCCACAAGCCCCCATATATCCAACATTCGTGACAATGGAACATACGACGACATTCAAAATTATTTACAAAAGCATTCGGGTTATATTTTCCAGTCTTGGCAAAATTCGAAGAAGAACTAATGTCGGTTTTATCAGGACATGTCAAATTTGACGGCCGTCTTCATAAAGCTACCTTAGCGCCATTTGCAAGAAATATAGATCCCAGGCTGGTAATTTTGAACACGACTGTAGCTCATTTTGCTCAAGCTGACGACATTATGTGAACCTGAGTGACTGAATAGCGAACAGCGTAGACCCTGATCAGACTGCGCGGATGCGCAGGCTGATCTGGGTCTACGCTGGTCGCATACGTCGTAAATTTGCCTTTTTTTCTCAGCCACCCGGAACCCATTTTTACTGTCGGATTCTGGGTAAATCTAGCTTGGGAGATTTTGAATTTCATTAAAGCTCCTTCATCTAAGTGGCTGGTTACTAAAATAGTGTTGCGACTTTTCGCGTTCCAAATTTAGTTTGAAAGGTCGACATCGAGGAAAGTCGAAATGCGCGATCGAAACAATCAGTCGCCATATTTTTCTCATATAATGATGTACTCCGTATTACTGTTAAAGGTACAGGCCCACTCAGTAGGCACAACATGTTATTTATATAAGAGACATCATCTGAGGCATTTTCTGGCTGAATAAACATTCATTCACCATTACCCCACATAGTGATTGGCAGTATTATACATTTTACATCAGACGTAACTTTCCACACTGATATCAGGGGCGACAACCGTGTTTCCTTAAAATGTTAACGGACATTACTATTTTTTTCAGGTGACGCATTTAATTAGTATAAATAATTAAAAAAATACCATGCCTCATTTGTATATGAAAATAGCCTGATACCAACGCGCGTCACTATCAGTAAAATAAATATTACTAAATGATTATATATGTAATAGCGGCCACTCGTAATATTTAGAACTGGTGGAATAGTGATACAATTATACACTTATTTAATTCCTATAAAGAACATTTTGTGCCTACTGAGTGGGCATGTACCTTTAAACTGTTCCAAAGTATCATACAGTGATTTTTTCTATTCACGTAGAGGAATTCTATTGACGACGTTTTCTCGCCCACCAGGTGTCACGAGACACGGATATCCGTATAGCCCATGTGAGATTTCCTTGTTTCACCCTACACGTGCTTGTCTCACATATAGGCTAGCAACGATACATTACGGCTAATGTGTCTTACACGTATCCCGTCAAATAATCAATATGGTTGATGTTATAGAGAATAGTAGGTTGATGCCATGAATGAGAAGAACTATCTGGCGAGGCTTATATTAGGAAACAGGATGGGCGAGGCTTGCCGAGCCCACCTTGTTTCCGTGTCGAGACAGATATGATTTATCATTCACGGCACTAACCTACTATTCTATTTATCCCCTGAAAACTTTAAAACAGCATTTACATCAACTTAATTTAGTTATTTTAGCCTTCAAAAGAGAGATAGATAACTTAGAAACGAACGTGGTTCGAGAAATGATGGTTGTAAAATCCCTTGACTTTAAATTTATCAATAATTGTTTTAGAATTTAGGTACTTTACTCATCGAAATGTTTATAAAATAATCTTATAGCGTTGGAACGATTGTTTCTATTCTTTTTAAAATATCGTTCATGAATCATGGAAACAAAACACAACAAGATGGCGGCTTCACTGTTTAATCCTATTTCAAATTGGGGACGAGCTCAGTCAATGCATCCTGAATTAACCATTAACCTATGTGTACATGGGCCCGTTTCACTAAACTTCGTACGACTAAAATCTTCGTAAGTGCAAATTTAGAATCGTCTGTAAATTACAATTCATGGATTTACATTTATTGAACATAGGCTGCATATGGATAATGCAGCCTATGCTCAATAGATGTAAATCCAATAATTGTTTACAAGAAAACATTGTTAATGTGAAAGTTACAGACTATCATAAGTTTGCACTTACGAATATTTTAGTCGTGCGAAGTTTAGTGAAGCGAGCCCCAGGTGCCGTACTGTACTGCAGTCAACAGGTGGCCGTTTCATTAAACTTCTTACAACTAAAATGTTCGTAAGTGCAAAATTATGATAGTCTGTACATTTCACATTAACATTATTTTCTTGTAAACAATTCACATTAACATTATTTTCTTGCAAACAATTATTGGATTTACATTTATTGAGCATAGGCTGCATATGCAGCCTATGCTCAATAAATGTAAATCCATCAATTGAAATTTACAGACGATCTCTAATGAAACTTATTCACAAAATGTACTATCTTTTCCGTATATTACATCGACAGTTGACGAAATGTTCATAGCAAATGCCGCAATTGCTATACAAATTTCGTCAACTCTCGACGTATCACAGTTTCTGTAAATATTTTTCATGAGATATCGCATATCTTCTTAGGTACAAAATCACATGGCGTGTCTCATGTGTGTATAATATGAGATCTGAGATTGCCATGAAGTCTATTCCTGTCTGACAAAACCATATGCACATTGTATCCCACGTATTTACGGCCCGCTAAACGGTACCACTGACGTTCAACAGTTGTTCTGGGATCGCGGATGAATTTTACACGTGCTTGATGTGTATGCACTGTCCTGACATAGTGATATCGTTATGACAAGCGGTAATAAATTACCTGCAGCAGTTGTAATTTTGTGCACAGGTTGAAGTAACGGACCGAGGTCTATAAATACATTAAATATGCCTAAAAGCATCAATAAACGAAGAAAAAAAATAAGCTAAACAAATAGTTTGTACTCCCTCCATATACTCCATCTATAGCTGGAGTATGTCGAGGGAGTAAACAAAAATGTTTAGCTTATTTTTTTTCTTCATTTATTGATGCTGTTAGGCATATTTAATGTATTTATAGCAATAAACCTCGGTCCGTTACTTCGACCTGTGGTTTTGTGGACTCCGATTACATATGAGACACGCCATGTGATTTTGAACCTTCGGACACCTGCGTAATTTCATTAAATACGTTTACAAAATTTATAATATGTTTCATAAATTAAGTAAAAAGTTGACAACATATTCAGAGTAAATGCGGAATATAAACATTATTTGAACGGTCTCGACGAGACGGTTCAAAAGGTGGTCACGACATATACTTCTGAGCGGATAGAAGGAAAATATTTAGGATTGTCCGCAAACATATCCTTAGCATGAAAAGAGTTACAACATATATGATTCGATACTAAAAGTAGGAAACAAGCTTGTCTAAGTGATACAACATGCTTACATAACGTGATAGAATGTGCTTACTAATAGTGACACTATGTTAACCTAAGGTGGGACAATATACTTACTTAAAGTGTCACAATATGCTTACCTAATGTAGGACAATATTCGCCGATAAATCGCTTGGTCATGAATCTGACAGTCAGGGCTGAAAAGACATAAAAAAAACGGCATGTATGAAAGATATCGATGACACAAGATGAAAATGCACGATTCCTGTAGCCTATTTCACCAACATTGCAAAGTATACTTTTCTAGCAAAGTATACTTTGAGGAAGAAATTTTCAATTTAAGGATAAATTTATTAATTTTTATTATGCTGAATTTATTACATTATCACAGCCAAAATGGCTGTGATAATGTAATACATTCAGTATAATAATTCTGTATACTTTTAATCATCACATATATGCAGTCGTTAGTTCTGTATGAAATAATGCATTTCCGGAAAAATAAATGATTACTCCCTCAAAGTATACTTTGCTAGAAAAGTATTCTTTGCAATGTTGGTGAAATCGGCTACAGAAATGTTCCAACGAAATAGATAGAACTCAACGCGTGTATGTCTTTTGATTGCATACATGTACACACCAAATGCCGAAATGTTGTTCACCCTTATTGTTAGCTACAATAATTCGCCTCCGATATGTTACCTCGCGAGAGGTATGGAGCGGGGTAGCACTTTTGTCTCTACCTTATTGTACATGACACTCATTGATGTTTCTTATTAGACTTGGCAAACGTTGCATTCTCTTATCAGCCATGTCAAACGTTCACACTTTCTTTATTTCACACGACAAACGTTGCTTTCCATTATTATATATTGACAAACGTTGATTTCCGTTATTATATGATGACAAACATTGATTCCAGTTATTATATAATGGTAAACGTTGATTCCAGTTATTATATAATGACAAACGTTGATTTCCGTTATTATATTATGACAAACGTTGATTCCAGTTATTATATAATGACAAACGTTGATTTCCGTTATTATATTATGACAAACGTTGATTCCAGTTATTATATAATGATAAACGTTCATTCAAGTTATTATATACTGACAAACGTTGATTTTATTATTACATAATGACAAACGTTGATTGCGATTATTATAATGACAAACGTTGGGTTCAGTTATTATAATAATAATGATGCACGTTGATTTCCCGTATTATATACCGACAAACGTTTATCTCCGTTATATTTTGTCAGTCAGTGGACAGTTCCAGCCTAAATCGAAGCAGTGGTGAAGGAGATTTTCAGACTTGTCCCAGTTGAACACACTGCTCATGCTTAAGCATTATATGTGGCTGTGACTGGATAAATGGGGCTTATGGGTTTTGCGACCAGTGTAGAT
Organism: Conchocele bisecta; assembly: GCA_029237695.1. Lineage (NCBI taxonomy): Eukaryota > Metazoa > Mollusca > Bivalvia > Lucinida > Thyasiridae > Conchocele > Conchocele bisecta. The sequence goes on along the minus strand of CM055265.1, from coordinate 200,964,013 downwards.
CCAGATCAGACTGTGCATCCGCACAGTCTGATCAGGATCTGCACTGTTCGTCATTCCATCAATGAAGCATCCGACATGCTTCTAACAAGTAATATAGATCGTTATCAGGCTACACGAGTGTGCTATTCGATCATCAGCTACACTGGTCAGCAATCCCATAATCCGCATTTCTCCAGTCACAGACATATATGTGGAGAAATGGGGCTTCTGATATTTACGACTAGTATAGTTCCTGATCAAATATCACTCTCCAGTAGGCTGGTACCGATGTTACACGTATTTTATTGATGGAACGGTGAACAGTGTAGACCCTGATCAGACTGTGCGGATGCACAGGCTGATCTGGATCTACACTGGTTGCCGAACCAATAAGTCCCATTTCTCCAGTCACAGCCAAATATTTGTATAAATGCTTCGGCACCTAAATTCTAAACACAGTGTGTCATAAAAACCTAAAACAATCTTTAAGTAAAAGTACCAATAAAATGCACTTCATTAACCAAAAAGCACAGTTTTGCAAACAAGTAATACGCAATTAGAACTTGAATATTTTGCTATTTGTTCAGTATTTATGTATATCCATAATTCTATTTATGGATATCCATAATTCCATTTTTTGGATATCCATAATTCAATTATTGGATATCCATAATTCGATTTATGGATATCCATAATTCCAAGCTATTTTGGATATCCAAAAATCGATTTTTGGATATCTATAATTCTATTTATGGATATCCATAAATCGATTTTTGGATATCCATAATTCCTTTTGATGTTTGGATATCCATAATTCGATATATGGATTTCCATAATTCGATTATTGGTTACCCATAATTCGATTTATGAATATCCATAATTACAGTTGATTTTTGGATATCCAAAAATCGATTTATGGATATCCATAATTCGCGAGGTTTTCGTGATAATGACAGCTCCCTTGTCACGTGTTCACATGTGATGGCGGGAAACTACAACAACGGTGCCCCCTAAAACCCGATGCCGGTACCATCCCGTACCTCTAGGTATTATAATCGGGCGTGAAGTTGACCACACAGGATGTGTGAACTGCCGAAACTAAAGACATTAAACACACATTGGAGTCCCGTAATGCCAGCTTGATCTACCTGTACCCGATGTATATGAATGACAGCCTCAGGGCGACCAAATCGGCAAATTTATTTTGTTTTCTGCGGTTCTTACTCCGAAAACGACTATACTATCGACTATAAAATCTGCGTATTTTAATAATAACGTCATTACGTCCTACTTTTTTTTTTACTGAAAGCCTATCGCTATAGAAAAATGAAAAGCTAGAAATGTGTCCTATCGTCGCACAAATGTCCCTGCCGGCAGCATGAACTCTGAGAAAAAGTGACTTACGAGCAACTTATGGTTATCGGGATGGACGGACGGACGGACCGACAGGGATTACACTATATACCCCGTACCATTCGGTAGCGGAGGCATAGCAATGCTAGACTATACCATTCTTTTTTATGTTTTGTCTGGTTGTTGTGTTCATCGATTTGCAAGGCTCGCCTGACGTTGTCTAGTTTGTTTGGTTCTTATTTCTTCTCAAAAGTATTTCATCACGGCTGTGATCACTCGTTTCCACCGTCTAGCTCCACGAAACTGCTCAAATGGGAATCACAACATATTATAGTGTTTTGTTTTAAGAAATCAGGAAATACTCTCCGTGTATGCCGGTCCTGCAGGTCCTTTATTGGTCGAAATGTGGTCTGAAACGAATTATTTTTTTAATTTATTTATAAAACAAATTATACAAATTGACAAAAATGCAAATGGATTGGCCCACATATGTACGTTTGGAGTGTGTGGAATAAATTTTTTTCAGGCTCAAAACACATGATTTCTATATAGGTGCTTAAGTAGGTAGTTAGATTTTGATGCATTTTGAGCTTAAAATTATTATTTAACACACTTTCAGCGGACATTAGGCAAATAACTCGTATTAGTTTCCGGCTGTATACACATGTAGTGTTTAGTGTTTTACCACATTTCGACCCATAAAGGACATGCAGGTCCCTTTAACTTCAACGTGATGTTGACCAACGTTACCTTGACTCTCAACAATATGCAAAAAATGCAACTTTTAAAAACGTTAGCATAATCCTGACGCATGGACGGACGCACGCACGCCATATGGCCGACGCTATGACGCTGCGGGCGCGACAAAAATGGCGCTCACAATACCAAATGAGAATATCGTTGTTGCCTTGTTGGTAATAAAAACTTAATCACCATCGTAATATTGTTCTACATATGAAAAGGTACACAACTAGCTCATTACAATTGCATGTACAAAGAAACGACTGTATCTAACAACAAGTTTTGCCAGAATGACAACGTAGCTCGCCTGTAGGTACTTGTCAGAAAAAAACAAACAAACGAAGCTGCTGTTATTGTCATTGCTTATATTTTAAAAGGACATTCCAAGTATTGAAAGCAAATGGCGTATTATTTTGTGGCAATGTGTTGTTTTGAATTATATATGATGCAATTGATTTATACTAACACATTGCATCGTTTTCTTCTGTAAAATTCGCACATAGTAAGCCACAATTCCGATAGTTATTGAGAAAATGGCGCTATTTTAACACAATGGCGGTAACTATCGTACGTTTACTACGAAAAACGTCTTTTTCAAGTATTACCGATTTTCAATTGAAACAGGTTAGATTGGTCACCCTACCAGTGTACATGGCGATTATTGTAAAAACACATCTTATCTCGGACCAAAACTATATATATCACATAAACTCCACTTCGTGAATATCGTGTGGTCGTGTGACGTCATGAGATAAAACAGTTGTTCCAAAATGTTCGTAAATCATGGGTCTGTTGCATTATTGGTATGTTCATAAATTATTGGTAGTGTTGCAATGTGTGTGCGTTGTAATATTTACAGAATGTAGGCATAGAACATAAGGTGTTATGTGATAAGGATATAATGAAAGCTAAACTATCATGTTTAGCCAAAATAAGGTAACGCGACCACATGATTTGTCGACTGTAATTCAGGTCATTCTGTTGCTCCCATTGCCTGCTCCAAATGGAATATACAAAAGGAGCGCCGGCTTCAAATTGCAAATATGGTTGATGAGTGCTCCTCATCATCGACGCAGAAGCGAATGGAGCACATACAATTACCCGTATACAATGATCCAAATGGCGCTGTTCCATTTGCAGCAGGTGACACACGAAGTTTATGTTATGTATGAAGTAGTATGTAAGTATAGCGGGTTACAAGGAAAATACAATTAGAGAGTCGTAAGCCCGAGTTCATCTAATTTTGAAGGGTTTTCATGAAAGGTAAGAAGATGCATTCGATACAGATACCAAATGCTGACAGAGGATCAACAGAGGCGATGGTTATAACAGCGAAATGACTTCTGCAAATGCATCGGAAATACAGCTAAAACCTGTTTGCTATTCTACGAGTAGTTATGAGAAATTCGAATTTAATATGGTCCTAAAAGGAATATATATGAAGCTGAAGAATTAACACGTTATAGAAGGTTATATGTGTCAACTATTTTACAATAGCAGCGGTCTAGCGATTCAACTGGCGGTGTCAAAAGCAAAACTATAATAAAACGTCGTATTGAAACAATTGAAGAAGTAGCTCGCGGTCTCAACATAGTACAAACTACTCAAAACTAGCAAATAGTAGATACAGAGCTTCGTTTGAGGACTGATTAACGGACTATTGAATAAGTACTACACATGTTAACAGGTCTGACAAATAGTGGATAATGAACCCAAAGGAGACGCAAGAACGACTGGAAAAAAATAACTATAACACTCAAGCACCATATAAAATGGCACGCGTACAGCGGTGGTCATGGAATCTTCAACGAGGCACGAGTGCCCACACCAAGACCAGCGGTGTACGGTCCCCATGAAAAATAAAAAATAAAAGGTAATGTATACGAAAATATAATATTAATACAACAACAAAAAAACGATCGCCCGCTAAACCCGTATTATGACAGACATTTTTTGAGTCAGAGGCAGTCACAATTTCCCCTCATACCACTTACTCGATAGATCTAACACATTGGTAGGTCTAACTACATGCATTTTCTCTTCTCACAACTGAATGCTAACTTATCTGGGAAGATATATAACTCAAAGGAGTGTATATTTTGATAACAGTATACGTGTTCAATAATACGAGAAATGTTTTCAAAAGTTTCATTGAAGAAAGTCCCCAAACCAATAGTTGAAAAATCATTATGGCAGGGCCGTATCGGCCACCACGACCCGATTTTGGCGTGTGTTTTTTTTTTTACTGTTCTTCCTGTTTCTGTTCAATATTGGAACGCAATAAACAATATACCTCTTGAATAAGTGTGCATTTAGCTGTTTGGTGTACATAAATGTGTCTGTCTTTAAAATTAACTTCTGAAGCAAAATTTAAAATATACATGTAAAACAAGTATGAATCGTTTGGGGTATGTAAGTGTATGTGTAAAATAAGAGATTGTTTAAGTTCAAACGCAATTGCTTTTATCTAGCTAGACGTTGTAGTATGTAATTATAATTTGATGTGCGTTGAGCTGAAAATACTTTTCAGCACACTATCTATCTTTCCATACTGCATCACCCCCTCGCGGGGATATGAACATGTTTTATATTGTACGTTTTGTTTCAGGTTCCGTTTCTGCACATTAAGTACAAAATGCACATTTAAAGCCAGCTGTACACTGTTTATCATAATACAGTTGCATTTACTTTTCCGTTTGCATATCAAGACAATGCATTTACCGGTACATGTTTTTGCAGCGGAAACAGTTAAAACAGTTGTTCCTTGTACTATTTGCTTTTATTTTAGTTGCCCGCAGATCCTCAACCAATGCGAGCACACATAATCGTTCAAATGAACCCATAGCATTACCGATTTTCCAATATGGACCAACTCTTTAGTAGTTACCCAGTTCGAGTTTTCAGTCCTAAAACCAAGCACCGTAGCTACTTTTTTCTTTGACTTCGCATGTATTGGGTTGAGAGCGCGGACTAGTATTTACCCTGTATGTCTGTCTGTATATGTGTGTCGAGAAACACCGTGAGTATGCCGCTCTGATCAACGTTTTTGCGTGTTCGGACCCACCAGCAGCGATGGGATTTTGTTTTACAAACAATTTTCTAGTTTATATTTGGCCTTGTTGAATATATATCTACTTTTAAAATTGTTATATTAGCACTGTCAGAAATCAACATTTAGTGCATACGTCTTTTATACCAAAGCTATTAAACAAATGATTGTATATGTGATTATAACTTGTACCATTAACACGAGAGTTCGCACATTACCAGTAACTGCCACCTGCAGCGATGGTCTTACATGTATCAAGAGCTCATTTACTAGTAATGAAAAATAGTGGATAATGAACCCAAAGGAGATCCCGGAACGATTGGATAAATATAGCAATAAAGCTTTAGCACTATATTAAAATAGCACGCGTGGTCTCGGAATCTTCAACAAGGCACGAACTCCAAGACCAGTGGTGTACGGTCCCCAGGAAAAATAAAAATAATTATATCTACGAAGGTATGACAATAATATAACAAAAGCGCTACAAAAAACATACGAACAATAAGCACAAATCTAAGCAGTCAAAAAGTCTAATCTGCAAGTCCTGCGGAGCTGAAGCAGAAGACATCATACATATGCATATGCTGACTACCTGCACGGCCTTATTCAGTGAAAGAAAAGACATGTACAATAACATAAAGAACCATGTCGTGTCTGCAGTTGGAACCATACTCTGGGACAGTTATTTCAACAATAAATCCTCAATTGCGAAGCTACTAGTTGACTGTACCACCTACCAGAACATTCTGACCAAGAAGGATACGGACATTGTATCTTTATTTACAACCAATCTGTGTCATCGTCTGCACGCTAAGCGTCTGTATAACCAGGACAGTAAATAAAAACATCACCTTCAATCTCCTGATATTGAACTGTATAGTGTATATACATCTGCATGGTTCATAACTATATATAAACTGGTTTATGGAAGATTACTAATCTGGACCGACAAGTTAGAAGCCGATAGGGACCTTGTCCTTTTACACCTAGCAAACCTGTAAATCTGTTTATACACCAGTAACATCATCAACACATCAAACCTCATCGATTTACGAGACATCGCCACGTCTTGGTGTTCCTAAACAGGAAGGACATGTGAAGAAAATAAAGAAGAAAGTACCGGATGGTACCGGCCATTGCAAGCGATGTACCGGGTTTTAGGCATCTCCCAAGGCATGCGCACTCGAAAGAATAAGGGAGTGTTCGTTTACTTTTCCTGTCATTTAAACGATTTTTGGATATCCATAATTCGATTATTGGATATCCATAATTCCATGTGATTTTTGGATATGCATAATTCGATTTATGGATATCCAAAAATCGAATTATGGATATCCAAAAACCGAATTATGGATATCCAATAATCTAATTATGGATATCCATAAATCGAATTATGCATATCCATAAATGCTGAATAAATAACAAAATGGCGCGCCTGGAATTATGGATATCCATAAATCGAATTATGGATATCCATAAATACCGAATAAATAGCAAAACGGCGCCCCATAGAAGTGGGTATCCTTTCAAACCACGAACGGTGGATTTGTGGTTGTGTAAATGCAACTTCAGGCGATTCACGAGATGCGCCGAACATCACTACCGGAATATATATAGAGAATAGTAGGTTAGTGCCGTGAATGTGAACAAATATCTGGCAAGGCTCAGGAAACGGGATGGGCGAGGCTCTGCCTACTAACCTACTATTATATTTATCCCGTCAACACCTACAAATGGCTGTAAAATAAAAAAAATAGTATTGACTGGATATCAAAAATGTTTCACGGCACCGTGTTTCACGGCACATACGCACTGTGTTGACGGGATAAATCCATTTCAAGTGCGGTTTTAACCAATTTCAATTTAAGGATACGATACTTTTTGTTGACAAAATCTAATTATTTTGTTTATTTCTCAACAAAAGTATATGTTGTTGCCACTCATTTCAACCGTCTCGTCGACAACATATACTTTCGAGATGAAATAAAGAAAATAAGATTTTCTCCCTAAAAAGTTTCATACTACTACAACTGTATCCCGTCTTTAATGGGTTAATGAACCTGTTCAGTTGCATGAATTGTTGTGTACGTATTGTCACAATGTCCACGACACAAACGCCTCCTATCTCCGGCTTAAGCGAAACTACAATTATTGTAAATATCCAAACCGTGCACAACTCTTGAACTGGGAGAAAAGCTCAACGACTAAGAAGGATCCAGAACATAATAGCATCACTCAAATAATGCACGTGAACTTTTTTGTTTAGCCCGACTCAAAAGTGTTTATTACGATTTTCCATTTTGTTTTAAAATTATTTTCGCGATCATCTTACATTATGCCAAAACATCCACAAATCGAAATAATACCGTTGCAATCGAGTCAAGCCGCTGTATTGACAAGCTCAATTAAAATATAATAATTTGCCTATATAGATGTAACGTTCATGTAAACCATTTGAGTTGCACCTTATCTGGAACATCTCAAAGACGACCAACGTAGTAGTTTTGCGATCATACATTAATGGCGCGCACTCGATCGTATATTGGAATCAGCCTACATCTCAGAGTCCCGGGTTGGCACACGTACCTAGACCACCAAGGCGACCCGGCGTGGGTCCAACCTTACAACCAGCCCAACCTGGGTGTATTTCGCTAAGCGAGCCATCCCCATCAGACGGCCTTATAATATATTCCACGGATGACACAAATGCTATTGCATTAAAACTACCATATGTATCTGCCCCTGCTGATATGTGCTTGTCTAAATATTATTATGCACTTAGTAATACTTGATTTAAATCTGAGGAGCAGGCCATATCTTTACATACCGACCCAGGTATAAAATGCCGGGTAGGTAAATGGCAAACAAACACTATTTTAATGTAGGCCTAACAAGTTATAGAACAAGTCAAGCGACCGATGATAATCGCCAAGCACGACTACAATGAAGACATACAGTAAATGACGTTGTATACACAACCACCTGCGCGAATCTTGCCAGTACTGGTCAATTTTTTTTATTTCGAAATACTCGAATATTGTGCTGGAAATCAAACAACTTGATTGACTGAGCCTGAGCTGTGGTACAGCTCAGGCTCAGTCAATCAAGCTGATGTATAGGCAACTATCGTCATCATGGAATTCCAGAAATGATTCTACGGGAATTCCGCGGTTCCTCCGGTTGTTTACTCGAATATTGTGCTGGAAATCAAACAACTTGATTGACTGAGCCTGAGCTGTGCCACAGCTGACGCTCAGTCAATCAAGTTGTTTGATTGCGAATTGACATCGCATATATATGTTGCAAACGTTGATGAGTTTATCAAGAGTAACGCAGGCTGATGTGCAGGCAACTATCGTCATCATGGAATTCCAGAACTGATTCTGCGGGAATTCCGCGGTTCCTCCGGTTGTTTACATTCCGCTGGCCCGCAATTAGCGTCTGTTGTGATAGACAACAATACACATCTCGCTGTCATGTGCTTTGTTTATCACCGGGGTGCAATTGCAAAAGCAATGATTGCAAAAGCAATTGCGTTTTTCCAGCATCTGCGAGCATACAGCGTTCATTTCGTTGTTACATTTTCGTCATTATCCCAGTCGGAGACACGGAAATCGATTCTTCGCAAAAACGACAGTAGTTTGATCCGTTACGTAATAAGGACACTATAACAGAATACGTACTTTGAATCGGTACTTGTTGTTGTTGTTAGTACCACGTGATCATACACCTTGCGATTAGTCCACCCGGGAACAGCATAGCAAGTGAAGTGGTCACTGGAAGAAGGCGGCTAAGTCCCTTCTTCCACTGACCACCTTCGACACGAATGTTCATGTGTGCACATGGTGGGACAGGGTTTGTATAATTGAAAACTGCTATCATGGTTTACCCTATGCAACCCGATTCTATAAACACGAATGTTCATGTTTGCACATGGTGGGACAGAGTTTGTATACTTGAAAACTCCTATCCTGGTTTACCCGATGCAACCCGATTCTAGAAACACGAATGTTCGTGTTTCTAGAATCGGGTTATTTATGATGTAATTTACCATGAATGACTCACGGAGAATCAGCTTCTACGGTCATGACCGTGTAGATAGACACAGGTGCACGCAATGTAAATAAGCTCCTGGGCATTGTGTATTTTCGTTAATTCGTTCACACCTGTTTTATTGGCCACCTGAAACAGATCACCTAACGCGATATCGCGCACCTGCCGCGTTTTTCCGCTCCGACTCATGCCCCGGCGCTAACAAACACGCACCATTTATCAGCGAAACAAGGTCATATTCGATACATGGGCAAGGAGTCTACACAACCGTCTGCGCTAAACTTGCCATGATGTCAACGTTTCTGAACATATATTGGCAATCTAAACTCGCAATCAAGCAGTTTGATTGACTGAGTCTGAGCTGTAGCACAGCTCAGGCTCAATCAATCAATATGTTTGATTTAAAGCACACTATTAAACTGTTTTTATAAATAAAACAATTCACAAATATTGACAAGATTAGCGCAGGCGGTGGTGTACTAAGTGTGTGTACATTTGGTGTTGTTCAATTAGTGGTAAGAAAAAACGATATAATTAGTAAATAATTATTTTCCAAAATGTTTTAAAATCTGATAAAGACTATAAACGCGTGCCAACAACAAAATATCGAGGACAAAAGTCGCATGAAAGGGCAAGCAAAACGCACAATATCACGACTTGTTAATTAAGGCCATTTTGAATGCCGGGTCGTAGTTGCGAACACCCTAAGTTTCGGGTACTAACGAGAGGAAAATGAAAAACACGAACAAACGTTGAGTGCCAATTTTCAATACGAATCCATGATGTGGCGGTGACTGGGAAAATGGGACTTATGCAATTTGTGACCAGTGTAGCTCCTGATCCAATAGCACACTCCGTAGCCTGATAATAATGTCTGCTCATTGATGGAATGGCGAACAGTGCAGATCCTGACCAGACTGTGCGAATGTGGAATTGTTCGCAATAATTCAGGGGCCCGTTTCACTAAACGTCTTATGACTAAAATGTTCGTAAGTCCAAAATTATGATAATCTGTAAATTTCACATGAACAATGTTTTCTTGTAAACAATTATTGGATTTACAGTTATTGAGCATAGGCTGCATATGCAGCCTATGCTCAATAAATGTAAATCCATCAATTGAAATTTACAGACAAATTTGCACTTACGAACATTTTAGTCGTACGAAGTTTAGTGATGCACAGTCTGATCAGGATCCACACTGGTCGCAAAACCCATAATACCCATTTCTCCAGTCACGGCCACATATCAGGTTGCATAATTATGCGCTCTAGGTGACCAACGGCTGGTAAAAAATAAATTAAAATCAAATGTATGTTGTGCATGAATATTGTATCAACTATATCTCATTTTCTTTCACGAGTTCTTGAAAATATTACAGAAAGGTATCCGAGAAAAACAAATTAAAACTAATAGGGTATCTATCTGGGCTGTCAATATATCCTCAACGCTCGCACAGTTTACATTTTGTAATTAAATCCGACATATGGATACAGTATCTACATTTCGGTTTTTATACAACCAGGTGCACGGTAATTCGTGATGATGAGTAAACCGTGTGTTCTTTGTCGAGGGAACAAATTGTTTACAAGATAAAATATATGTTTTCATGTGATTTACGCTGTTTTTTGATAACTATACGACTGTATCTTGGCTATATCGTTTCTCGCAACTTGATGTAAACCTATCGGTTCATTAATACTATCGTTCAGAACGACTTCTGTATTTTACAGTATGTTGCTGTGGCTGGAGAAATGGGGATTAATGGTTTTGCGACAAGCACAGATCCAGATCAGCCTGTGCATCCGCACAGACTGATCCGGATCTGCACTAACCGCAATTCCATCAATGAAACACCCGGCATGCTTGTAACAAGCAATATTGATCGTTACCAGGCTACACGAGAGTGCTATTTGATCAGGAGCTACACTGGTCACAAATCCCATAAACCGCATTTCTCCAGTCACAACCACGTATCTGCTATGAGGAAAGTAGGTCACGCGGTTTAAATATTTCACTCAGTTCAAGCAGGTTGAAAACAAATTGTAGAACTAGTGAATGAGATTTTCTATCGCAATTATTTACTCACGCAGATATACATCCGCGGTATAGTCCGTAGTCAAAAGTCAAAAGTAGTCCATAAAAACAGTCCACATAGCTTAGGCTATATACCAAGATGTATGATCACGTGGTACTAACAACAACAACAAGTACCGATTCAAAGTACGTATTATTTTATAGTGTCCTTATTACGTAACGGATTTTGATGAAATATGGCGCATCAAACGCGTCTTGTTAAGCTGCATTTGGTGGTCTCTGTATTTGTATTTTCGCCCAAACTTCTGTCGTTTTTGCGAAGAAATCGATTTCTGTGTCTCCGACACGGAAATCGATTCTTCGCAAAAACGACATAAGTCCATAGATCACCAAATGCAGCTCACGAAGACGCGTTTGCTGCGCCATATTTCATAAAAATCCGTTGCATATTAAAGAAAATATCAAATAATACTTACTTTGGAGTGGGCGACGTTGTTGTTGTTGTAACCACGTGATCATGCACCTTGTATACAGTGAACCTCAAGTAAGACAAGACAAGTAAGTAATGGTTCATCTTGATATGCTTCGTTGCCATTTATCTCAGAGAATATTGTCTGTTCATGATCGCAAAGCATACACGTGTGTCTTGAAGTAGTTAGATGCAAGTTTCACAGTGGATGTCCCAGGGTGTCCGGTCTAGAGAGGTTCCACTGTGCATTGTTTGCTTGCAGAATTCGACAATTAATGTACAATCTACTTCACAAGCATGTTCGTGTGTCCTTGATATCTTTTTCAAGCATATTTTTGTTTTAAAAAAAAAGGCAGTGACCCATTTGACAAAGCATGTAGTTATGTAATTTCACAGGAGTGGTATCTCGCTCTTAAATCGTCATAGCTTTCTTTCATTTCTTATCTTCGACATATTAGTACCTGGTCAAATAGTTTCGGTTGAACTATATACAGTGGAACCTCTCTAAACCGGACACATATAGAAAGGTTAGTTGTGCTTAATTTCGATATGTTTCATTGCCCGTTATCTCCGATGTTAATGTCTGTTCATGATCACAAACCACTCACACGTGTCCTGAAGTAGTCATCTCCCTGTTTTACAGTGTGGACCTCTTAGGGTGTCCGGTTTAGAGAGGTTACACTGTATTATGACTACTGTGGTCGGTTGTACATACTTCTTAAAACCAGCAACGACCAGCAATTTTCAATCGAAATTCTACAACAAACATCCTTTCGTTTCTAAATGAGTTCTTTCTAATTTATTAACCGTGACATTACTGCATCGACGCTTAGTTTCTGTCTACAGCTGTATTTGAAAATTATCTAAATCGTTGTTGGGTCTACATCTGCCCAGGGACGTATAGTAAAAATATTATTATATTATAATGTGTGTAAGCCTTATATTACAGGGAAACCTCTCTAAACAGGACACCCTGGGAGGTCCCCAGGGTGTCCGGTTTAGAGAGGTTTCCCTCTGTAAATCAGGCATTTGATCATTCGGAGTCATAGGTATGTGCTATGCGATCACGAACAGACATTATCACCTGAGGTAAATGACCAAGAAACTCATTAAAAAGAAGATCACATGTCTGTTCTTGGTGTCCGGTTTAGATAGGTTCAACTTTAACTGCATCTACCCCGACCACGTGGGGTATCTAATGCCCATAAGTATCACACGCATTGTATAACGTACCGAGATAAGCCACCCCTTCCCGGTTATCAATACCGTCTGGATGTGGCCCTAGAGAGTTTAGTTTGTAACCTAATGCACATGCGGAATTCTTTCCTTTAACCCTTTGAACCCGAAATCCCGCTATAGCGGTTTATGCAAAAAGTGCAGATCCAGATGAGCCGGCTCGTAACGAGCCGTCTCATCAGGATCTGCACTTTTTGCAAGCAATTTTCATATTTCTTAGAACAAAAACACCCCCTTTTCATAAATGGACGAATCTGAAAATCATTTTGTGACCATTGGATTGGTCGGAACATTAGCATATCACAGTCCATTCCAGTTCCTTAGGGTTGAAAGGGTTAATTCTACTTCTCATCACTATATATGAGACACGCCATGTGATTTTGTACTTTAGAACATGCGCGTTATTTCATGAAAAATGTTTACAAAATTTACGATACTTTATATAAATGACGTCGAAAGTTGACGAAATGTTCAGAGCAAATGCGGAATAGAATGCGCATTTGCTATGAACATTTCGTCAACTTCCAACGTCAGTTACAAAAAGCCGAAATTCCGTCATGTTACGCATATGCCTTTACTCGGAGGCATTTATTTGTTTTCATGGCAATTTTATTTTCCTGTCTTTTGGCTGGCTTCTACACATACAGTACTTAGGAAATGTGTATTTTTTACCATTCCTGTCACGCTTTATTCACCTGCGGCTGGAAGCTAATATAAACTGTCCGTGATATGATACGAGACCGTACGGAAACAGGTGGAACTGTCCGAACATCACCCCAATAAGATTCATAAGGCGCATACTACGGTGTCCTGTTAGGGCCACATTACATTTTCGCGTTCTCGCTCTCTCGACTTATACACGAGATCGCGAGATTGCGAGAACGCGAGGCGAGATCGCGAGATTGCGAGATCTCGCATTCTCGCGATCTCGCGATCTCGCGGTCGGAAATAAATATATGCGCATGCTCGCTGGGAATGCGTTTTGTTTTGCGCATGCGTGTCTGCAACCGTCTTCACAAGAGAAGATGGCTGACCATTAATACGAATTCATCATTAAATAGTTGATTAAGTTTAGTGGGCATAACACTGTCAAATTTATGATAATTTTATATTTTACAAAACTAAGGTCTCACGGGACAGTGGGCGGCTAGCTCTAAAAAGGGGATGGACGATTTTCTATATACTTCGCTACCGACCCTGTAAGTTACACCAGTGTGTCTAGAAAAATAGGTTTATGAATATTTCTTGACTTTGGGAGGCTGGACTAGGTGTATTTTTTAGAGTATTTCATAATGAATGTTAGCTCCGGTTAATTTTGACATCTTGGAAAATGGCGCATGCTATGCTATCTCGCCGGTACGGTTTTGCGTCAGAATTTATGGTATTTTTCGGGCATTTGTAGCGAAAATTTGAGGTGGTTATGACCCCGCTTTGGAATCATTTTCAGCAAATGGTGTGGTGTTACAAGTGATAGAACAAGCCATAGCAAAGTATCTGTGCCTCATATTTTCATGAGAGCAATTCCAACAAATTCAGTCGTGTTGAAATTTATGGCCAAAAATAGGTGGGTGGGGTAACTTTGTGAAACATTAATTAAAACACATCTGATGCGGTTACTGCATTTGTATTGTGGCGTGCTATATGTGGTTCATTTGCGAGTATTTTTCAATACTTGTCGCAAGAGCCTCCTTAACTGATTGTGAGAGGCGGTGATTTTTATAAGTCACGCGCCGCCCTCAGAAAAGCAGTCAATTTTGGCTATTTTCAACCGTCCCGTGATGCCTAAACTGTACCTTCCACAGCCTCCGACGCCACGCATGCGCAAAACGCATTCCCAGCGAGCATGCGCATATATTAACTTCCGACCGCGAGATCGCGAGATCGCGAGAATGCGAGATCGCGAGGCGAGATTGAATCTCGCGTTTTCGCCTCGCGATCTCGCCTCGCGTTCTCGCATTCTCACGATCTCGCCTCGCGTTCTCGCGTTCTCGCGATCTCGCAATCTCGCGATCTCGCGATCTCGCCTCGCGTTCTCGCAATCTCGCGATCTCGTGTATATGTCGAGAGAGCGAGAACGCGAGAATGTAATGTGGCCCTAACAGGACACCGTACTTTGGAAATAATTCTACGTATATTTCATAATCATCACATGTTTTGAAAAGTAATAGGGATGGTTTTTATTACTCGAGTATGGGATCAGCTGGTGTACATTAACCCTTACAATGCTGAATTAATTTGTGACGTCTGCTGAATATTTTTTATTTTCCATTTTTCTCATCTTAAACTTGGTTTGGCAGCACTTTAGAATCATTTCCAATGGAAATGATTCTAAAATGCTGCCAAACCATGTTTTTACTGAGAGAAAAGACAAAATATGAATTAACGGCAGACGACTATTTTCGGTTCCCGCATTCTAAGGGTTAAGGAAGAAAGATTACTTCATAGCGCATACTACGTGAACGGCAAATGAAGTAAATGGGTGATCGAAGTGCAATGTAATGAAAACGCCATCATCTTTAATGGATCTACATCAGATGCAGTGAACATTACTGTTTTCAGAATGGCCTAATAATAATAGATAATCACCTGACTGAACTTGACAAAACTACAGTCTGTTTCACATAAAATCAGCCGATGAATTGTTGGGTACATGTGTTAAATCCGAAGTTTTACCAACCTGAAAGGTACATGCCCACTCAGTAGGCACAAAGTGTTCTTTATATCAGAAAGTTCATCTCAGACATGTTCTGGCAAAATAAACATCCATTCACCATTGCCCCACGTATTGATTGGCATTATTATACATTTTATATCAGACGTAACTTCCACACTGATATCAGGGGCGATAATCGTGTTTCCTTAAAATGTTAACGGACATTACTATTTATTCTCTGTATTTATTTTTGATGTGCAATGATCATACTTTATAATCTGTCAGAAATATTATTTTTTCAGGTGACGCATTTAATTAGTATAAATAAAAAAAATAAAATGGCATGCATCATTTGCATATGAAAATAGCCTGATACCAGCGCGAGTCACTATCTGTAAAATAAATATTATACAATTATTGTCTTTTGAGGAGGTGAACATCACTTTTCTCAGGTCCGTAAATCTCATGTACACCGACTCAAAAGACACTTTTTCTGGTCAATTTTTTTTTCAAAATATCCGGCCGAAAAAAAATGTGTTCACTTTTTTTTGGTTTCACACAATTTTCAATAATTATTTAAAAAATGTTTTTTAAATTTTAATATTTTTGTCAAAATATCCGGCCGAAAAATAATTTGTTCACTTTTTTTTGGTTTCACACAATTTTCAAAATTAAATTATTTTTTTTTCTCAATAAACCTCTTAGGAGGTGAACAATATGTTTGTTTACATGAATAAACACAACTCGGACCGGTCTCGCGGTCCGAGAGTGCTTATTCGTGTAAACAAACCGTTCAGAGGTCTACATTTAATTTGTATATAATCACGTGGTCGTGTTTCGGCCAATGAGAATGACTGACATACTTAGTCATATAATAATACTAAATGATTATATCTGTATATCTGGCACTCGTAATTGTTAGAACTAGTGGAATACTATATAATAGTGACACAATAATACACATAATTCATATAAAGAACATTTTGTGCCTACTGAGTGGGCATGTACCTTTACTTTAAGTATAAGTTTCTAAATAATAAAAAATATGGTTAAACTCTTCGTCTTGTTTTATTTGATGAAATTATGTCAAATATTTATTTTATTGCAAATAAAAACAAACAAACGATTTGCCAATGGTATAACAGGGATTCCGCTGGGGAAAATAAAAATATCGCCACTTCAAAAAAAAAAAAAAGTAACAAAAAAAAAAGAAAAAAAAAGGAATAACCAATAGGATAAAAATAAACAATTGGCGATAAAAAATTACAATTTTCGAAAAAAATAAAATAAATCTTTTTTTTTTTCGAAAATTGTAATTTTTTATCGCCAATTGTTTACTTTTATCGCCAATTGCGAAAGTGGCGATCGCCAGCGGAATCCCTGGTATAAATTACATAGGGTGAAATGGTGGCGGAGAATGGCGACCAGGTGTGATTAATACAAATATTTGGAAGCCGACTGATTCCGAAAGCTGGTTAAATAGGTCAGAAATGACAAAATTCAGAAATCAAAAGTTAGATTTTGAAAATCAGTCCGCAAATAATGATATGATATTAAAATATATAGTTTAGCCCCCATGTTAAAATCGCATATAATACACAAATTTGTTTCGCTATAAAATCAATATTGTTGACGTATGTTTTGAGAGATGTTTATTATTTAGAATATATGCATATGAATCGTCGACTGAGGACATTTGTAACCAGTGTAGAGCATGGGGCCAGTTTCACTAAACTTCGTACGACTAAAATGTTCGTGGGTGCAAATTTATTTCCCTTTGCACATCTATTTATAGAGATCCGGTCCTTTGGTTATTTTAGTGTTTATTTCTTACTGAATAACCTGCAAAAATAAAGACTGCAAACAGGGTAGACATAGATCAGACTGTACATATGTGCAGTCATCAGACTGTACATATGTGCAGTCTGATCTGTGTCTACACTGATTGCAATACAATTAATAAGTGTGAAAATATGAATATGTCAAATAATGCAGTTCCGGATCAGATTACATATGTATGATGATCCGGATCAACACTACTGTCTGTTTCACGAAAGTTGCCCAAATTTTACGGCCATATAAACAATTCGAAAACAATATTTTTTTCGATAATATTAAATTAAAGGAAAATTTAAGAATGAGCCTTCTTTTTATTTCGTGAAATTTGGTCAAATATTAATTTTATTGCCAAAAAACAATTTCCCCATGTTAAATCCCCATCGACATCTTCACAGAGTGAAGATGTCTATGGGGATTTAACATGGGGAAATTGTTTAGAATTTCAGTAATCCTCGACCGATTTTCAAAATTTAACTTTTGTTTTCTTAGTTAGATCATTTCCAATCTATCTAGCTAGGTTTCAGAGTCAATCGTTTTTTGACTCCTCCCACACTCCTCTACCTCTTTTTTCCCCATGTTAAATTCCCATAGAGAAAATCAATTTTTCGTAATAAAACCAATATTTGACCAAATTTCAAGAAATAAAAAGAAGGCTCATTCTTAAATTTTCCTTTAATTTAATATTATCGAAAAAAATATTGTTTTCGAATTGTTTATATGGCCGTAACATTTGGGCAGCTTTCGTGAAACAGACTATAGTCGAAAACACTATAATGGCTTCTCTACACAACATATCATGCGATATTCGGTATTATTACAAGCAATACAATATACAAGTTGGACCGGATTTCTGTAAATAACTTCAATGGGTAATAACTAGCTACGATCCTTCATAATAATACAATGAGAAAATTCAGCGGAAAGCTCTATTGCCGGAATGGCGACCAGCGTAGACCCAGATCAGACTGCGCGGATGCGCAGGCTGATCTGGGTGTACGCTGGTCGCAAACGTCGTAAGGTACATTTTGTCAGCCACTCCCCTCATGATTAACACCCCACAAAATTGCTACCCCGCTCCATACCTCTCGCGAGGGTAGTAATTTAACCCCATCTCTTTAATGTAACACATGTAACACATGCAATCGGTTATCCGGCATGTTTGATATGTTAGCTGTATTAATAAATTATTAATAAACAACATACACATGCAGAAATTGGTTATTTTACCATGCCAAGGTGTTTATCTGACATTTACATGTATATATTTTGTAAATTTGAAAGCTTCATTTCGTTATGTTGAATGTTGAACAACAACAAGAGAAAAGGTCGCTTCCATGGGAAAATGATTTCCCTGTTCTATTAGTTTTGGCAATTTACTAGTTCTACATCAATGATTATTTGTTTAAAGGTATAAACTATACAGTTTACTAAATGTTGACCTACATGCAACAGGTTTGTGTATGCACTCACATTTTTTGAATGGGTCAAATTGTAGCCGTATATAACATATATGAGGCGAATTATTGTAGCTACCCATACATACGTACCAGTTTTCCCCACACCAGGACACCCAAGGATAACAATCTTACACGAGTTACCGTCCCTTTCGAGAGTGGCCGTTCTACCGCGGGTGCCGTTCACCGTGACGCGTGCACCGTTAACTGTCGAGGACCGATAGCTGTTGGTGCTCATTATTCCGGACACACATTCATACGTCGTCTATCTGTATATCACGGAATGTAACACTGGTGACATCACATCGTCCATTCCATTACAGCGATCCCCTACATACATGATGATCTGTATTTATCAATAAAATAAAACACACCAAACCGATACAATACTAATTACTATCTCTTCCATGTTTTTTTTATTTGATGAAATTCTATCAAATATTGATTTTATGTGGAAAATACAATTTTTTTTATATGGGAATTTAACATTGGAGCAACAAAGTAGTTTTGTTCGAAATACAATCAATATTTGATTGAATTTCATAAAATAAAAACAATTTAGGATGGTGACATTTTGTTATCGATGAAAAAGTACTTTCATTAAAATATAGTTTAGATTAATGTGTTTATAGTCAAAAGTTCGTCGGCAGAAAAATGAGGAAAGCGTACCCTAGCAACTAAAATATCAAATAAGAATACATTGGCAAGCGAAGCTCATTTATCCCGAGAGCTCGTCTCAATCTATATCTCCGCGTTTCACATTCGATTCAACAACTAATCCTTCACTCCCAAAATTCAATTCGAATATAGCGCGTCCGTATACGAGTACTACACGGTAGTATAGCCAGGTATATCGGCGGTGTTCACCTGCAGTAACGAGATAATTCACCATTGGTTCACAACCTGCAATCTTCACACCGAATAACAATACGCGTCACTTCATGAATACTAAATGATATGTGGCTGTGAGCATAATATACAGCTTTACTGTACATGTAATCGCAAGTGCGAAATAGTTCAAATAGTTATACATGTCAGGGGCGCCGGAAGCATCATACGATTGGTCCGGCGAATCTAGTGGGTGCCCCCGCTTCGCACCCAAAGTGTATGTTGTTACCACTCAGTTGAACCGTCTCGCCGAGACGGTTCAACTGAGTGGTAACAACGCACACGTTTTTATGAGAAATGAGAAAAATTGCTGAAAATATTTTTTTTGTATATACAAATGTACATGTATAGGAATTTTAAATATTTCAATAAAAACATATTTTTGTCAAAATTATTGCTCTGGCACTCGCAGTACCTGCCGGACCTGTTCCGACGCCCCTGTATGTACATGTTATAGTAGCGGACTCTGGAATTCATGTGACAGAGAAGTCAATTTCAATGAATTCAGTAGTCAGACACTAACGCCAAGACACAGTTTTCCACATAAAGTCATTCCATCAATTAAACACCCGTCATGTTTCTAACAAGCACTAGCAATTGTTAAGGAATTAGGTCATAGAAAGATACACTTGGCTTCAATCATAATTTCTTCATAAGAGTGATGTGATATATGAATATAAGATATGTGAAAATTGTCTTGTTACTGTATACTATATGGTACATTGACTTGCATTTCCGCCATCTTTGAATTTACAAGCCATCGTACACTTTCACCTCTTCGACCGTTTGATACAAACAAGTGGACAAGTGGACGAAAACAGCGTGCTATAAATTTTATGCCAGAAAAATTTACAAAAAAACGAGATATCTGAGGATTTCTCCCATCCCAACATTTCTATCTGATGCA
This sequence comes from Conchocele bisecta, assembly GCA_029237695.1. NCBI lineage: Eukaryota > Metazoa > Mollusca > Bivalvia > Lucinida > Thyasiridae > Conchocele > Conchocele bisecta. Next base: position 200,943,355 of record CM055265.1, on the reverse strand, counting down.
CAGTTTATTGTTAGTGTACACGTTAGCCATAGGCAAAGCCACACTTACTCGCATAGTAGGCGAGTAGACACCAGTGACAATGCACTCACGTGACTGCTTACATGTCACTGGCTTTGATACAGTATGTATGATAATACAGTGTATACTGGCAGCACTGTGTATTTATCAGGCCCGGTTGCTCAAAGCTTCTGTTAGCTTAACAGACTGTCAAATCCTTAGCATTGTTAAGGATTTAACAGTCTGTTACGCTAACAGAGGTTTTGAGCAACCGGGCACTGACTGTTACACAGCCATTACTGGATTCTCAAAAAGTTTAACAACAGGTCAACAAATCTTCAGAAATCAGACTTTGTATATAAGTGTGATGAAAACAACACATAGGACGTTGTTGTTTATCATCTTTATGAGATGTTGCACCAAATTGTATTTATATATATATGGCATAATTTATTATTTGTGGAATGTGTCAAATGCAACAAGAGGTGGAACTGACTGATGGCATGTACACACTAAGATGGCCGACATAGCAACTCCATGTGTTGCATACTATACAGTAACAAGATAATGTTCACATATACGTTATACATATATCTCATCACATTTAGGAAGCAAGTATCTTTGATTCAAACGATGATCAAGAATAGAACGGGTCCTTAACAGGCCACAGGAGTGGCTATTTGACAAGGAGCTACACCGATTAGAAATCTCAAAAGCCCGATGTCGATATAATAACTACTTATTTATTCCATCATCCGAATGGGGGTATTATTATTAATCTCAAAACAACTGGCAAACACTGTAGATCCTGATGAGACGGCTCGTTACGAGCCGACTCATCTGGATCTACAATGTTTGTGTGAATGTATGTCTTGTAATCCTGAAATGTTGAATATTATATAAGTTTTCTGCACAGTTAATTACAAAAAATATAGCTTTATTCATTCGTGATAGAATGCAATGAACGTGTTTCCAATATTCAACCTTTATCAACGTTTTCAACGTACCATTTATACCGTGATCATATCGAGCAGTCTTGTCAGAATGCATATTCTCAATATCTCTTATTTTTATCTCCTCAAACTCATCCCATTTCTTCACCCACATTGTAATGTGAACCGACGATCATACACGTATATTCCCAACCCATGTGCGTTGGATGTTCGATAGTAGAAGTCCACAGGGATCAACGGTATGTTTTCTTCTCCCATTTTGGATATCACTGTAATTTTATACTATAAATACAACAACTTCACTAGATCATTGGAGAGCCTGAGCATTTTTAGACGTTCTATTTTGGACAAAAGTTAACTTCTAAAGATATCAAACTATCAGGCTGTAAATGCTAACTTCCAAACATGTACACGTGACAGGCCGTCAATACTTCCAAACATGTACACCTGACAGACTGGCAATACTAACTTCCAAACACGTACAACCTGACAGACTGTCAATGCTGACATCCAAACATGTACATCTGACAGAATGCCAATGCTAACTTCCAAACACGTACACCTGACAGACGGTCAATCCTAACTTTCAAACATGTACACCTGACAGACTGTCAATGCTAACTTCCAAACATGTACACCTGACAGGCCGTCAATGCTAACTTCCAAACACGTACACGTTACAGGCTGTTAATCCTAACTTCCAAACACGTACACGTTACAGGCTGTTAATCCTAACTTCCAAACATGTACACGTGACAGGCTGTTAATCCTAACTTTCAAACATGTAGACCTGACTGGCTGTCAGTTTTAACTTCCAGACATGTACACCTGACAGGCTGTCAATGGTAACTGACAAACATGTACACCTGACAGGATGTCAATGCTAACTTCCAAACCTGTGCACTTGACAGGCTTTCAATGCTGACTTCCAAACATGTACACATGACAGACTGTCAATGCTGACTTCCAAACATGTACACCTGACAGGCTGGCCGTGCTCACTTCCAAACATGTACACCTGACAGACTGTCAATACTAACTTCCAAACATGTACACTTCAAAGGCTGTCATTGCTGACTTCCAAACCTGTACACCTGACAGACTGTCAATAATAACTGCCAAACGTGTACACCTGACAGACTGTCAATACTAACTTCCGAACATGTACACCTGACAGGCTGTCAATACTAACTTCCAAACATGTACATCGGACAGGCTGTCAATGCTGACTTCCAAACATGTACACCTGACAGGCTGTCAATGCTGACTTCCAAACGTGTACACCTGACAGGCCGTCAATGCTGACTTCCAAACATGTAAACCTGACATGTACACCTGACAATGCTGAATTTCAAACATGTACACCTGGCAGGCTCTCATTGCTNAACTTCCAAACATGTACAACTGACAGCCGTCAATGCTGACTTCCCCAAAACATGTACACCTGACAGACTGTCACTACTAAAAACCCCCCATTTCCAAACATGTACAACCTGACAGACTGTCAATGCTGACATCCAAACATGTACATCAGACAGAATGCCAATGCTAACTTCCAAACACGTACACCTGACAGACGGTCAATCCTAACTTTCAAACATGTACACCTGACAGACTGTCAATGCTAACTTCCAAACATGTACACCTGACAGGCCGTCAATGCTAACTTCCAAACACGTACACGTTACAGGCTGTTAATCCTAACTTCCAAACACGTACACGTTACAGGCTGTTAATCCTAACTTCCAAACATGTACACGTGACAGGCTGTTAATCCTAACTTTCAAACATGTATACCTGACAGGCTGTCAATTGTAACTTCCAGACATGTACACCTGACAGGCTGTCAATGGTAACCTACAAACATGTACACCTGACAGGATGTCAATGCTAACTTCCAAACCTGTGCACTTGACAGGCTTTCAATGCTGACTTCCAAACATGTACACATGACAGACTGTCAATGCTGACTTCCAAACATGTACACCTGACAGGCTGGCCGTGCTCACTTCCAAACATGTACACCTGACAGACTGTCAATACTAACTTTCAAACATGTACACTTCAAAGGCTGTCATTGCTGACTTCCAAACCTGTACACCTGACAGACTGTCAATAATAACTGCCAAACGTGTACACCTGACAGACTGTCAATACTAACTTCCAAACATGTACACCTGACAGGCTGTCAATACTAACTTCCAAACATGTACATCGGACAGGCTGTCAATGCTGACTTCCAAACATGTACACCTGACAGGCTGTCAATGCTGACTTCCAAACGTGTACACCTGACAGGCCGTCAATGCTGACTTCCAAACATGTACTCCTGACAGGCTGTCAATGCTGAATTTCAAACATGTACATCTGACAGACTGTCAATGCTGACTTCCAAACATGTACACCTGACAGACTCTCAATGCTGACTTCCAAACATGTACACCTGATAGGCCGTCAATGCTGACTTCCAAACATGTACACCTGACAGGCTGTCAATGCTGACTTCCAAACATGTACATCTGACAGGCTGTCAATACTCACTTCCAAACATGTACACCTGACAGGCTGTCAATGCTGACTTCCAAACATATACATCTGACAGGCTGTCAATGCTCACTTCTAAACATGTACACCTGACAGATTGTCAATGCTGACTTCCAAACATGTACACCTGACATACTGTCAATGCTAACTTCCAAACATGTACATCTGACAGGCTGTCAATGCTCACATATAAACATGTACACCTGACAGACTGTCAATGCTGACTTCCAAACATGTACACCTGACATACTGTCAATGCTAACTTCCAAACATGTACATCTGACAGGCTGTCAATGCTGACTTTCAAACATGTACACCTGACAGACTGTCAATGCTGACTTCCAAACATATACATCTGACAGGCTGTCAATTCTGACTTCCAAAAACATGTAACACTCCAAGTACAGGCTGTCAATGCTGAACTTCCAAACATGTACATCTGGACAGGCTGTCAATGGCTCACTTCTTTAAACATGTATACCTGACAGGCTGGCGGTCAATGCTCAACTTCCAAACATGTATCATCGACAATACTGTCAATGTTGATTTCCAAACATGTTACATCTGACATACTGTCAATGATTGAATTTCCATACATGTACATCCGACAGACTGACTGGTCAATGTTGATTTTCCATACATGTACATCTGACATACTGTCAAAATGATGTTTTCCATTTCCACATGTACATCTGACATACTGTCAATGTTGATGTTTCCATTTCCACATGTTACATCTGACATACTGTTCAATGTTTGATTTCCATACATGTACATCTGACAGACTGTCAATGTTGATTTCCATACATGTACATCTGACATACTGTCAATGTTGATTTCCATACATGTACATCTGACATACTGTCAATGTTGATTTCCATACATGTACATCTGACATACTGTCAATGTTGGATTTCCAAATCAATGTTACATCTGACATACAGTCAATGTGATTTCCATACATGTACATCTGACAGACTCGTCAAATGGTTGATTTTCCATACAATGTTACATCTGACATACTGTCAATGTTGATTTCCATACATGTTACATCGACATACTGTCAATGGGGGCTGTTGATTTCCATACATGTACATCTGACAGACTGTCAATGTTGATTTCCATACATGTACATCTGACATACTGTCAATGTTGATTTCCATACATGTACATCTGACAGACTGTCAATGTTGATTTCCATACAAATGTACATCTGACATACTGTCAATAAAATTGATTTGGTTTCCATACATGTACATCTGACAGACTGTCAATGTTGACTTTTTCAAACATGTACATCTGACAGATTAGTATTGTCAATGCTAAACTTCCAAACATGTTACATCTGGACAGACTGTCAATGTTGACTTTTCAAACATATACATCTGACAGGCTGTCAATTCTGACTTCCAAACATATACATCTGACAGGCTGTCAATTCTGACTTCCAAACATGTACACCTGACAGATTGTCAATGCTAACTTCCAAACATGTACATCTGACAGACTGTCAATGTTGATTTTCAAACATGTACATCTGACAGATTGTCAATGCTAACTTCCAAACATGTACATCTGACAGATTGTCAATGTTGACTTTCAAACATGTACATCTGAACAGATTGTCAAGTGCTAACTTCCAAACACGGTGTAACATCTGACAGAACTGTCAATAGCTAATTCTTCCAAACATTGTACATATGACAGGCTGGTCAATAACTAAACTTACCAAACATGTACATTCTGACAGACTGTCAATGCTGACTTCCAAACATGTACATCTGACAGATTGTCAATATTTATACTTCCAAACAATGTACATCTGACAGATTGTCATACTAATCTTCCAAAACATGTTACATCTGACAGATTGTCAATACTAACTTCCAAACATGTACATCTGACAGACTGTCAATGCTGACTTCCAAACATGTACATCTGACAGACTGTCAATACTAACTTCCAAACATGTTCATCTGACAGACTGCCAATGCTGACTTCCAAACATGTACATCTGACAGACTGTCAATACTACTTCCAACATTCCAGACGACTGTCAATACTACTTCCAAACATGTTCATCTGACAGACTGTCAATGTTGATTTTCAAACATGTACATCTGACTGATTGTCAATGCTAACTTCCAAACATGTACATCTGACAGATTGTCAATACTAACTTCCAAACATGTTCATCTGACAGACTGTCAATGTTGACTTTCAAACATGTACATCTGACTGATTGTCAATGCTAACTTCCAAACATGTACATCTGACTGATTGTCAATGCTAACTTCCAAACATGTACATCTGACAGACTGTCAATACTAACTTCCAAACATGTTCATCTGACAGACTGTCAATGTTGATTTTCAAACATGTACATCTGACTGATTGTCAATGCTAACTTCCAAACATGTACATCTGACAGATTGTCAATGTTGACTTCCAAACATGTACATCTGACAGACTGTCAATGTTGACTTCCAAACATGTACATCTGACATACTGTCAATGTTGACTTCCAAACATGTACATCTGACATACTGTCAATGCTAACTTCCAAACATGTACACCTGACATACTGCCAATGGTAACTTCCAAACATGTACATCTGACAGACTGTCAATGTTGACTTCTAAACATGTATACCTGACAGATTGTCAATGCTAACTTCCAAACATGTACATCTGACAGGCTGTCAATGTTGACTTCCAAACATGTACACCTGGCAGACTGTCAATGCTGACTTCCAAACATGTACACCTGACATATTGTCAATGCTGACTTCCAAACATTTACACCTGACATACTGTCAATGCTGACTTCCAAATATGTACACCTGACAAGCCGTCAATGCTGACTTCTAACATGTACACCTGCCAGGATGTAGATGCTAACTTCCAAACATGTACACATGGCAGGCTGTCCATCCTAACTTTTAAACGTGTTCCCCTGACAGGCTGTCAATCTCGGCTGTCAATATTGCAAATGCCAGACAGTGTAATTACCAAGCGTTCTATACTTGTTACGAGAGACAAAACAGTATTTATTTTCCCCCGTAAAATAGATTGTTTAAACATGTGAAAGGTTTTTCAAGTTATTTCGAGTTAGACAAACAATAACCGTAGACAAGCACTAGGAGACAAGCGCCTAATTGACACAGCTCCAATAATTCAGTAATTCCAGGCGACTACAGGTATCATACATGCAAGTGATCACTCCATAGTTAGGCCACACATTATATATTGATTCACCCACACCCCCCCCCCCACCACCACCACCACAAGCACTCAAAGAAAAGTCACCACCACCACCACAAGCACCACCTACCTATCAAATTACGTACTCGCTACACAATCTATTTTATTTGCAAAAGATATATTTTCTTTTCTCGAAGTATAAGATCATGCATGTATGTGTAATATTTTACATTTCTCTTTGGTCACGTTCAGTATTTATTATAGTTTAACTAGAAACATGTTTAATCGGTAGTGACAACTGGAAATTACATTGCTATAATTCCAGCACAAAAATATTTACACAATTCCCTAACATTTGATAGGTCCGTAGCAAGTCTCTGTCCAAAATTTATATCCCAGTAAACTCCCCATGTCGAACTACTTTCCGTAACCGTGAGGCTCAGTTAAAATAATTCTTAAGAAAACGGAAAATAAACACATTTTCTTGATGAATTTATTTCAAATGCTGGAATTATAAGGAATGAATGGCCTTTTTGTGGAATTTATCGGGGATAAAAACTTGGAAAAGTCGCGGAATACTGGACGATGCCTTCCGGCCTTCGTCCAGTATTCCCGCAACTTTTCCAAGTGTATACCCCGATAAATTCCACAAAAAGGCCATTCATTCCTATAGTATAAAAGTAGTTTGCACCATTTGCGTTTGTCAATCTTTGATACAAAATAAATAAGTAGCAAATGGTATTAATTTAAAACTATCTGTGCACGGCTGCGGTACGGGTCAATGGCACTATGCTTGAAATCATTAAAATATAAAATAATTGATGGTATTCAATTAATATTTACAGTGAAACCTCTCTAGACCGGACATCCTGGTGTGTCCCCAGTGTGTCCGGCTTAGCGAGGTTTCACTGTAAATCAGAAATTTGATCATTATGAGCCATAGTTGTGTGCTACGCGATCATGAACAGACATTATCACACAAGATAAACGCAATAATAAGCTGCCATGTGTTTTCTTGGTGTCGGTTTAGAGAGCATCTACTGTACATTATAATTAGACAATGGTATGGTCTATCAATGTACTAGGGAACGTAAAGCCAGCAACATGTGACATATTCACATAATATGCTACGTAGCTAGTTACGGCTTTCTTATTCTTCTAAAATCACGAAATTTCGGAACAAAGGAAATAAATCAGAAATTTCGATCCATACACAAAAACATCCGGTAGTTTATTTGAAGTCGCCAGCTATTACGGTTTCAAACGTTTTAATTCTTTCAAGACATGTGACAGGCGGGATATACGGGCGAACATACGGACCTACCAACATTTGCGAATTATGAGCTATAATATTATAAGTTATTGTGATAGCCGAGGGTGAACATACCTTCAGACGGGCAATATTACACCATATAGCCTGTGTAGAATCACAAGAACGTATTTGTCATGCCGCAGATCATTTATTTGGCCGTATATTAAACATATCTCTTCTTTTGATCTTTGCGTTTTTTCGGGAAGAAAAATAATCCGAGATTCGATTTTCTCCCGTCAGTCTTAATATAAAGGCGTTGAACATTTTGATTTTTTATTAAACGAAAACAAACTAAATATGGAGTAAGTAATCCATCGAAAACGACTTTATGACAGTTTTTTTATATCGTGTAATTTAATTTATATTCCACTGCTCTATCGATCTGCTATCCCTTTGGCGCCTCTACAAGAATACGACTGGTTCCCAAATATTCGCTGTCATTGCTACGCCGCATTTCGTGCGTGGAACCCATAGTTTGTGACATAAATATAGCCATCACGAAGCCAAGTGTCTTGAGATTTGAAAACACTAAACGAGACAGTTTGACTAATTTTTCGCTCATATTTTGATGAGCGAAGAATATTTATGGAAAAATAAACAATAAAGACTGGTTTTGAGTGTACAATTTGTTACTTGTATTGATCAATTCGGGGTTGTATTGTGCTTAGTCAGGAATACAATTCGCAATCGCGAGACGCTTGCAAAATGTGTCTTCATTGGACGCGAGGCGCCGGAGAGGAATCGCAATTAAATTCCTCTTATGTCTGACGGCCTTGGCAGGTCATATAATATATATGACCAGGCAAGCTGGCCAATCAAAAGCCGAGAAATTTATCTGCGGTATGACAAACAGTGATATTATGAGCTTACGGAATAAATCTATTGTACTCTTTTGTTTTGCCGAGTCAAATTGGAAGAACACCGGTGACAAAACAATATACAGTGGAACCTCTATAAACTGGGAGGTCCCCAAGGTGTCCGGTTTAGAAATGGTTCACTGTAATTCCTATGTAAGAGCACTGAAACACATGCATGTGTGCATTGCAATCACGAACATTGATAAACATCAGCGATATTTGACAGTGGAATTGTTCATAATTTAACACATCGATGTCGCAATGTTGTTCGGTTTAGTGAGGTTCCACTGTACCAATTTTTGTTCTTCTTCAATAAATGTGTTAGTAAAGAGTGCCATCCTTATATTTACCCACCTATCTGTGGCAGGGTCGTGGGAGAGGAAGCAGCCAATATTTAATGTTTGGCCTTATACAGCATTGACTCAGCTGGCGATGGAGAATGTTGTCGCAAAATTAGGCTTAATGTGTAACAGGTCAACGTCCTGTAGCCGATTTCACCAACATTGCTAAGCATACTTATCTAGCAAAGTATACTTTGAGGGAGTAATGATTTATTTTTCCCGAATTATATTATTTCATATAGAACTAACGAGTGCATATATTTGATGATTAATAGTCTGCAGAATTATTATACTGAATGTATTACATTATCACAGCCAAAATGGCTGTGATAATGTAATAAATTCGGTATAATAATTTGGTAAGAACATATTTTATTTCATTAATTTTTTTTAATTTATCCTTAAATTGAAAATGGAAAAAGTGTACTTAGCAAGATAAGTATACTTTGCCATTTTGTTGAAATCGAATACTGGTTTCTCAAACTTTTCAAACGTTCATGCAACGTGGTAATGAACCGCTAATGCTTATATACTGACAATACGGAATCCAGGTCAAAGTCGGATCAACCTGTACTCGTATGTACAGCGGAAACTCTCTAAACCGGACACCAAGAAACACTTGTGATCTTATTGTTGATGAGTTTCTTGGTCATTTATCTCACGTGATACTGTCTGTGTGTGATCGAATATAGCATACAACTATGGCTCAGAATGATCAAATGCCTGATTTACAGTGAAACCTCCCAGGGTGTCCGGTTTAGAGAGGTTTCACTGTATATAAAACTAATCTGCGGCTACAAAGCAAAATGTGCAACATATGCAATACATATGAAAATTGTATATATTTAAAGCATTGTACTTGGTTCTACATATGAAAATCATATGACATATGAAATTCATATCATTTGCATATGAAATGCATATGAAGATTTTACATATCAATTGCATATTGACTCACTGTATAACATTTGCATTTGAAATTTCCATATGAAAAACATATGCATTTGCGGCAAAATTTGTAGTGTAACATATCAAGGTCTGTTTTAACTCATTTTAGTCGTCGCGGCCACAAATGCCAAAATATACATGCGAACAAATAGTCCAGACCATCTCTCCACACAGCGATAGTACCAGATTACCATCCGCCATATAAACCTGTCCTGGACATGACTAGACTGCGTACATACATCAAAGACTTGCCGGTGGCGAGTGATAATCGTTATCAACGGATTGTCGATGGAATCGCGATACTATCGCGATAAGCAGCTTGGAAAAATCGCGTTATCTCGTAGTCACAGATGAAAGCTAATAGTCCTACACTGTGGATGTGAATGGAGACAAGGGGCTTATGCAGTTTGACACCTGTGTAGATCCCGATCGGCTTGGTCACACTGATCACACAGTCCGATCGGGATCTGCACTGTTCGCTATGCCATTAACCCTTTGAACCCGAAAGTCCGCTATAGCGGTTTATGCAAAAAGTGCAGATCCAGATGAGCTGGCTCGTAACGAACCGTCTCATCAGGATCTGCACTTTTTGCAAGTAATTTTCATATTTTTTACAAGATACAACACCCCCATTTTCATAAATGGACTAATCTGAAAATCATTTTTTTGACGATTGTATTGGTCGGTAAATTAGCATATCACAGTCCATTCCAGTTACTTATGGGTGAAAGGGTTAAGGACATATGGGACCCAACATCATCATATGCATCAAACGTAAATGCTTCGTAACACGGAAATCGATTCTTTGCAAAAACGACATAAGACTGTGGCAAACTCCCTGGACCACCAAATGCATCTCATGAAGACGCGTTTGCTGCGCCATATTTCATAAAAATCCGTTGCATATTAAGGAAAATATCAAATAATACTTACTTTGGAGTGGGCGATGTTGTTGTTGTTGTGCGATGTTGTTGTTGTTGTAACCACGTGATCATGCACCTTGAAACCGGACACCAAGAAAACACATGTGATGAGTTTCTTGGTCATTTATCTCACGTGATAATGTCTGTGCGTGACCGCATAGCACACAACTATGACTCAGAATGATCAAATGCCTGATTTACAGTGAAACCTCTCTAAGCCGGACACCCTGGGGACCTCCCAGGGTGTCCAGTTTAGAGATGTTTCACTGTATGTGAACGTTGCCTCATTACTGAATCTTATCCGGCACATGGAGTGGCCAACTCGGTCATCTTTTTGTGTTCAAGCCATTGGCTAGTTTCAGTTGTTGTGGAGTTTGACAAATAACAAATCACCGAAAATGCGAAGTAGAACGTATATGATGTAATGTAGCTAACCTTGCATAGAAAAGGCAGGACAACACATTCCTATCAATTATATCACACCACACTGTAACATATGCCAGTTGTAAATAGCCTCATACACAGAAAATGGTACAGTGTGTCACTTTTGCCTGGCTAGCTACACAACACATACTATATACATGTATAGTGCGGTACAGCCGTATTGGGAGAGTAAATGTAGGTAGCCTATGTGTATTTAGTTTTAATAGAGTGCAGTATCTAGGAAAAAGTATACGTCAGCTATAACTTATGTACATTTTGAGAATGTACACCGATATCTGACGTGCAGTACATCTTGGTGTAACATAATTGATATAAATCCGTTGTCCTGGCCTTTCTATGTATGATTAGCTACATTGTATCATATGTTACACTTTGTATTTTCAATTCTTTGTCAAATGCCACAAGAGATGAACACTCATGTGTCGTATAGGATGTAGTAACGTAGCAGTGTTCACATATATGTCATACTTATATCGCATCACATTTAGGAAGCAATTATGTTTAAATCGTATGATGATCAGGGGCGACATGGGTCCTTAGGGAAAAGCACGTCATGCTTCTAACAAGAAATATAGCTTATTATCAAGGTGCATGATCACGTGGTTACAACAACAACAACGTCGCCCACTCCAAAGTAAGTATTACTTGATATTTTCCTTAATATGCAATATGGCGCAGCAAACGTGTCTTCATGAGCTGCATTAGGGAGTTTGGCACAGACTTATGTCGTTTTGCGAAGAATCGATTTCCGTGTCGGAGACACGGAAATCGATTATTCGAAAAAAACTACATAAGTTTGGGCGAAAATACAGAGACCACCAAATGCAGCTTAACAAGACGCGTTTGATGCGCCATATTTCATCAAAATCCGTTAAGTAATAAGGACACTATAAAAGAATACGTACTTTGAATCGGCACTTGTTGTTGTTGTTAGTACCACGTGATCATACACCCTGATTATCAGGCTACAAACTTAGTAGTACAGCGTTAAGTGAAACGGTCCCCTTTTCGAACTCCAAAATACAGTGGAACCTCTCTAAACCGAACACTCTGGGGACCCCATTGTGTTTAATTGAGATGGGTTTCACTGTAATGCGTTTGATTGTCGTTCCTGTTCATAATTGAAAATGACAAAACCTGTTTATGAAGTGGTTAATTACAATGGAACCTCTCTAAACCGGACACCCTGGACCTTCCAGGGTGTCCGGTTTAGAGAGGTTCCATTGTAGCCCGAGCATTTTCACTGGCTACATCCGACCAGGGAGTAAGTCCAATTTCTGCTAATGAAACCATTGCATTGATGTGGATGGAAGTGTCATATTGTCCGGGTCCTAGGTCCGAGATTTTCACCCGTGGTTTACTCCTGCGCTTCTCGCATATCTACGAGCTTATCAAACAGTATGTTACCTATATATCCACGGACGCTAGAGCTACACCAGATCTCCCCCACAATCGCGCTCAATGACTTTCCACTTGAAAACATACGAGTAGCAAATTACCATTTTCCGCTCCGCAACTCTTTGGGAGCGTAAAATCAGATTTTTCAATTAGGACCCGTTGGGGTTAATTCGATTTTAATAAGCCACGCAGTCGGCGGATTTTTATCTTTCAAGGTTTGGTTTAACCAGAGCAGGAATATATTAGGTGGGCCAGTGCTTGAGACTTTCTGCCTGATGTCGATGTGAGAATGTTCTGGAATTAATTTCGAAGATGAACGGTACCTTATGTAAACGACGTCAAAAGTTGACGAAAATTTCAGAGCACACGCGGAACACGCGTGTGCTCTTAAATGTTCGTCAACGTTTTGACGTCGTTTACAGAAATCCGAAAACATCGCAGTTTTCCGAGTAAATATCGCCTAAATACGAAAATGAGTCAAGGAAGAATATCACATACAGTGCATCTTATACTTCTGACCACAAAATATACTCCGCTTGAAATCTTATATATGATAGTCGATTCAGATAGCAATATGACTGGAGATATGAGTGGAACAATATGAGTACACTTGTGTGTTCCTGATTTATTACAACTGACAAATTCCGAGTTTTTCTAGTGTGTTCAACTATGCACTTAAGTATATGTACTCGTGTATACATGTACATAAATAACACTATTACATTTCACACAAACATCCGACAGTTGTAGTCGGACGTTTATGCACTTTTCAATGGTATCATAGCATGCCGAGTTTCTTTTGAACAATATTGGAATTTGTCGAATAATCGAAGAATCCGTCAAATCTGACTTAAAGTTTCGGAATACAATCTATAAAAAAATGTATGACGTCATATATACATTTACGTTAATTTGATGTCAAACTAACGGTCAGGACGCTGACCGATACCACGTGACTGGCACTGCTATATCAGGCATGAAGGTTGAGAGAATAACCACCAACACCAACAGTCAGGGGCGCCGGAAGCGTCATAAGATTGGTCCGGCGAATCTAGTAGGTGCCCCCGCCGCTAACCCCGCCACAAAGTGTATGTTGTTACAACTCAGGTGAACCGTCTCGCCGAGACGGTTCAACTGAGTGGTAACAACATACACTTTTGATGAGCAATGAGAAAAAAATGCAGACAAATATTTACATTCCATTTTTTTATATACATGTATATAATTTATGTGAATTTCAAATATGTCAAACTTATTGATCCGGCAGTCGCCGGACTTGCCGGATCTGCCGGACCTATTCCGACGCCCCTGTTAGTATCTGAAAATAATGATCCTGGTTGTTTTATGTTATGATTGAAACATCTATTTCGCCAATTTTATATTTTCACAAACTGCGGCTATGGCGATGACGAATCGCATGGAGATATTTCAAATTCATGCCAAGAGATGCCGTTCAAAAATGTCATTCGTGGAGATCAAACGTTGTTTTTCTCTGTCTGTCGTATCAGGGGGTCCGTAAGTGACATCATTCTCGGGTACAAACATAATCAAGAAGCATATTATTGTCGGAACATGAAAAGAACTTCACGCGAGTGTTTGTAGAACACCACTGCTTCATTGTGACATTGTTGAATGCTGGTCTCATGCAGGGGGCGGTTTATTGCCCTGGCTGTACAGTTCGTCAATATTGAACGTCTCAGCATGTACTTTACCAAAGTACATTCGACCCACAATCTGATAAAATGGAACTTATGACGTGTACGATTACATAGAGACACATTTTGCTATGCAAAACTTACAATGTTAGACTATAGGAATTATTTATTTAAAATATCCAATCATAATTGTTAGCATGATATCGGCCCCTCCTGAGACAATGTACATGCACCTTACGACATTTGCGATTGGCGAAGTCATAGATCAGACTGCATCTGAAAGTATGAGCATACACATGACACATGTCCTACTGTCTGTTTCACGAATACTGCCCACATTTTACGGCCATATAAACAACGAAAAATTGATTTGTCTATGGGAATTTAACGTTGGATAAATGGGGGAGAGGAGTTAAAAAACGAAAAAAAAAATGGAAATTTACCCCGAAACCTAGCTAGAGAGCGTGGAAATGATAAAACAAAGAATACAAAAGCTAAATTATGAAAATCGGTCCACTATTTCTGAAATTAAAAAAAAATCCAACATGGGGAAATTGTTTTTTCATAATATCAATATTGGACCAAATTTCGCGAAATAAAAAGAAGGGTCATTCTTAAATTTTGATAAATTTAATATTATCGAAAACATAATGTTTTTGCATTATTTATATGGCCATACAATTTGGACAGGTTTCGTGAAACAGACAGCAGTACCACTTTTCTGGGGCTTATGGGATCTGCGTAGCTCCAGATCCAATAGCACCCTCTTGTAGCCTGATAACGATCTATATTCATTGTTAGAAGCATTACGGGTGCACATGCTGATCAGGATCCACACAGGTCGCAAAGCCCATAAGCCCCATTTCGCCAGTCACAGACACATATCAGTTTTGTTGCGACTAGTTTTTTTCCAACCCTATCGCACTCTCACAATAATGGTTACCATATTACGTACACCATTTTCCTTTGTAGACTCGGTGGCTTAACGTTAGGGCATGTCGGTGAGTATATCGGATTACAGTGTACTCCCTTTCATATGATAATTCGTTTTCTTGGTAGTAGTTTCATCAACTAGATGATCATACACATTACGAATATTCTTCATGAGTGTATGTTGGACTATTTCAATGTAACACATAGCGACACATTGACATCAACATTAAATACAACTGACACCAGTGTGATTATATGTTTCAATCCACCCCGTTAACTCCCTTCATCAGTACTATCATTATCATCTGACTTGACATCTTTATTTTTGCCTAAGTTAAGTTTTATCCTCTTTACTTCCTTTTCTAGTATCGCTACTCTTTTCCCTATTATCTGATTCGCGATCTTCGTGTGATTTTGAATTAAATCCATCCTCTTTACTTCCACTATTGTCAGACTCGCGACTTTTATGCTGTTTTGAATCAAAATCATCCTCTTTACTTCCTGTTCTATTATGTTTTTCATTATTATCTGATGCGCGATCTTTGTGTGATTTTGAATTAAATTCCTCCTCCTTACTTGCAGCGGTATTATCTTCAGCATTTCTACTATCTTCAGACTTGCGATCTTTATGCTGTTTCGAATCAAAATCATCCTCTATACTTCCAACACTATTATCTATTTCATTTTCCCTGGCATCATTTGAATCAAAATCATTCTCTTTACTTTCTGTTCTATTATGTTTTTCATTATTATCTGATGCGCGATCTTTGTGTGATTTTGAATTAAATTCATCCTCTTTACTTGCAGCGCTATTATCTTCAGCATTTCTACTATCGTCAGACTTGCGATCTTTATGCTGTTTCGAATCAAAATCATCCTCTATACTTCCAACACTATTATATATTTCATTTTCCCTGGCATCATTCATTTCCTCCGACTCACGATGTGCTTGTTCGTCTTCATCACTTGTACCACTGTGTTCAACTACGTTACCATTACTATGATGATTGTCTCCGATATTACTGATAAAATTGTCCGGCCTATCTGTGATAGCGTCTCCAGAGTTATGTCCTCCATTGGTTTCAACTTCATCACTGTTATCTCCCCCTGACTGTTCTGTTCCCTCTTCACTATCATCAATGGCGGTGTCGGTATCCCCTTCTTCGCTTTCATCTACATTGTGATGACCAATGTCAGGCCTTTCTGAAACATACATAAAACAGGCCATGTGATTTTTTACCTAAGAAGATTTTTCATGAAAACTATTTACAGAAACTGTGATCTTTTTTGTGAATGACGTCGAAAGTTGACGAAGCTTTTATAGTAAATGGGAAATAGAATTCCGCATTTGCTATGAAAAGCTCGTCGACTTTTGACGTCAATTTACGGAAAATATCGTATTTGTTTGTAAATATATTTCATGAGATTTCAATATCGAGATATGTGACTGGAGAAATGGGGCTTATGGGATTTGTGACCAGAGTAGCTCCTGATCAAATAGCACTCCTGTAGCCTGATAATGATTTATACCAGAATATATATTTTCGAATCATGTTTCCTTGATGGAATGGCGAACAGTGCAGATCCTGATCTGGCTATGCGGATGCACAGGCTGATCTGGGACCTACACTGATCGCAAAACCCCATAAGGCCCATTCACATCCACAGATAACAAGAACCATGTATACCACCGATATTATCACCAATATTCTAGCGTCCCATGTTCAATCCTCGAACGGGGCAGTGTGTGAGACGGTACGATAACAACCAGATCGGACAAGTGGGTCCGGGTACTCCGGTTTCCTCCAATATCAAGGACTACCATTACGCCTCCATCTGTGTCGACGAAATTATGTGTATAAGTGTTCGCGCCCTTATTTGTAATCATTGTGAAATAAATGCGGTTTACATTTTTTTTAAATGCTTAACCCTTAATCCGCTACACACAACAATTGTCGTCTGCTGTTACTTTTATAGCTTGCCTTATTTCCCAATAAAAACATGGTTTGAAACACTTCAGAATAATTTCCAATGGAAATGATTCTAAAGTGCTGTCAAAGCATGTTGTAAATTATTCTAAAGTGCTGTCCAAGCATGTTTTTGATGATAAAAATGGAAAATAGAAAATAAACAACAGACGACAAACAAATTAAGATAGCGGTCTAAGGGTTAAAGGGATTAACCCTTTGAACCCGAAAGCCCGCTATATCGGTTTATGAGATCCAGATGAGCCGGCTCGTAACGAGCCGTCTCATCAGGATCTGCACTTTTTGCAAGTAATTTTCACATTTTTTTAGAACAAAAACACCCCCTTTTCATAAATGGACTAATCTGAAAATCATTTTGTGACGATTGGATTGGTCGGAAAATTAGCATATCACAGTCCATTCCAGTTACTTAGGGTTGAAATGGTTAAAGGCATGTGTCCCAGATATGCCTCCTAGTAATATGTGATGAAACAGAATAGCTAAACATAGTTTAACACTTACTACGCTGAATTAAATGTTGTCGTCTGATGGAAATGTTTTATTTTCATTATTTCTCGACACAAACCTGGTTTTGACAGCATCTTATGTGCTGTCAAAACCATTTTTTTGTTAATAATTAAAGCAAAAATGAAAAACAGCAGACGGCAATTTCCGTCAACAGCGTAGGAAAGGTTAATTGTAGATTTGTATCGTATTTCTGTACTTAATTGCACATACAGAATAAGTCGCCTTTAAAAAATGGTGATTAGAAAATTATAAATAAATAACTAGCGTTTGCATCGCTAGTTGTCTTTCAGTATCGGATAAGCATGTTTTTAAATCGATATTATTTTATTTAAATTAATTAAATCAGCGTCTATAATGGGAACTTCTTTCTAAATTTGTTATAATATTAAAGGAATGAATAATAACTGCCATCCTACAGTGTCATTATAGGAATGAATGGCCTTTTTGTGGAATTTATCGGGGTATAAACTTGGAAAAGTCGCGGGAATACTGGACGAAGGCCGGAAGGCCTCGTCCAGTATTCCCGCGACTTTTCCAAGTTTGTATCCCCGATAAATTCCACAAAAAGGCCATTCATTCGGAAGGCCTCGTCCAGTATTCCCGCGACTTTTCCAAGTTTATATCCCCGATAAATTCCACAAAAAGGCCATTCATTCGGAAGGCCTCGTCCAGTATTCCCGCGACTTTTCCAAATTTATATCCCCGATAAATTCCACAAAAAGGCCATTCATTCCATATAATTCCAGCATTTGAAATAAATTCATCAAGAAAATGTGTTTATTTTGACAGACGGCATCCATTTGTTTTCATTGACAGCACTGACAGCGCACCTGTAGAAAGTAGTTCGGCGTGGGAGTTTACTGGGATATACATTTTGGACAGAGACTTGCTACGGGCCAATAAAATGTTAGGGAATTGTGTAAATATTGTTGTGCTGGAATTATTACCATTTTAGAAAAAAAACAAAAAAAACATCACAAATATGTATAGCGATAATGCTAAATTATGCCAAACAAAATTATCGCCCCTGTGTATCACAGTTTCCGTTAGTAACCGCTTGAATATAGCGCATGTGTAGTGATGTTTCATGTACATGTATATAACCAATATATGGTTTTGCATTGTTCGTGATGGTAGAAGGTTTAAATGTGAACCAATAATCAGCTGTAATTAGTCTGAAGAGGTTCCCTCGTCAATTGTTCGCGTTATTGCAAAAGCATGTTGTGTTGCTGCTCCATTCATAACATGTTCTGAATAAATAATCTGGATTGAATAACATGTTTTACACACTAGGCTACTAGGCCTACCGTTGTATATAACCCAACTGCATAGTAGCCTACCAAACTGTAAAAACGTCATTGGCATCAAGGGACGGTTGAAAATAGCTAACAATGGCTGCTTTTCTGAGGGCGGCGGGTGACTTTTAATAAAAATCACAGCCTCTCACAATCAGTTAAGGAGGCTTTTGCGACAAATATTGAAAAATACTCACAAATGAAGTATAAATCACGCGCAGGTAGGTAAGTATATTGAAAACCGTCCACCCCCTTTTTAAAGCTAGCCGCGCACTGTTCCGTGAGACCATTGCTTTATCGCGCCATTGCGTCAGTCATTTGGAACGTCTCTATTTTATTCATTTGACACAACGTTGCGGCCAGCCAATCAAATATGCTCCAGTTGTTATTACACGTGTGCCATAACACATTTATGAAATCGGTTAAAACACGACATAACAAGGAGTTCATGTGATAATACAACGTATCATAGCGTGATACAGCGTGGCATAACGTGACACGGGGAACGTGGGTGCAACGAGGCCACACCGTAGCATACCGCAGCACAACGTATCACGTGTCAACAAACGCAACCGAACCGTTTTTGCTACGTTGTAGCCACGTTGTATTACGTTGTACAACGTTATTGCCCCGTTGTTGCCACGTTGTAGTACGTTGTGGGAGAAAAGCCAACGAATTTTGAACATGTCCAAGATGTGCGATTTTTCAGGAAAACTATTACTGTATTTTATGTAAATGACGTCGAAAGTTGATGAAACGTTCAGAGCAAATGCGGAATAGAATTCCGCATTTGCTCTGAACATTTCGTCACCATTCGACGTCATTTACGGAAAATATCGTAAATGTTGTAAATGTTTTACATGACAGTATCGCACATCTTCTTAGGCACAAAATCGCCTGGCGTGTCTCGTTTATCATTTCTATAAAGTATAAAAGCCAGATTACATGCTTGCAGGATGCCGTACTTAAACAGTCACACATTATGCCCGTAGCCAGGAGGGGGGGGGGTGCGTTGGGTTGGGTGCGTCCGGACTTTTTCGGACAAGCCGGCGCTCCTATACATTCATTATGGCTTCAAACACGATGTGCGGGAAATAATATCCTGATTTGTACGCCTACATCCTCGTAGGATGGAATTGGAATCACTCTTGTACTAGTCCAAATACTTAGACTCTGTGTTGAATATTGTGTTTGAATGGGAAATACATTATACGTAACTGCCATATAAATACAGGTTTATTATATACCTATCAAAGATATGTAGTGAATTCATGGTGTATTCTTCAGCCATATACGTCACGGCAGATTGAAATTCCGTATTCCACTCAGTGGCTTTCTGAATCCATATTCCACTCTGTTCTCGTTCTGATTTGCCCGAACTACTTGTCATCAGGAACGTTCGGGAAATCATAATGATGTCCTTCAAATGAGAATAACACCGTAAAAGCTAGTCATTTTCACTTAAAATGCATGCTGTCAACGGACAATACACTCGATGCAGGATATTAGTCGGGGAGATGTAGGATATTAGTCGGGATATGTTTAGAAAATAGGACAGAAAATGATAGCTGAAATTTGACGTCGTTTCTGGTCGCGTGTCACTAGCGCGACGTCTCAGTGCTAGGCAATAAACCAAATGACTGCCGTCAAAGCACTGCGCAGAAAATAATTACAACTTTGTAATCCAATTATACGATTTTTCAATGCAATATATGTGTTTTAAATGTTTGACTGGTATATAATAAACGCAAACATAGTACAGTAACTTGATCCTTGGACCGGAAAGCTCTCGTTGGTCTTGGGCAGATCAGCTGATCAACTCGACTGCGTCTCGTTGATCCAGCTGATCTGCCTAATACCAACTCGAGCTTTCACCGCCAAAGGATCAAGTTACTTTACTAATATTATATATGTATAGTGACGTCAGTGTGAAGAGCAAAATGTAACAAATATTCAAACTATTTGGGACCTGACAGCGTGTATGTAAACTTATCGAGGAGATACGTGTATACGGAAGGTTTCTGATAGTCTGCTTCACAATGTGATTATAACACCTTTCTTGTGAGAAATTCGATAAAAGTCAAATTTCCTACACAAAATAGAATATAATTCCTACTCCTAAATAAAGTCGTAAATGTCACAGAATGCAGGATTTAGCGTCTAAGGTTCAAAATTTTCTTGGAGGAGGACCCCCAAACCCTCCATCGCGGAATGGGGGGTAAAAAAACCCTCCCGGACCCACCCCCATCCCCCATCGCCACTTCGTGGCTCGTATTCGCCGCTCCGCGGCTCATTACGCACCCAACTATTTTGAAGGCTGGCTACGGCCCTGCACATTATCATGGTTTTGTTGAAAAAGCACGTGACACGTTTTCATAAGACATTAATTGATTGCCGTTTGCGTGCTATTCACTGATACAATGAACGCGGCGTTGTATATCATTGCTGTCATCAAGCGGTGTTAGAGAATACGGATGTCGATCACATGCACGCAATTGGCGTCGAGATGCAATAACGTTTATGGAAGCAACGTCTACACAGTGATGGGAAGGCACAACAATTCATTCATGTATACGGTATTGTTACAACCACATGCTCACGACGCGGACACAAGACACCTCCCTGTCCCGCCCATGGGATAGTCATTAAAGGTACATGCCCACTCAGTAGGCACACACAGTTCTTTATAACAATTAAATAAGTGCATAATTTTGTTACTATTCCAACAATTCTAAAAATTACGAGTGCCCGCTATACAGATATTTATTTATACTAATTAAATATGTCACCTGAAAATATAATATTTTCGACATATTATAAAGTATAATCATATTGCACATCAAAAAACAAATACAGAGAATAAATAGTAATGTCCGTTAAAATTTTAAGGAAACACAATAGCCTGATATCAGTGTGGAAATTTACGTCTGATATAAAATGTATAATAATGCCAATCAATACGTGGGATAATGGTGAATGAATGTTTCTTTTGCCAGAAAATGTCTCAGATGCTGTCTCATGTTGATCTACTGTGTGGGCATGTATCTTTAACCCTTTGAACCCGAAAGCCCGCTATATCGGTTTATGCAAACAGTGCAGATCCAGATGAGCCGGCTCGCAACGAGCCGTCTCATCAGGATCTGCACTGTTTGAAAGCAATTTTTGAGAACAACAAATACCCCCTTTTTATAAATGGAATAGTCTGAAAATCATTTTGCGATGATTGGATTGGTTGCAAAACGAACATATCGCAGCCCATTCAGTTACTTAGGGGTGAACGGGTTAAAATAATCTGCAACAGATGACCAGGCCATTTTAAAATGTCAAAAACATGTAAAGTACATCAATACAAAACATTGAATGACAATGAAAAATTGTGCAATTTATAATTATAAGAGATTCTCTCTTCTAATAATAATGTTCTACTTTGTTATTGTCAGTAAATGTTGTGCACATTGTACTCGTAAAATTGACTTATTATGTAGAATTTGCACATTTATGACATTTGTATATGGTTTTATCATCAAATCATGATGCGCTTCACAGTATACTGTATGACATAAAATGGGACTTATATAATTGAGACACGCCATGCGATTTTGTACTTTCGGACATCTGAGTAATTTCATTAAATACGTTTACAAAATTTACAATATTTTTCATAATAATTCAAAAGTTGACAATTTTTTTCTGATTCCGCATGTACTCTGAAAAGTTTTTCAACTTTACGGAAATTATTTTAAATTTTGTAAACGTACTTCATGAAATTACGCAGATGTCCGAAGGTACAAACTCGCGTTGTCGTGTCTCAATTGAGCCTGGCTCAGTAGCCGATTTCATCAAAAGTGCAAAGTATACTTACCTAGCAAAGTATACTTTGAGGGAGTAATCATTTATTGTTCCCGAAATGCATTATTTCAAATAAAACTAACGACTGCATATATTTGATGATTAAAAGTATGCAGAATTATTATACTGAATTTATTACATTATCACAGCCAAAATGGCTGTGATAATGTAATAAATTCAGTATAATAAAAATTAATAAATTTATCCTTAAATTGAAAATGTCTCCCTCAAAGTATACTTTGCTAGATACATGTAAGTATACTTTGCAACGTTGGTGAAATAGGCTACTGGAAATACTTCCTTGTCGTATAGTAGTGTTTCCCCGATAATGATTTTGAACACATTTTTCAAATGTTTTTAATTCCGCATGAGCTTTGAATTTTGTGTCAAATATCGCCGTAATTTACTGAAATTGTTGCATTCTTTTCAAAATCATAAAATGCAATTAGAGCGGCAATATAAGAGCCGAGCTAAGGTAGATATATACATTGGAATCCCTCTAAACCGGATACCAATAAAACACAATACACGTGATGTTATGTTTGATGAGTTTCTTTGTCATTTAAATCTCAGGTGATAATGTCTGTTCGTGATCGCATAGCACCAAGCTATGGCTCAGAACGATCAAATGGCTTATTTACAGTGAAACCTCTCTAAGCCGGACACCCTGGGGACCTCACAGGGTGTCCGGTGTAGAGAGGTTTCATTGTATTAGTAACCGTACCTATGTAATACTTGTAGCCCAGCGCGTCTGTTGTTGTTGTAGGTGGCGTCACGTGCAATGTCGTCACTCCATGACACAGCTGTAGACGCTCGTTGTAGAAATACGACTCACAGTTGCTGTCCTGGATGCAGAACCGGGCGCAGGCCGTCGGGCTCGTTATACCACGTGACCATATAATACCCGGCGCGATGAAGACGCCATCTAGTTGGTCGTGCGTTAGAAAGACCCATGACTGTGCCGCTGGAATGACAGATGTCCGCGATATAGACATCACCAATCTGAGGGCCGTTGCACTAAACTTCGTACGACTAAAATTTTCGTAAGTGCAAACTTATGATAGTCTGTAAATTTCACATTAACACTGTTTTCTTGTAAACAATTATTGGATTTACATTTATTGAGCATAGACTGCATATGTAGCCTATGCTCAATAAATGTAAATCCATCAATTGAAATTTGCAGACGATCCTAAATTTGCACCCCTCGAGATTAGCAATACTTCAATATGAACATGTTATTACAAAACACTACTGCACGCAACTGCGCCTTGCCGTTCAACACCTCGTTTTAGTATTGCCTGAAAATGTCGGAGACACGGAAATCGATTGGGCGAAAATACAAAGACCACCAAATGAAGCTTAACAAGACGCGTTTGATGCGCCATGTTTCATCAAAATCCGTTACGTAATAAGGACACTATAAAAGAATACGTACTTTGAGTCAGATGGATTCTGGAAATTGCAGTACCTGTTGTTGTTGTTACTACCACGTGATCATACACATTGAGTACGGCAAAGGGTGGAGTAATGGCTTCTTTTTTATCAATGGGATGTTTTTATGTCACATGTGCGAGTCGTTCACCTGTGGAAATATGTGTACATGTATCGGGTGGATAAATAAAACGACCCCAAACATTCAATAATATTTATGTGCCATCTCAGTCAGAAACAACTTGTAATGGCCCTAGGCTGTGTGAAGTTAGCACTGCAATCGCAGATAGACATTCAACATTCAAATCGAATGTCGAGTTGAATGTAGAGCTGTAAAGTTAGGATATGTAGAAAACTTGAATGAACAGCTGGCTAGTTCCAATGCGCTGCTGGCTCTGCAATGGACATTTGTACTTACAGTACAAAGTGAATGTACAGCTGGCTAGTGCCAATGTTCAGCTGGCTCTGCAATCGACATTCAAACTTGTATTGTCAGTTCAATCTGAATGTAGAGCTGTGTACTACCAATGTACAGCTGGCTCTGCAATCGACATTCAAACTCGTATTGTCAGTTCAATCTGAATGTAGAGCTGGGTACTTCCAATGTACAGCTGGCTCTGCAATCGACATTCAAACTCGTATTGTCAGTTCAATCTGAATGTACAGCTGGGTACTTCCAATGTACAGCTGGCTCTACAATCGACATTCAAACATTTATTTTCCGTTGATTCTGAATGTAGAGCTGGGTACTTCCAATGTACAGCTGGCTCTGCAATCGACATTCAAACTCGCATGTTCTGTTCAATATGAATGTAGAGCTGGGTACTTCCAATGTACAGCTGGCTCTGCAATCGACATTCAAACATGTATTTTCCGTTGATTCTGAAATGTCGAGCTCGGTATTTCCAATGTACAGCTGGCTCTGCAATCGACATTCAAACTCGTATTGTCAGTTCAATCTGAATGTAGAGCTGGGTACTTTCAATGTACAGCTGGCTCTACAATCGACATTCAAACATTCATTTTCGGTTGAATGTGAATGTAGAGCTGGGTACTTCCAATGTACAGCTGGCTCTGCAATCGACATTCAAACATGTATTTTCCGTTGATTCTGAATGTAGAGCTGGGTACTTCCAATGTACAGCTGGCTCTGCAATCGACATTTACACATGTATTTTCGGTTGAATCTGAATGTGATAGCTGGGTATACAATCGACATTCAAACATTTATTTTCTTGTGAATCTGAATGTAGAGCTGTATTCATGTACAGCTGGCTCTGCAATCGACATTCAAACATGTATCGGTTGAATCTGAATGTAGAGCTGGGTATTTCCAATGTACAGCTGGCTCTACAATCGACATTCAACCATTTATTTTCGGTGAATGTGAATGTAGCGCTGGGTACTTCCAATGTACAGCTGGCTCTGCAATCGACATCAAACATGTATTTTCCGTTGATTCTCAATGTAGAGCTGGGTATTTCCAATGTACAGCTGGCTCTGCAATCGACATTCAAACTCGCATTTTCTGTTCAATATGAATGTAGAGCTGGGTACTTCCAATGTACAGCTGGGTCTGCAATCGACATTCAAACTTGTAATGTTAGTTCAATCTGAATGTAGAGCTGGGTACTTCCAATGTACAGCTGGCTCTGCAATCGACATTCAAACTCGTATTATCAGTTCAATCTGAATGTACAGCTGGGTACTTACAATGTACAGCTGGCTCTGCAATCGACATTCAAACATGTATTTTCCGTTGATTCTGAATGTAGAGCTGGGTATTTCCAATGTACAGCTGGCTCTGCAATCGACATTCAAACTCGCATTTTTGAAATACATTTAAGTTTGAATAACGAGCTGGCTGTGAGATTGTATTTTCGCAACATTTGATTACAGTGCTGTGTAGTTTGAATAACGAGCTGGGTCTGAGATCGTTATTCAGTACTATGTTTTATGTATATTCTGAATATTCTGTAATCAAATGTTGCGAAAATACAATCTCACAGCCAGCTCGTTATTCAAACTTACCAGCTCTGTATTCAAATTACTGCCAAAGCAAATCTGAATAACCGTATATCACAGCCAGCTCGTTATTCAAACTATCCAGCTCTGTATTCGGCTTATACTAAAACAATTTTTCTGAATAACGATCTCAGAGCCAGCTCATTATTCAAACTACCCAGCTCTATATTCAAACGTTGCCAAAATAAATATTCAGAATACCGAAAACCGCATGCAAATCGGCCAATTAATTACGAAGTTATCGCCAAAAAAAATGGAATGCCACTTTCTTTATCGGATTTGCATGATTTTTTTACCGATGCTTCACAGGTGACTGGGACCGACATAGCCTTGGACGCGACTTTGAAAAACGACATTTAAACAACTTAGGCTGCTTTATCTGTAAAAGGCAGTTCATTTTGCCGCAAAAAGGGCACGCGAGAGCTGAATAACGATCTCAGAGCCAGCTCGTTATTCATACGTGCCAGCTCTGCATTCAGAATATACAGAAAACATAGTACTGAATAACGATCTCAGACCCAGCTCGGTATTCAAACTACCCAGCACTGTATTCAAACACACCTGTTTAAATGTCGACTACACAGCCAACTGTACATTCGAAGTAACCAGCTCTACATTCAGATTGAACAGAAAATGAGAGTTTGGATGTCGATTGCAGAGCCAGCTGTACATTCGAAGTACCCAGCTCTACATTCAGATTGTAAAGAAAATACGAGTTTAATGTGGATTGCACAGCCAGCTGTACATTCGAAGTAGCCAGCTGTACATTCAGATTCATACGAAAGTACATGTGTGAATGTCGATTGCAGAGCCAGCTGTACATAGGAACTATCCAGCACTACATTCATATTCAGCATAAAATGTGATTTGAATGTCGATTGCAGAGCCAACTGTACATTCGAAGTACCCCAGCTCTACATTCAGATTGAACAGAAAATACGAGTTCAAATGTCGATGCACAGCCAGCTGTACATTCGAAGTGCCCAGCTCTACATTCAGATTCAACAGACAATTCGGGTTTGAATGTCGATTGCACAGCCAGCTGTACATTCGAAGTACCCAGCTCTACATTCAGATTGAACAGAAAATGCGAGTTTGAATGTCGATTGCAGAGCCAGCTGTACATTGGAAGTACCCAGCTATACTTTCAGATTGAACTGACATTTACGAGTTTGAATGTCGATTGCAGAGTCAGCTGTACATTGGAAGTACCCAGCTCTACATTCAGATTCAACAGAAAATACATGTTTGAATGTCGATTGCAGAGCCAGCTGTACATTGGAAGTACCCAGCTCTACATTCAGAATCAACGGAAAATACATGTTTGAATGTCGATTGCAGAGCCAGCTGTACATTGGAAGTACCCAGCTCTACATTCAGAATCAACGGAAAATACATGTTTGAATGTCGATTGCAGAGCCAGCTGTACATTGGAAGTACCCAGCACTACATTCACATTCAACCGAAAATAAATGTTTGAATGTTGATTGCAGAGCCAGCTGTACATTGGCAGTACCCAGCTGTACATTCAGATTGAACTGACAATACGAGTTTGAATGTCGATTGCAGAGCCAGCTGTACATTGGAAGTACCCAGCTCTACATTCAGATTGAACTGACAATACAAGTTTGAATGTCGATTGCAGAGCCAGCTGTACATTGGAAGTACCCAGCTCTACATTCATATTGAACAGAAAATGCGAGTTTGAATGTCGATTGCAGAGCCAGCTGTACATTGGAAATACCCAGCTCTACATTGAGAATCAACGGAAAATACATGTTTGAATGTCGATTGCAGAGCCAGCTGTACATTGGAAGTACCCAGCTCTACATTCAGATTGAACTGACAATACAAGTTTGAATGTCGATTGCAGAGCCAGCTGTACATTTGAAGTATCCAGCTCTACATTCAGATTGAACTGACAATATAAGTTTGAATGTCGATTGCAGAGCCAGCTGTACATTGGAAGTACCCAGCTCTACATTCAGATTGAACAGAAAATGCGAGTTTGAATGTCGATTGCAGAGCCAGCTGTACATTGGGAATACCCAGCTCTACATTCAGATTCAACCGAAGATATACATGTTTGAATGTCGATTTCAGAGCCAGCTGTACATTGGGAATACCCAGCTCTACATTCAAATTGAACGGACAATACATGTTTCAATGTCGATTGCAGAGCCAGCTTGTACATTGGAAGTACCCAGCTCTACATTCAGATTGAACCGAAAATAAATGTTTGAATGAGTCGATTGTAGAGCCAGCTGTACATTGGAAGTACCCAGCTGTACATTCAGATTGAACTGACAATACGAGTTTTGAATGTCGATTGCAGAGCCAGCCTGTACATTGGTAGTACACAGCTCTACATTCAGATTGAACTGACAATACAAGTTTGAATGTCGATTGCAGAGCCAGCTGTACATTGGCACTAGCCAGCTGTACATTCACTTTGTACTGTAAGTACAAATGTCCATTGCAGAGCCAGCTGCGCATTGGAACTAGCCAGCTTTTCATTCAAGTTTTCTCCATATCCTAACTTTACAGCTCTACATTCAACTCGACATTCGATTTGAATGTTGATTGTCGATCTGCGATTGCAGTGCTAACTTCACACAGCCATTTTGAAGTGTCATTTATTGGAGTGGGCAGTACGGGTATGGTGTAGCAAACAGTTTGCGTGTATGTGTTGTTCGTGATACATGTGGAAAATGTGCGGGTTCTAATATTTTGGCGGTTCCTGTAGCCTATTTCACCAACATTGCAAAGTATACTTATCTAGCAAAGTATACTTTGAGGGAGAAATTTTCAATTTAAAGATAAATTTATTAATATTTATTATACTGAATTTATTACATTATCACAGCCATTTTGGCTGTGATAATGTAATAAATTCAGTATAATAATTATGTACACTTTTAATCATCAAATATATGTAGTCGTTAGTTCTATATGACATAATGCATTTCGAGAAAAATAAATGATTACTCCCTCAAAGTATACTTTGCTACATAAGTATACTTTGCAATGTTGATGAATATGCTACAGGCATTCGAGCTTTAGTGTTCAATCAGTGTGGTCGTCTTTTTGTACAGTGTTATCCCACCCACCATATTTCTGGAATGGTTGATACTTCCCATTAGGTCAAAGCGTGTGAACAATTGTATTGCAATTTAAAGTTAGTTTTCATGTATTTATTTTGAAATATTAATGTATCTAGTTCATATCTAAGTTTGCATATCTTAAGCATTTTGATATTAAAGCAACAGGTGTAATAAAATAGCGTAGACATACAGTATGTATATACTTATATATATTACAAATAGTCAATGTTTTTCCAGAAAATTTTATTTGCAGCTGAGCTTACGAAAGAGCAAATAAATTTAAATATCTCACAAACTATGCGTGATATATCAATTTATCCCGTCAACACAGTGCATACGTGCCGTGAAACACGGTGCCGTGAAACATTTTTGATATCCAGTCAATACTATTTTTGCATTTTACAGCAATTTGTAGGTGTTGACGGGATAAATAGAATAGTAGGTTAGTGCCGTGAATGGGAAATAAATATCTGGCGCGGCACAGAAACGGGATGTGCTCGGCAGAGCCTCGCCCATCCCGTTTCCTGAGCCTTGCCAGATATGTGTTCCCATTCACGGCACTAACCTACTATTCTTCTATATATTTTCCTTATTTCTGAACCAAAGTATATGTTGTGACCACTCATTTGAACCGTCTCGGCGAGACGGTTCAAATGAGTGGTCACAACATATACTTCTGATGAGAAATAAAGAAATTCTTGAGCCTTGCCGGATATTTTTTACTATTCTCTATTGATTTTGCTCCAGATCAGCGGGCACATGTGTGGGGAATATACTGGAGGACGTAGCAGGATTGTGTAGATACCAAATGTATATGCCCCACTATTTATATTGGCCCGTAGCCTATTTCACCAACATTGCAAAGCATACTTTTCTAGCAAAGTATACTTTGAGGGAGAAATCATTTATTTTTTCCGAAATGCAATTATCTCTGGCATCCAAAAGTTTCAATAGCTAAATAGTGCCTTTGTGGGTGTTAAATGAAAAATAAAACATAATACAAAAATGAAAATGCTGGAATAATATTTTTTTTGTGGGGAAAATTCGACAAGTAAATCGCAATGTCAACTTTCTGAGTATTGTTTAATACTAACTAAGTTACAGAGTTGAGGAACTTTTACATGTCAAAAACAATATGATGACATGATACTAGAAGAAATCATACTGAATTATCATGCATAGTTTGTGATATATGGCCATTTGAATGTTGGTGTGGTTTTTTGTCTCGCCCGCGAAAGCGGAAAGCGAGACATAGGTTTTGCTTTTCCGGAGTCGTCGGCGGCGTCGGCGGCGGCGGCGTCATCATTCAATGTTAAGTTTCGTGTTACGGTCATTACTTCAACACCTTATCAGCTACAGTCATCAAACTTTATACATACGTTTACTATGATATGTACATGAGTATGGGACTATTACCAAAAAATGCCGGGCCCCAGGGTCTTCAGGGTCAAGGTCAAACTATATTTGTTAATACATTCAATGTTAAGTTTTCGTGTTACGGTCATTACTTCAACACCTTATCAGCTACAGTCATCAAACTTTATACATCCCTTTACTATGATATGTAGATGCATATACGACTATTAAATTTGTTTTTCTTGGGTCCAGGGTCAAGGTCAATGCGGAACAAGGCGGCGAGACATTTGATTCCGCGGAATTCTTGTTATACCCACACAATATATACAAAACTACTTTCTGTTGTATGACTAGTACAAAGTTAAATATATTGTATATACATGTTACAGACAGAAAAATCGGGTTAGTATGCAGTATACCTTCGCTTCCCAGCTGCATTGACTCGATCAGGAACATCAAACGCATCCACATCGCACACGTACACGGACAAGCTATTCCACAAACTCAGCCTCAGATACGAATAGAATTTCCGGTGACAATCGTGAAATTGACCGAGTCGAGGTAGTTTTCTCTGGCTACGGTATATTTGCAGTATCCGTAACACACACATACGAATATATCACATGATTCTGATTTGCAGAAATAGCCGTGAAGTATACATCTAGATTATAAAATAAATGATATTTAACATTAACAATATCATTGCAAGGAAATTTACACAACAAAATCCGTCTATTTACACTGAAGACTTCGAAACCGGTATCAAGTATTTCAAAGACTTCTATCAAGTGTCTATTGACAACTACAACGTCAGAAGTGATAAG
Source organism: Conchocele bisecta (assembly GCA_029237695.1). Lineage (NCBI taxonomy): Eukaryota > Metazoa > Mollusca > Bivalvia > Lucinida > Thyasiridae > Conchocele > Conchocele bisecta. The sequence continues at coordinate 200,911,465 of CM055265.1, read as the reverse complement.
AAATTATTTAAATGAAATATTTCCTGCGCTGTTTGAGCTATAAATGCCAATCATCTGCATTGCTAATGATGTGGAGAGGACAAAGATATAATAAACAGTCGACCTGAACGACTTCATTGCTAGTCGATAAACAGTGCAATCATTTCCAAAGAACCACACGTAACTCTGTGAAACTGACACTCCAAGAGGATTTTGCAAAAGTGATTTTACGATCAGTGTAGCTTCAGATCAGCCTGCACATCCGCGCAGTCTGATCTGAACCTACAATGTTCGTAAACTCAACGGAGAATGATCATTAATGTATATAACACAGATTTTAGCGCCGTTTCAGGTTAGATGTGGTTGTTAACGGAGAGAGACATACGCTACAATGACAACATCACATGTGCTGATGTTGTCAATGCTTGTCTTGTATAAATGGTAACCGTGTCACGAGGGTGCGACAACATTGTCACGAGTAAACGACACCATCCTCCAACTAATCCGTTACTCCCACCACGCATGAGTAATGCAAGAATATATAACGTAGTGTTATTGTTTACACTAGTTTCTCGACCAATGAAAGCATCGTAACTTCGTAAAAAATAATTGCATATTGCGACATCTTCACCAATATCTATTACATCAATCGTTAATTTATTTCGCAATAAGTACAACGTTATATTTATAACCAGAGGCCACTTCTTGTTTGAGGTACACCTGACGCGCACACTTTTACCACATATGAACGCACCCTTCGATATCAAACCGCCAACCACACACTGGTATCGGAATAAGAAAGTGCACGCGAAGGGGTGGGATAAACATTAACATACTTCACGTATTGAATTTTTAATAAACTAATTTAATAAAAACAAATCAATGTATGAAGTATAACTATTACTCAGTAGTAGGTGTTTACTCAGTAGTAGGTGTGTCTCGTTCATGATTAAGTACACACATAAAGATCGACACAAGAAGTCCGCACAGCCTTCTAACAACAACGAGCAGACCGTGGCCGTGGGGTAACATCGTCGGACTGCCACGATGGCGACCCGGGTTCTATTCAGGGTTCAGTTCCAGGGCGTCAGTATTTCTGAGATAGTTTGTATTTCCTGCTCTACTAGTCCTTTCGAATGGGGACTTTAAAAAGGTGGTCCCGTGTATCAGATTTGAAGGAGAGTATGGACAGGTTAAAGAACCAGAGGGGACTATTTTAATAAGAGCTAGACACCCTGGGGCCGGTTTCCTCTGTATCAACTTCCTTCCGTTCTCCCCTTCTTGGGAGACGACATACAATGTCTTCGAGCCAGTGCCGTCGTTGAAATCAAGCATTTACATTCTACCAACAGGGAATCTCTAAGTATGTTCATTTGTGCACTCCCATTAGTTAACACTCGAAGATCACAATCGTATATTTGAAACCTCGTGACCCCTCTATCCTCGCGTCCCAACTCCCCCCTACCATACCACATACGGATTTATATATGTACGAGTATTATCTCGGGTTCAACAACAATACTGTCGCCATTAAGAAGTTTATTTTATATCACGTGTAAGTTGTCAGCACATCAGACAGCTTATACAATTATAACATAAATATTATTAGTCTTCTTTGCAAATTCAGAAAATCTTGTGTTTGTACTCTGTGTATGAGCCAGGTTCGGAACTGAACGACAGCAAGCGAGTGGTCTCCACGGTGTCCAGTTTGGAGATGTTTCACTGTAAATGTTGTATAATATCTCCCATTATAAGATCCGTTCATAATTTTAAAGCTCATATTATGAGCTTTAAAATTATGAACGGATCTTATAATGGGAGATAAATTACAAAATTCTAAACATTTAGAGAGGTTTACACTGCTCTGAGTACCTGATGCACGTTATCGAGTAGTATTCGAATGTATCCTCTTCACCGCATTCACACAGTGGACTTACTTTCAAAAATGTATTTGCATTCTTCTTCTTCTTCTTCTTCGTATTACAACACTCCTTAATAGATGAAGATTATGTGTCGGCGCCAAAAACAAATAGGTGATACAAAAACAATAAAATGTCCAAAGTGCTGGTTTTAAAACTTCATTTTGTATTTACATTTGATAGTGGTCTATTGGTGGAAGGTTGGAGTGAGGACAGACACCGGGAAGAGAGCGTTGAAAGCATCCACTGTGTCAGCTTCATGCACAGATGGTGGTAATAGGTTGCCCTGGGTGCTAGTCCGGAGATAGAAAGCATATTTGTAGGATCTTTGTATAAATATGTTTGTAGAAGATGTTATTTATATGTCTGTTTCTTTGGTTGGCCGGGATTAATACGTTTATTGGAGGGTGGATGGCAACTACATAGTGGACAATTTTATAAAACATTAGTCGAACGCGGGTTCTACTGATTTCAAGAGACGGCCAGTTTAGATTGTGTATCATGTTTGAGACTGAGACTGATTAAGCCGTGACATGTTAGTTGGTTCATGGTGATGAATTTGAAGTTGTCAGTGCTATCGCTTTCTCCACCACGTATGCCATTAATAATGATTTCTGTGACAACAGTCCATGATAGCGGCTTCTGGTGTTACGTTACTGGTGGTCATGTGACCAGACGTGACGTGACAGTCATGTGACCGGACGTGACGTCTAATGACAACGTCGCATAGAAACCATTTGACGTTACGTTCAGCTTATTGCAAACGCGCAACAGAGAACAACGTACGATATGTCGACTGACGAGAAAAACAATCTGAGGAATAGGTTGTGGCGGAGATTTTCTAAATCCGCCCCAGCAAGGAGTGCTAGGCGTCTGGCTGCCAATTTCCGCGACATATTTGCAGAATTGTTCTGTACAAGCGTGGCCATAGAGCCACAGAGTCGATCATCAAGCCAAACCTCGACGGCGTCCACAGCTGAGGTGCGTATTCTATTTTTTTATTAGCCGATCTATTTATAGATATATATTGGTTATCCTTTGCTTTGTGAAAAAGTTTGTAACCACCCTTTTCTCCTATATTCGGTAATCTACAAACGCGAAATGTGTTGTATCACTTCCAAATTACATCATCCGGATCAGTTTTCATTTTTGGCCGTTATCTCTGTTGAACACTTTAAATATAGCGAAATAACACAATTTGGCTATAAATAAACGTTTTCATTACAGGAGTTCGGTAAACAAAGTTAGGCGGTTTGCAATTTGGCTATAAATAAACACTAAAGTTAGGCGGTTTGCCTTCTAGTCCAGGGGCAATTGTAGGTATATATATAAGAATCCGGCACCTGGTGTTAATTTATGGCACCCGGTGTTTTTATAAACTTGAATGTATAAGGTTTCCAAAAAGTCCGGGTGCCATTTTTTAAACTAAGTTGAAGGTCATTTCAAGGTCATTGAACTTTATGCTTGTCGGAAGTCGAAAATTGCCAATATATGAGCCAATAGACCATGGTTGGTGTAAATTGTTAAAAACACATTTCTGATGGATATATTAAAGTATTTACGTAAACTACAAATGCTAAGCGCCTTCACCTATATTCAAAGGTTAATTATTTCAACTGGAATAATATTGTTTACATTTGACTACCATAAGTATTGCTATGATCAGATATTAATGATAGCTAAATATAACTGGGAGAATTTGGTTGGGGAGGAAATCAACACTTCTCTCACTTTTCCCTGAGTTTCCGTAACTACTAAAATGTGGACATATATTGAACCCTGATTTGATCGGCTAATAACATCATGCTCTGCATGACTTTTCATTTTGTTAGTTATATTACTGGTATAAACAGCAACAAGGAATTATACTACATATCAATGATATAATGCATATATGACACACGCCATGCCGTTTTGTACCTTGGGACATCTGCGTAATTTCATTAAATACGTTTACTAAATTTACAATATTTTTCATAAATAAAGTCAAAAGTTGAATAAATTTTAAATACATGCGGAATATAATTATAATTCATGTACTCAGAAAATGTTGTCCACTTTCGACGCCATTTACGGAAGATATCGTAAATTTTGCAAACGTATTTCATGAAATTACGCAGATGTCCGAAGTTACAAAATCAGTTGGCGTGTCTCATATGTGTCAGATGCCATTCATGTGATGAACGGAAGCTGACACACATATGAATGCGTTTCACGTTGCTACTACCCATTTTTTCGAACCAGTGGTCAACATAAACAGATACAAATAACAATTCGGTAATATTTTGTCCCACTGATATCATTTATGGATAAGATTGACTATTGTTAAAAAAAAAGCCATTATCATTTAATAGAGGTAATGCTTGTATTTTCATTTATTTTATCAGATCGGTATAATGAATGCTCAATTATTGATAACATCATCTTTGTGATGATCTCAGAGTATTGATATCAGTCACGGTGTCTCGTTGGGTGCCAAATGTAACAGCGCCATAAAAATGCGTACCGACCCGGAGCTCAAACCTGGGAACTCTGGTTTACAGTACCATCGCTCTACCGACTGGGCTAACGGTGCACAGATACACACTTTCTCCCCCATAGTGAGTTACTTACCAACTGTGACAAGTTCACTTTTTTATTATTTCAGGCCCCATTGGCTGCCACGTTGGAGTATATGCCGGTGCATGATGACCAAAGGTCCAAACCAAGTGTACACGTGGACATCGCGGTACCGGAGGAGAGGGGACGAGGACCAGTGATCGTGCCCGCAACCTCCCGGCATGTGGCCGTCGTCGTGCCTGTCACAGAAGGGGCCAGTAAGCCGAGGAGACCCTTATATCGCCCAACACCACTGCTGGCATCAGATGTCGGGTCCACAATAGAGAAACGAACATTTGGAGCGGCGATTAATGACTCACGAGTTGTTTTCGTGGACAGGAGATATCCTAACGGTTGGTGTCCTTTTTATTTAATTAATTTAATTGTGTTTAACTCTTTCACCCCTAAGTAACTGGAATGTATTTTTATATGTTAAAATCCGGATCAATCCAATCGTGACGAAAAGATTTCCAGACTAGTCATTTATGGGGGTGTTTTTTGTTGTAAAAATGTGAATATTACTTGCAAAAAGTACAGTACCTGATGAGACGGCTCGTCATGAGCCAGCTTATCTGGATCTACACTATTTGCCAATACCACTATACAGGCATGTAGTTTTTAAAGGGTTAATAGCTTGCTAGGGTCATTTTAGGTGGGGTTAACGGGGTCGAATACCGTAGTTCATCTCTTGTGCGGTTGTTGTCCTAATCCCTGTATAATTAATTGCATGTAATCGGGATCAGAAAGCTGTTTTCTTTCTCAACGATCTTACTCGTGGCCTACTATATGTTCATCTATTATGATCATCACGTACAGTAATCATTCGTGCAGATTATACAGACTGTTTCCCGGCGGAAGCTGCATTTATAGGTTTCACCGTGCTACTGCAATACTACGATAGTATTCGGCATGGATTTCATTCGGGTCCATTGTTGTAGTTTTCAGATCACGTATGGTATGAACAAATTATCTTCCATCTAGCTGGCATTTCGGATGAGATTGAGACCGAGATTCTGTTCATATATGGCATTAGCTGCTGCTGGGACATCAACCATTTTCACACGTTTTCAGATCACCCATGTTGCAAAGCAACTAGAATTGTCCCCGAGAGTGACGCCACAGTTGACACCGACAACACGACTGACATCAACGTCGATGCCGTCATTAATGAGCTGGATGTGATCATAAACAGCCAACCAAACACTGGCGCCGAGACGTCCGGGGTCACCGAGGATATCGATGTGGATGAAGTTATCAGTGAGCTGGATGATATAATCAATGGTGGCGAGATCGGGACCAAGTCCAGGGGCGATGTTGGAGAACTGACGGTTAAACTGACACACACGGAGGACACGACGGCTGCCGATATAGATGACATCATTGACGAGGAATTCAACTACTATGGCATATAGGTAATGCTTCCTTCATTTTACTTGAATACAAAGCCAAGTCATAAAGAATACAAAGTCAAGTCAATTCTCGTAGAGAAATTATTTCATAATCGCAGATTAGTTCTGAACTTTCATGTAAAATACTGTGTCGAGTTTTGTTTCGTGTACTATTTCTTGTACGTGTATGGTGGTATGAACTCACTCGTGTGGATTCAATGCATATGAGACACGGCACGTGATTTTGTACCTAAGAACATATCGACGTTGACGGACATTTTTCATAGAATATGCGGATTATGAAAATTTCCGACTACTTTCAACGTCAATTTCCGGATCACAATTTCTGTAAATATATTTCATGAAAAATCATGAATGTTCTTAGGTACAGAACCACATGGCGTGTCTCATATGTGAGCTATGCATTGCACGAAGTAGGGCTATTCACCTTGCGTTTGGCAGTATTCACCTTCCCTGGCAGTATTATAGGAATTAATGGCCTTTTTGTGGAATTTATCGGGGTATAAACTTGGAAAAGTCGCGGGAATACTGAACGAAGGCCGGAAGGCCTCGTCCAGTATTCCCGCCACTTTTCCAAGTTTATATCCCCGATAAATTCCACAAAAATGCAATTCATTCCTTATAATTCCAGCATTTGAAATAAATTCATCAAGAAAATGTGTTTATTTTCCGTTTTCTTAAGAATTATTTTAACTGCGCCTCACGGTTACGGAAAGTAGTTCGGCGTGGGAGTTTACTGGGATATAAATTTTGGACAGAGACTTGCTACGAGCCAATAAAATGTTAGGGAATTGTGTAAATATTTTTGTGCTGGAATTATTCATCGTTATTGGCCGTCACCCAGTACATTCAGAATACACTTTTAGACAAATGAAAATGTTGACATGTTTTATTTTATTTCTCAACAAAAGTATATGTTGTGACCACAAGCTCGATGAGAAGGTTCAACTGTTATGCCATGGTATGTATTTCTGATGTGAAATAAAGTGTTTATGTATGTCAAATAGTACTATTTCTCCCAATATGTTTATTGCTCCGTTCCGTCCATCCTAGAGCTCCAGGAGAGTATCTGCAACACGGAGAGCGGACTCATCAGCCATAGGAGTCATGTCCACCAGCAAGGCATGCAGGAAACCACTATCGTCTGTGGGACAAAGGAGCCTAGCTGAATGTGCGACGAGCATATAGACTCTGATCCAGAACCTGTGCGCAATGCATTCCTTCAAGATGAAAGCGGCAGTTCACTCAATGGTACAATTTTACAAATATGCTTAGTATACAGTATATGAAAACACAATATATTGAACAGAATAAACTGTTCAGATTTAAATAGTGTTGTTGAGAATTATCCATGCAACCAGCTCTAACCAAACTGATATTGACCCAATAAACCCAGTTTAGTACACAACTTGCGACATTTTTACATTTGCCCTTATTTATTACTCAAATCCGAAGATGCTTTTCAGCAAAATAAGAGAAAATGAGAATAATCGACTCTAAGTCGGGCCTAAATTAATTTAGTGTTCGTTTGTTTACCCACCCAAAATTGTAAATACAGCAGCTCGACTCGTTTGTAACGGTATTATTTCCATTGGCGTTTTGACCAAACGTAAGATGGTATATATATATATTAGAAAACGAAATAAAAAGCGTTGAGTCGGTGCTAAAAATTCAAGTTGGGCGGTAAAGGGCAAACAAACTGAATTTAATTTAGGCCTCATGTAACGTTCATGTGATCACCACCGGAGTTACACCTTCTGGAACCTCTCTAAGACGAACAACGTAGTAGTTCTGCAATCGTATAGTGGATTTATTGGAATTAACCTAAATCTCTAGTCCCTAGTTAACACATGTGCATAGACTACAAATAAATGGCCCCATTGCGTGGGTCCGACCTTCTAACCAACCAAAGTGAGTGTATATCCGGGTATGGAATATGTTCGATCCAATTCCCACCCTTTAATATAAGCCGAATCGAATCGAGTGTATTGCGCCTTGCATATCAAATGGATGACATTTTCTGTCATTGCATCAGAATTATCAGGTTTCAGCCAACTACAGCCAGCAGTATTTATCAATACGTCTGTCATACCGACATGAACCCTGAGCAACAGGCCATATCGTTGCACTCGGCACGTCCTGGCTATTGGATAGCTAAGAACATCACTGAGCCGGGTTTCCGCAATCATTCCAACATGGCACACTTATTATGCCAATTTAGTAACTCCCAAACACCGCCTTGCTTTTATCCATGGCCCATGTTACAAACCTGTTTTAGTGTATAATGTTATGTAGTCTTGCATTAAAAGGCGGAATTCAGTGGCGGAAAAATGCCGCCTGGATCCGTCTATTATTTTCACTTCCGAAAAGTTCTTGCATTAAAAGGCGGAATTCAGTGGCGGAAAAATGCCGCCTGAATCCGTCTATTTTTTTCACTTCCGAAAAGTTCCCGTTATCTCGGTCATGCGCATTACCAGTGTGACTAGAATACGAAAAGGACTCATTATGTTTATCCCGGTCATGCGCATTACCGATATGACTAGAATAGGAAAAGGACCCCTGGAAAGGATTCGTGTACTATTTTTATGTTTTTCCTTTAGCAGAAGTGTCCCATTGGTCATATCCCGGTCATGCGCATTACCGGCATGACTAAACTACGAAAAGTACTTTTTTTTCTGAAAATTGAATCCGAAAAGGACGTTTTTTTTTAAAGAAAGACTTCCGGAAAAGATTGTCATATTCTGAAAAGCAATTATTTCTGAAAAAGACATTTGTCTGAAAATAGCATGTGAACAAGACAATTGTCTGAAAATGACTTGTGAAAATGGGCAATTCTAAGGAGAAATAATATTTGAAGGGGTAATAGAATGACTCGTGACCCGATAATGAATTATGAAAGTGTTTAATAGTAATAGATGCTATATTGGAAAATATTACTATTGTACATGTAATTAATAGATCTAGTTAATTAATAGTCTAATTAATCTAGATGTTTACGGTAGTGATACATATTGAAGAGACGTTTTTGCATACAAATATTGATATTTGCAGGAGACAGCTGGAAATATACACACACATGTCGTGTCTGTATAATGGAATTCTCGTTTGTATTTGATATAAATGATTGTCATGAAAATGCCCATCTTGCCGGAGACTTGTGGAATAAATTAGTCTCAGTCTTTCATACTCTCTGACAATATAGCTGTCAAGGTCATTACCAAGGTCAGGAATGATCGAGACAAATTGTCTCCCCCAATTATCATAAGAACCAAGTATACTTCAATTGTTATGACGTTATGGCCAATATAGCTTGATCTGACGAACGAAAAGTGGTAACAATGCAGTTGAAGTGTAAGGGATAGGCCAGAGTAGATAAGTACACGTAGTCACTTAATCACTTATAATGTACACTATATTACATGGGGAACACACAGGAATACATGATACATTGATATGCGAACATCACTGTACTGTGCATGACACTATTCAATTACTACAAGGTTGTAAGCCAATCGACTGTTATACTTTAACGCAACTTAAAAGCTATAGACGAATAAACTCGGTATGTGGTATCTCAATGGTCCCGTAGTGGACAATAGTATGAATGCACAAGTACTTTGATGATCGCTAATCAAAGTGAAATAACATACAAGTATAACATGGCATAACGAACATTGGAGGACAATGACAATCATCTGAGCTACCCCAGTGCTGGCGTATCTCAATAGATAGTGTAACCTCTGAGTATCAAGGTCCCAAGGTCTGCCTCACCCGCAATATGAGGTCTAGTCAACAATATGGCTATAATCCAACTTCAAGTGGATTAATCTATAAACAATATATGTAGTCTTACTACAATCCTTTAGCCATGATATGCCATGATAGGAGTATTACCATTACACTATCAAAGTATACATATGTATTGCCTATGCAATATATTTCCAAAGTATGAATGTCAAAGCCAAAGCCGGATGTGGTTACATCACATGATAGTCAATAACGATAATGTTCCGGAAGCTGGTTCCCGGAAGTAAAGTTCCACAGGTAGTATTATCTCCGGAAATGGTGGACCAGATGTAAAGTTCCTATGGTATCACTCGACTGTAGCAACCCGGATGTGGTAGACCGGATGTAAAGTATCCATGGTGAATCAATGGGTTGTAATACCGGAAGTGGTAGACCGGATGTAAAGTTCCGATATAATACAAAATGGCGATTATCACGTTGGCTAAGACGCCGGGAAAAGTTTCACTTAGGTGACATTCAACTCGGTGGTAGTATAATGATATGATATGTGTGTATGGCGTTTCACTTCACTAAACTATGGTTGTGACTGTCTGCTGAACGCGAGGTAGCTATCACACACTGCTCTATACAGGCCTGTACCCGGAGCTGCTACACACACTGCGCCAGACAGACGTACGGACACTCGGACGACCCGATACTCTGCACTGACTGGGGTCTGCCCTCAAACGAGTGGACCAAAACGTCCAATGTGGCTCGCTGGAGCGTTCTCAAGAGGCTACAAAAATGAAATGAATCTCCAATTACTGGACGAATACGCACAGACAGACAGACAGGATGCACAACAGACTAAAACGGGAATCGAGCAACGGCAAATCACAGCTGAAATAAAATGTTCTAGGTACATACCAAAATCCTCCGTGTCACTGGTGAATACAGTACTAGTCTTCTGTAACCAGAATATATGTGTCCCGCCAACACATAGCGAGACATCGCTTATATACGCACCAGTGAAACCATGCACGGAATAATGGATATGCCTACCCCTCGTACGACATCTCAATACAAATACTACAAAAACCATGGCTTTTGCCATGTCACCCGTGGGTATATTTGGCATAAATATATGTTCCCACGCCTTAAATTCAACCAAACCAGTGTACAGCCCTCGTGGAATAAATACCATCCAACATGGTATACCCCACACTACCATAAATCTGCACACTGTAGACCCAGATCTCATAATCCGAAATCTACTCGACTGGTCTCGACAATGCGAAGGTCGCTCTTGGCCCCGCCAAACCCCTCCATAACGGTACGAGCTATACACTCAAATGAGAGTGTAGCACATACTAAACTCAAATATCGTGGTCATTTACGGAAATATCACGACACAAAAACATCACCATTTATGGGATCTGATATATCCGTGTTGGCCAGTACCAGGCTATGCTGACACTAACCGGTAGCATACATAACAGGGCAGACCATGGTATGGTCTGCGCTGTATACTGGCTTCACCTACAGAAGGTCCCTTATATGGTGAAACACTGACACGCGGACAAACTCGGCTGGCACGGACAGTGGACATCCGTAATACTAAAAGGTATCTTTTCCCTAGCGAAACCAGCACACGCAGTCAACGAGTTCTCTACCACACACATGCATAGTCTGTGGCAAATATGGCGCGACATCAGTAAAACATTGCTCATAAAATAGACGTATATTAAAATCCGCAAAAATGACACGCATAAACGTATTTCCACCAATACAACATAAGCCCCCTTATTACATGCACATTGCACATGGCAAATGTACATGCCAAACCACAGGTGTGCAAAAACCACAGGTGTGTGAAACCACAGGTATGTGGAATCACAGGGATGTGAAACCAATAATACGCACAACAATACAACACAGTACCACACATCACAAATATACAATTATACGGATTCAGAATGTACAAGAATACACGTGTCACGCGACAATAGCGATTGTTTGTACATCCGGCTATCAATCAGTGAACGGAGAGTTCAGATTCTGTGTTTAGTTTTGTACATTACATCATGATACGCCCGCAATAATTCCAGCACACAAATATTTACAAAATTCCCTAACATTTGATTGGTCCGTAGCAAGTCTCTGTCTAAAATGTATATCCCAGTAAACTCCCACTCCGAACTACTTTCCGTAACCGTGAGACGCAGTTAAAATAATTCTTAAGAAAACGGAAAATAAACACATTTTCTTGATGAATTTATTTCAAGTGCTGGAATTATAAGGAATGAATGGCCTTTTTGTGGAATTTATCGGGGATATAAACTTGGAAAAGTCGCGGGAATACTGGATGAGGCCTTCCGGCCTTCGTCCAGTATTCCCGCGACTTTTACAAGTTTATACCCGATAAATTCCACAAAAAATGCCATTAATTCCTATATTAAATATGACTTCCATTTGACATTGATCTGTTTCCCTTGAATCAATAGTACAGTCATGTGTATCTCACACACGGGGTGGAAAGTGAGACATAGTGGTCACAATTCCGGCGTGACCTTTTCGAAATTTAGCTCACGGCCAGTAAATATTCGATGCACGTTCTTCTCTTCTGTTAGTTGTATCGTTACCAAACGTCATCAATATGCAGGCTGGCAATCGCTTTGTATAGAGGAGGTCAACGGTTTTCCTAGCGTTCTTAACATCATGTCAGTGAAGTTACCACCTCTCTCACTGTGATGACTACCAGAAAGTTGTGTATATGGAATTTTAAACTCAGACCATAGTGCATTGAACTTCTCAAGTTGTTTATCATCTTTAGACCACATAGTACGAAACTGAGGTTAGTTTCATTTTTTTGACAATTTCTATGGCCGCCATATTTAATTGCAAAATGGCCGCCTTGAAATGATGTGGTCATTCTATATACACTTATAATACAGGTAAACTGTTGAGTTTGTGTGAGTGGCCATATTAATCTTTGGAAAATACACAACTCAACCGGTATCATTTTAATTTTTAACAACCAACAGGGCGATGATCTTTGATTTAAAAATGGCCGCAAATTATTAGTAGTCAAATAGCGGGTATTGTTTTGTATGGCAACCATTTTGGACGCCATCTTGGATTATGAAAAATGTTCAAGGGTCATAGAATGTCATCCGTCGGATTCCAATAATACAGGTCCCAGGGTATTCGATCACGTGGTCTATTGTTTTGTCTGGAATAATGGCGGCGCCCATGAGGTCTCAGGTTTGAACATTCTGCCGAGAAACTTGAATCGGACCAAGTTTCAACAACGTTCGATTCCGTCCGATTCAAATTCTCTGCAAACTGTTCTGACTAACTACATAAGTATTGCTGCTCAACTGCGTATTGGCGGACCCATGGTGTTAACGGCTGGAACATGGTCATCACTAACAGGAAGAAACCGCAGTCGTATTGCTCAAAAATAAAGTTTACCTGATACCTATGGGCACCGCCATTACTCAAGATGCATTAACACAACGTGATCCCATATCCTGGGTCCTGTAGATAATAAATCATCGAAATACCAAAATGTACATACGCTAAGTCTGGGTCCGATGGTAGTTCGGCAGGACTATATTGATATGGAGGGAATACAATATTTCCAGCAAATTACGTTGAATGGTGAATAATTCCAGCACAAAAATATTTACACAATTCCCTAACATTTGATTGGCCCGTAGCAAGTCTCTGTCCAAAATTTAGTAAACTCCCACGCCGTACTACTTTCTACAGGTGCGCAGTCAGTGCTGTCAATGTAAACAAATGGCTGCCGTCTGTCAAAATAAACACACTTTCTTGATGTATTGATTTTAAATGCTGGAATTATAAGGAATGAATGGCCTTTTTGTGGAATTTATCGGGCATATAAACTTGGAAAAATCGCGGGAATACTGGACGAGGCCTTCCGGCCTTCGTCCGGTATTCCCGCGACTTTTCCAAGTTTATACCCCGACAAATTCCACAAAAAGGCCATTCATTCCTATAATGGAGGGAATACAATATTTCCAGCAAATTACATTGAATGGTGACACAATATTCAGATCTTATATATGCTGAATTTAATTCGACAGGAGCCCTGATTTTATTGTCAATTTCGATGTCATTTTCTGATTTTCCGATTCTGACTGATTTTCCGATTGAACGATGATATGATAGTTGATGTAATACCAGGTGCCTATTTCACCAACACTGCAAAGTATACTTTGCTAGCAAAGTATACTTTGAGGGAGAAATTTTCAATTTAAGGATAAATTTATTATTTTTTATTATACTGAATTTAATACATTATCACAGCCATTTTGGCTGTGATAATGTAATAAATTCAGTATAATAATTCTGCATACTTTTAATCATCAAATATATGCATTTGTTAGTTCTATATTAAATAATGAATTTCGGCGAAAAATAAATGATTACTCCCTCAAAGTATACTTTGCTAGAAAGGTATACTTTGCAATGTTGGTGAAATAGGCTACATAGCCCTGCTTATATGTGGCTGCGACTGAAGAAATGGAGCTTGTGGGATTTGTGACCAGTGCAGTTCTTGATAAAATCGCACACTCTCGTAACCTGATAACATCTATATGTTAGAAACAAAACAGGTGCTTCATTGATGGAATGGAGAACCAGAATCTACACTGGTCGACAAACCCATAAGCCCCGTGTCGCCAGTCACAGCCACAAATAATATATAATATTGTTTAGAAATGTCATTTTCTGTGACACATATTCATGTATACTAATACAAACTTTCCACTTCATTTGCGAAAACGATTCGATTCATGTCATATTCTCTAACCGATGGCGCGATATTGTTGTTTTTTATCATCTTATCCGTTCATGTTAACCCTTTCACCCTAAGTAACTGGAATTGATTTTGATAAGTTAATTTTGCAGCCAATCCAATCGTCAACAAATGGTTTTCAGACTAGTCCAATTATGAAAATGAGGTGTTTTTGTTCTAAAAAATATGAAAATTACTTGCAAAAAGTGCAGATCCTGATGGGACGGCTCGTCACGAGCCGCCTCATCTGGATCTACACTGTTTGCCAATACAACTATACATCAGGCATGTGGTGTTGAAAAGGTTAATTAATAAATAAGTATTGAGTGATTTGTCTTCACCGGGTAGAATTCTAACCTACTTCCCCTTTGTCAATATACAGTAGAACCTCTGTAAATCGGACAAACAGGCAGTCTCTGTATCCTTAATTGTATGTATTCCAGTGTCATCTATCTCTGATGAAAATGCATTTCAAGGTCACAAAGCACATCCGCATGCCTTGGTATAGCCATATGTCCGCTTTACAGTGGAGCCTCTCAAAACCTGACACCCTGGGGACATCCCAGGGTGTCCGGTTTAGAGAGGTTCCACTGTACATATATACGTAGCGTTTCAGTTAATATCTAAACCACAGATTTCTGACATATGACATATTGTGACACTGTACATCCCTTGTCGGTGAAGTCCACAGGAACGGTTGATTGGCAGGCAACGGCCACGCATCTATTGGGGAATTTTGGCTTGCCACTTGCCCATTGGCCGGAGTAACTGCCTGTCGTCATGGAGACGCCGTCCAGCCATACATAGTCGGCGGCAGTCGAACTGTAGTTCCCGCCAACCCAATAGCTCACACCGTTGTTGGAACATATATGGGCGCCTTAAAGGTAATCGTTTAGAATTCGTAAATCATCGTACAGTGAAACCTCTCCAAACCGGACACCCTGGGAGGTAAATCAGGCATATGACCATTCTAAAATGTATTGGCGTGCTTTGCAATCATGAACATACATTAACATACGAGATAAATGACCAAGAAACCCATCAAAAATAAGATCGCAGAGGTTGCCTTGGTGTCCGGTTAAGAGAGGTTCTGCTGTATAATGAATACACTACAGGTAGTTGGTGTCTATGTGAATATATACACGAGTTCCGTAGCGTGCGATACGGTGCGATGTTACGAGTCGAATATAATATCGTTGTGCGGAGGAACGAGTAGCATATATCCACATACAAATCAAACAATATTTTTACATGTACATGTATGAAAAACGTACCAAGCTATGAAGTTGAATCCATATCTAGACACTTGTGTTACAAACTCCATATTAATAGACTAAGACTACTCAACCAAATAGGCAAAACACTTAAACAAGATGGCGAACACCAATCCATGTACAAGGTGCATGATCACGTGGTTACAACAACAACGTCGCCCACCCCAAAGTAAGTATTATTTGATGCTTTCCTTAATATGCAACGGATTTTGATGCAATATGGCGCAGCAAACGCGTCTTCAAGAGCTGCATTTGGTGGTCCAGGGAGTCCGGCACAGACTTGTGTCGTTTTTGCGAAGAATCGATTTCCGTGTCGATAGACACGGAAATCGATTCTTCGCAAAAACGACAAAAGTTTGGGCGAAGATACAAAGACCACCAAATGCAGCTTAACAAGACGCGTTTGATGCGCCATATTTCATCAAAATCCGTTACGTAATAAGGACAATATAAAAGAATACGTATTTTGAATCAGATGAATTTTGGAAGTTTCAGTACTTGTTGTTGTTGTTAGTACCACGTGATCATACACCTTGATGTAATTGCGCACCAAATTAAGAGTTCAGCTAGCTAGAAGCCTTTTATATAACCGAATGTGACATTTGTACATAATCGTGACAACAACTACCAGCCGTAACAGCTGCCGGGTAAGGAGCCCCGCAGAGGACGTAGAATTATTTGTGTTGTTATTCGTTTCCACGAAATAACAATTCGTTCCCTGAATTTAACAATTCGTTCCCACGGGAACGAATTGTTATATCGTGGGAACGAAATGTTAATTCGATGGAACGAATTGTTAAATTAAGGGAACGAATTGAAATTTTGTGGGAACGAATTGTTAATTCGAGTGAACGAATTGTTATATCGTGGGAACTAATTGTTCATTCGAGGGAACGAATTGTTAATTCGAGGGAACGAATTGTTAATTCGGGGGAACGAATTGTTATATCGTGGGAACGAATTGTTCATTCGAGGGAACGAATTGTTAATTCGAGGGAACGAATTGTTAATTCGTGGGAACGAATTGTTAATTCGAGGGAACGAATTGTTATTTCGTGGGAACAAATTAATAAAAAAAATCCACGGCTTTGGACGGCAGGATTTATTGACGAAAGAAAGAAAGAAGAAAGAATTAGTGATGGTTTAAAAGGAACTATTTTAAGTAGTTCCGAGACAGTCCAACATTGAGGGATTGCGTTCTATTGTGTTTCAACGGGAAAAGTACATATAGTGAATATAATACCTGTATAATAAACACGAATATGTCTAATCATGGGACCCTTCATGACTTACCATATGTTTTCATAACATTATCAATAAACTGGAATTCTGTCAGAGTGCGGAATATGGCCAGGGACCCGCCCATCGCCTCACACTCCGCCTGCCCGCTCAGCCAATTAAACTTAGACTCGCTGAAGTGGTAGCACAACCCCAGGTCCGACAGATAGTGGGCGTACCCCGGGCCACACACGGAGGCCGCACCTGGAATAACATCATTTTATTTACAAACGTCGCAACACACAGCAACCCCATTTCTCACAGTCACGTATGAGACACGCCATGTGATTTTGTACCTTCGGACCTTTACAAACCTCTCAAAAGCGTACACCACATGTACCTCCCATGCTGTCCGGTTTAGAGGGATTCCGCTGTACATAATACACAGACATATATGTAAGACCCACATTGGGGGTCAGTCCCAGAACGGGGGCCAAGCACAGAACGGGGGCTAATCCCAGAACGGGGGCCAAAATCGTGACGTCAATCCCACGGGGGCCAACCTGACAATGACCGGAAAAGGAAGGAAACTTGCACACTTGGGATAGTTGCAAGATGCGACTGTCATGGAAACACTAACAAGGTGTATGAGCACGTGGTACTAACAACAACAACAAGTACTGAAGCTTCCAGAATCCATCTGATTCAAAGTACGTATTCTTTTATATTGTCCTTATTACGTAACGGATTTTGATGAAATATGGCGCATCAAACGCGTCTTGTTAAGCTGCATTTGATGGTCTCTGTATTTTCGCACAAACGTCTGTCGTTTTTGAGAAGAATCGATTTCCGTGTCTGCCGACACGGAAATCGATTCTTCGCAAAAAACGACGTAAGTCTGTGCCGAACTCCCTGGACCACCAACTGCAGCTCATGAAGACGCGTTTGCTGTGCCATATTTCATCAAAATCCGTTGCATATTGAGGAAAATATCAAATAATACTTACTTTGGACGACGTTGTTGTTGTTGCAACCACGTGATCATGCACCTTGACTAAGCACTTCACGGTGGGTAATGTACGTTTGGTCTCAATTACAAACCCGACGTCTTCACTAATTGCCGCCATTTTGTATCGTGACTCAGCTCTCAGATGTGGCCAGAGCGTTACGTTACATGTACGTCACTAACTTTGAAGTCATTCACGCTTGAAATCAAAACGGCTTAACCCAGAATGTGCGGAATTGGCCCCCGTTCTGGGAAAAAAATTACCCCCGTTCTGGAATTAGCCCCCGTTATGGAACCGACCCCCGATCTGAGTCTTACATAATATATATATATATATTCTAGATTGTGTTGTGTAACTGCTCCTCTAGGATACTGTGCGTTTATCGCGTATGCAAATGGGTAAATTCTTGTCCTTTTTATGCAGACTTGTTGGGGGGGGGGGGGGGGGGTAGTGGCAAATATCCTCATTGAGTTACCCCCCTTCCTTCACAGATCGCCTCAGTTATGACATCATGTGACATCATCGTGATTGCCAATTCCATCCGTCATTTACCAACTGACATCATTGGGGATAAACCAATGAAACGTAACCTCTCGATGCTGTTAATTTTAGAGAAGTTCCGCTGTAATTGAAAGTGTATGTGGAAGAAGGGGGCTAATCCAACCAATAGTAACTTCCCTTATAACTACATCCAGGGCATAATCGGCGTTGGAATTGGCGGAATTTGTCGATTTGACGCCACGTTGCTTAGCAACGTGACGTCAAACCGACAAATACCGCCAATAATGCCCCGCAAGTAGCTATACGAGAAGTTACATTTTGTCTTCCGAGTTCGGTAAACTATTTATAACACAAGGGAGCGTTTCACTAAACTTCATACGACATAGAAGTTCGTAAAAAGGCAAAAGTAAAATTGACAGCAACATTCGCAGTAGTGGCCCATTTTGAAAAAACTTTGGCGAATTTGTTCAGACTCAATGACCCCTACATGTATGTATGCAGTAAATAATAGCATTAGTGAGCCAAATTGATATGTTGAATAAAGTTATAACAATCTTCTTACGAACATTTTATCGTACGATGTGTTACGGGCTACATGGACGCTTACGATAAAGATGTTCGTACTAAGAGTTGTATTAATGTGCTTCTCCTGTTACCGTGGTTAACTAACGTTACCATTTTGAACATACAAGTACATATTAATACATGTGAACACAGCCATTATAAATGTTCCAGCATCGGCCGTCAATGTAAATCAAGGGCGGATTCAGGTAGGTAGGCATATGCAGCCTATGCTCAATAAATGTAAATCCAACAATTATTTACAAAAAAACATTGTTAATGTGAAATTTACAGACTATCATAATTTTGCACTTACGAACATTTTAGTCGTAGGAAGTTTAGTGAACGGGCCCCTGATGTGTAGCATATACCCGTGTCGAAGTTGGTACGTACATGTACATTTATAATATTTATATCCAGTGGCGGTCGCCTCGGAGCCTGTGGGT
The DNA here is from genome assembly GCA_029237695.1 of Conchocele bisecta. Taxonomy (NCBI): domain Eukaryota; kingdom Metazoa; phylum Mollusca; class Bivalvia; order Lucinida; family Thyasiridae; genus Conchocele; species Conchocele bisecta. The sequence goes on along the minus strand of CM055265.1, from coordinate 200,892,002 downwards.
GCCTGGTGAGCCGTCGTCACCCCGTAACATTGTTGTTGTTGTTCGTGGTGAAAGTAAGACTCGCATGTGGAGTCCTGCACGCAGAGACGCGCGCAAGATGTGGGATTGGTGACGGACTGTGACCAGGCGATGTCCGACGCCAGCAACATGTCATCAAACGTGCTGTCGGTCAGATATACTGACCGCTGGGCAGCTGTAATGCAATGGTATTTAATATCTCTTCTTTTGTACAGTTTGCTGGCCAGGCAAAATTGAGTTTTGTAACACTAAAAATCACAAAATCCAATTATGTAAAATTCTGATATACAAAATTCATTTTTGTTATAAAGGATTCAATTTTGTAAGAGAATTGAGTTCTGTGAACAAAATTCAGTTTTGTGGGACAGAATTCAGTTTTGTCCACAAAAGTCAGTTTTGTCCACAAAAATTAGTTTGCGTAACTGATAGTCTATGTCATCTCTACGTTGATAGGTTGAGATCGTTCTTAGTCCATTTTACTAGATGGTGGAGTACACTTGCAGGTTTAAATATTTCAATGCGAAAATATAACCCAATATATCAATATTATACTTCTTTATGGACAGTTATTTTGGTTATATTATGATTACAAAATATATACCTCTAGTTCTATCCAATAATCTTATTGTGACTAATCATGTATGCGGATGCCAGGGCGGCCAAATAACAACTAGTTTATATAAACATTTTAACAATAGCATCGTTTTATTTCAAGTAACCAACATTGGGATAGCGTTATTAAATGTATGTACATAGTCAATACATAATTACAATAAACGGTTGCCATGGCAATCAATTCACAAAATGTTCTTTTCCACCCAAGTTCCATCATGTTTGTTGCTGATATATTTTTATACATATTATTCAGGCCACATTTTTGTCATACTGTATCTGACCAATGGTAAGTCGTGTGCCATATTTGGGCAACATAATCGAAACGTATGCAAATACGTATACGAAACGTATGCAGAATTGAATTTTGTGACACAGAATTGAGTTTTGTGGCACAAAAGTGAAAGTGAATTTTGTGACACAGAATTGAGTTTTGTGGCACAAAAGTGAATTTTGTTGACAAAATCAGTAAATATTTAATTTTGTTTTGTTTTTGTCAAGTTTATAGGTACAAAAATGAATTTTGTTGACAAAATTGAGCCATGTCCCACTTGGCGTCCCGTACAAACGCGCACGAAGTGGTGAAACTGTACGATGGTTTGTACATACAAAGATGGTGGAGATGGAAATTTAGTGCTCCATATAGTATACAGTAACAAGACAATATTCACATAATTATGTTATATAAATATGTATCCCGTCAACACAGTGCGTATGTGCCGTGAAACACGGTGCCGTGAAAATTGTTTGATATCCTGTCAATACGACCTAATCACTGCCTATGAATATTTGCGGTTGTCATACTAGCAGATTCTCCGATCTTGAGGATGCGGCTGGGGTTATTTCTTTTTCATTTTAAAGCTATTTGTAGGTGTTGACGGGATAAATAGAATAATAGGTTAGTGCCGTGAATGGGAAAAAACGGGATGTGCTCGGCAGAGCCTCGCCCATCCCGTTTCCTAAGCCTTGCCAGATATGTTTTCTCGTTCACGGCACTAACCTACTATTGTCTATATCACATCACTCTTATGAAGCAATCATCATTGAAGTCAAGTGTATCTATCAATCACCTACTACCTTAATTAACTTAAATCAAATAAATAAGAAACCGTCGATTGCTTGCCAATGGGAAAACTAGCGTTTGCGGCGCTAATTATGCATTATTTATTTTAACGAAAGCTCACTTTTTCCCCGACAACTCGTACAATTCTATTGAGAAATATGATACAACTATACAATTAAATTAGTTTTACCGATCTGTTTCGTCACTTTCTGTACATGTCTGACTCGTTGCCTTAACCCTTACAATGCTGAATTAAATTTGATCGTCTGCTGATTATTTTCTATTTTCCATTTTCTTCTTCATAAAAAACATGCTTTGACAGCACTTTAGAATAATTTCCAATGGAAATGATTCTAAAGTGTTGTCAAACCATGTCTTTATTGAGAAAAAAGGTAAAATATTAAACAACAACAGATGACACTTTTCGTTCCCAGCATTCTAAGGGTTAAAAGTGCCAACTCCAGACCAGTAGCCTATTTCACCAACATTGCAAAGTATATTTTTCTAGCAAAGTATACATTGAGGGAGAAATTTTCAACTTTAGGAGAACTTTATTAATTTATATTATACTGAATTTATTACATTATCACAGCCATTTTGGCTGTGATAATGTAATAAATTAAATATAATAATTCTGCATACTTTTAAACATAAATTATATGCAGTGGTTAGTTCTATATAAAATAATGCATTTCAGGAAAATTAATGATTACTCCCTAAAAGTATACTTTGCTAGATAAGTATACTTTGCAATGTTGGTGAAATCGGCTACAGGTCTACCTACCGAACACACGTAAGCAGAGGGCCCGGGCCAGGACAACGAAGGCCGTCCACACGTTCATCATTCCCGCTGGCGGGCCCTGATTAGCTCATCGCCATCGCGCATGCGCTATTTCGGGCGTCCCTGGATACGGTGCCTAGGTTACGTAATTAAATCTGTGCCATTGGACGTCTTGCGTCGCTGTATACGTTGCCTAGGTTACGTAACTAACTGTGTGTCATTGGACGTCTGGCGTCGCTGGATGCGTTGCCTAGGTTACGTAACTAAATATGAGTCATTGGAATTCTGGCGTCGCTGAATACGTTGCCTAGGTTACGTAACAACCTCGGGCGGCTTGCGTTGCTAGATATGTTGCCTATGTTAAATAGCTAAATCTGTGTCATTGGACGTCTGGTATCGCCGGATACGTTGCCTAAGTTACGTAACTAACACGGCGTTATAGGACGCCTTGCGTCGCTTGGTATGTTGCCTACGTTACGTAGCTCTGTGTCTTTGGACGTCTGGTATCGCTGAGTACGTTGCGTAACTAACTCTGTGTCATTGAATGTCTGGTATCTCAGGAGGTGTATGTTGGTAACACGCTGAAACTGAACACACAGCGGATATATCGAATAGATAAATAGAGGATCTATCTCAAACGAGTCTTCATTTGATGTGAGATTTATGAAACGAGTCACGCACAATTTATGCACCGAGCCTCTGGCGAGGTGCATACAATTGCTAACGAGTTTCCCGAATGTCATATGAACGAGTTTGATATTATGTGTATTATTATGTTTATCACATGATTTCAACCTCCAACGAGTAGAAAACATGAAGATATACAATTTTCAACTTGATATATCTAAATTATATTGATAATAATTGAGTATAAGTTCTCACAGTATCACTCCATGATACTGCCTCATGTTTCCACGACGTAGCTTCCTTAGCTTACGAGCCTGGGCCCGGTTGCTCAAAGCTTCAGTTAGCTTAACAGACTGTTAAATCCTTAGCATTTCAGCTGGATCTGCATTGGTTTATCTTATTATTTTTGATGCAGGAATCAGACAACACATTCCTCTTTTCTTAATTAATCGGGATATATTTTTTATAATAATTAATATGGTTGTAAAAAAAAAAAAAAGTTTATTATTATTATTTTTATTATAACATCAGGGGTGGTGATATTGTAAACTTGCAATTTTAACTATTGTATGCATTGTTATACATGTTTTTAGCCATGTAATATTGTTGTGTATACACGATAGATGCTAAATAGGTGCATACTATGCAGTGTGTTGTTTATTTATTCAGTTGTCACTATACAGTGTGGGTTAGTTTAATTATTCAGTTTTCAATATTGAGCTAACCCTAATGCTATTCATCTCCTACTTTTGACTGCTGACATAACCCTAGTACTATTCACCCCTACGTCCTAACCATACCTGTATTACTAGACACATTCCCTACAATTATTACTATTACTTAACATTTTTGGACAAGATACCCTAATTTTGACTGCTAACCGTACCCTAATGCTTTCAATCCCCTAAGGCTTATCCTTATTTTTAAATATTGAACCTAACCCTACCAGTAGTAGTAAGGGAGTCAAAATGATACCACCTACCGTGATATCATTTATAACCCTCTATAATACCCCCACCACCCCCGAAAATCAAAAAATTGGTTAACGAGGAAAATTGGGTCTCCCGACAGCAAATTTATGAATTTTTGGAGAAAATAATTTTGAAAAGAGGGAGTCCCAATTATATTGGTAATTGACTTTTGAAAAAAGTCGAAATCATTCATGCAAGTACAATAGTTTATATTCCAACACCTCATTTTTCTCCTCCGATATAGCTAATTTATTTTGCAGATCAGCAACTAATTCTACCAGCTCTAGTCTACCACGTTCACCTTTAGCCACCTGACAGTGTAGTTGCTTATGTCTACAAAGAGTTTGGGCACTAACGAATTTACAAGGGCATCTAGGGCATTGAAATTGTGGGGGGACACAAGGAAACTTTCTACGTCTCGCTAGATGCCTTCGTAGATAGTCTTTACACGTAAACGTCTTACAACAAGTCTCACATTCCATCATATATGTATATAACCTATGCAATTTATCTGTTCAATTGGACGTGAAAAAAACAGTATGTAAATTTTTGACGTCCAATTGAACAGATAAATTGCATAGGTTATACAAAAGTATATATACAAAAGTATAATACAGAAAATATGATAACGCCAGAAACTAGAGCAGAAATAGAAAGTTTGAGAAGAGAAGCCGAATCTCTAGGGATTACTTATAGTACACGGTTGAGAGTTAGGGGGTTGACAAAGCTGATAAATGCCACAAAGAATGAGGCGTTTATGAAGCGGTTTACCCGCGCCTATAAAAGAGGGGCATTTACAAACCTCTCACTAGCTGATGAAGTTGGTAACAGAATTCAAAAAGAAAGTATTGCGGAGTTAAGGGCTAGTGTAATAAAACCTTCAAGCACCAATAATTTGTCCCAAATTAGACACACAGGTGGCCCAATACAAAATAATAAGAACAAATCTCTCGTTGGCGCGATAGTGGAAAAAGGTGAAGAAATATTGGGGGCTCACGATGAAACATTGGAAAAGGTAGAAAATGGAAGACGGGTAGTTACATTATCCTTTCGTAAAAACATTAACATTAACGAGTCTGAACGCATGTCCGAGAAACTCGCTCCGTATCTAACAACCAATTTTTATTTGAGATATTCATATTCTTACAAGCTAGAACATATGGAGGAAATTAAAAATGGAAAACCTGTAACTATAATAATGCACAAAAATCTCGGTGGTAGCGAACCACTATCATCAATGAAAACCGTTAAAAAATGGCTGTCAGATAAGGAGCAAACACGAATAATGTCCGATAAAATAGACAGACCGAATACAAAGTGGAAGTTTGTAAGATGGGTAGAGTTTTCGTAAAGCTAATACAGGGTAGTAGGGGAAAAGATTTGGGACTACAATCCAAAGAAGCAGCAGGAGGAGAACTTCCAGAATGGCTGAAGAATAAAAAAGGTATGTATTCTTTAGATAAGTATAATGACGACCTTTGTCTGTTCAGGTGTCTAGCTATGCATATGACAGATAAAAGACCCGACAGATGTACAGAAAAGGCGAAAGAACTTAGTAAGCAATATTTTGGTAGTAATGTGGTTTCACCAATTCCCTTTTCAGATCTGAAAAAGGTTGAAGGATTTTTTAAAATCGGTATAGAAGTATATCAACCCACCGAATGTAACGTATGGTGGTTGAAAAAGGTACCAGCGCACTATAAGGCAATAGGTAATAAACCAATGACAATAGGACTGTTTAATAATCACGCATTTCTAATAAAAAACCTTAAAAACCAATCTAAAATTTACGCCTGCGATAATTTCAAGCAGAAATTCACGAAAGCGAGTAATATGAAGAGACACGGACCAAAATGTATGAAAGGTGAGACAAAAGTAGTATGTGATGGTAATTATTGCCCGCGTTAGTCGTTCGAGAAAGCGTTCTACCCAAAAAGTTCTAACAGTTATGGAGCGATCGATTGGATGTACTCTGTGGAAAAGCGCGAGGGAATTCACATTCACCACGAACAGTGTGGACACGGAGGTGAAAGATGGATTTTAGGAGCTCCAGTAGATGGATACTGTCCAGAAACCAATACCGTATATCAATATCACGGCTGTTACTGGCACGGGTGTGAGATTCATGCAAAGCATAGAAAAGAAGAACGCGCATCCACTATGAGAAGAGATACACTTATTAGAAGAAGCAAATAATTCAACCTAGTAGTTATGTGGGAATGCGAATTTCAAAGAACGGGTAAAGACATAAAGATCGGTTGCGACACTACTCTTTATCCATATCAGATAGTATACGATTTTGAGGCATATCTCAACCCAGAATTTGAAACTCTCGGTAATAATCTAGAGTACGAAGCAGAGCACGTTCCGGTAAGCGTTAGTATAGGAGATAATTTCTCAGGAACAGTAACTCATATTTGTGATAAAGATCCCGCAAAACTTATAGAAAAATTCGTAGAAGATTTGAAAGTCAGGGGAAAAGCTATAAGAGAAGAAGTGTGGTCAAGATATGGGTTTAATACAGAACATTTACGTAAAAACCAAATCGCCAAGATCGAACAGTGGATAGAGCAAGTACCGGTTATAGGTTTTAACAGCAGTAAGTACGATATAAACTTAATAAAGAAATACCTAGTAGGCGAACTGGCATCAACAACAAAGAAAGTAATGGTCGGAAAACGTGCAAACGCAACAATATTTCTATTTACTCCAGAGTTTAGATTTCTTGATGTAATACTTTATCTAGGACCCGGTGTAAGTTACGATAGTTGGATAAAAGCCTACGAATGCAAAGGACAGAAATATTTCTTTCCTTATGAGTGGTTCGATTCTCCAGACAAACTGGATTACCCAGGACTACCGGATATAGATAATTGGTATTCCAAACTATCTGGGAAAATGTTAATAGAGAAACAGAATTAAGTAAATGTCGTAGAATTTTCGAAGAAAATAATATGAAAACTTTCAGAGATTGGTTGAAATATTATAACGATTTAGATGTAGCACCGTTCCTAGAAGCGGTGGAAAAAATGTGTGAATTTTATAAACACAGAGGTGTGGATATTTTCAAAGATGCGGTAACACTACCTGGAGTAGCTATACAATATTTATTGAGAGGAACCATTAAAGAACAAAAATTTTCAAAGACGATTATACCGGAGGATGCTCTATATGCACCAAAAGAAGAAACATACGAAATGATGAAGGACGCTCTAGTTGGCGGTCCATCAATAGTATTTACACGATATGTAGAAGCTGGTGTTTCAAATATTAGAGTGGGTTCCAAACCTTGCAAGGATGTTTTGGGGTACGATGCAAACGCGTTATATTTATCTACGTTAAATAAAGAGATGCCGTGTGGGAGAGAAACTATACACCATATAGATACCCCCACATAACCCTAAATTTATTAAAAAGTTTTGTGTAAAAAAGAGTTTTATCTGGAGACTGGTTTGGGTTTGCGGAGGTGGATATAGAAGTTCCACACAACTTAAAAGATAAGTTTTCTGAAATGTCCCCAATATTTATAAACAGAGAAGTAGAGGTTGATGAAGTTCCCACACACATGTTAAAATATTTAAAAGATACTGGCCGAACAAGAGGAGATGGAAAAAAATTGGTGGGATCTATGACCGCCACTAAAGTATTGCTGTACGCGCCACTGTTGAAATGGTATTTAAAACACGGCCTAGAAATAACTGCAGTTCATCGTGTTATAGATTATATCAGCGGAAAACCATTCGAATGGTTCGCAAAAGAAGTTACAGCCGCAAGACGAACGGGTGATGTAGAACCAAATAAGAAACCAGTAGCCGACATAATGAAATTATTAGGAAACTCGTGTTGTGGAAAAATGATAGAGGCAACGGAGAGACATCTAAATACGACATATACACAAAACGAAACCTGTGTTGACAAAGCATTACGATCTGCATTCTTTGACGATTTGGAAGAGATAGGAGATGCATACGAAATATCTTCAAGAAAACCCAGGTGTACGGTAAAGAGACCATTTCATTGTGGAATAGCGGTTTATCAACTAGCTAAATTGAGAATGTTGGAATTTTACTACGAATTTCTCGACAAATACGTAAAAAGAGAAGACTTTGAATTAATACAGATGGATACAGATAGTATGTATATAGGAGTTAGTGGAAAAACGATAGAGGAATTGATTAGACCTAACTTACTAGACGGGTTTGAAAAAGAAAAAAAGAAATGGTTGGCTTGGGATAAATGGAGCGAAAGAGAGCCCGGACTTTTCAAAATGGAATTTAGCGGAGATAGGGCGATAGCGTTATCTAGTAAGTGTTATTTTATAGAAAAATTTAATTCTATTAATAAAAACTCTGCGAAAGGAATGTCCAAGAGAACTAACAATTTAAATTGGGATAGATATAAACGAGTACTAAGTGAAACTACAGAAGATGGAAAACACTTTATAGATGTAGCACAAAATAGGGGATTTAAAATGAAAGACGGTGTTATGAAAACGTACTGTCAACACAAATTAGGACTCTCGGCATACTACGATAAAAGACGTGTGTTACCAGACGGAATACATACAGAACCTCTCTAATGATTTATTTAATAATTTTGAAAAAAATAAGAAAAGTAGCAATCTAAAGACTCTGACGATCCGGGGGTAGCTGGGTGTCAGAAGGCACCGCGAGAAGTTCTTCGCGAACAAACCCTCGAGATGGCCCATCATCCAAATAGTAGAGCACGGGCTCATCGGGCTTGGTAATAGATCGATCTAGATGATATACATTGAGAGACCACAGGGATCAGTCGCGCGGCGGCTGCCACCTTCGAGCTCTCCCGGTTGATAGAGGTACCGGACGTCAATATCCGATGGAAGCCGTTGCTCCTCTAAACCAACGGGTCGCCCGCGCGAGACGGCAGAGGGCTCGCTCGTCACCCTTTTAAACTTGATAGCATCTACAGGTTTCTTACCTATCAATCTGGTCACCTCTCCGTTCAATGCGGAGACCACGGCCGGCAGTCTGGCCACCCACTCGGTCAATCGCAAGTTCTTTAGCGTATTGGTGTCCGAACAGTCTCTCAGCCAGGGTTCGATTGAAGCGCTCCACGATCACCTGGTCCCGGTGGATGTTGACGCGGCCGCGTCTGACAGAAACGTCGTGCTTAGACAATAGATGAGAGACCGCGCCCATGAACTCGCGGCCAGGATCGACCTGGAGAAGATTCGGCCATTTGAGAGGACTCCTCTTATATATTCGGGAGAGAGCCTCGGCCACCTCCTTAGACTCTTTAGTGGCCAACGGCTCAGCCCCCTTATAACGACTCGCTACGTCAACGACTGTCAGCGCGTACTTGTACGTCTTACGACCGACGCGATCGTGAGGGAGAAACAGGAGGTCCGCTTGGTGAACTTGGTTCGGTACCGGCACGTCGAATTTCGGGCGCGGAATATTGTGAGGCGCGGGTAAATAGATCTGCCAGATGGCCTGCTTCTTGAGCCATTCCTTGACAACGTTTTCTGAAACCTTGGTCGCCGCCGCGAGGTTCTTGATGGCAGCGAGTCCCTTCCAGTAACCGCGGGGGCTATAGTACCCATTCGCTAGCTTGCGCGTTAGGCGAACCGATAGTTTGGTATTAAGTTTGAGCGTGTTCATCATATGCGATGTATTCTAATATATCGGACAATCTCCAACATGCCCTCGCCAGATCGTCCGGTAACTGCGTCGATAATAATAAACCTTTGTTGGAAGTACAATCACGATTGGGGGTTAAGTTATGAAGGAATTTTGGAAAATCTAATCCCCCAGGATTGGTGGAGGAATCTAACATCCGCTTTGCGAAAAGGCTGGCCGCTTTTTCGTCCTCCCACCACGTCTCTAGAGAATCTCTGGCCAGACGAATCATACCCTTTGCACCAACCATGCGGTGTTTAAGGGCAGTGTAGCCTACATCAATCATAGCAAAATAAAGTTCGTCAACTGACATCGTTCTATATATATATATTTATAAAAAAAGTTATTTAAAATAATTAATTTAAAATCTCGATCGAATATAGTAGCCGACGAGCCCCACCACACCCATTCCCACGACGATGAACGCGATCTCGCGGTATTTTTGGGGCTCTGACGGTACATAGAAATCTGAAAGTTGGGGCTCGCGATCCAGCGGCGCGAGACTTTTGTGCGGATATGCCAGCGCGTACTCGCGGTTGGCTTCTTCAACGTTCTGAAAAGTTTGCGCGGCGTGATTTTCGCGGCGAAGCTCTTCATTGACCCAGTCCAGATGGGCGGTTCGTTTTTTGACCACGCTTCCTTTGCGCTATTGAGTTGTTCTAAAGTCCAATTTGGGAGCGGATCCTCCTAGGGCCATCTTTGATAGTCGAGCATACCCGATACTGAAACCCGATATCACCACGGCGTGATAAAGCGCATTCACTAACATTTTACCATCTTGTTCAGCCATTATAATTATTGCATATAAAAATGGTCGCGATCAATGTTTAAATGGGGCGCATCCAATCGCGATTGGTGTTTCGTAACTTTCTTCTGAACACTGGCTTGTTGTTTTTTCGATAATGTGGGGTATTTCCACACGCACAGGGCACCAACAACTGCCAGACCACCACCAACAACCCAACTCCAATTCACGAATTTGGGTTCAATCGGATTCGCCCAACTCCAACGGTAGTTGGTATTGGGTGACAAATTCAAAGAATTTGGGTGTGCTTCCAATTCGTGAATTGGGGGTGTACTCAACTCTGTCTTCAGATGTTTTGCTGTCTCCGTCCCCGATTGCAACGACTGTTTAGCCTCTCGAAGCTCGGCGAGTATTTTATCTTGTTTAACTTTTTCGGGTGGCAGCCGCCGCCCGCCCAGCTGCCTGTCTTTTGGGATTTTTTTGCGGTATGTCATCCAGTGGCAGAGTAACACTCGGGTTCGATTGGGTGGGAGCAATCGGGTTCAACTCCGTCACTCTCGCGGGTGTGTCTTGTGTCATCATTTTCAAAATTATATTTTGTATTAATATTAGGGCTTATAGTTCGTGGGCATATATGTCCAAATTGACAGTGTTTACCCGTGGTCAACGCGGTTGTCAGCGGAGCTAAGTACATTCCAAACTTGTGATAAATTAAGCAGCAGGCTGTTCTAAGAGTGTGACCTATAAAAGGGTCAGTCTCTAGATCGTCAATCTATCCCGCGGTGTTTGGTATAGGGATAAGTATACTAACGGCGGTTGCGTACAAATGAATAGCCGCCGATCCGAGAGTTTTTGTCATCTCCGCTCCCAATTTGGATTCGTATCACGCATACATTTTATCGATCTCCGCATCTGACATCTTATCCACCTGAAAAACTGAGAGACGCCTACCGAGATAATGCTCCGATTGTCCCCCAGCAACCAGCGCAGCTAGCCGCTCTCGTCTCGCCGCATTTACATTTTCATTCGGAGTCGTTGCACTCAACCCAATACCAACCGCCGTTGGAGTTGGAGTTGATTCCGATTGCTCTGTCGGATCATTATCTTTCAGGGTGTTGGCAGTCGGAGTTGAGGTTTCTTCTATTAGCTGATCGAGAAGTTCGTCGCAGTTCATTTTTCTTAAAATTAATTTAACTATTCTAACAAGTCTCATCACTTTAACATATTGCCAAGCGCACCACCCAATACTTATGATCACCATTATGCTCGCAACAAAGCTCGCAGCGGAGCACCAAATTGTTAACATTGTTAACCATTGTTCAGCATTTGTTCAACATTTGTTAAGCATTTGTTCAGCATTGTTCAGCATTGTTCAGCAATTGCTAAGCATTGTTCAGCATTGTTCAGCATTTGTTCAGTAATTGCTAATTAATTATAAAATTAATTGATAACTTCGTAAGTAGTTGGTTGATCAGTCTTTAGCAAAAGCTTGGCGTCCTTAGTTTCCGAAAGCATCTGTCGAACCTCCAGGCGCTCCTCGCGCGTTGGGATAACGTCATTCTCTCGAAGACAGTCATCGAATGAATCTCGGTCCTTGCAGTGAAAGAGGGCGACCCATTTCGTTTGCTCGCGCAGATCCTTGAGGACGGCGTTGTACTTTTGAGTGGATATCCATACGCTTTGCCTAGCATGGCGGCCAGAAAATGCGAGCTCGGAGAGCATGTCCTTCTTTTTGGTCATCGCCGCCTTGGCCGAGCAATCGTCAATCACGTATAGGGTGGGCTCACCCTGGAATTTTTGGTATAAACCACGCAACCAATCGTGAAGTCTATCACCGGGGTCAATAACGTATACCTCAGGGTCGGTCCATATCCACGGGCGCCGCTGATAAGTATCGTTGTGCCGCACAGTGGGACACAGGATCACAATGTGACGAAAGGCATCGCGGTAGGAGCCCTCGAGCAAGTCTAGGATGAAAACCGTTTTTCCACATCCTGTCTGCCCACATATTATGGCAGAGTGGGCATCTCCAATCGTGAATTGGTATTGATTGCTAATTTTCTTAATTAATTCTTTAGAATTATCAAAATTATTAATTAATAAATCGTTAGAATGATTGCTAATTTTCTTAAAATTAATTAAATCAGTAGAGTGCTGAGACGTATCGGCCATCTTCGATGTTCAGTTGTGCGTCTGTAATTATATATAAGTACACGTTCAATGCGCCATTTCCATCCGCCTCTTTGGTTATCTGGATCGTCACACCCTCGCTAGCGTTCTCAACTTGGCGTCCGCTACCGTGTATTTGGTCGTCGTCGCTGGCTCGCATGTCTAGCCATAACGCGTATTTGGGGTTCAGAAACTCCGCGAGGGAGACGGCCGAGAGATGCAGGTCTTTGGCAACCGCGGCAACCTCCGGGGAGCGCTTGGAGCCGGCAGCAAACTGCTTTCTTACTTCATCCCACTGCTGGTGCGCGCGAAGACCCGCGCTGTAGAGTTGATTGGGTACTCCCTCGATCGTCACCTCTACCTTCGTGATTTTGGGGTTATAGAATTTGTCGGTTTTTCTAGCACCGAACGCGAACCGAGCCTCCTCGAACAGCATCAGTATACCTTTCATCGAGCGGGCTGGTACGTTGACGTTAATATTCCACAATGTGTCGCCTTTGTCTTTTGTCATCTTGCGATGGCGAAGAACTCGGTCGTAAAGTATGGCAACGCGCCCGGCGTACTGGGTTCTGATCAATCGCGCTAGTTCGGGCATCGTGACCATGTCGTACTCCAGGGAAACATTATCGATCGTATACGTCGATAACTGGTCACTGGCTAGCCGTAGTCGTTGAACGTTAGTTCGTATTCGAGGCGGTCAGCCAAAGCGCTCTGATAGTAGGGCATGTGACTCTCCAGCAACTCAAAGTCGAGCAGGATGTAGAAACGGTTGCCGTAAGCGCCCGCGACCGCGTTGTCGCTCGCGTTGTTATCTACCTTGTTAGCAGCCCCGATTCTAAGTTTAGTTACGTTCTTATTTTTGCTGGTGTCAATACCCTGATAGACAGCGTTTTCGCGCTCTTGCGCCGTCTTCCACAGGTCCTGATAGCAATGGTAGACGTCGCTGTCATCGATCGACATCACCTCATTACCAGAAATATTTATCATGGTCTTCTTGACGATGGCGCGACCCAGGTTCTGAACAACGGTTCGGTCCGCGTCCGTCGACGTCAGCGAAATAGTGAAAGCGAGGCGAACAGTATCCGGCACAATGACGTCGTTAGCTCCGAGGTTGGGGAAGCGGACCAAGAGCTGCTGGTTCTGGTCGATCGTCGATGGGTTGTTCGTAATAACGACACTCTGTCTCACACCTTTTGCCCCGAGGGGCTCACGCAGTCTGCGGTATGGATTGAGTTTACGACCGTATTGACTCGAAGACATAATTTAGTGAATCTATATTAAACCCGTATGGTTGATTACCTCGATGCGGATGATGATGACATAGATGATTATAATGACGAAACGCCCTTGATACAGCCTCCAGTTCCAATCCAATCTGGGGAATTAGGTGGCGCTACTACTAGTCAAAGTCGGGAATTACTCGAAGGAGCTGTAAACGACTACTACAATGGTTTGGCAGAAAAAGGTCTGGTCCCATCTGTCGGTCGCGACTACTCCAAGTTCAAATTTGATCTGAACGGTAGATTGCGACTAAAAGCAACATCAAATATCCCAATAGTCAACACGAGGACCGGTAAACCCCTAGCGCTGGGCACCATTGCCGGAAACCCGGGCGGTGGCCAACCCGTAAGGAGCGAACTAGGATTCGTAGATTGGAAGAGGGGTAAAACAATTATGCCGACCCGCGCTGTAGAGGCCCTACAGTCTACCGACGAAACGATGGCAAAATCGGCCGCCGTGATAGAAACGGTCGAGCTCAGCGAGGTCCCTCGTGTAGCCACCGACACTATTAACGCGATGTAGACCACGTTCAGCGAAATCGACCTGTCTAACGATGACCCATCGTTACCTCTTCGCGAACTCCAGGGACTCGATAAGGCTATGCAAACAGTCCGGGGCGAATTGGTCCATAACCTCGCCAAACTCACGGCGCTGGATGAACATATCGCGCTAGAAGAAAGAAAACTGGAGGAAGCTGGTGGCGATAGAGAATCTACCGAGCGGATCACCGAACGCCTGCAGTCGTTGCGGGATCAAAGAGAAGCTCGCTTGGAGGTTGCATCTACTAACCGTGAGGCTCTCCGCACCCAAATAAGTCGGATCCGCGAAACAATCTCGAGGGTCCTGAACGAGGAGACGACACTCGGTGAGCGTCTTCGCACTCTGTTCAGAGAACAGGGCATCACGATAGCAAGCATCCTCGTTGCTATCAGCATGACTATATCGACCATAGTTCTAGCTTTCACTGGTGGTGCGGCGCCACCACCCGCGCCAGCACCCACACCACCACCACCCGCGCCATCCGGTGGAGCAAAGGAGTGGGTAAAAAAACAACTAAAAGCCCTCGCCAGTCTCCTGGCTAAATTAGCCGAAAAGGCGGCTGCCGCACTACCTGGACTGATCGGAAGTATCGTTTCTTACTTGCTATCTATATTATCAAAAACGGCCGGATGGCTAGCCAAAAATACTTGGGCTTTAATCGTGGCAATCGCCGGTCTCCTACTATTCTTCGCCAGAGAGTTCCTAAAACCAAAGGGTAATTAATCCGATCGCCACGAGGGCGACGACGAGCCCTAATTTCTCCTCCTCGTGTGTTGTGCTTCCAATTTCAGCATTGTTGCGGTTGCCGAACTAGATAAAAAAATAACCAAATTTCGAAAAGAGACCCGGTCGGGTATTGAGAAAGTCCGAGAAGACCACCAGTCGAACCTTGCGGAGGCTCTTGCGGAGGCTTATAATGCGTTGCGCTTAGAGGACTCTCTCAACAGAGAAGCTACACTTACCGAACTAGACGGGAAAATAGCCGAATATCTGAAAGAGACCAGATCGGGGGTTGAGGGGGTCCGAGAAGACCACAAGGAGGCCATTGCGGAGGCTTATGGGGCGTTGCGCTCAGAGGACTGTCTCAACAGAGAAGCGGCACTTACCGAACTAGACGAAAAAATAACCAAATTTCGAAAAGAGGCCCGGTTGGGGGTTGAGGGGGTACGAACGGGTATTGAGAAAGCCCGAGAAGACCACCAGGCGGACCTTACGGAGGTTTATAGGGTGTTGCGCTCAGAGGACTCTCTCATCAGAGAAGCGGCGGTTGGTGAACTAGATGGAAAAATAACCGAATTTCAAAAAGAGGCCCGGTCGGGTGTTGAGAAAGCCCTAAAAGGCCACCAGGCGACCATTACGGAGGCTTATGATGCGTTGCGATTAGAGGACTCTCTCAGTAGAGAAGCGGCACTTACCGAACTAGACGGAAAGATAACGGAAGTTTCCGATAAACTGAAACATGATCGCATAGCCGCGACCGAAGCTCTTGAGGAGGCCTCTTATAATATTCGTACTGAGGCATATAACGCAAACAGTGCGCTTTCCGCCGGAATAGTGCGAACAATGAAAACGCTAAAACGTGCCATAACAGTTTGGGCTGAGAAGCGGGGCCCATTGGTTAAGGGGCACTATGAATATTCGTTCGGTGCCAAAGCGAGTAATAAATGTGGGGGATACACTTTGGCAGCCGCGGGTGAAGTTATCCAAATGGCGGTCTGCTCGGTTAATGGTAGTGGTAAACCTGTGGGCGCGGTCGCGATAAATATTGTAGTAGATGGAGAAGAACGGGGGGTTGGAGTCACTAAAATCTCTGCAGAACTAGAAAGAAAAAATGGCGGGCATGTAATCCGTAGTATGCGGAAACCGACAATTGTCGTCGCTGTTGTTTCATATTACACGTGTTGCCTATTTTCTCTTAGTAAAAGCAATGGTTTGGCTGTAATTTAGAATAATTTCCATTGAAAAGCATTCTAAAGTGCTATCAAACCATTTTTTGGATAAGAAAAATGGAAAAAACATCAACAGATGACACAAATGAATTCAGCATGGTAAGGGTTAATTAACTAAAACTTACACAAATGACTTTACATCCAGAACCGGGAAATTATTACATACATGTATTTTATTAGCGTCTGTCATCATCGGTTTTGAAACTACATTATACTGGTAAATGTTCACAAATATCCATGAATACAGGCACTATGAGACGGTTGTACAGTGAACAATTTCTAAACCGGACACCCTGGATGTGTCCAGCTTAGAGAGGTATCGCTGTACATCATTCTGATCATTCTGAGCCATAGTTGTGTGATATACGATCACGAACAGACATTATCACCTGAGATAAATGACCAAGAAACTCATCAAAAATAAGACCACATGTGTTTTCTTGGTGTCCGGTTTAGATAGGTTTCACTGTAACATCAATGTGGACACCCAATTAAAAGCATGGTCAAACAAATACTGCTTGAAGTGCTGTTTTTCTGTTTGTCTAATGATTTTCCATATTTCCTCACGTGTGTATATTGAATTGGACACCTGTTTCATCCGCATTTTTGTTCAATCTCGTTCCTACGACATAGCATCTCGTTCCCACGAGATAGGATTTCGTTACCACAAGTTAGATATCTCGTTCGCACGGCATAGCATCTCGTTACCACGAGATAGGATCACGCTATCACGTGGGAACGAGATCCTATGTCGTGGGAACGCGCATGTCCATGCAGTATGTTCTACTTAAAATACGCCAATATATCTTGGGCAATTACACATATTAACAGCGAATTTTTTCAAACTTTAAATATATATATTTTTCAAAGTAATACAAATATTACCCTCCTTGATTAAATCCAGTCAGATATTTATTTTATGGAATTTAACGCGGGTATTTGAAGCGTAATCTGTATGTCAAAAATATCAAGATCAGTACATTTTAATAACACATAGTTCAAGTATATTCCTGGTAAAAATGACACATTAATAAACTACAAATATTTATGGAGAAATTGTTTTGGAATATTCAATAACTTTCCCATCCATTATAAAATGTCTGATTTCACATAATAACTTACATAACCCGTTACTTCACAACTAATAGTTTAGAGTGCAGGCATGTATCCATCCAATCACCAATCACCAATGGAGATTGTCCATTGTCATGACATGCTACAGTTCAGGACAATTTACGTCAATATGACTATTGACAGCGGCTTAACTTCCACGGAATCAATCATGCTCCCCAAGTCCCGGCCGCATATGAAATACTCCACTATCTGCCACCCATGTCGTCCCATATCCAAGGTGCATGATCACGTGGTTACAACAACAAACGGTTGTCCACTCCAAAGTAAGTATTATTTGATATTTTCCTTAATATGCAACGGATTTTTATGAACTATGTCACAGCAAACGCGTCTTGATGAGCTGCATTTGGTGATCCATGGAGTTCGGAACAGACTTATGTCGTTTTTGCGAAGAATTCATTGTCGGTAGACACGGAAATCGATTCTTCGCGTTTGATGCGCCATATTTCATCAAAATCCGTTACGTAATAAGGACAATATAAAAGAATACGTACCTTGAATCGGATGGATTCTGGAAGTTTCAGTACTTCTTGTTGTTGTTAGTACCACGTGATCATACACCTTGATATCATAGCAGACAATATGTTCTTGTGTTTGTTTATAAATACGTAGAAATTGGGAATGTATGTACAAAATCCAATATGGCCGCCAATATCATAGTTTCCCATCAATACCATTTCTGTGAGTTTTAAAAATCAAAGTACTGAAAGTACTGAGCTGCGAGCCCAACTGAAATGGGTGGTAAACAGTGTTTTAGTATATTCTCCTTTAAATAGTTCAAATAGAGTAATTGTAATAAATGATGTTATGGGAAAATGCATAACACTCGACATATGTTGTATGTGGAGAGGGGAAGGAGCTGTATAGAAACAGGAAGAATCCAGTAAGGCTTAGCATTTGTTTTTTGTGTGCATTACATACATAATAACATGTAATTAACTAGAGGAATGTAATATTGTTCCACTTGTGTGATACACATATCATCAGCAAATCATTTGTTCAGTCGGGGTTTGTAGCAGAGATAAATGGATGCATATTAAGATGTAAATTACTATAATCAGTACAGTCCATAGTAAGTGCAGCAACAAAACGTTTTAATAAATGGCACCACTTTGCACTGATACGGTAACAAGAACAGACGGATCAACATGATTGTTAAGCGTAAGATAATCTGCCACAATGTGACAAAGGTCCATACAAAGGATGACAACCAGCCTATCCCAACCAAGAGCATCGTATATTCAATTCCGCATGAGCTCTGAAATTTTTATCAATTTTCGATATCATTTAAGGAAAATATGACTGATTTTCGAAATCAATATCGGCGAAATACGGCGATGCGATAAAGGTGGTAATTCCATATCCGGGTTCAATTATTGTAAGTGAAAGTGTATGCTATTACCACTCATTCGAAACATGCCGACGCGACGATTCAAATGAGTGAACCATCAAGACGACACGGTTCAAATGAGTGGCAACAGTATATTTGTTATCAATTTTCGACATCATTTAAGGCATGTATGGCTGATTTTCAAAATCAATATCGGCGAAATACGGCGATGCGATAAGGGTGGTAATTCCATATCCGGATTCACTCTTCAACACCTGTGGTTATAGTGTTGTTTTATGCAAATTTGTACACGCCGTAGTTGTGAATGAAAAAATTCAGACAGGTGTGATTCGGGTTTACACAAAAAAAAGACACATGTGATTTGGGTTTACACACCATTAATGCGCGACCAAAATAGTCTGTTTCATGAAAATGAGCGGCTAAATCTGAGGTTCCATTTGTTTTTCTTCAATTAATTATGTACCAAAGATATACATTCTAATAAATGTGAAATGTAAAATAGCATAAAACGAGTCGTTAACAATGACCTAGCTACAAGATGTATACATACGTGCCACAATAAAAAATAGCGCCGTGATATCTGACTGTATTTTGAGAACCGGTTACATAAGCTAAACAATCATTAACATCAAATCAATTTGCATTTACACATTGTAAAACGGTATGACAACATGATAATCAATGGTTGCAATTTATAGAACAGCGGAACTTTCAGTTTCGTGAGTGATTGTTTATTACAGTGTCAACAGTATTGAACGTGTCAGCCAGTTGTGACTCATGCGAGACTCTTTGAATATCATAATTTCGCAAATTCCTATATCTTTATAGGCATGGGATAAAGATAATGTGGCATAAACACGACATTTTCACGTTTCATTAATCCATAAACAACATTCTATTAGGATTACAATGATATATTAATTTCAACTACATGTATATGCCATTGATAAACACTTAAAATTGTGTATAGAAATGTGTAGCTACATGACAAATACGTCAATAAAACGTTGGCAATATTAACGAATTATGTTACAGGCCCTGAGAAATCGGACGTCGTGTAAGTTTGCATGTACTACATTTATTATTCCAAACCGAACTAATCTCGTTATTCTGAACGTGTATATTGTCAAAATCCGCAGTATTTGATCTTTGTATTTCATTTACCACGCCAATGTTGTAAATGCCATGGACAGGTCCATTTCTTCAGATCAGTTCGAATTATATTCTATCAGACAATAGTTTCTACGTGCTCACCGAGCATACATACTTAGACAAATACAGAACATCCAGACTATGGATAGTAGATTTGCAAAGACAATCTACTATTGCTATGAATATTTACTAAAGATGAAAGATGCATCCATTTCAAATAGAACGGTATCTGTTTCATAACATACGACAATATGTTATGCGACGCTGCTGTCCCTGTCTACTAGTTACGCGTAGCTACACAAAATTACACCAGTGGCATACCGCTAAACACTCAGTTAACCAGATTAGCATTACAATATGTGCTTTCCAAAGTAGCGTGGACGATAATAGTTGCCAGTTTACACCACCAGATACACAATGTTGTATTCAATCATATTTCCTTCATACTAAATTCAACTGATATTGAAACACTTAATAATCAATTCTTCAACATGTCTTGGAAGTATTTCAACAGACCACTCCATTTTACAGGATAATGCATTGTACAAACTTAAAGTTAGTCACTGCCAGAGACATATAGTCGACGACAATTTCTACCTATGACAATCATTGAAGTGTATTCTATATACCGAGCGGGGATGTTTACCTAATGCTAGAATTTGCTATCATTTGCTTAATATCAGGACAATTACATCTGTTGGCACCAACTAGTGTTGAGGGCGAATGCTGTAAAATGCGTTTATGCATTTTACTATATACAGTCAAACCTGTGAATAAAGGCCAACCATGGGAAGTAAAAACAAATCTGGCCTTTGTTGGGAGGTGGTTTTTATTCGCAGGGTCATTTATACAATAATTGTGCCATTGGGACAACAAAAGTGTGGCCTTTACAGCCAGGTGATTTATATTCGGAGGTGGTCTTTATCACAGGTTCGACTGTATGTCGTGCTTAAGCGATACTGATATTACTTTGAAGTGCAATGTTTCTTGTAATTACATGGCATGTGTTTAAAGATGTTGTCCAGCAGAGCCCGCGACAGCTTCCACGATGCAACACAATTTGATCATATTGTCCTTTCTTTTGTAGCATTTGTTTTGTTTAATTGTACTTATGGGTGACTGTTACATAATTGTCGCACATTACACAGTAGTGTTGCGGTTTGTCACTGTCAGTGTGTTGCCTTATTGGCCGTTTTATTTCGTCGCTATATATTTTCTCTATGTTACTGTCTCTGTGCGCCATAATAAAACGTTAAGGAGACCGTGCGGGCGTTGTAAAGCCATGCTAACCAGGTTTAACTGTCTCTTCGAACTGTATTGATCACTGGTGATTCGGCTGGGTACGGTTGTGTGCCTCTTTGGATTATACATGGGTGACGTTTGTGTTTTATTTTCACTGCTGTTTTCTCATTTATTTAATTAGTGACTGATTTATGAATTAATGATTTCTTGGCGGGTATCAAATAGCGTTTATAATAAGTAAGCAATAAGTATGAAACATACGCAGTAGATGTTCGTGTTTATATCTTAGATATATGGTTAATCTAAATGAATGAACACATTCCGCGGATGTGTGAAACCTATTGTTATATGAAATATGTAGCAGTGGTGTCTGTTAACGACGGACGCACAGATGAAGCAACAAGACGTATATGGATGTTCAATATATCGGAATATTACAATCGAATGGTGTAAATAAGTTCATGACTAGTGATTAAGTAACATAGATAGTGCACTATAAAAATGAGTTTCACAGACAGTTTATAATGAACATGTAACAGTACAATGCTTTATGATATTCAAAGACTGGCTATTGGCATGCAATACACGTATGTCGTGAACATCATGTTCGTGAAATCCGCTCAGTGAAAATAGAAAATGGTCTGATTTAGTAGAGTAGTTTTAGACTTAATTATATATACTTTGCTGACACTTAGCTGCGTATGAAGCTATGTCTGTACTATGTCTATGTCAGTGGGACAAACAACGTTTACTGTTTGATTAATGAAGGCAATAGACTGGATGTCATATCGCCCAACTTATAGGTTGAAGGTCAGAAATATTAATATGAAGAACATGTAATTGCATAATTTTAAATATTTCACCATTCCGGCGTGATAGTACTGCTTTGGGAATTAAAATATACCAAACTCAAAGTAACAAAGTGGCTATGTCTGTTTCATACAAATGCCGTAATTACTCAGGTATAGTATAGTAAGTTCCAAATTATAAACTGTGCCACAACAGAAAAATAAACATTACGGTAACTGTCTTATCCAATATTAAATAGCCCATACTAATAAATTGCTGCGGTACAATGTGATCTTATGGTGGCCATCTTACAATTTAGTAAGCTAGGCATTTATCCAAATATGTGTTACATTTGTTTTACTGTGCCATTGTAATACTGTTTACTTGTTTTCGGCTAACCACAGGACTGTACCATTTGATCCGGAGCTAAAAGGCATCCAATCAAGTTTTGATGGCATTTTTTTGTTACAAATGGGTACCCATGCTGATCTACTTCTATGATATGTAAGCTGTTGGATAGGGGTGGGTACCCCCGCAGATTTGACCTTTATGTGTAATGTTTTAGGTCATGTATAGGTCATTTCTCATTGACATGGGTGTATAAATGCACGTATATGATTTATAACAGCATTGATAGCCGCCGTCTGCTGATAAACTAGTTTGGTAGCTATATAAATAGGGATTC
The DNA here is from genome assembly GCA_029237695.1 of Conchocele bisecta. Classification (NCBI taxonomy): domain Eukaryota; kingdom Metazoa; phylum Mollusca; class Bivalvia; order Lucinida; family Thyasiridae; genus Conchocele; species Conchocele bisecta. Next base: position 200,869,236 of record CM055265.1, on the reverse strand, counting down.
TAAAAATGCCGAATTATTGATAAAAAAAAACTTGTCTGAAATTAAAGATGGCCGCCAATTTGTCTAAGAAACAAGAAATTATCGTGTTGTAATTCATATCTCTGTTGCTATTAAAGCCATTTTAATAGCAATAATGATAATAAGTATATTTTTCGATAGAGAAATTGTTTACAAACATTGTTTCTCTTTTTCTCAAAGTTATTGTTCATAAATCCAAGATGGCCGCCAAAACAGTATGTTGTATTCAATTTGTATATTGCTGACTTTGAAGAGATTTCCCGTTAGCATGTCCTTTTCACGGAATGTGTAACTAATATTATCCTTCAGTTTGTATTATTGATTAAACTAACAGAAAATATTTTTAACATTTGGACAATTGGAGCTACATTTCATGGAACAGCACATTCAAAATGGCCGCCAACTCATTTTTTAAAAGTTTAAATGCAGTGTCTCTGTAACCTAGACGAACAAAAACTAAAAATAAGAAATATATTTACAGTTTTCGGTAGCTTTAGGTACACAATTCTCATTGAAATGCGTATATTTTGGTCTAGGCCTTCAAATTCAAGATCCGCCATATTGGAAAATTGAAAAAAATAAATGTTTCTGTTGTCAGATAAGGTCAAAACATAAATTGTATGAGGTTTCCCCGCTAATTGTTGCATGGTATGTGTCAATTTAGAGTTGAGTTAATCATACTTTTCAAATCAAATATGGCTGACATCTACACTCTTGACAAACATATAATAATATATGTATGCGTAAATAGCTGACACACCATGTGTTACCACTAATTTCAGCATGGTAATCATCATAAATGTTAACTATCTAACGTTTAGCACCATATTTTAATATATGCTCACGTAGTTCCATCTAAAAAAAATAATCATATTAACACTCATTGTACTGCCTCTAATGGGATAGAACACAATTCCCCCCTCACGTACCAGAAGGCCGAAAATATAAATGAAGTCTAAACCATGTCGGCATTCCGGTGAAGAGAAACACTAATCGTTACCCTATCCTTCTCGTGCTCGCTACCAACCACACACCGAACGTATCTAATAGACAATATAATTAGATAGTGCGTACTTATAGGGACTATTATTCCATTGGAAGAAAGCAAAGCATGTAGGCCTTGGACATGCCGATAATCAAGTCACATGACCATTTGATAGAACTTTTTCATTTCACCATGGTGCCAAGGAAGAAACAATAGGACACTACTTTCGAGTTTATACAAATTGTAACATGACAGCACAAATTACATGCATAATTGGCACACACGGATACTCAAGGGCCAGGATCTCGGATCCTTAAAATAGATCTGGATATATAATATGGATTATGAACTAGATAAAGGCGACTACATATATAGTATTCCAAAAGGGACAAACAATCACCTACATTTCTGACGATTTATTTTGGCTTAAGTTAGAAATAAGCTTTGTTGAAAGCATAGAATGGTAAAGTATGCAAAGTAACGCAAAGTATGATATAGTTCTGTATCAAAAACAGCAATGTGGTCTCTTATATTTTAGTGTTGACTAAATAATCAGCAGAATTTATCTTCTTCAACAAGACTGCTTCAGATTCTCCAGATATCTGCAGATAACAATAGCACTATGACAACTGTTGTTATTGTTTTAATTGTCAGTTGTATATACGATTGCGTTTTTTTTCAATTAATAATGAATGCCACATCATAATATTCAACGTCGCATCGGGACATAAATGTATGTATCAAACTATGGTGATTCAGTTGTGGGGATTAGCTGAAATAACATAGTGTTAGGATCATCTTATCAGTGTGTATTACTAGTAAAATTATTTAAACTCTGTATAGATAGCTTGTTGCCGCTATGTCCGAGCTATGCTGTGTCCAGAATTACCTGGAGGTTCATTCACATGATTAATTTATGTCACAATTTGACAGGAAAATAGTGAAGTATAAAACCTAATTTCCTTGTCTGAAACAACTTTGCATAAACAATTGTCATTCTACTATGTAGTATGCACGCACTGCAATTCTCCCAGGGATGGTCATATAATCATCACACATACTAGGCCCGGTGAAAATGTTCTTCGCTTCAATGCATTAAGTGGCTGCGACGGCTTCCGCATATCATGCACAGTTCATATTAGGGAACGCTCTAGTCGAACGAAGCACTAAGCTGTAATATCAGGTACACGTAAACTGTAATACAGTAAGGCTAAACCGTGTATGTAAGGTATCAATTTAAATTATTTGGATCACACTGAATGATATAACTGACAATGTATTACGCTCACAAATCCTTGAAATGCATGCTCAAAACATGCAAAAATGACGTTCAATCAGCACGTAACATTGACGGTGATGCTGTTAATCGATAGGTTTCAATGAGTCGTTATCTTCAGTATCACAATGCAGTAATTTGCAGGTAATTCAGCATGATCTTTGTTTTGATATTGAAAACATAATTATGTTCTTTGTTGGGTGTAATTGTGTGAGATATAATTGTAAGATTCTCTGCTAAATGAACATGATTCTGATGGTGAACACATTGATGGTGAATAACCGAATTGTTGTTAGCAAATGATTCAACGATATGTTCACAATTCTGGTGTGACAACTATTTGCAAGATATATGCAAATATATCTAACCATAGTTGTGAAAATGACTCACTATGTTTGTTTGCTTCATTGAAAATTAAATGTAGTCTGGGGTATTACCTCATGGGCAGATTTACTGATCAAACACAATGACCCATATTTCTCATAGTAGTACACACAACTTGAACAAAACGTATTTCATTTTACATGTACATGTACATTTCAGGAAATATCACAATGAAACATTTAACCATTTGAACACTGTGAGTTTGTGGTCAACGGCGGCCATCTTTGATTTTAAATTAGTAAACGGCATGTCATTGTATACTAGTAAATGACATAGTATCAAACATAAATGGCATAAAAGACATAAATAACATATTTATAACTATTTATTCTACACAGCAATATTACATTTCATATTTTCTTGTATATTTTGCAGTTTGGCGGCAATATTGAATATGTATTTCTACATTACTTGACTTATTTACTAAATATATAGTATAGCCAATTTATAACAGGTCATGCTGTTTTTACATGTATGAGTTATGTATGCCTTCAAATAGCGACACATGAATGACCTTGTAACTGCCACAAACAGTCCAACTTGAGTGAAGACCCATATCTAACAGTATAGTTGTGAAAGGTATAACCCACGTTGAGGACTCATTTGTAAAAAAATGTTGAAAGGATAATCCCCGGGTCTGGACAATTTACAAGTTATTCATTTGAAAAGTTCACGTATGTAATTAGTGGCGGTCATCTTGGAATTTAAGTTAGTAATTGATCTAATATGCTATTTTTATGAAATGTTATGCTATGATTAAAATTGATTTTGTGAAGACATTCAGTAACAAACACATACACAAAGCAAGTTTATGTTGCATATGCACGAACATGTCGGTTTTTCCATGTAATGTCACTAGTTTGGCGGCTATTTTGATTTTTTATTCTTTATTTTTAATTTTGTATTACTAATAATAATAGTGCTATCAGCATTTAACTTGTTGCCATATTCAACACTGACTTTATGAGTGAAGATTACCTGTATATGGCAAACATTAAGACACCTATGGTTTTTATTGATTTGACCCCTAAATGACCTTGAAATTACATTCAAAGGTCAAATTTGAGGGGTACCCACCCCTATCCGATAGCTTAAAAGTGTTTTTTTCATGCCCTGGCGGGCCGTCTATAAACTGTGGTCACAAATCCTATACACCCCATTTCTCCGTTCACATCACCATATCATCCATAACAAGTCCCATTGTCCCAAGCCCGGCTGCTGTCAAATGTACTTTACGGGCCCGGAGATTATATCGACAAGACGACGTAAGTCTTAGACCCGGAACTCGTGGCTGGTGGCAGACTTCCGCTGGGAGAGAATGTCAACAAAGACTGCTGCGTCCGGCCACTTAGCGGTACACGAGAGTCCACTTTTTGTTGCTCATGTTTGTGACGTTGTTATCACACTTTGACAAGAACGTGAAACATCAATCACGCGAAATAGGAACAAATATTGAGGTTTTCTTTACGTCCTTTCCGAGCCCATCTTTTGTCCATGTTATGTATTATGAACTAGTTTTCGCATTGTAAATGCAATAATGTATTTCCGTTATCGACATGTTACATTCATTTTTTTCTTTAAACATGTGCTGTGGTAATAGTATATGTTGGCAATAGTATTGTTACGATTTGGAATTCTGGAGACCGTTTCAATAAATTTCGTACGACTAAAATGATCGTAAATTTCTCATTAACAATATTTCTGTATTTTAGTCGTACTAAGTTTAGTGAAACGGCCCCCAGGGGCCCGTTTCACTAAACATCGTTCGACTAAAATGTTCGTAAGTGCAAATTTAGGATCGTCTGTAAATTGCAATTGCAGGATTTACATGTATTAAGCATAGGCTACATCTGCAGCCTATGCTCCATAAATGTACTTCCAATAATTGTTTACATGAAACCATTGTGAATGTGAAATTTACAGACTATCATAATTTTGCACTTTCCAACATTTTAGTCGTACGAAGTTTATTGAAACGGCCCCCAGGTTATTGGTCTGTATGCACATTTTCAAAGTGGCTTGTTGCTAGCTGTCCGGTAATTGGGTCCGTTTGTTCCCGTATCTGGAGTTTGTCAGTCAGTCCAGAGTTACTACACGCAACGGTGCCCCAGTAACTGACAGTAGGCTTAAAAGACGCCATGCTCACAATTAGTCCTGGCGCTGGCCCACCCATCCCCCCCCCCCGCTTACAACCATTTTTCAAAATGGCCGCCATCAAAAATTCCCTCCCTCATATATTGGTCAGTAATTCACATATGAATTTAAGTTTGGTGCCTATACCCATGTGTGTGGGGTCCAAGAACACAATAAAAACATTGCTAATACTATTGAATTATTGAATCAAAATGGCCGCCACGAAAATATGTTTTTGTCCATATTGCAGTATTCTATTCACGCAATGGAATAATGTTAGTGTTTGTTTTACGCAGGTTATTAGATCTAACTATCAAATAAGAATACTAGTTATAAAAGTGCAAACTTGTAATTTTCAAAATGGCCACCGATGCATGTTGTTTTCAACCCATATATCAGCATTCGGTACCAGAGAACACAATATGAACATTTGTAACAACATTTTTTGGCTGCCAATATCTAATTTCAAAATGGCCAGCGACAAAAAAAATATTTTTATCCACAGTTAATATCTCTACAAACTGAATTAAGATAGATTTTCCGTTCATATTTGATCTAAAATTACATGTATATCTCAGTAGGTATCAAACTATAATATACATACTTATCACTTTATTGGTGCATGTCAAATCGCCTAGCTCTAAGATAATACACACGTTGATCTCCAGCCTCTTAAGAGTGATGACATGAAAAAGAAGCGACTACATATCATCATCATCATCAGCAGCAATGACAACAACAACCTGAGTGAGCACTTGCTATTGTGCAAGATTTTCAAGATAATTACTTACTGTTTACCTACTTATCAGAATGTCTTCCAACAGAGTTAGTTGCTGTTGCGGCTGCGATGCCTACTTGGGGCGGAATCCATACTCTGACTACACGTGCACAAGTTGCACTAATGCGAGTAGATTTCCTTCCAGTCATTCAACACCCTTTAACTGAATATGCTACTGAGAGGAAATCCCTTCTAACATCCAATGTTGCCGTAAGCAACTAAATCAGGAGATAATGCCTGTAGTGTCATATGAAGGCGTGTTCTACATCGTAGTTGATATTGTAATGGCAGAGCCTGAGCAATTTAGTGACCTCTATCCAATGCTTGGTTCCTTTCACATGGCAAATGTTCTGCTTCGCTGTGCTGGACGCTACCTCTCCGGTAGTGACTTTAATGATGTCCTCATTGAGACTGAGAACGGAAAGAAATCTCTGGTTTGAGCTCTCTCATGAGGACATTATGTTAGAGCATTCCAAGGCATGCTGATTGTATTTGAGATATTGACAGCACTAGCATGGCAGGCTGGAACTCCAGTGAATACGAGAAGCCATTGTTTGTGGTTGAGCTGAAACACGCGCTAATTGGAAAGAAGCGTGATGTCTGTCCAGATAAGTTTGTATCTGCTGCTGGTGATTGTGATGCTGTTCGAACTCAGTTTGAGGTATTTCTAAGTGAGTGTCAGGGAAAGTCTGAGCTTTATCAATATATTGGTGTATATCAGCAGATTGTTAGTGTAATCACACAGCTCATCACTGCTGATCTGGATGGGAACTGGCCCCATCATGTAAGAGCTGTCCGTTCAGCTACCCATTTTGCGGGAGTTTGACGCAGTCGTGAACATATACAGGTTCTAGAAAATGAACACCCTGCTCTGTATCATAGCTTTCTGAATGTATTCTTGGTGGTACGATATTGGATTGATGCCGTGTTTTCTGCTGTGTCCGGTGGCATGAAACTGGAGTAGTCAATAAACCGTTTTTCACAAGGTCCAGGCCCCGGCCTTAAATGACCTTAGCTGTTGATAGGCCGTTAAACCCCAACAAACAAACAAAAAACAAACACACGGTACAGGTGGTCATGTTATTGTGGTTAGTTCTGGTGATGAAGCAATTGTAGCTGAATTTGATCTGTTGTGCCAAGGAAATCCTCGTTATTCACAACCTCCTCCGGCAGCTCACAATTGTTAGAGTTATGGACCACTTATAGACGACAATGCAGCATGAGCTTAATGGTCACAAGTGTCTAATCTTCGACAGAACTGTTGTGAGGTTGTTTGATTTTGTTAAGACTCGAAGCAACCCATTCTCCATTATGGTCCCACATGTGCCGCTACACAAGCTTGTGAGAACGATTGCTGTTGCTGACAAAACCAAGGTGAGGATCCTTGAGGCCATGGAGCATGGAGAGAAGGCATACAAAGTTATGTGACAAAAGCGATATACAGAGAAGGTAAAGAAGAGTGTCACGCTCTCCAAAATCAGTCTTATTGCATTTAATTGCAAGTGTGACGACTAATCACCACCTCCAGACAATAGTGACATCGACGGACAATTCCATGTTAGGAAGAGACATAGAAATCGCAGCCATGCGAGGCATGTCATAAGAGGAAATCTACTCTCATGATCTCATTCAGGCAAGTCCGTTATTTGATGGTGACATTACCACTAAGTCAGACAAGTCACAATTAGTAGCTCAGCTGGAGAATAAAACCTAGATCAGACTGACTATCACTTAAATCAGACTTCTTCTCTTGACACACATGTTTTGGTAGATTTCATGTCAAAACCCGACAGTTAACCGATATGCAGGCGTTTTAAACTTTTGGTGGGGCTATCACTCAAGAGTAGTTCCGAGACATGTTCTTCGACCATGACCCATTTGATTTTTGACAGATATAGTGAAATGTCCATAAAAGTTGGTGAATGGATTCCTCAGCAAATGGAGAAGCTTTGGTCATCCAGCCATAACAAGCAGAGACTTCAATTATTGGCTAGGGACATAGCCATCCGGGATATGAGTATGGGTGTGCTCAGTGGTATGGTTGTGTATGAGGAGATTATGTCTGCTGGGACGAAGCATGATGCCGGTTGTCCTATGATTCACTTGCTGGAGATTGGCATATTGGAAGTATGGATACAGTTTGGCACACACTGCGCGTGCAAAGCGCATGATTCCCCAACATATATTTCATGACAAACTAGGGACAGCGTTCTGCCATGTCGTCATCAAAGCCCATATAATAACTTGTGACGACAGTCTTAGCAAGATGGGAACCAAACATGCAGCTCTGGTATCCAGTCCAGTTGGCTACCTCTTTGAGCTTAGAGACATGAAACTTGCAGTAAAATATCTGGTCCGTGTATGGGCAGGCGCTCGCAGTAAGACTATCACGTGTACCTTTGACCAACTGCGAGTTGCCACCAACCTTAAGCGTAATCAGGGGTCATATTAGAAGAGCCTTCTTCGTTATCCGAAATGCAGTTACTCTTCTCACCGCCAGTCGCATTGTTGATCCACTCGACTATGGCCGGGTGAAGGAAGATGACAGTCTGTTGCCCCAAAAATGCATAAGACCCATCTCACCAGAAACCTTGAACCAGTGTGGTTGCCATGGCAAATGCCAAACCAATAGGTGCTCATGCAAGAAACGCCATGTTCCGTGTTATCTTTTGTCACAAGAAGGTGAATGTGAGAATACAAAATGTGAGAATACAAAAAGAAAGCTGACTGATTAATATGAAATGTTTTACCAGTGCTGGTAGGATTGCCCTCTAACCCATGTGTAAAACATATCTAACTTACCGTTCAATGTTAAACTCATGTAAAATGCAAGCTAACAAACCAAATATGACTTAATAATAAAAGTACAGCAGGGTCAGTAGACATTACCCTGTCACCTGTATCTAAGCTGTATTTAGCTTACTGATCAATGTATCCTACTGACCAATTATGCCTTTCTCTAATTTGTGTATGTTAGGTTGGATGGCCACGTCGGGCTATGAATGTCACCCAAATGTAAAACAGAAATGTCATATGCTGTCCAGATGAAAGGTATATGAATTATTAACTTTACATTTGAAAAGAGATACATAGACACTGGCTACAGGTAATATAGGTAATTAAAGTTTCCATTGAGCAACCAGTTATGCATATGATATTAATATCATGGTCGTATTTCAAGTTAGTCACACGTTCTGACAGTTTCATACAGGAGCTCCGTCGTCCTCTGTTACCGTAAGTGGTAAGAGATATTCTGGTTGTAGTGTAAACATTGTATTGCATTGTAAAGATTGTATGATCCCTCCCCTCCCAAAAATGATTGTGTTACTACACTGTCTTATAATGTATTCAATTGTTGCATCACTGGTGCACATTCGCAAATATGCTGAAAATAAAAGTTGTCAAAATCAACACAATGTTCACCTCAGTGTTATTAATTTACCTTTGCTTATTCATCTTGTATTATAAAAGGTTCAGTACTTTAGTGTGTATTAGTGAGGTGATAATATAGCACAATAGTATTCATAAATGGAAGTTTGACTTGATTCCGACAACATGTATGAACACTGTAAAGCAACAAACCAAGTGGCCAAGTTACTTGAATCGAACATTGACCAACACAATTTTAAAATTTCGGCCATCTTTAATTCAATACAACTGTGCTATCCAAGTCCTTACAGTTTTGTGTTGTTGTCCTAATTACAATCATTAACATGAAGACATAGGCAGCAACATTAAGCTTCCATGTGTATAAAATAGCGTAATTTGGACAAAAACAGCATTTTGATTTGCAAGTTGGTTTTCTCTACTAAAGCATCTACCATTAGCAATAAGGTGCTCCTGTTGTACCGCATCATATTTATACGGTTAGGTGACTGACCAATATAGGAGTAAAAGTACTTTTTGATGGTGGCCATTTTGAAAAATGGCCGCCATGCATTGTCACCGCAAAATCCAGACTATCACCTGTGAAAAATTTGGTGGGAGTGGAACATGTAACTGATTTCAGTTGTCAGAAATGTTGCCTCTCTAATTGTAAGCGGGGGTATAGGCCAGAGCCTGGACTAAATGAGTCACCAAGAGGGGAAAACGCTCTCAATGTTCACAAGGCTCGAAATTTTCAGGTGGAGTCTTAGCTTTGTTCATTCAACTGATCATTTTTTAAGATCAGGAATATGTCGCCACTCATAGTGGAATGACATAGGTGCCAAACCTTTCGACTTTTCGAATTAAATGTACACGGACGAACGGACGGACGTACAGACGGACGTACATCTGTACGGGCGGACGTTTGTTTGTTTATTGGTATTTAACGGCCTATCAACATATAATGCCATTTAAGACCGGGCCAACGGGTTCGATCCTGCTGCATTGGGCGGGGATCCCAAAATCAGAACGGAATATTTACATCGAGATAAATATATATCCAGCCCTGAAATTAGAATAACCCGACCTGGTGCCAAGTACATACCACACCAAAGTCACTTGGTCCATTCCACTAAAGTAATACAGGTAGGATTACTCGTATAAGGGTATAACCAGATTTTCAACTCTCAAAGACAAGAATGCCAAAGACGTACCTGAGGGCCAAACCAGGGGGCCGTTTCACTAAACTTCTTATGACTAAAATGTTCGTAAGTGCAAAATTAGGATCGTCTGGAAATTCCAACTGATGGATTTACATTTATTGAGCATAGGCTGCATATGCAGCCTATGCTTAATAAATGTAAATTCAATAATTGTTTACAAGAAAACGTTGTTAATGTGAAAATTACAGACTATCATAAGTTTGCACTTACGAACATTTTAGTCGTACGAAGTTTAGTGAAACGGCCCCCAGGTCTCCAGTCGGGATTCCGCTAAGGATGAACCCCGATCATTAAATTACCCATCGCGTGCTCCCACCAACCACCCACGCGTACGGACGTACGGGTGGACGGACGTACGGAACCTCTAGAGCAACGCAATATGCCCCCTTTCTATCGCATGGGCGGCATAATAAAAATCTCTGTACGAACTTTTTTTCATCGTACGAAGTTTAATGAAACGGGCCCCGGTCTGAAATTGAATAAAAAAGAGTACCACACTATAACTGAACAAAATTCATTTGCGGGCAATCAGAATTAAGTGTGTTGGGCATACCCTTGTCGATTAGAAAGGGCATGGGCATTCCAATCTATGTTTTGAGTCCGGATATTCTAATATGTGGAGGAAAAACGGACACATCTTGGAGAAGTCGACGAGATAACAGCGTTAGGACCTGATTTTAAGGCAACTGCTTTACAGAGTGATACCAACAGCGAATCATTACCAGAACATATTTCAGTGTTTGAGTGTTCCAGTTAAACCTAACTGAAATAAATAAATTGGAATCACTATTAATAAAACATCAGTGGCTAAGCATACAATTGACACTGAGAACAATCCACCTGTCAAACAACGTCCACGACACCATTTTCCTTTGCAGATGAGGAATTCAAAATCAGTTAAAACACTAGAAATGTGCCCTGTGGCACACGAATACCCCCACTGGCAGCCAAAGAAAACGATAGCACATTTGAAAGCACAAAAGTCTGGATGCTCGTGGATTTGTCACAGCATGATAGAGGACCATCAGAGAAATGCATGTGTGAAATATGAAGCAGGTATATGAAAGATAACAGAAATTATAAGAAATATAGCGAGGGATAAGGTTTTGAACGCATTAAGTATGTGAGCTTGACCTTGGGTTTAGCGGGGTCTTGCGTGGATTATAGACTTCTTAATTCAGTTACTAAGAAGGATGCATGTCTGTTGCCAAACTCGACTGACTTCCTGAACTGTTTAGGCAATGCAGCCTATTGTTCTTGCCTTGACATTTAGCCGAATACTATCAAATAGAGGTGGAATAGAGGAGAGGCACTTTCAAGAGAAGTAGCTTAAATTGACTTTTGTCAAAAAGCAACGACCGTGCTGGACCAATTTATCATATCTTCTTGAATATGAATCCAGTTTCGGTCAATCAAATCAGATGGCACAATGCAAGTTTTGGGGTTATTAAGTGCAAAGAGGTAAAATCAGTTCAGAAACGTAGTTTATATCAGTAGTAGGGCTGACATGCACGTGCATAAAATACTCGGAATACGAGTGGTTTTGTATGTATTGTTGATCATTGTTCGGGGGGACATATACGAACGTCGATTTGATGTTGTGTGTATAGGAATGAATGGCCTTTATGTGGAATTTATCGGGGTATGAACTTGGAAAAGTCGCTGGAATACTGGACGAAGGTCGGAAGGCCTCGTCCAGTATTCCCGCGACTTTTCCAAGTTTATATCCCCGATAAATTCAACAAAAAGGCCATTAATTCCTTATAATTCCAGCATTTGAAATAAATTCATCAAGAAAATGTGTTTATTTTTCCGTTTTCTTAAGAATTATTTTAACTGTGCCTCACGGTTACGGAAATTAGTTCGGCGTGGGAGTTTACTGGGATATAAATTTTGGACAGAGACTTGCTACAGGCCAATCAAATGTTATGGAATTGTGTAAATATTTTTGTGCTGGAATTATTGATCCTTATCATTGTACATATCGTGATGTTAAAGATGGTCGCCAAGTATCAACACTTTGTCTTAACTGTCTTCTGATGATTACATGAAATTCAGCATTTACATTGTGTTTATGGACATAGAAATAGAGAATAGTACGTTAGTGCCGTGAATGGGAAAAAATATCTGGCAAGGCTCAGGAAACGGGATGGGCGAGGCTCTGCAGAGCACATCCCGTTTCCGTGCCGCGCCAGATATGTTTTCCCATTCACGGCACTAACCTACTATTCTATTTATCCCGTCAACATCTAGAAATGGCTGTTAAATGCAATCAAAGTACTGAAAGTACTGAACATAGGGTACTACAAGATTAAACTAGATTGATTGATTGATTGATTGATTGATTGTTGGTGTTGCAGTTTCATTAACCCTTAAAGGTACATGCCCACTCACACTCAGTAGGTACAAAATGTTCTTTATATCAGAGACATCATCTGAGACATTTCCTGGCAAAATAATCATTCATGCGCCATTATCCCACGTACTGATTGGCATTATTATACATTTTATATCAGACGTAAATTTACACACTGATATCAGGGGCGATAACCGTGTTTTTTATCTCTGTATTTATTTTATGATGTGCAATGATCATACTTTAAAATCTGTCGAAAATATTATTTTTTCAGGTGACGCATTTCTTTAGCCCGAGTCACCAGAAACACCACCATGCAATCAATTGGACACGGCCTGCGACGCAGCATCATACAAGGGCATATTAATAGAACACTACTTCCCACCTAACCAATGCTATGTATCATGTATGTTACAAAATGTTGTTTTTTTTGCAACGCACCGGCCAAATGTTTCGTATTTACTTATGCACGTACTAAACAGTGCAGTGTATCGAGGAAAGAAATCGTGTTTCCTTAAAATGTTAACGGACATTACTATTTATACTTTGTATTTATTGTTTGATGTGCAATTATCATACTTTATTATCTGTGGAAAATGTTATTTTTTTTAGGTGACGCATTTAATTTGTATAAATAATTAAAAAATATCATGCCTCATTTGCATATGAAAATAGCCTGATACCACCGCGCGTCACTATAAGTAAAATAAATATTACTAAATGATTATATCTGTATATCAGGCACTTGTAACGTTTAGAACTGGTGGAATAGTGACACAGTTATACACTTATTTAATTCCTATAAATGACATTTTGGGCTTACTGAGTGGGCATGTACCTTTAAAGCGCTGGAAAAGTCAATTGTCGTCTGCTGTTTTAAATATTTTTTATATTTTCTCCTCAAAAACATACTGAGACGATTCTACTGCGCTGCCAAAACAGGTTTTTAAAGAGATTAAAATATACAAAATGAGCAGACGGCAATTTTATTTTTCAGCGTTTTAATGGTTAAGGGGTAAACTATTGATATGGCACAACTAGAAGTACAGTATGCACTGCTACAGTATGTACCAAAACATTCAACAAAATTACACATTATGCATAGCAATATCAGAAAGATACGGTAACAATTATACAAGACATCATCAATTCAAGTAGATCTATACAGATTCCAGATATCTATGATCATTATAGATATACAATGTATTGAAAACTGATTGAAGAGCAATAGTTACAAGAATTCCGCCACGGAAGCGGTGTCGCGCCTGACAATGCCTTATCGGTACATCGCCGTGTTTACTTCTGTTTTGTGAATGAAATAGTTGGCCCCGGATCGAGTATATTAAAACATACAAATGACGTCATTGGGGAAACCACTGACACAATTTTCAATTTATGGAAGCCCAAACTTGTTAGAATGTTTTTTGTCGTATTTCAGTACTTGCATTAATATGGGTATTAATATACGCTGGATGTTATACTGTCATTAATTTGTTCCCTGACTATAATTTATCACCTTAAATACTGACTTATTGACCCCCTTCCATGAACGCAGAATTGACACTCATGTTGGCGTGTATTGGCCACCATAGACAACTGTCAATCAGGCCGAATTCGGGAATGTCACTAAAATTCGCTGTAAATCCATCGATAGAATGATGATTAAACATCAGTTAGACCCACACGTGCGAGTTTTGTTTCGCACAGGTGTCGGGTGAGTTTAAAAATAGGCTGTCGGAAGGCCAAACTTGATGTCGTTTGTATGTTAAACGCGTCGCTTGTTTCGGAGAGTATTCGGAGGGGAGTAAACTCTGTTACAAAATTTAGCGATGACCGCACGATTTGTGCCGCAAATGGGGGCAAATCACGCGCAACAAAATAATCCGTTGTTGATATTGTGCAGTGCAAGTAGTTTTTCATAATATTATTTTCAATTAGCGGTTGCGTATGACAGTTAAACGTTGAGTAACACAATGCATTTTGTTGTTATGGTTACTCCAAGATATCACTACGGACCATCGCATCGAGGGGGGGGGGGGGGGGGGGGGGGTGGTGGTGTCTGGGGCGTGGCTAACTGTCGGAGGCGATCCCAATACATAGGTATACCCTATGTAAAAATTGTATTGACTGGATATCAAAAATGTTTCACGGCACGGTGTTTCACGGCACATACGCACTGTGTTGACGGGATAAATACATTTTGGATACCTTTTGAAAACAATTCACCACTGACGCATCCACATGCATCCAAGATGGCCGCCCAATATTCATCCAGACGTGCACTAAATGTAGTGTGTGGAATAACCAACATTGTAACATTATAGCTTTCTCTGTCTGGTGCTATCAATAGCAGGAAATAGTGTGACTTTGCACTGGTGAGATACGATGACTTTAGCCGTATATATAGCCGCCTGTTAGTCTAGCTAGACAGTGTACAATGTGCTCGCTAAACGCTATGCACTCAATAGGGCTGGTTAGAGGGTCGGACCCACGCTGGGATTATGGGCACCTTCTGATTGTCTGGTCATGGGTGCCGACCACGAGATGATTTAGTTTCTAGCAAATACACTATACGATCGAATGATCATGCAATTCAATAAAGTATGTATGCAGTATCACCGTGTTCTTCCAGGAGTCAAGTAAGGCCGGGCCAACAGGAGTGATCACAAGAACGTCACCAAACAAAAAGATAAACTTTCCTGCACTTTGATAGTTATCATTCCTGTTATTAGTGCATTTGTTCTTTATAAAGAAAATGAGTCATATGTAACGTACTTATTATTGCACCATTTCAGATATTCAAAATGGCCGCCAAGTATCGCTTCTTAACATATTCCCTTATTTCAGTATTACTCCAAGGACGTTGGTCAGCCAAATAGTAAACATGTGAATCTTAGGTGAAAATCATTTTCTCAATCTTTTAAAAGTGCAAGGCTGGTGCTCACAACTGTCAGGAATAATCTTTCACTGCATTGTGCGAGGGACAGATTGGGTGTATGCAATGGTAATTTAACAAGAGCTATAGGAGAACAGCATAGCTCGACTACGAGGGTTGTCGATGTACACATAGCTTGACAAACAAGGTGGCTACGGCCTGCATAAAGAATTAACCAAGGTTGACTAAAAACCGTAACCAAGGGAAATTAAGTAAGTAATTCAAGGTTAAATGTAGGTCAATGTCAGATATAGGCCAGGGGTTATTGATGCACATCACTGGGAGATGAAGTTTTCCAAGTATGGTTGCTGTAGGCCCAGGAGTATTCCATATACAAGCTTGACAAAAACCTTAACCAAGGGGAAATAACTAAGTAATCCAATGATAAAAGTAGGTCAAGGTCAAATATAGGTCAGGGATTATTGATGTACATCACTAGGAGATGAAGTTGTCCAAGTATGGTTGGTGTAGGGCCAGGAGTATTCCATCTACAAGCTTGACTAAAAACCTTAACCAAAGAGAATTAACTAAGTAATTCAAGAAGAAATGTAGGTCAAGGTCAAATATAGATCAGGGGTTATTGATGTACATCACTATGAGAAAAGGTTGTCCAAGTATGGTGTCCGTATGCACAATAGTATTCTATGTACAAGCTTGAGTAAAAACCTTAACCAAGGTTGACTAAAAACCTTAACCAAGGGGAATTAACTAAGTAATTCAAGGTTAAATGTAGGTCAAGGTCAAATTTAGGTCAGGGGTTGTTGATGTACATCACTAGGAGATGAAGTTGTCCAAGTATGGTTGGTGTAGAGCCAGGAGTATTCCATCTACAAGCTTGACTAAAAACCTTAACCAAGGGGAATTAAGTAAGTAATTCAAGAGGAAATGTAGGTCAAGGTCAAATATAGATCAGGGGTTATTGATGTACATCCCTATGAGAAAAGGTTGTCCAAGTATGGTGTCTGTATGCACAATAGTATTGCAAGTACAAGCTTGACAAAAAATCTTAACCAAGTTTGAATAAAACCTTAACCAAAGGGAATTAAACTAAGTAATTCAAGAAGAAATGTAGGTCAAGGTCAAATATAGATCAGGGGTTGTTGATGTACATCACTAGGAGATGAAGTTGTCCAAGTATGGTGGGTGTAGGGCCAGAAGTATTCCATATACAAGCTTGACTAAAAACCTTAACCAAGGGGAATTAACTAAGTAATTCAAGAGGAAATGTAGGTCAAGGTCAACTATAGATCAGGGGTTATTGATGTACATCGCTATGAGAAAAGGTTGTCCAAGTATGGTGTCTGTATGCACAATAGTATTCCATGTACAAGCTTGACTAAAAACCTTAACCAAGGTTGAATAAAAACCTTAACCAAGGGGAATTAACTAAGTAATTCCTAGATGAAATGTAGGTCAAGGTCAAATATAGATCAGGGGTTATTGATGTACATCACTAGGAGATGAAGTTGTCCAAGTATGGTGGGTGTAGGGACAGTAGTATTCCATATACAAGGTTGACTAAAAACCTTAACCAAGGCGCGACGGTGACGCCGGGGTGACAAAATAAGCTCTACTTATTCTTCGAATAGTCGAGCTAAAAATGGGTTTCATCCTTACCGGAATCCTGATATCCCTGGTTTGACCCTTGTGTGCATTTTGGTTTTCTTGTACGGTGAAACCTCTCTAAACCGGACACCCTGGGAGGTCCCCAGCCATAGGTCCGAGCCATAGGTATGCTCTGTGAACACGAACACACATTATCACCTGGTATAAACGACCGAGAAACTCATCAAAAATAAGATCACGTGTTTTCTTAGTGTCCGGTATAGAGATGTTCCACTGTAGATGAGAGTTGTACCCATACTTGGAAAAGTTGCGGGAATACTGGACGAGGCCTTCCGGCCTTCGTCCAGTATTCCCGCGACTTTTCCAGTAAGAGTAGTGGCAAATAGTGTGGTCAGTGTGTGATATAATGTATATACTGTTTAATGACTGATCTGGGGCTATACTAGTTACAAAGACACGGGGAATCTTCTTATAGCCCATCTAGGTATATTACATTAATTTGAAAAGGGGGTGGGGTTGGATATTAAATAAAAAAGCAATGTGTATCAGTTATTATATGTATTTTAACTCCATCAAGAGTTACTCCACAGAGGCCAGACAAGCTGGCTTACAGCATCTACCGATATATGGCAATCATATACAGCAGCTGTCAGTATATGGCAGTCATATACAACAGCTATATGACCATCACATACAGGATGACAATATACGACAATCATATACAGCAGACAGCTGATATACAGCAATATCATATACAGCAGGTGCCAGTACATGGCAGTTATATACAACACTTATCAACATATGCCCATCATCTGTATACGACAATGATACACAACGTACTGCAGTTGCCAATACAAGCATTTTGCTGATATACGATAACCATATACTGCAGCTAAATGGCAATCATATGTAGCAGCTATCAATATATGACCATCTCATACAGCTGGGGACAGCATCCTTACGACATTTGCAACAACTGTAGATCCTCAAAATCAAGGTGTATGATCACGTGGTTACAACAACAACAACAACAACAACAACGTCGCCCACTCCAAAGTAAGTATTATTTGATATTTTCCTTAATATTCAACAGATTTTGATGAAATATGGTGCAGCAAACGCGTCTTCAGGAAATGCATTTTGTGGTCCAGGGAGTTTGGCACAGACTTATGTCGTTTTTGCAAAGAATAAATTTCCGTGTCAGACACGGAAATCGATTCTTCGCAAACATGACAACAGTTTGGGCGAAAATGACAGAAAATACAAAGACCACCAAATGCAGATTAACAAGACGTGTTTGATGCGCCATATTTCATCAAAATCCGTTACATAATAAGGACAATATAAAAGAATACATACTTTCAATCGGATGGATTCTGGAAGTTTCAGTACTTGTTGTTGTTAGTACCACGTGATCATACACCTTGATAAGTGTAGGCCCTGATCAGAATGCACATGCTCATCTGGGGCTAAGGTGGTAAATGTTGTCAGGTCGCTTTTGTCAGCCAGCTGCCTGATTGGACCAAGCTCTCAAAAATCTACCTTATCACATGTCCATAATTTAACATTATTGACTGGAGACAGGTAATATATATTCTATGATGGTTTCAAATATTGGCAAAGATCGTGGAGGCAATGTGCAATTATATGCCAGCAATTATTTCACATTGTCTCCGACATTCTTGCCAATTTTCCAAATAATTTAATGAAAATGTGTAAGATTTTGTAAATCAGTATCAGCGAAAAGGTAGATAATATTAGAGCCTGGCCTGTATGTGTACACCAATAAATGTGGCAGATATACAGTGAAACCTCTCTAAACCAGACACCCTGGGAGGTCCCCAGGGTGTCCAGCTTAGAGAGATTTCACTGTAAATCAGGCATTTGATCATTCCGAGCCGTAGTTGTTTGCTATGCGATCACGAACAGACATTATCACCGGAGATAAATGACCAATAAACTCATTAACCCTTAGAAGGCGGGAACCGAAAACTGTCATCTGCTGTTGTAACTTATTTTGTATTTTCTCTAAATAAAAACATGGTTTGGCAGCATTTTAGAATCATTTCCATTGGAAATGATTCTAAAGTGCTGCCAAACCAAGTTTTTGATGAAAAAAATGGAAATTAAAAAATATTCAGTAGACGACACAAATTAATTCAGCATTGTAAGGGTTAAACATAAGATCACAGAAAGATCACATGTGTTTTTGGTGTCCAGTTTAGAGAGGTTTCACTGTACACAAATACATGGATGTAGCAGATAGATGGCAATGAATGGACGGCCATGTATACATGTGGCACACTGGCAGAGCGGTGTATGTTTACAACCAGCATAACCCGCAGGCTGAAGTAACTGACCAAGGTGTATAAACACATTAAATATACATA
This sequence comes from Conchocele bisecta, assembly GCA_029237695.1. NCBI lineage: Eukaryota > Metazoa > Mollusca > Bivalvia > Lucinida > Thyasiridae > Conchocele > Conchocele bisecta. The sequence continues at coordinate 200,849,826 of CM055265.1, read as the reverse complement.
AGAGCATCAATAAGTGAAAATGAAAACTAAAAACAATTCTTTACTCCCTCCTATAACACATTAACCCTTAGACCGCGACACACAACAATTGTTGTCTGCTGTTGCTTTTATATCCTGCCTTATTTCTCAATAAAAACATGTTTTGACAGCACTTCAGAATCATTTCCAATTGAAGTGCTGTCACAGCATGTTGTAAATTATTCTAAAGTGCTGTCAAAATGATGAAATGATAAAAATGGAAAATAGAAAATAAACAGCAGACAACAACAAGAGCTGTAGGAGAACAGCATAGCTCGACTACGAGGGTTGTCGATGTACACATAGCTTGACAAAGAAGGTGGCTGCGGCCTGCATAAAAACCTTAACCAAAGTTGACTAAAAACATTAACCAAGGGAAACTAGAAATGTGGCCTGTCGGCACACGAATACCCCTATTGGCAGCCAAAGAAAACGAGGCATTTTTGATTATAAGCCATTTAGCCGAGCGTTTAGGTTTCAAACGCATCAAGTCTGTGACCTTGACCCTGGCCATAGTGTGATAATCCATGCATCGGTGTAGAAGATATAGAGCGGAAGGGAATTTCAATAGGTTTGACCTTTGACCTTCAACTATGACCTTGACCTTGGACGTAGGTGCGTGGTTATTGATTGAGACACACCTTCTCATCCTGAGAAACATTTGTGCCAAGGCATTTGATAATCCATGCATCGGTGTAGAAGATATAGAGCGGAAGGGAATTTCAATAGGTTTGACCTTTGACCTTCAACTGTGACCTTGGACGTAGGTGCGTGGTTAGCAATTTGATAATCCATGCATCAGTGTAGAAGATATAGAGCGGAAGGGAATTTCAATAGGTTTGACCTTTGACCTTCAACAGTGACCTTGACCTTGGACATAGGTGCGTGGTTATTGATCGCGACACACCTTCTCATCGTGAGAAACATTTGTGCCAAGCAATTTGGGAATTTCAATATTTTTTACCTTTGACCTTCAACTGTGACCTTGACCTTGGATGTAGGTGCGTGGTTATTGATCGCGATACACCTTCTCATCCTGAGAAACATTTGTGCCAAGGCATTTGATAATCCATGCATCGGTGTAGAAGATATAGAGCGGAAGGGAATTTCAATAGGTTTGACCTTTGACCTTCAACTGTGACCTTGACCTTGGACGTAGGTGCATGGTTATTGATCGCGACACACCTTCTCATCATGAGAAACATTTGTGCCAAGCCATTTGATAATCCATGCATCGGTGTAGAAGATATAGAGCGGAAGGGAATTTCAATAGGTTTGACCTTTGACCTTCAACAGTGACCTTGACCTTGGACGTAGGTGCGTGGTTTTCCAAGTATGGTTGCTGTAGGCCCAGGAGTATTCCATATACAAGCTTGAGTAAAAAAACGTAACCAAGGGGAGATAACTAAGTAATCCAAGGATAAAAGTAGGTCAAGGTCAAATATAGGTCAGGGATTATTGATGTACATCACTAGGAGATGAAGTTGTCCAAGTATGGTTGATGTAGGCCCAGAAGTATTCCATATACAAGCTTGACTATAAACATTAACCAAGTAATTCAAGGTTAAATGTAGGTGAAGGTAAAATAAAGGTCAGGGGTTATTGATGTACATCCCTATGAGAAAAAGTTATCCAAGTATGGTGTCTGTATGCACAATAGTATTCCATCTAGAAGCTTGACTAAAAACCTTAACCAAGGTTGAGTAAAAACCTTAACCAAGGGGAATTAAGTAAGTAATTTAAGGTTAAATGTAGGTTAAGGTCAAATATAGGTCAGGGGTTGTTGATGTACATCACTAGGAAATGAAGTTGTGCAAGTATGGTTGGTGTAGGGCCATGAGTATTCCATCTACAAGCTTGACTAAAAACCTTAACCAAAGAGAATTAAGTAAGTAATTCAAGAGGAAATGTAGGTCAAGGTCAAATATAGATCAGGGGTTATTGATGTACATCACTATGAGAAAAGGTTGTCCAATTATGGTGTCTGTATGCACAATAGTATTCCATGTACAAGCTTGAGTAAAAAGCTTAACCAAGGTCGAGTAAAAACGTTAACCAAGGGGAATTAAGTAAGGAATTCAAGGTTAAATGTAGGTCAAGGTCAAATATAGGTCAGGGATTGGTGATGCACATCACTAGGAGATGAAGTTGTCCAAGTATGGTTGGTGTAGGGCCAGGAGTATTCCATCTACAAGCTTGACTAAAAACGTTAACCAAGGGGAATTAAGTAATTCAAGAGGAAATGTAGGTCAAGGTCAAATATAGATCAGGGGTTGTTGATGTACATCACTAGGAGATGAAGTTGTGCAAGTATGGTGGGTGTAGGGCCAGTAGTATTCCATATAGAAGGTTGACTAAAAACCTTAACCAAAAGGAATTAAGTAAGTAATTGAAGAGGAAATGTAGGTCAAGGTCAAATATAGATCAGGGGTTATTGATGTACATACCTATGAGAAAAGGTTGTCGAAGTATGGTGTCTGTTTGCACAATAGTATTCAATGTAAAAGCTTGAAAAAAAACCTTAAACAAGGTTGACTAAAAACCTTAACCAAGGGGAATTAAGTAAGTAATTCAAGAGGAAACGTAGGTCAAGGTCAAATTTAGATCAGTGGTTATTGATGTGCATCACTAGGAGATGAAGTTGTCCAAGTATGGTGGGTGTAGGGCCAGTAGTATTGCATATACAAACTTGACTAAAAACCTTAACCAAGGTTGACTAAAAACCTTAACCAAGGGGAATTAACCAAGTAATTCAAGAGGAAATGTAGGTCAAGGTCAAATATAGATCAGGGGTTATTGATGTACATCACTAGGAGATGAAGTTGTCCAAGTATGGTGGGTGTAGGGCCAGTAGTATTCCATATACAAGCTTGACTAAAAACCTTAACCAAGGCGTGACGGTGACGCCGACACCGACGCCGACGCCGGGGTGACAACATAAGCTCTACTTATTCTTCGAATAGTCGAGCTAAAAAATTAAGATAGCGGTGTAAGGGTTAATGTGTTATAGGATGGAGTAAAGAATTTTGTTTTGCTTATTTTTTTTCACTTAGTGATGCTTTTTAGGTATATTTAAAGTATTTATACACCTTAGTCCGTTACTTAAACCTGTGGCATAGCCCCACTCGCCTCATCTGTTGCTGTGTCTTGTCTTTGTCATTTGCTACCTGCCACAGGAAAATGGGGCTTACTTACTTAGTTGTTTGCCAGAGTAGCTCCTGATCAGTTTTGTTTGTTTGTTTGTTTGTTTGTTTATTGGTGTGTAATTCCAGCACAAAAATATTTACCGGTACACAATTCCCTAACATTTGATTGGCCCGTAGCAAGTCATTGTCCAACATTTATATCCCAGTAAACTCCCACGCCGAACTACTTTCCGTAAGCGTGAGGTGCAGTTAAAATAATTCTTAAGAAAACGGAAAATAAACACATTTTCTTGATCAATTTATTTCAAATGCTGGAATTATAAGGAATGAATGACCTTTTTGTTGAATTTATCGGAGATATAAACTTGGAAAAGTCGCGGGAATACTGGACGAGGCCTTCCGGCCTTCGTCCAGTATTCCCGCAACTTTTCCAAGTTTATACCCCGATAAATTCCACAAAAAGGCCATACATTCTTATAGTAATGGCCTATCAACAGCTAAGGTCATTTAAGGCAGGGTCAATGGGTTCAATCCCACACCTGCTGCATTGGGGGGGAAACCGATTTACATCGAAAACAAAATATATTCAGTATTGAAATTAGAATAACCTGACCAGTAGCCTATTTCACCAACATTGCAAAGTATACTTATCTAGCAAAGTATACTTTGAGGGAGAAATTTTCAATTTAAGGATAAATTTATTAATTTTTATTATACTGAATTTATTACATTATCACAGCCATGTTGTGTAATAAATTCAGTATAATAAGTCTGCATACTTTTAAACATCAACTATATGCAGTGGTTAGTTCTATATGAATAATGCATTTCAGGAAAAATAAATGATTACTCTCTCAAAGTATACGTTGCTAGATAAGTATACTTTGCAATGTCTGTGAAATAGGCCACAGGTGTCAATGTCCATACCACACCAAAGAGCTGAACATTTCCCAATGTGCTGAGAAGCCGTCAGCAACTCCTGCAGCCGAATATACATCCAATAAATTTATCAGCCAGCAGTGGGAAATTTTCCCCAACTCAAATGTGAAAAGTGTAGGTCCTGATACGTAGGCTGATCTGGGGCAAGACTCGATGAGCCTTCTTTTTCCATCGTCACTTTAGTCTCCTCGCTGTTATTTGACAGAATGAATGCACAATGAACAGTATATATACTGGTTGCAAATATGATTTCCTATTTGACAGCTTAAACTAAAATTAAACTAAATGAATACATGAAATAAACAAGAAACTGACATGGCCAGCCATCGGACATACCGAGTCAGTAAAGCAGCACTTATACTACTTCAAATTTATCCAAAGATGAAGATAATAAAATTTCAGTTTAATTTGTTTGTTTTGTTTGTTTATTACTGTTTAACGGCCTATCAACAGCTAAGGTCATGTAAGGCCGGGCCGGGTAAACATTTTAACCTGCTGCATTGGGGGGAATATCCCAAAATCAGAACGGAATATTTACATCGAGAACAAATATATTCAGCCCTTAAATTAGAATAACCTGACCTGGTGCCAGGTCTATACCACACCAGTCACTTGGCCCCTTCCCCTAAAATAGGAATACGAATAATCGTAAGCCAGTTAGTGTACACATCACACATATTATATGGTATATAATACCAATACAAATAGAATATTGTGAAGTTTGAAACTACTATATAGTAGATCTACTTGCTTCATGTTTTAATGACTTCAGATACAAAAGTTATAGCTATTTGGATTTGGTTCCCGTTTTGTTGGGACACCCTGTAACATTATAAGCTATAGCTCAACCACTCGGTACCAAACTGGATATGCGTCTAATGTTCACAGAAAGCGTAACTGGATGAACCCCCCCACCCCCACCACCCAGAAATTTAATTTATGCCACAGCATGGAGACACACACACCCTTTCAACCTGAAGACCATAAAGCCAAATTTGGAAACAGTGTAGATCCAGATGAGACGGCTCGTAACGAGCCGTCTCATCAGGATCTGCACTGTGTCCAGTAATTTTGACATTTCTTTCAAGGACTACCCATTCTTGATAAATGGATTAGTCCACATTTAGTACAGAAGAGCCCAGGTCAGGTATATAAGGGTGAATGGGTTGATAATAAATAGCATGACATGAAGCATATCCTCTTGCCAAGCATACTGGACATACAGCCAATGACCTTGACCTTGATGTAGGTAACTGGGACGAAGGAACGACACCCGTTATATACACACATAGCTGCCAAATAGCATACACAGCTTCTGTTTATAAAACCCGATTTCCCATGCACAAAATCAGGAAGTTTAATTGGCTATGTTTTGGCCAATCAAAGTACCTGAATTTTAGTACAAATTCTGTAACATTCTCAGTTTTATAATCATGAGCCCACTAAAATTATTACTAAAGTTATTGCACAGAAATGGAGGTAAAACACATTTGCTAAAACACACATCTATTGTCTGTTTCAAGAAAGCAGCCCAAATTTGACGGCTATATAAACAATGCAAAAACAATATTTTATTGATAATATGTTAAATTTTCATCAAAATTTAAGAATGAACCTTCTTTTTATTTTGTGAAATTTGGTCCCAATATTTATTTTATTACAAAACAATTTCCCCATGTTAAATCCTAATTTCTGAAATAGTGGACCTATTTTCAATCAACATTTAACTTTTGTTTTCTTAGATCAAATTTCCCTCTTTTTTTTTCTCCTCCCACAGCTCCTACACCTCTTTCGTCTCCCATGTTAAATTCCCATAGGCAAATCAATTTTTTCGTAATAAAATCAATATTGGACCAAATTTCATGAAATCAAAAGAAATATCATTCTTATATTTTGATCAAATTTAGTACTATCGAAAAAACTATTGTTTTTGTATTGTTTATGTAGCTGTAAAATGTGGGCAGATTTCGTGAAACAGACAGTAAGTGAAGTAACCTAGACCTTGGTATTAGGACAACGGGTGCATATGCAACATAGCATCATGCGTAGATACAAACTAATAGAAACAATATTGAAATCCATAATCGGGATCAACAGTTATCGGACACGACTAGTTGAAACGACCAAGGTGAACATAGCACATAGCAACTACATGTACATGTAACTGGGGTGTCGTGACCTTGTTTGTTTGTTTGTTTGTTTATTAGTGTTTAACGGCCTATCAACAGCTAAGGTCATGTAAGGCCAGGCAAACGGGTTCGATCCCATTTTAACCTGCTGCATTGGGGGGAAAATTCCTAAATCAGAACGGAATATTTACATCAAGAACAAATATATTTAGCCCTGAAATTAGAATAACCCGACCTGGTGCCAGGTCCATACCACACCAAGTCACTTGGCCCCTTCCCCTAAAAGAGGATTACGAATATCGTAATATTCACATAAGGGGTATAACCAGATTCAACTGTCACATACAAAATGCCAAAGACGTATGTGAGGGAAAAACCAGGTCTCCAGTCGGGATTCCGGTAAGGATGAACCCCGATCGTTAAATTACCCATCGCGTGCTCCCACCTGCCACCCACTGTCGTGACCTTGACCTTAAAATATGGTGTGCATGTAACAGTATCCTGCTTAGACACACATATGAGACATGCCATGGGATTTTGTACCTTCGGACATCTGCATAATTTCATGAAATACGTTTAAAATTTACAATATTTTCCGTAAATGGCGTAAAAAGTTGACAATATTTTCAGAGTACATGCGGAATTTATATTAAAATATTGTCAACTTTTGACGCCATTTACGGAAAATATTGTAAATTTCATAAATCATATACAGAATCATGTCTAGACATATATTGTTGTGAAATATTATTGAATTCCATCAAGTAGTGCAAACACAGTCTGATCAGTCTGATCGGGATCAGGGGGCTGTTTCACTAAACTTTGTACAACTAAAATGTTCGTAAGTGCAAAATTATGATAGTAAAAATTATCATAGTCTGTAATCACAATAACAATGTTTTCTTGTGAACAATTATTGGATTTACATTTAAATCCATCAATTGAAATTTCCAGACGATCCTAAATTTGCACTTACGAACATACAAAGTTTAGTGAAATGGGCCCCTGTATTGTTCTGCATTCCATCAATGAATAACCTTGCTGGAGTGACCATGACCTTACACATAGGTACTCAGGGTATACAGAATCATGTCTAGACATATATTGTTGTGAAATATTATTGAATTCCATCAAGGAGTGCAAACGAGATGGAAGGTTCGCAAATGTACGTGTACATGGACGATCGCTGTATCACCCACCACCTGCCTCTGGGCAGTGGATAATAAATATATTGTACTGTTTAAATTGAGGAAACCGTACAGGAGTTAGCCCCCTTGTTTTTACTGATACCGATACATTCCTTTGACGATACATACTTTTTCTCATGGGATTTTTCTTTCTTATTTCTCATCAAAAGTTTAATTATGTTATTACCACTCATATGAACCGTTTCGCCAATTAATTTAATTTAAAATAACGGTTTAACGGCCTATCAACAGCTATGGTCATTTAAGGCCGGACCAAAGGGTTCAATCCAGAATTTAACCTACTGCATTGGGGGGTGGGGGTCTAAAAATCAGAACGGAATAATTACATCAAAATAAATAGAAATTCAGCCCTGCCGAGACGGTTCGAATGAGTGGTGACAACATATACATTCATTGAGAAATAAAGAAAATAGAAAAAAACGTAATATTCTGTTGCACACATTCATATAGACTTACCAAGCCTTACCAAGATTTGTGTCCCAGACAAGACGGGATTGGTACATGATAAATAACAAACTGTACTGGTTAATTTGGTGGTCAGCCAGTAAAGTTATGCACAGTTAGTCAATCTTGAAATGTAGTGATACATTGTACCTTACATTTACTAATCATCAATACCATGAACTGTTTCAAGATGTGTTCTCTTATTTGTGGCTGTGACAGGAGAAATGGGGCTTATGGGAAGAATGTAACGCCTGATCAAATAGCGCACTCCGGTAGCCCGATAACGATCTATACTGTTGGTTACAAGCAGGATGGGTATTTCATTGATGGATTTGCGAACAGTGCAGATCTTGATCAGACTGTACGGATGCACAGTCTGATCTGGATCTACACTGGTCACAAAACCAGTAAGGCCTTTTTCTCCAGTTCAGCCATATTGTTTACGCATGCAGTACTGTACAGATTATCACAGACTAGTTATCACATTATACCCCACCCACGTGTTACTATCACATATCATTTAATTCTCCTGTATGGTTGGGGTCACGACGACTTCAGTGTTTCTTGAAGGTTAATTTCCTTCAGTGATCAGCATACATAATCTGGCAAAACACGTAGAATATTAGAGATAAGAGATATGTGACACGCCAAGCGAAAATCTGCCTTATCGGAAAAAATGAAGTAACGAGTTATGATGTTACAAAGATGGCGTAATTTTGACAAAGCAGACGTCACATTTAGCGTCATTGTCGTGTCTATGTATATGCATTAAACGGGCGTTTTCGGGAAATACATTTAAGTAGACATTACATAAAATTTAAACATGGCGGTTTAGTTTTTATTTATTTCTATAAATACGCATGTTTACGTTGTTCTTTTATTTTACTTCGAAGAAAGCAGGTACTACAGTAAATGTTAAATCAACGTCGCTGCGACAACGTGATGTCAGATGGGTATCTTTGTTGGTCTAGAAAGATGGTTTATTAGTTGAATACACCATTGGTTTATATATCATATTGTTCGAGAGAGATCATATTTTCTAAATATGTTGAAAACTCAATTTCGCATTTTTGACCCAAAAATGAGGTTTTTGCTTGGCGAGTCACATCATTTGATATACATGCGTAAGGTGAATCATGCGTAAGATCGAGATGTTACGACTTGTATACATGTAATACAAAACTATTTTGAATCACCTATACTCTATAACAAAAGCCCTGTATGGACAAATGCATCATGTACGAGACAAGCCATGTGATTTTGTGCAATTTTTTATGAAAAACATTTTAAATACAGAAACGGTTTAAATATATGTCATGAAAAATCGCACATGTTCTTAGGTACACAAGAATTCCGCGGAATCATATGTCACGCCTTGTTCCGCCTTAACCTTGACCCTGGGGCCCCGAGAATAGTCCTATATTCATCTACATATCCTAGTAAAGGTATGTTTGTTTATTTGTTTATTAGTGTTTAACGGCCTATCAACAGCTAAGGTCATGTAAGGCCGGGCAAACGGGTTCAATCCCATTTTAACCTGCTGCATTGGGGGGAAAATCCCCAAATTAGAACGGAATATTTACATCGAGAACAAATATATTCAGCCCTGAAATTAGAATAACCTGACCTGGTGCCAGGTCCATACCACACCAAGTCACTTGGCCCCTTCCCCTAAAATAGGATTACGAATATCGTAATACTCACATAAGGGGTATAACCAGATTCAACTGTCACATACAAAATGCCAAAGACGTATGTGAGGGCCAAACCAGTAGCCGATTTCACTAACATTGCAAAGTATACTTTACTAGCAAAGTATACTTTGAGGGAGTAATCATTTATTTTTCATGAAATGCATTATTTCATATAGAACTAACAAATGCATATATTTCATGATTAAAAGTATGCAGAATTATTATACTGAATTTATTACATTATCACAGCCATTTTCCAAAATGGCTGTGATAATGTAATAAATTCATTATAATAAAAATTAATAAATTTATCCTAAAATTGAAAATTTCTCCCTCAAAGTAGACTTTGCTAGTAAAGTATACTTTGCAATGTTGGTGAAATAGGCTACAGGTCTCCAGTCGGGATTCCGGTAAGGATGAACCCTGATCGTTAAATTACCCATCACATGCTCCCACCTGCCACCCACTAGTAAAGGTATATAAAAAGTTTGATGACTGTAGCTGTTGAAGTAATGACCTTAACACGAAAACTTAACATTGAATGATGACGCCGCCGCCTCCGCCGCCGACTCCTGAAAAGCAAAACCTATGTCTCGCTTTCCGCTTTTGCAGGCGAGACAAAAATCACATGGCGCGTCTCATATTGTTACATGTACTATGATGGTAAGGCGTAAACTATGACTGGACCACATAACTTCAGTAATTTCATACTCCGGACGGTTTCAGGATATTGGTTGATTTATTTACTGTAGGTGTAAAACAATAACAAAATACACAACAACCATACTAAATTAAAACAGGGAAACAACATACATGTGTATACATGTATAAACAAAATGCCCCCAGTAACAGAAAACAGCAACAGTCGGTGTACACAGGCCACCCACGCACATTGTTGGCTATTAAAGCTGATCACGAACAACAATCGTCAGTAACTCGAGCAGCCGCTTTAACCGTTACAATGCAGAATTAAATGTGTCGTCTGCTCGTGATTTTTAATTGTCCATTTTCCTCATCAAAAACATGGTTTGACAACACTTTATAATCATTTCCATTGGAAATGATTATAAAGTGTTGTCAAACCATGTTTTTATTGAGAAAGAAGACAAAATATAAAGTAACAGACGACAATTTTCATTTCCCGCATTCTAAGGGTTAAGTGTGTGGAGTCACAAGACCAGTGCATGTTACCATGGAGACAGAGCCAGACCAATCTGGGCTACCTGTACATGTTGCAACTTATACATGAATAAATAGGAGATAATAAAACATACACACGATTGTATGGGCAATATTAATAGAAAATAGAAAAGAATTTCCAGGTTTTATATTTTTAGTTGGCGTAAATCTCTGCAAATATATAAGGCAATAAAAAAGAACTTTGGTTCTCAGACACGGATTTTGCGGAATGCGATGTGGGAGGGCGGACTTTTTGAATAAATTTTTTTGTTTGCAAAGTTTGTCTCCATATCACACCATAGTCATTTGGCTCCTTCCCCTAAAAGGATGAATCATTAAATTACCCATCACATGCTCAATGTTTTACATCATTTTCTATTTGTGAATATGCCTATACAACACATGCAGGGCCAATATAACATTAATCACTAGTAGTACTACTGAACACAATGTACTATAAATGCAAATGATAATGAAATGCAGGTTTGTTTCCTCTAAAACTAAAATGATATATTTATTATGCATTATACACCAACATGAATATATTTAAATGAGTCAGCACATAAAATACACCAACATCACATGATCCCAAGCACAAGACAAATGCACCTTTAACCCTTAGAATGCGGGAACCGAATATTGTCGTCTGCTGTTGTTCAAATTTTGTCTTTTCTCTCAGTAAAAGCATGGTTTAGCAGCATTTTAGAATCATTTCCAATGGAAATGATTCTAAAGTGCTGTCAAACGATATTTTTCATGAGAAAAACAGAAAATAAAACAAACAGCAGACGACAAAAATTAATTAACCATTGTAAGGGTTAACTCAACTTTTGTTGTAACATTTCGGTTAAGATAAAATCAATAAGAATATGGTCCCCACTAGTGACAATGTAAGATCTAACCCTTATAACGCAAATTAAATTTTGTCGTCTGCTGTTTATTTTTTAGTTTCCGTTTTCATCAACACAAACATGATTTTGCAGCACTTTATAATCATTTCCAATGAAAATGATTCTTAAGTACTGCCAAACCATGTTTTTATTTAGAATAGACAAAATATGAAACAACAGCAGACAACAATTTTTGTTTCCTGCATTCTAAGGTTAAACATGTAATACGAAACAATACATGGATTGGAATGATAACATCACAGAATCTGAGATGGCAGGGAGGAAATGGTCAACCATGATACTTGTATCCAGGTATGGCTCCTATAATGATTGCCCGGTTCTAATTTGGACAACTTCACATATGGTACCATTGTATTGACACAATGAGTACCACACTTCAGCTGTAGCCTATTTCACCAACATGGCAAAGTATACTTATCTAGCAAAGTATACTTTGAGGGGAACATTTTCAATTTAAGGATAAATTTATTAATTTTTAATACACTGAATTTATTACACTATCACAGGCTGTGATAATGTAACAAATTCAGTTTAATAATTCTGCATACTTTTATGATCAATTTATTATTTTTTATTATACTGAATTTATTACATTATCACAGCCAATTTGGCTGTGATAATGTAACAAATTCAGTATAACAATTCTGCATACTTTTAATCATAAAATATATGCAGTCATTAGTTCTAGATGAAATAATGCATTTCGGGGAAAATAAATGATTACTCCCTCAAAGTATACTTTGCTAGATAAGTAGACTTTGCAATTTTGATGAAATCGGCTACTGGATTGCAGTACAAAGTTCACCATTTCACATACACAATGTATATGGACAAGACCTCGAGACATGAATGTACATTGAGAACAACTGTTAAACAAGCTGCCCCATCGCAACTTTGGATTCTATCAAACTTAACAGGACAACCTGTGTCAACATATTTATATCGAATTAGCATTGAAATTTACACCTTTTATTGCAATTTCGGGTAAACAGTGCCAATTTTCATCTCTGTTTTCAAAAGTTGCGATAGGGTAGATTTTTTCGCACAGTCGACTTTATGATGCAATGACTAATGAGTGAAGGGTGTGACAATGATATGTTTTTATATGTACAATACGAGATCACAGTGTGGAGTTGGAACAGGAATGGTTCGCAAATGCCATCAGCCCCATTTCTCCAGTCACAGTCACATAATACACACACCTTTTGAACCCAATGGTTGGCCAGTATGAAGATAAATGGGTCGCCGGCTGAAAAAAGATGCCTTATGACATTTCCAACAACTGTAGATGGTGCTTCCCTTGCATGGTCCATCAGTAGGATTAAGCCATTTAAAATTGATTTAATATTTATTATCATCCCCGCCTATCCCTGAAGATAATGCCAGATTAATCTTTTATATATTTATTTGAAGAAAACTCATTCATTTTTTTATCACTAATTACAACAAATTTTAATAAAAAATAAGTCTCCCACCTGCCTTTCCCAAAATTCAATGATATTCAATAAATTGCCTCAGCTTGCTGATGGTAGCATGCGATTGAATGGCGAACAGCATAAGGCCGGACAAGTCCAGTTAATCTGTAGCATATTTCACCAACATTGCAAAGTATACTTTTCTAGCAAAGTATACTTTGAAGGAGAAATTTTAAATTTTATGATAAATTTATTAATTTTATTATACTGAATTTATTACATTATCACAGCTATTTTGGCTGTGATAATGTAATAAATTCAGTATAATAATTCTGCATACTTTTAATCATCAATTATATATGCAGTTGTTAGTTCTATATGAAATAATGCATTTCAGGAAAAATAAATTATTACTCCCTCAAAGTATACTTTGCAATGTTGATGAAATAGGCTACTGGTGCTATGCTGGTAGACACATCGTCAGGTACCTTTTCTCAGACAGTGGCCAATTTGTCATGCTTCCAATACTGGACCTGTGATTATAAAACTTTCTGAGGGCAGGCTTGGTTCTTGTAATAAAAAACTAAGAAGTTTCATTGGCCGAGACTGAGCCCAGCTCAGCCTCTGCTAATTGAACTGCCTGCTTTCAAGTACAAATTTCGAAAATGTGCTCGGAAACTTTTATAGTAACAGGCTCTCAGCCTCTGCTAATTGAACTGCCTGCTTTCAAGTACAAATTTCGAAAATGTGCTCGGAAACTTTTATAGTAACAGGCTCTGGTCTTGACTGGAAGAGTAGAACTGGTCTGTGACCTTTAGATGACCTTTATGTGTGTGGCCTTTAGATGACCTTTATGTGTATTGTCACATGGTTTGGGCCCCAATTATTGTCAATCACTGAGACATTGGTCACATGACCTGTGCCTTACTCTGTTTCATAACCGTGATTGGGTCAAAGTCGCTGTCAATCACTGAGATGTTGGTCATGTGATCTGGGCCTTGGTCTGTTTCTGGACGTGGATCATTTGACATGCGCCTGGCTCTGTTTCTGTAACTGTGATTGGGTCAAGGTCGCTGTCAATCACCGAGACATTGGTCATGTGACCTGTGCCTTGCTCTGTTTCTGTAACTGTGATTGGGTCAAGGTCGCTGTCAATCACCGAGACATTGGTCATGTGACCTGTGCCTTGCTCTGTTTCTGTAACTGTGATTGGGTCAAGGTCGCTGTCAATCACCGAGATATTGGTCATGTGGACCTGTGCCTTGCTCTGTTTCTGTAACTGTGATTGAGTCAAGGTTGCTGTCAATCACCGAGACATTGGTCATGTGACCTGTGCCTTGCTCTGTTTCTGTAACTGTGATTGGGTCAAGGTCGCTGTCAATTATGGAGACATTGGTCATGTGACCTGGACCTTGGTCTGTTTCTGTAGCTGTGCTGCGGAGATGATGGGAACATGGGTTGAACTGGCTGTGGGACTTTTGGAGCGTGACCGGTGGCGGCGGCGACGTGTGGGGGTCGTCGGCACGGTAACATCCTGCAAGGAGATACAGATTACATGAGGAATGTGTCGGGAGCACGGACAATCTATTGACTACATATACACATCATTGTAAATACAGGACACCTTTCCAATTTAGCGAGACATCTGTTTGTCCACTCTGAATGTGATAATAATTGCAATGTAAAGACATATGATATATATATATGATTTTGTACCGTTAGCAGATGGGCGATTTTCATGAAAAATATTTACAGAAACTGGGATCTTTTCTATAAACGGCGTTGAAAGTTGAAAATTTTCATAGCAAATGCGAAATTTTGCTACAATTTTGTTTCATCAACTTAGAGATCATTCACAGAAAATATCGTAATTTTCGTAAATAGTTTTCATGCTATAACGCACATCTTTATAGGTACAAAATCACATGGTTTGTCACATATGTCATATGGTATTCAAATTTCTGAGTCAAATAAAGATGTATAAATAGCTTGCTATTCGATTTACCAGGTAATGAATGAAATGAGCAAGAAAAACATTTTTTTTTCATTAACTGATTCAGAAGGAAACATGTTTATCATTTATGTCAGCAGAGTGCTGTGATTCAGTAATAAGTCAATTAATGCCAATGGAAATGATTCTAAAGTGCTGCCAAACTAGGCTTTTTTCTTGAGAAAAAAAATAAAAAAATTTAACAGCAGACAACAATTTTCGTTTCCTGTATTCAAAGGGTTAATTTCAGCAAATGTTGCTGTGACAGCTGATCAGAAGCTGCACTGTTCCGCCATTCAGTTAGTGAAACATTCCTAACAAACAATATATATACTTATCAGAACTGATGAGGAGTTAACCCTCACTACGCTGTAGACGGAAATTGTCGTCTGCTGTTTTTCATTTTTGCCTTAATTTTTAACAAAAAAACCTGTTTTGGCAGCACACGAGAATCGCTGTCAAAACAAGTTTTTGTTGAGAAATATTAAAAATAAAACATTTCCAGCAGACGACAAATTTAACTCAGCATAGTAAGGGTTAAACAGGCCTCAAATGCCATAATCCCCATTTTTCCAGTCACAGCCAAAAAGTGGCTAATTGTGACTGTGACAGGAGAAATTGGGCCTATGGTATTTGTGACCCACCAGTGTAGCTCCTGATCAAACAACACACTCATGCAACATGTTTTGCTTTTTAGAAGCATGACGGGTGTTTCATTCAAGTTGATGGAATGGCGAACAGTGCAGATCCTGATCAGACTGTGCGGATGCACAGGCTGATCTGGATCTACACTGGTCACAAAACCTATAAGACCCATTTCTCCAGTCACATCCACAGTTATGTAATAAACAGCAATACAGCCACACCTATAGCGACAGTCTACAAACCTGCAATTAAATATGCATATTAAACTCTGCAAAAATGAAGCCATTCCAATACAAACCAATAACTATAGTTCAGTCAGTACATTTGTTAGTACATTTTCAGTATTAAATGTTCTATTAACTTTTTGGATGCTAGCGGCGAAAATATCCGCCAAACAAATCAGGACTATATGTTTTATTTCTCTCTGTAAATATGTTTTTGAATTTCATTAGAATTGAGTCCTCAGGACTCAATATTAATGAAATTCCAAGACATATTCATGATATTTACAAGGAGAAATAAAAGAAAATATGATGAATTTTTGTCCGCTAGTTTTTAACTATGTATAGCCCACAAGTTTCCCAGCATGCAAATAGTTAATCAATGTTAGTTTTTGTCATCCTCATGCCATCTGATAATTCAACCCTTAGAATGTGGGAAACAATTTAATATTTTGTCTGCCGTATTCTCAATAACAAGACAATTGCTGAGGAGTGTCTCACCCACTAAACGAGGCGATCACCATGAAGGTCAAGGTCACAATATGAGGAAGTTAAACATTATTGATACGAAGGTTACGGTCACCAAAGTCACACAAATGACACTGGGTGGATAGCCATCAAAGTGAGCAAGGAAGCTATTGGTGAAGTTTGGTAATGATCCAACTAACAGATCAAGAGATATTCAACATTTAGACGTACCGGTACATCAACATTTAAGGTCACCAAGGTGACGGTCAAGGTCACTGGAATGACACTGGATGGATAGCTAACAATGTGAGGAAGCTATTTATGAAATTTGGTAATAATATGACTAACGGATCAGGAGATATTCAACATTTGGACGCATGGACACCAAGGTGAAGGTTACCAAGATCAAGGTCAGCCGAATTACACTGGTAGATATCCATCAATGTGAAGAAGCTTTTGATGAAGTTTACAGATCAAGTGATATTCAAAATTTGGATGTACGTCCAAAATTATTGCTATAAAGGTGAAGGTCACCAACATGTACATCAATGTCACCCGAATGACACTACTGTCTGTTCCACGTTTTGTTGCCGACAAACTTTTGGCTATTAAATACATTACCCTAGATAAAAAATAAAAATTGTTCATCAATAACAAAAAGGTCACCCTCAGATCCCTCCCCCACTTAACCCTTACAACACTGAATTAAATTTTGTCGATAAAAAACGTTTTTGACAGCACAGGTTTTTTGTTAAGAATTAAGGCAAAAATGAAAAACAGCAAATGACAATTTGCTTAGTGAGGGTTAAATAAACATCCCGTGAGTGAGAAAAATGAAACAAAACATGTACATTTGGCTAAATTGCTACACTGCTATTGTTAATTTAACAAGAAATGTGTCTGTCGAACGCGGATGCCACCTGCAGCATATTTGAGAAACTGTGACAAAGTGGTTAACCGAAAAGTGTGACAGACGGACAGACGGACAGACGGACAGACGGGGACGGACGTTCTTACAAATGGATACTTATGTGGCTTATCACATGTTAAATATTAGCCACATAAAACGATTTTTAGCCACATAAAAGGATTTTTTAGGTGGCTAATTGTAACCAACCCTATCCTTTACTAAGTCCATAACCCTGTGGGGCTAGCCACATAAGTACCCTAATGTGTGCCCGGACGGACGGACGGACGGACGGACAGACGGACGGACGGTCCAAACACTATATGCCACCCGTTTCTTCGAAACCCGGTGGCATAAAATCTAAACTAGTTCTACAGGTTATTCACACAAGCACAAATTGTGATACATCATTTTCAAAATAGGTAAATTTTGCATAAAACACGATACATGTGCTCACCAACCCTGTTTGCAGTTACACAGTATCAAATCCCGACACCTCCAAACTCCTTTAACAACTACAATCATTTAGGTGTCTATAAACAGTCAGAACATCTATAAAGTATAAATAAATAGAGGATATTCATATTTTTGCAACGAATATGACACATATGTTCATCGAGTGGTGTGAAATTTCCAAATTTCACGAGTGCCGTTAGGCACGAGTGAAATATGGACATTTCACACCACGAGATGAACATATGTCATATTCGTTGCAAAAATATGAATATTCTATTTATTATATACCGCTCCATGGAAAAGTGAACACATTTTTTTTTGGCCGGATATTTAAAAAAAAAAAATTTAAAATTTAAAAATAATTTTTTTTAAATAATTATTGAAAATTGTGTGAAACCAAAAAAAAGGGAACAAATTTTTTTTCGGCCAGATATTTTTTAAAAAGATACAGAATATTAATATAGATGGCGGAAGTAGTCGTATTCTCACCGGAAGTTGTTTATTTCATCGATGAGAACATATGACTTTTATTTACATCGTATAACTATGTATTTCATGGGTAGGTATATAATAAAACCATTTTTGTCACCTCAATTTTGTACAGTGATCCAGTTTTATACATCCAATACTGAAATTATACATGTGTAAGAAACGTTTACTTAGCTCAATACCAGGGTGTGGGATCACGTGATTTCCGATTTCGGGAATGTCGTCGGAAATGTTTGGAAACCACATGACCCCTATACCCTGAATACAAGTATGGTAACACAAATTATAACAGCAAGTTAGATTTCAACAAAAGTTTGCATCACAATCAAGCCGTTTGTTATAACAGTCAGCATGCGCTATAAGCTGCCGGTTAATGTGGATCAGAACTGGTATAAAACGCCAAACCGAAAATGTAATCTGTTTCATGTGATGTGACATACAGTTTCACACGCAGCTAAAGTTGCAAACATTCTTTTTTCTATTTCTAAATGAATGTCTGTGTTGTGACACTCCTCTGAATCGTCTTGCCGAGGCGATTCAAATGAGGGGTCGCAACATACTGGTACACTACTATGCATAAAAAAAAAAAATATTCAAAATTTCTATCTGAATAACATGCTTAGCATTGGCATGAAATGTGTTAAACTGCTGTTATTTTCTATTTTCCATTTTTATCATCAAAAACATGCTTTGACAGCACTTTAGAATAATTTACAACATGCTTTGACAGCACTTAAGAATCATTTCCATTGGAAATGATTCTGAAGTGCTGTCAAACCATGTTTTTATTGAGATATAAGGCACAATATAAAAGCAACAGCAGACAACAATTGTTGTGTGTTGTGTGTAGCGGTCTAAGGGTTCATTAATATCACCTTGCAGTAACATTGCCACAATAAAAACAGTGTTACTCGTACAAACTGTCTAGCAAATGTAAAATTCATAGCTAACCCTTCATGGCACCAATTGATTTATGTTATCATACTATCCTTATTTCGGCTTCATTTTTCACAAAAATAATCTCTTGCATCACAACGCAAGTATGTGGTAACTTTATTTATCTAACAGTGTTTAACAGCCTGTCAACAGCTAAGGCCATATTAGGCCATGTTAATAGGGTTGAATCCCTTATTTCACTGCTGTATATGCAGTTTTTGTTGAACAATAAGAAATGAATGAATAAACGACAGAGACAACAGATAAATTTGCACCTTTAAAGGGTTAAATGGCATGTTTTATTACGAGCATACAATTCTGTGTCGTCAGCATACCCCATGATCTTCGAAAAAATGTGCTGTATCAACCCTTTCTCATCTTAAGTCACTGGAATGGACTCTCCCATGTTAATTTTCAGACTTTTCATTTATCAGAAAGGGGTACTGTTTTTAGAAATAAAAATCTATCCTCAAATAGTGAAGATCCTGATGAGACGGCTCGTTACGAGCCGTCTCATCTGGATCTACACTGTTTGCAAACATTATGATAGAGGTATGTAGTGTTGAAAGGGTTAATAATTGTAAACCAATTAAACTTTGTAAACAATGGGGTTCACTCGACAATACAGAACGATTGATAAACTGCAACATTCACATTCAAAATCAAACAGTCAAATAAAACACACAATACCTTGTTGTGAAACTACCGAGTCTAACCCTGTAGTAAGCATTGTAGATATAGTAGTCATATATAACACGTAGTAATGGATGCAAATACGTGAAAATATGTGACTATGACAGGAGAAATGGGGCTTACGGGTTTTGCGACCAATGTAGATCCAGATCAGCCTGTGCATCCGCAGTCTGATCAGCATCTGCATTGTTTTCCATTCCATCAATGAAACACCCATCATGACTCTAACAAGTCATATAGATAGTTATCAGGCTACACAGGAGTGTGTTATTTGATCAGGAGCTACACTGGTCACAAATCTCATAAGCCCCATTTCTCTAGTCACAGCCACGTATATTTTCCAACACGGAGGTGAAAATAGTGACACTGAAGTAGCACAGTAATACCGAGAGTGGCCAAAACATGTCTACCTGCACGGATTTTGTTAAAAATTAAAGTAAAGCACAAGATATTACATTTGTGACAAAGTTTGCGCATTATTACATAAATGTCTGCTAGTTGCATCAATCAATTCCATCATATCCCAAAGTGTGTGAGGTAGATTTTCACTCAGGCCAGTATCTGACATAATTGACCAGGGTAGGTCCATATCACGTTATTTGGATTGTGCTTATGCAACCATCTGTGTTAATCTTGCCCATATTATCAGCGTTTCTGAACCTATATCAGCAATGCAAACTCGCAATCAAGCAGTTTGATTGGCTGTGACTGAGCTGCAGCGCAGCTCAGTCTCAGCCAATCAACCTGCTTGTTTTCAAGCACAAGTATTTTGTAAGAATAAAAGTGAAAAATATTGGTAATATTATCGCAGGCGGTGACGTATCATGATGCTTTAGACAGGGCTTATATTGACATTCACTCAGAGGAGTAGATAATTACTGCTTCAAAAGAGCCTTATTAATTATTGCACAACATTGTATGGTCACACTCGGTCAGCAGTGTGTTATATGTTGCAATTAGAAGATGGAAGATGTGCGGGAGCAAATGGCTATGAGGATGATGATGATAGGAAGTAATTCGGGTCTGTTCAATGTAGGGGGTTAGTACGAGATATAATTATCAATACACAGTTACACAAGACCCAACCACCGTACATACGCGTAGCTAACAGTTCTAAAATACTAAGAAACTATTGACTGCAGAAGGAATGTTCAAAAAGTGAGCTTGACAATTTTTTTTCGAAATAACTACGGCCTGCAACAGTGATAATGTGCACGGTTAATGTTATGTTCACTGATAAAACAGGATAACATCCCTAATGCAGGACGTCATAATATATTTGAACATAAGCTTTGGGTTTTGGTCAACAACAAAATTGAACACCCCTTATTTTGTTGGTTACTGTTGAAATGGGGCTAACAGGTTTTGCGACCAGTGCAGACACAGACCAGCCTGCTCATCCACGCAATCTGATCAAGGCCTGCAATGTTCACAATTCATTCACCTGTAAATGCTTCTAACAGTAACTTATAATTTTTATCCTTATCAGGCTTTAGGAGTGCGCTGGGAGATGAAGACCTCCACTGGCAGCAAAAACCATAAGCCCCATTTCTCCTGTCACATATACTGCAATATCAGCTTCAGAGTCAGTCAATGATTGAACACCCCTCATATTTTGTTGAAAATGATCTGGCCATGTCCAGCATGTCAAGCGCACCAAAACCTTACTACAGGTTCCGAACACACATGGATGGCTACCCTGATGTCACTATACTCACTATGATAAGCTCTCCAAGTGGGCTCAATAGGCATGTTTATATTGGGACAAAACATAGAAGCAACAATGCTTCTTTATCCGAAGCTGTTGGTGTTGATGATACTAAACTATGGAGTATACAGCCCATGATTATAATTATAACATCGCACGAGTATGTGCTCCAAAACAAGAAGTTTGATTACAACTAACTTGAGCTCAGGCTTAACCAATAATCAACCAGCTTGATTTGAGCATGAGCTTAACCCTTTCACCCCTACAGACCATAATGGTAACATTAGCAAACAATGTAGTTCCAGATGAGTAGGCTCGTAACAAGCCGTCTCTTCAGGATCTGCAGTGTTTGTCATTATTTTTTAAGATTTTGAAACAATACCAGTTTTTTATTAACGGTTATTTAATTATTTAATGGAGTTTAATGTCCTGTTAACATCTAAGGCCATTTTAAGCCAGGTTAATGGGGTCGAATCCCATATTTCACCTGTTCTGAAGGGGAGAAAATCCCCAAATCAGAACTGAATATTTACAGCAAAAGTTCTGCCCTGAAATTAGAAAAACACGACCTGGTGTCAGGTCCTCACCACACAGTGTAATGACCAAAATTAACATGCAACATACCATGTTATAGAGAGGTGAAATGGTAAACCCTTTCAACACTACAGTCCTCTACAGCGGTGTTTGCAAGCAGTGGTGGATCCAAATGAGCCGGCTCGTGACGAGCCTTCTCATCAGGATCTGCACTTTTTACGAGTAATTGTAAATTTTTTAGAGAAAAAAACCCCACTCTTTTCTTAAATGGACTAGTCTGAAAATCATTTTGTGACGATTGAATTGGTCGGAAACTTAATATATCCAAGTCCATTCCTGTTATTTAGGGGTGAAAGGGTTAGCTCTTTCACCCCTAAGTAACTGGAATGGATTTGATGGAATGGATTTTCAACCAATCTCATCGTCGCAAAATAATTTTCAGACTAATAAAATTATGAAAAGGGGGTGTTTTTGTTCTCAAAAATATGAAAATTACTTGCAAAAAGTGTAGATCTTAATGAGACGGCTCGTCATGAGCTGGCTCATCTGGATCTACACTATTTGTCAATATCACTACACAGGCCTGTGGTGTTGAAATGGTTAATATAATCATGGGCCGAGATGATTACATGGAAATATGGTTACCTAGCCGTGCGGTCATTCCGCGATGGAGAGACGCTGTCTGGCGGGACACAACGATGGTACACTACCGACACTGCGCTCTATACGGCGCCGGCTATACCGAACACCTAACTTATGATGATGATGATGCTGCAATTCAGATGATGGAATGATGGGAAATTAATGATTAACCCTTTCAACACAACAGGCCTGTATAGTGGTATGTGCAAAAAGTGAAGATAAAGATGAGCCGGCTCGTAACGAGCCGTCTCATCAGGATCTGCACTTTTTGCAAGTAATTTTCATATTTTTAAGAACCAAAACACCCCATTTTCATGAACGGACAAGTTTGAAAATCATTTTATGACGATTGGATTGATTGCAAAAAGGGTTAATATTAGTGATAAAGGATATGGAGTTCAATGGCCAACCAACACAACCCAGCGTCATTTTCAGCCAATCGTGATGAATCAAGACTGAATAGAATGTTGATGATGATGAAAACTGAAATATTCAAGTGTATCCTACAGGAATTGAATGGGTATCAGAGCATAGATGTATCCAACCATAAACAATAGTTGTGCCTATAATACAATGTTGAAAATATACAATGGCACAATTGGGGATCGTAGCTTGTTATCTCCCTTTGCAAATCAATTTATAAAGACCCGGTCCCATGCTGTATTTCAGTGTTTATTTCTTACTGAATATCACAAAAATTAAATTTTGTGAACAGAGTAGACCCAGATCAGACTGCACACCTCTGCAGTCTGATCTGAGTCGACACTATTTGAAATACATGTACAATTAATAAGTGAGAAAATATGAATCTTGCAAATAATGCAGCCCCCAATTAGATTGCACAGATATGCAGGATGATCTGGATCAACTGTAGTCAAAATCACTATACAGTCAAACCTGTGAATAAAGGCCAGCCATGGGAAGTGCACAATCTGGCCTTTGTTCACAGGTGGTCTTTATTCACAGGGTCATTTATATAGTAATTGTGCCATTGGGACAACAAAAGCGTGGCTTTACAGGCAGGTGATTGCTATTCGAAGGTGGTCTTTAGCACAGGTTCGACTGTAATTGATCCTTTTCATAGCAAATCATGCTACATTCGGTCTTTTTACAAGCAATAAAGCCGTAAACTACACAATTTGGACTGGATTTCTATGAATAAATTCAAAGGGAAATAACTAGCTACGATCCCTCATTGAGTATCAATGATGTGAGTTGTCTCCCTTCTTGCACAAAATGATCTCTGTTCAGACTAGTCATCTACATGTATTTGCCAGAATAATGAAATCTATGGCATGAGACGACATCACAATGTGCAGGCGCGGATACAGGATTTCGGGTTTGGGGGGCGTAACTATTTTGCAATACTTGACTATATTATCGAACGAGCTATGCTCGTTCGATAATATAGTCAAGTATTGCAAATTAGTCGTCCGAGCAGAATCTACATCGCATTTCCTGCGTTCTGGTGCATTTTGGAGCAAAAATATTGACACTGTCACAGTATGTTTAGACATGATTTTTTATTGAAAACGTTTTAATTTTGAAACAATAAGAAAACGACCGAAAAATGCACGAAAAGTGCCTTGTAACTTGTAAAAAATTTTTACTCGGCAAATTTTTTTTTGTGGGGGGGGGGGGGCGCGCGCCGGGTCGGCCCCCCCCCCCCCCCCCCCCCCCCTGAATCCGCTTATGATGAGGGACTGACATTCCCGTCTCTCACAACCCAGCTATCTCATTTTGGAGACAACTGAAGCAAGCGTGTTCCAGGAAAACTGGCATTGGCACAGTTATATACTTACAATGTTTTGCTGTTTCACCATGGGTGTATTTTTCTCAGATAGATTTTCCTGGAATTAAAAAGAGGAAAATACATTCTTCACAGGCCTTCAATAAGTACAGGTGCGCTTTTAAAATGTTATACATCAATAAAAAATTCTACATAAACTTACAAGATTATTCCAATAATAAATATGTTTGATATTTGAGTGCGCGGCCAAGTGGTCTAGAGCGTCGGACTGCTGATCCTACCTACGGTCGTGGGTTAGAGCCTCATCAGAGGCAATGTGTACTGTCCCTGAGCAAGACACTTTATACACACTGTTTCAGTTCACCTAGCTGTAAATGGGTACCGGTTACCGGGAGACAGACAGACAGGGTAACAGAAAAAATGACCCCCTATTTTTTATCCTAGA
Source organism: Conchocele bisecta (assembly GCA_029237695.1). Lineage (NCBI taxonomy): Eukaryota > Metazoa > Mollusca > Bivalvia > Lucinida > Thyasiridae > Conchocele > Conchocele bisecta. The sequence continues at coordinate 200,824,859 of CM055265.1, read as the reverse complement.
AAATGTCCATGCCATAAATGTTCAGGAACTGAGCCACAACATCAGCTTGATTGGCTGCAAAGTGTATCTAAATCAAGCAAGTGCTGAACAAATAGCAGCCAAAAATATATCTAAAAAGTGTTACACTACTCTATATGGGGGAAATTTTTAGCAATATATTTAATATAAGAATGAATGGCCTTTTTGTGGAATTTATCGGGGTATAAACTTGGAAAAGTCGCGGGAATACTGGACGAAGGCTGGAAGGCCTCGTCCAGTATTCCCGCGACTTTTCCAAGTTTATATCCCCGATAAATTCCACAAAAAGGCCATTCATTCCTTATAATTCCAGCATTTGAAATAAATTCATCAAGAAAATGTGTTTATTTTGACAGACGGCAGCCATTTGTTTACATTGACAGCATTGACAGCACTGACAGCGCACCTGTAGAAAGTAGTTCAGCGTGGGACTTTACTGGGATATAAATTTTGGACAGAGACTTGCTACGGGCCAATCAAATGTTAGGGAATTGTGTAAATATTTTTGTGCTGGAATTATTGCGTAATGGTAACTTTTTCTTTCTTCATCGATGTGAAAAATGCTAAACCTTTCATATAAGCCAGACGATTTATGAATACACGTATACGTACGTGTGATCCGCTGCGTACAAGGTCCTCCTTCTTGGATGGCAGGATGCCGTGGAATGATGCGTGACGTTTGATGTTGTTGGATGACGATGGTTTACCACTCGAGGCGTTGTCCATGATCACAGGGCTGTGGTCGGCCCGGGGGGACGAGGAGGGGGGCCGCTGGCTCGGGGACGGGGACGGGGGGCGATCGCTCATCTTCACAGGAACTCCTCGGTGGTCACTATTCGTCCTGTGTTGGGAAGGAATCATGATTCAGAGCTCCAGATAAGGTGCATATTGGCGTATTTACACACTTATCTTAGCAGAATACGCACAGCAATGTGAAAATACGCATTGATTTTCAAATTGAGTAGTGAAAATACATAATAAAGTTGAAAATTTACTTAGTTGAACTGCAAAAAGCAAACACTGTTTGCTTTTTGCAACTCAAAAAAGTAAATTTGTTTTATGTTTTATCATTTGTTCCCTAATTAATAAGGAATAAAATCAATAATTTGTAAAAGTAAAATACACATTGAATTTGAAATCTGGGGGCATAATACTCTTTAGATACAAAACTTATCTGGAGCTCTGATGATTTAGTTTATGAGTATGAGCATTGCGCTTGCCTGCCATACATGTGGCTGTGATTGGAGAAATGGGGTTTATGGGTCTTGTGAGCAATGTAGCTCCGGATCAAATAGCACACTCCTGTAGCCTGATATCAAACAATCAATACTCTTTGCTACAAGCATGACGGGTATCTTATTAATGGAATGGCGAACAGTGCAGATCCTGATCAGACTGTGCGGATGCACAGGCTGATCTGGATCTACACTGGTCGCAAATCCCATAATCCACATTTCTCCAGCCACAGCCACAAATAGCACACTCCTGTAGCCTGATAACAATCTGCATTGCTCGTTAGAAACATGAGTGGCGTTTTATTGATGAAATAGCGAACAGTGCAGATCCTGATCAGACTGTGTGGATGCACAGGCTGATCTGGATCTACACTGGTCGCAGAACAAATACGCCCAATTTCTCCAGTCACAGCCACATATAATGGTTCTCCATATTCACTATTCGTCCCGTGTTGGGAGTGAAAGTGAATGGGTTTGACATCTCAGCAACACATATGGTAATCATGTAGGGATGGCACATCGTTTCAAGTCTCATTCAAAAGACCAGATGAAAGGAAATACTATTTTTCATGCCGAGGGCAGGGATTCAACTCACAACCTTTGGTGTTGAAATTCAGTTTCCTAATGACCTAGATGCCATCCATCCCTCCTGTGTGGGGAGTTACTGGGTGTGAGTTTATTAGCGTTGCACATATGTGCCATATGAATCATATTGTAGCATAACTTCATTAATTACGTTTTGTGCATTCGAACATCTACATAATTTCTTTAAATACGTTTACAAAATTTACAATATCTTTTCATAAATGGCGTCGAAAGTTGACAATTTCTTTTAGAGTACATGCGGAATTACATTCCGCATGTGCGGAATTATATTCCGCATGTACTCGGAAACCTTTGTCAACTTTTTACTTTATTTATGAAAATAATTGTAAATTTTGTAAATGTATTTAAAGAAATTATGCAGATGTCCGAATGCACAAAATCGCATGGCGTGTCTCATATGTGGCTGTGACTGGAAAAATGGGGCTTATGGCTTCTGCAACCAGTGTAGCCTGTTCTGGATCTGCACTGTTCGCCATTCTGTCAACAAAACACCTGTAAAGCTATCACAACTTGTGCCTCTAAATACATAATTTACCAGGATGGTTATTACAAGCTTATTTTAAAATATTATTTTTTTATGTAATACTTATTGTCATACAATTTGTACATGCTTCAGTTCAATTATAAATGTGGCTGTCACTTGAGAAATGGGGCTTATGGGTTTTGCGACCAGTGTAGATCCTGATCAGCCTGTGCATCCGCACAGTCTAATCAGGATCTTCATTGTTCGCCATTCCATCAATGAAACACCCATCATGTTTCTAACCAGCAAAATAGATCGTTATCAGGCTACTACTGGTGTGTGCTATTTGATCAGGAGCAACATTTTTCATTGATGGAATAGTGAACAGTGTAGATCCTGATCAGACTGTGAAGATGCACAGGCTGATCTGAATCTACACTGGTCGCAAAACCCATAAGCCACATTTCTCCAGACACAGTCAGATATGTCACCAGATAGCTTTACACAGAATAACATAAATTGAACATGCTAGCTGCAGCAATACCGTTACACATACACATACACATACATGTATGGCAGTTGAACACTCACAAGTAAACATGCGTGCAACCTGCCCACAACAAATTCCCATAACCCCAATTCCACCAAAATCCATACATTGTCAGTGTGAATATCAACATGAGGGCCGAAACCAGCAGCCAGTGACTTATAATCTATAAGCCAATTACGAGCAGTTTAAGCTATGAATCAACCAATTTAGGAACGTATTTTTTTCCACATACCGGTAAATGAACACACAAACTTAAACTCTAAATACAAATGTAATTCTTACTGTATTCTGATTTGTAAATTTATAATTCTATAAACAGACTTAAATAACTGTTGTGCAATAGGTATGTGCTGCATTACAGATGTGTGTTTACTCAACTTTAATATTACCAATATGATCAGTAATCTTGGGAACATACTTCATATTAACAAACTTTTACAATATTATTGTAAATATATTTCTTGATTACCTAAATAATGCCCCATACAAAATAACATGCATTAAATCTGATACTCCTTATAAGATACCTTGACTGTGCATTATTTGCAATCCATAGTTCAGGTGGCTATATTATAATACCCGTGAGGGGAGTGCGGCGGTATTTATAGAAAGAAACAAAGATGTACAGATGCTCAGCAAGCTTTATAATCTGGGGCGCCGTTCCACTAATCTTCGTACGACTAAAATGTTTGCAAATGCAAAAGTATGATAGTCTGTAAATTGCACAATAACTATGATTTCTTTTAAACAATTATTAGATTTACATTTATTGAGCATAGTGCTCAATAAATGTAAATCTAATAATTGAAATTAACAGACGATTCTAAATTTGCACTTACGAACATTTTAGTCGTACGACGTTTAGTGAAACGGGCCCTTGATAAGTAATTTAAGTCTCCTGCTGGTGTCCATATGGATATAAGTGCCACTCCTCGGTGCATGATAATCTCTGCCTGATGATTCTAACTCCCACTCGGTGCAGATTTACCGTGTTACACACTGATGGCTGGTTATGTGTGATCGTATTATGGAGAGCGACCGACATCCATTTACACATATAACATAAACACAGCCTCCCGATATTAGATGATCTTGTCCAACTTGAATAAACTTAAATGCTTACTTAGCACCCGGGGACTGGAGAAAAAAGTAGACATGCTGTACAATATGTTCCACTAGTAAACATCAAGGTGTATAATCACGTGGTACTAACAACAACAACAAGTACTGAAACTTCCAGAATCCATCTGATTCAAAGTACGTATTCTTTTATATTGTCCTTATTACATAACGGATTTTGATGAAATATGGCGTATCAAACGCGTCTTGTTAAGCTGCATTTGGTGGTCTTTGTATTTTCTGTCATTTTTACGAAGAATCGATTTCCGTGTGTACCGACACGGAAACCGATTCTTCGCAAAAACGCCATAAGCCTGTGCTGAATTCCCTAGACCACCAAATGCAGCTCATGAAGACCCGTTTGCTGCGACATATTTCATAAAAATCCGTTAAGGAAAACATCAAATAAACTTACTTTAGAGTGGGCGACGTTGTTGTTGTTGTAACCATGTGATCATGCACCTTGAACATGTAAGCGAACGTTTTGTGGACTTGTAATTACAAGTGTCTGTGATATACTTTCTTCATGAATATAATGTGTTCAGTGTTTTCCAGATAAGCTGGCTCGTAATGAGCTCATCAGGATCGGCAGTTTGCGGATATTTTGAGATTTTACATAAAATTAGTCCTTTCTTATTTAGAATAGAATATATCAAAATCAGCATGGAAATTTTATCACCTGATGAAGCTTACATGAAGCAAATAGTTATATACTCTAGTTTTGACATGCTTACTCTATTCATAATCACAATAATGGCAGATAATTAAACCCTTAAAAGGCGGGAAGCAAAAATTGTCATCTGCTGTTGTGTTATAATTTATCTTTTTTCACCCAAAATATGGTTTGACAGCACTTTAATGGAAATGATTCTGAAGTGCTGTCAAACCATGTTTTGGTTGAGAAAACTGGAAATTTCAAAATAAACAGCGGACGACAACATTTAATTCAGCTTAGTAAGGGTCAAGAGCAGCTCCAGCTAAGGCATTACCGTACCTGCGATGTGTGCGGTAGCTGGGCCGAACCACCTGCTGACTGTCATCGGAGTGAGCCCCTGAGCTATCACTGTGCCCAGCGGTCTTACTGGGCATCGACTCGCTCGTGTCGCTGTCTCCACTTGCCTTACGCCCGGACTGAACCCGCTCCTCATCACCGGCCGGGTCTCCGGGCTTTCTCTTATATTTTGTGCTTCGTAACGACTCTTCCTGCGACTTTGAGAATGTTTGCAACTTCTGTAAAAGTTTTGCAACAATTCCACTATTACCGTTATTGTTTGAGTTTTTCTTCTCCAAGTCTAATTGCCGAGAGGCTGTCGAAACCGATAAGTCACTTTCGGAACACGTTGAACTCGTTCGATGACGTTCGGACCTGACGGGTGAATACTTGTCTGTGGGGCTGCGGCTGGGCTCGTTATTGAGGCGAGAGGAGAGGTTCTCCATGCTGCCGCTTTGGCGGACGTCACGACGCGGGATCTGGGGCGGGAGGTCACTCACACTATCGTCCACCTGGCTCTGGGTGAGGGTGGCCGACGACGCCGTACTCGAACTACTCTGCCCGACCCGCGAACTCATTCTCTGCTCCAGCAGCTCCGCCACCGGCATGCGGCGCCGCTCGGTAGCACTGGTTGCCGGGCGTGGCTCCACGACATCACTGTGGGCGGGACTAGACGGCCGACTGCCAGATGAATGCCGCTTCCGACCGTCAATAACTGGCACTCCCTGACTCCCCGCAGTCGGGCTTACCTTAGCACTACCAGACCTTTTGCTATCACTACGGTTTACAGATTCACCGTCTTCTTTACTGAACTCTTTACTTCTGCACCGACGAACGGACGGACTGTCTGTGCCACTGAGGTTACGTTCCCCTGACAAGTCTAAATTCTTACCCTGGATGTTTGCACTAGACACTGAGGATGAGCTGTCAGAAACATCACCTCTTGTATCGACCTTGGACTCGCGACTTCGTCGTCTCCGCTGTCCCTTTATATCCTCCATGGTCGCAGAGTCCGCGGAATCAACTTCTAGTGCAAAACTTTTATTACTTAAAGCCAACAGCACGGAGTTCTGACTGTCGACTGTGAACGTTGACGACAAATTATGTTCCATTTCACTGCCATTGTCCACTGGATGTGGGCCATCAAAACTGAATCCCTGTGACTCCTGTGCTGGCATTTTGGGCGACCGGTGAACAGGGCTGACGGGGGTCTCCTTTGGTCTCAGGTTCAAGTTGTCCTCTATTGTGCTGCTCTGGGAGTCGCGACTACGTGTGCGGCGATGCATGTGCAGTTTAGGCTGGGTCATAATCCCCTCGGCTTCTAGCTCCACTTTGGACATTGGCCGTTCCTGTGGCGTGTTTTGACCTTGTTTCGGAGCCCGACTGGAGTCATGGGGCTTCTCCCGCCTGCCTGCACGAGGCGAGGACTTTGTTTTCCGACTCTTGCGATACGAATCCTTCCTGTGAGGGGCCTTACGATCACTCTCCGTGGACTCGCGATCGCTGTCATACGACTGGTTGCTGTCCGAACTGGACGACCTTCGCCGACCTTTAGACAATGCTGCCATGACAACATCAGAACTGTTTGATTCACCAAGTGCTGATACAGCCTTCACATAAATCCTGGAATATTACAAAGTGACAAGCTAGAAACGTGCTTTGTGAAACACTATGGGATGCACACATGAATGACTACTGTATGTTGAATATAATAATGTGTTTCTCATTCAATTTCAATAATTTGGAGGTAAATTTCTTATTTCTCCATCAAAAATGGCAAGTTGGGAGTGCTTTAGAATCGTCTCAATGAGACGATTCTAAAGGACTCCCAACTTGCCATTTTTGATGAAGAAATAACAAAATTTCACTCCAAGTTGGTTAAATTACGCACCTTCACTGGAGCTCTGATGACTACTTTATGTTGAATATGATAATGTGTTTCTCATTCATTTACAAATCCATCATCAACATGTATGTACTATGTAAAGCTGTTGCACAAGTGAGACACGCCATGTGATTTTGTACCTGTGCGATCTTTTCTGAAATGATGTTGAAAGATGATGAAATTGTCATAGCAAATGCGGAGGAGAATTCCGCATTTGCAAATGATAATTTCATCAACTTTCAACATCACTTATGAAAACTATTATAATTTCAGCACAAACATATTTACACAATTCCCTAACATTTGATTGGCCCGTAGCAAGTCTCTGTCAAAAAGTTATGTCCCTGTAAACTCCCACGCCGAACTACTTTCTACAGGTGCGCTGTCGGTGCTGTCAATGAAAACAAATGGCTGCCGTCTGTCAAAATAAACACATTTTCTTGATGAATTTATTTCAAATGCTGGAATTATAAGGAATGAATGGCCTTTTTGTGGAATTTATCGGGGATATAAACTTGGAAAAGTCGTGGGAATACTGGACGAGGCCTTAAAAAATTACAATTTTCGAAAAAAAAAAAAAAAATAATAATTTTTTTTTTTTTTTTTTTTCGAAAATTGTAATTTTTTATCGCTTCGTCCAGTATTCCCGCGACTTTTCCAAGTTTATATCCCCGAAAAATTCCACAAAAAGGCCATTCATTCCTATAGTAAATGTTGGAAATATGTTTCATGGGACATCGATCACACATATTCTTAGATACAACATCACATGGCGTGTCTCACGTGATCTTAACCATTAATAAAAACCTCCTTAAAGTATGGAATATGTCTACAGTATATATCTGTATTCACATACATATCTTTTCTCACCATGTGTATAAACTATATTGTAACATATCAACGTTAGTGTGATGTGAAGAAAGGAATAAGAATGCCAGACAGATGTGGTATGAAATGTCATTGTTGAATTCTGTAATGCAAGGTGGTTACTTACTTGTAGGTCAGTGATGGGTCAAGTCCCTCTATCAAAGCCTTTTGCTTGGTGCCCGCTATCATGGCCTTGGGTTTATCATTGACAAATACACGGTAACCTGCAGGCAAACAATTGCATTATGACACGACTAGCGACACTGTGTTGTATTAACCCATTACGTGCAAAATACACCTTTACGGGTATGATTTTTTTTTTTAGATATTTTATTTTTGTTATTTCTCAATGAAAGTATATGTTGTGACCACTCATTTGAACCGTCTCGTTGAGACGGTTCAAATGGTGGTCACGACATATACTTCTGAGCTCATACAAAGAAAATATTTAGGCTTTTCTACAAACAAAATGGCATATCCTCAGCATGAAAAGAGTTAAATGGGCCACGGTGTCTTACTAATCCGAACTTCCTTCAATTTGCCAATGACGATTTTCATCAGCTTCCTCACCGTGGAGGTCCGGTGATAATCCATGTTGTAAATGTGCATACTGGCTTGGATGTCCATTACAGTGGTTGCGAAGATAATCAGCCAAGAGCTTTTCAGAATTTGGCACAGATATACAGATGTTGGACAGAAGTAATTTCCCGCCCATTGAAATCCCATAGACTTACATGTATTTTTTTACTGTGCTTGTTAGCATGTTACTTCAAATATACTGTGCAGATTATAATGAAATAAAATGCATTAAGTATCCAATAGTTTTGCGCACAATTTGATTCATATGTGTATTCAATATTCAAAGTAGTTCACAAAATGCATGCAGTTAAACATATGGGAAATCTTTGGAAATGCTGTTCCCATTGACATCAATGGCGATGTCGCTGAAAAATCGACGTCAAATAATTACACCATATTTAAACACATGTATCTATCAAACTGCTTGTGATAATCAGTAACAAAACATTCATATTCTGCGTAAATCACTTTATACTTCATTCAAATTCAAATTACAGTTACATATACATTGCAGATACGTTTTTTTTCTCTCAATCTTATTACTTTTTTCAAAATTTAAGGATTTGAAATTTGGTCAAATATTGTTTTTTAACCCTTAGACTGCTACTCACAACAATTGTCGTCTGCTGTTGCTTTTATATCTTGCCCTATTTCCAATAGAAATGATTCTGAAGTGCTGTCAAATAAACAGCAGACGACAAAAAAAATAAGGTAGCTGTCTAAGGGTTAATGCATTTATTTCGGAAATGCCAGTAGTGGACCGATTGTCAAATGTAACTACAACTGTTTTCTTAGTTAGATATTTCGAGGAAAAGTCGTTTCTGTCATAAAATCATTTTGTTTTGTCAGAATACCAAATGCGGTGAAACCTCTCTAAACCGGACACCCTGGGGGGTCCCCAGTACAGTGTGGGAGGTCCCCAGGGTTAGAGAGGTTTCACTGTAAATCAGGCATTTGATCATTCTGAGCCACAGTTTGTGTGCTATTCGATCACGAACAGACATTATTACCCGAGATAAATGACCAAGAAACTCATCAAAAATAAGATCACATGTTTTATTGGTGTCCGATTTAGAGAGGTTCCACTGTGGTTACATTGACAACATACCGAGCAGGGGTTTGTGGACCTCCCGGCCGTCTCCGTCGAGGATGCGGGACTGGTGCCAGCGCAGCACAAGGGCCGAGTTGCCGCGGTGCTCCAACTTGAGGCCCCGGGGCGGGGTCGGGAAGCCGGGCTGGGGCACTTGCCGGAAATATGCGTCCTCCTCCTCCGATGGGTATGGGGACAGTGAATGGGGCACTGAACCTGTGGATATATGGATTTGCTTCGATGTAATGGTGTTTAACGTCCTGTCAACTGCTATGGTCATTTTAGTCCGGGTTAATGAGTTAAAATACCATATTTCACCTGATATAATATACATGTATATATCTACCCGGTTTTCATGCATTTAACCAGTCCACAATTCGGTGATAAAAAACGTATTTAGAACATTACTAAGGACATGATATTGTTTCTATGTCGTTAAGAATAATTTACTTTATAAATACTAAAGGTTTTGTGTGAATTTCAGTCTTTCAAAATAAATAAAACTGCTCTTGAAACAAAACCGAGTGCCGTGGATCACCGCGTGGCTGACTATATATGTAGGCTGGTGTGTCTGATGCAAAGGCTTGGAAATTGTAGGAATTTGTACCGTTTCCGAGCATAGTCTGATGAACTTAACCCTTAGACCGCTACTCACAACAATTGTCGTCTGCTGTTGCTTTTATATCTTGCCTTATTTCTCAATAAAAACATGGTTTGACAGCACTTCAGAATCATTTCCAATGGAAATGATTCTGAAGTGATGTCAAAGCATGTTGTAAATTATTCTAAAGTGCTGTCAAAGCATGTTTTTGTGATAAAAATGGAAAATAGAAAATAAACAGCAGACGACAAACAAATTAAGATAGCGGTGTAAGGGTTGGCATAAGTGGGGCATTGATCCTGCAGATAAAACAAAATTTGGCAATTTATTTTCAGAATGGTGGGTAAGAGACAGTTTGTTTGTTTAATGGTGTTTAACGGCCTATCAACCGCTAAGGTCATGATAGGCCGGTTTCGACCCCGCATATAACCTGTTGCATTGGGGGGAAAATCCCAAAATCAGAACGGAATATTTACATTGAGAAATTAGAATAACCTGACCTGGTTCCAGGTCCATACAACACTAAAGTCACTTGGCCCCTTCCTCTAAAATAGGATTACGAATAATCGTAATACTGACGTTAAGGGGTATAACCAGATTCAACTGTCACATACAAAATTCCAAAGATGTATGTGAGGGCCAAACCAGGTCTCCAGTACGAATTCCGGTAAGGATGAACCCCGATTGTTAAATTACCCATCGCGTGCTCCCACCTGCCACCCACTCATCTGGCCTTATTGTTTGTAACATGCACGTGTTGTACATGTGAGACACGCCATGTGATTTTGTACCTCAGAACCTGTGCGAATTTTCATGAAAAATATTTACAGAAACTGTTATTTTCTGTATAAATGACATTGAAAGACGACTCAAAGTTCATAAAATTTTGTCAACTTCCAATGTCATTTCTGGAGACTATCGTAAATTTTGTAAATATTTTTCATGAGATATCGCACATTTTTTTAGATACCAAATCACATGGCGTGTCTCATGTGAACATGAATACTCAAACAGTCTAATATACAGCACAAAAACATGAATTTAGCAAACAATTACCGGTAATATGTTTTTTATGTCAGGTATGATGTAAAGAAAGTATCAGTACACCTAATACAAACATTGAGGCAAAATACAAATGTCAGGAATAACAGCAAGAACAGAACCAGAAAAAAACAAACACATACAAAATACAAACACATACAAACACACATACAAACACATACAAACACAAAAGAACACACATACAAACACATACGGAAATTTGCAGGCTATAAATAGCCATAAAAATAGCAGATGACAATTCCTTATATTTCTTTAATTTCTCCCTATACAAATCATGAATATATCTTGGAATTTCATTACAAGACATATTTACAGAGAGAAATCCGAAACATAATTGTAATATTGGTGAATGTTATTTTCACCCTAGCATGCAAAGAGTTAAAATCATTATAGTACGCCGTACATCAAAAAGATGAAATGCTGAAAGATGGTAATTCCTTAGTTCCAAATTAAATCTTCTCGCTTTCTTTCGTGCATAAAAAGATAGCACAGCATTAATTTTGCATTCAACTGACATGTGGAGTTCAAATCATCTTCTTTGCATGCGGCAACATTTTATAAATGATCGTTTAGTTTAATTGTGCAAAACAAATCATGGATTGATTGGTGTTTTACGTCTGTTCAAAGGCAAGATCATGTACAGACAAACAAATAAATATACAAGGTTTTCACACAGCGTGAAGCGTCATGCAAGAATGCCATGCAGTATACAAGACCATGTACCCATAGAGTGGTATACAAATCCCGGGTATGGACGGGTTAGAGAATACGAGCAACAACAACATGCGGACTATACTACATGCAGCTGAAGGAGATTAGAGAGTATCAAAGATTCTGGAAAGAGAGCTGAAGTTATGGCAGTCAGGAGAAATGGAGAGTAAAGCAAGTGTGGACGGAAATACTATGGTAGTATTTTTCACGCCTATAGTGAGGATTGAGCTCACAGCCTCCAGTCTTAGACCACGGCCCATCCTCCAACTCGATGAAGCCTCAGATTCGCTGCCCATGTCAAAAGACTAGAATTGTATACACAATGACACGAGGTGCGAGTGCACTTATTCAATTTTCATCAAAACCTAAATATTGTATTTATTTCAGATGTTCAAGATAGGAGTTATTTCAATAGATTTAATAATCTGAAAGTGTAATGAACCATTAAAATACAGATTTACTAATAATATACAATTCTGCAAAAACCAGGAACCCACTTTTCCATCGGAAAAGTGGGTTCCTGGTTTTTGCAGAATTGTTGAACATACATGTATTATATTATTGCGGAAAGATTAGTAATACTAGAGCCAATCAGTATAGATAGTACAGAATTAAAGCTCCCATTAGTATTGCTCATACCATAATTAGTCGATTTTAAATTAATTTCACTTACAATTATTTGTCTGTATTCATATTAGTTAAATGTTATCATCAATGAGCTATACCTCATGAAGACAGCTCAGTTGGTAAAAACATTTTCGTACACATTTTCCAACTGTTAAATAGTGAAATTTGAAATGAATGTCTTTTAAACCATTTCGACTGTCATGCCAACATTAGTAAATACATACTTTCTAAAGATATTTGAACAAAATCGCGCTAGAATATGGAACATATATAGGCTGAAAAGTAAGAATGAAAAGTAAGAATGAAGAGTCCATAGCATATGGCCCAGAGTACGAGATTTCTGCCTTATCGTGCATGACAATTTTCCGAAATTGTTTTTGACAATCTTCGATATCTAAATTAAATGACATTAAAAGTTGACAAATTATCAGAGCACAAGCAGAATCAAATTCCGCCTGTGCTCTTGAGGTTTTGTCAACTTTGGACATTAGTTGTCGGTATTATCACATTTTTTTCCGGAATCGGCATCACGAAATATGAAGGTCAGATAAATCAGAAATGTGGCCCGTATGTTAATGGATGAAAGGGTTGAGATGAGAGGTTAGCTCTACGTCCATGCCACCAGCTATAACTAGGTAACTAGGAGTAACTAATACAACACTAGTACAACACCGACGTCCACAGCCTTACCCCAAAGTGCTCCGGCAAGTGACTCAAAACTTGTCACTTCCACCTCGTCAAAATCTGCCGTCACCACAATACCATCCTCTTCTGAAGCCAGATTAAAGCCCGATTAGAGCTGACCCATCAAACACATGTATCAACCTCTCAGACAGACAGACAACTGATGAACCATAACCTTAGATCCTTAAACCGAAATGTTCATCACTGGACGCATATATAGTCGATTTGAAAACACAAAATACAGTGTTTATAAATTCTAATTGCATAAACTTGGCTTGTAATAACAAGAGTAATAAAATCATAATATACTACTATAATTCCAGCACAAACATATTTACACAATTCCCTAACAAGACTGTCCAAAATTTATATCCCAGTAAACTCCCACGCCGAACTACTTTCCATAACCGTGAGGCGCAGTTAAAATAATTCTTAAGAAAACGGAAAATAAACACATTTTCTTGATGAATTTATTTAAAATGCTGGAATTATAAGGAATGAATGGCCTTTTTGTGGAATTTATCGGGGATATAAACTTGGAAAAGTCGCGGTAATACTGGACGAAGGCCGGAAGGCCTCGTCCAGTATTACCGCGACTTTTCCAAGTTTATACCCCGATAAATTCCACAAAAAGGCCATTCATTTCTATAGTAATAAATATGAAAATGAGCGAAGACTGCATAAAGATTCACTGATTGCTGCAGTACATGCGTTGATTTAATATGATTCGTCATAGCCTCATTTCTGGTATGAAATCAGTAACCATGTTTAATAAATATCATATGAAATCATCACTCATGTAAAAATCTTTATTTAATAGTGTATGGCACTATCTGTAACTCTGCATTGCAAACAGCCTGGGCACAATTATCCAAAACCACGGTCAGCTTAACAGACTGATTTGAGCTATCAGTGTTAAGGATTTAATAGTCTGTTAACTCTTTCAACGCCACAGGCCTGTATAATGGTATTAGCAAAAAGTGTAGATCCAGATGAGCCGGCTCATGATGAGCCATTTCATCAGGATCTGCATTTTTTGCAAGTAAGTTTCATATTTTTGAGAACAAAACCACCCTTTTCATAAATGGACTAGTCTGAAAATCATTTTGTAACAATTGGATTGGTTGCAAAATTAACATACAAAATCCATTCCAGTTACATAGGAGCGAAAGGGTTAAGCTAACAGAGGATTTGAGCAACCGGACCCAGACAAAGGTCCAGAATGAAGGCTCGATGAGGTACACAAACACCGACAAGTCAGACGTGGACCACAGCCATTGCAACATGCCAAAACAAAAACAATGAAGTCTTCCAAGACATGATATTCTCCATGAGGCTTCTACATCGGTGTTGACCGGCTGCTGGCTAGCAGATAACAACGTCTAACAGTTGGTATAGAGATCTACTTGAGCCAACTATATATGCATCCTTCAACTTATCACAGGAACAAGGCCGGCGATTATAAAACAAAATATTTCTGAGAATGTACCAGGGTTCAAGCTAGCCCTTCAAAATAGGGAGAAGTTTTCACTAAAAAAAAGGAGAAAATAGACAATTTTTTTCCAAAATTTCTGTTTTATATAGTGAAAAACTTCTCCCTCAACTCGAAATAGGGAGAAGTCAGACAATTTAGGGAGAGAATTTCGCCCATTCGCCCACTTCGCCCTGTAAACTGATCTCTAATGTACATGTCTCATTGGTTGAGTATGACATAGCCACGAGTCAACTCTCGTGGCTATATTTTGTGAATTGGATTGGAGTGCATTGTCAAAACGTTACAGTTTATAATCAAAGGCCCGGATGAGTTTGTCCATGAGATAGTATGTCTTTTCACAGGTTTTTTAATACTTGATTTCGATTTTATACACATACAGGTAAATGTCTTATAAATGCGGAATTGAATACCAAAAGGAATGTATTATTTTCGAACTATTATGATTGAATATTTTACTGAAAATGTTGATAAGCATTTTTAATATAACTCACTCTGGTGATAAGACATACCTCAAGGGGATTTTCATGATATGTGGCTGTGGCTGGAGAAATTGGGCTTATGGGTTATGCGAAACAGTGTAGCGCCAGATCAGACTGCGGGGATGCGCAGTCTGATCAGGCCCTACACTGTTGTGCCATTCAGTTAGTAAATCACCTGTTCTGCAGTTTACATGTATATCCATATCGTACTGCAGCAACTTGCTAGACAATCAGGATCTAGACTGAACAGACATGCCATAAGCCCCAGTCAGGGCCACATTGAGACAAACCATGTGATTTTGTACCTAGATGATGTGCGATTTTTCATAAACAAATATTTACAGAAACTGGGGTATTTTCTGTAAATTAAATCGAAAGTTGACAAAACTTTAAAGCCATTTACGGTAAATATCGTAATTGTTGTAAATATTTTCCATGATATATCACATATCTTCCTAGGTACAATATCATGACATGTCTCATATGAAAGTGCAGCGTATGGGATCACAAGGTCTATTGTTTTGGTGTTGATGCATCTGGATAATGGCGGCGCCAATGAGGTCTCGGGTAAATCTTATTGTTCACCAATACGACTGCAGTTCCAGCCATTAACATTACGAGTCCGCCAATACAAAATTTAGCGGCACTACTTATGTAGTTAGTCTGAACACTCTACAGAGAAATTTGAATCGGACGGAATCTAACGTTGTTTAAACTTGGTCGGATTCAAATTTCTCTGCAGTATGTTCAGACTAACTACATAAGTAATGCTGCTAAATTTGGTATTGGCAGACTCGGTATTGATGAAAAATAAGATTTACGTGAGACCTCATGGGTGCTGCCATTACTCCTGACAAAGCGATAGACCGTGTGATCCCATACCCTGAAAGTGGTTAGGAAATGGTGGCAGGGATTCCGCTGGGGAAAATAAAAAAAATCGCCACTTCAAAAAAAAAGAAAATCAAAAAAAAAAACAAAAGGATAAAAATAAACAATTGGCGATAAAAAATTACAATTTTCGAAAAATTAAAAAAATATATATTTTTTTTATCGCCAATTGTTTATTTTTATCGCCAATTGCGAAAGTGGCGATCGCCAGCGGAATCCCTGTGGTGGATGAATGGTGGAGTATGATCCTCTGGTTAATAATGAGAATACAACAGAATTCAGAGAGAATTTCCCGTCTACAAAACAATACCCTCAAAACACCGTGTGAAATTAGTTCACGAAAATGAAAGGTACAAGTGATACATCATGACGAATGGGTCCTATTAATTTTATCCGCAGTGTAGTTCCTGATCATTTAGTACTTACAATCTGACAGCAATACAATTTGTTTATTACAGGAGTCAAGAATACTTCAACAAAATGGCTGATTAGAATGGTTCTACCAGCTGATCTACATAATGATGGTCATGATGACAAGACTACTGAGATCATCATAACATGTCCGTTCAGGATCTGTAGTGTGGTGGCTGTTTACAGACTGCATGTGCTCTGATGAAATTCACATCAAATTACAACTGTATGTTTTTGAAAATACCACACATGAGACACATATGTGACGTTATCTGCGTTATTTCATGAAATACATTTACAAAATTTAACAAATTTTCCATAAATAAAGTCAAAAGTTGACAAAATTTCAGAGTACATGCGGAATTATATTCCGCATGTACTCTGTAATTTGTGTCAACTTCCGAAGTCATTTACGGAAAATATTACATTTTCTGTAAATATATTTCATGAAATATCGTAGATGTCCGTTGGTACAAACTCGCATGGCGTGTCTCATATTAGGCTGTGACTGGACAAATAGGGCTTATGGGATTTGTGACCAGTGTAGCTCCAGTAGCCTATTTCACCAAGATTGCAAAGTATACTTTCCTAGCAAAGTATACTTTGAGGGAGAAATTTTCAATTTTAAGATAAATGTATTAATTTTTATTATACTGAATTTATTACATTATCACAGCCATTTTAGCTGTGATAATGTAATACATTCAGTATAATAATTCTGCATATTTTTAATCATCAAATATATGCAATCATTAGTTCTATATAAAATAATTCATTTCGGAAAAATCAATGATTACTCCCTCAATGTATACTTTGCTAGATAAGTATACTTTGCAATTTTGATGAAATCGGCTACTTGTCAAAAGGTGCACTTCTATATAGTGATCTGTATTGCTTGTTAGAAGCATGACGGATGTTTCATTAATGGAATGACAAACAGTGCAGATGCAGATCAGACTGTGCGGAAGCTCAGACTGATTTGGATCTACATTGGCGGCAAAACCGATAAGCCTCATTTCTCTAGTCACAGCCACATATAGCCTCAAATATCACACAGATGGCCAGTAAGATCAGATAGCAACAATATAATTGGTGATGCTGTGACGGTAAGCTGCTGTGAGCAACATTTCATAATGTGACAGATGATATACATGAGTCTAATGCCTGTGGCATCAGTGAAACCCCAGTTAACCCTTTCACCCCTAAGTAACTGGAATGGATTTCGATATGTTAATTTAGCATCAAATCCAATTGTCACAAAATGATTTTCAGCCCAGTCCATTTATGAAAAGAGGGTGTTTTTTATTCTCAAAAATATGAAAATTACTTGCAAAAAGTGCAGATCCTGATGAGACGGCTCATTATGAGCCGGCTCATCTGGATCTACACTGTTTGTCAATACCACTATGCAGGCCTGTGGTGTTGAAAGGGTTAATTGTGTACACTTGTTTTGGTCAAATAAGCAAATAAGGGTCACATTATTTTCTGACATATGAGTAGTATAAGAATACTGTGGCTGAATGTTGAAATGATATATCTGCTGATATGTGGGTATGACTGGAGAAATGGGGCTTATAGGTTTCGTGACAAGTGTAGATCCTGATCGGACTATGCACCCGCACATATGTGATACATGTTTTTATTGTGTTGCAATATTAATTGAATTGATTAAATAAACAAGAAATGCCAACAACAAAAAAAACAACAAACAAGGAATATAGATCCACCCAGTCTGATCGAGATCTGCACTGTTCACCAGTCCATCAAAGAAACACCTGTCATGCTTCTAACAATACAAGAGTGTGATATTTGATCGGGAGCTACATTGGTCACAAATCCCATAAGCCCAATTTCTCCAGTCACAGCCAGACATGTGACACACGATCTGCAGTGTCCCAGCTTTCATGTATCATTCAACTGGACAGAATAATTGACAATGAATAAAAGAATTAGAAAAAATAATGAATAAAATCACGAATGAACCAAATAAATGACATACAAAGAGTACAAAGATTGGTAAATAGATGTCAAGTTATTGTTTCAATACACATAGTAAACTAGAGACGTGTTAGATATCACACTACACCCGGTATATGTACAGAGACGGCCGTATAGGCCAGTCTTATAAATAGGTTTAATACCGAATTTAGAAAATCACAAGTAACTTCCCGAGTGACGTCAAAACAGCAAACCCCGCCAATTCTAACATCAAGGATGCCCCGCCAAATCTAACTCTAAGTTCTAAGGTAGATCAATTGTGATTTCCCCAAGTTCAGTAACCAATTTATAAGATGGGCCACATATGGAGACAATCGTACCTTTACTAGCACTGCTGGGGGTCTCCAGACTGGAGCTGGCGTTGGAACGTGCAGAGGGCGGGGCTGAGGGTGGAGCCGACGTTGGGGTCGAGATTGAGTTCTGTAACACTATACTCGACACGGACTTCAACGTCTCCTGCAGTTGTGTCACCTATGATATAGACATAGAGAATATCAGGCTAGTGTCATTTGATACCAAGTTTATCAGGCAAGGCTAGGGAACAAGTAGGAATTCTGAGGCTGAAAGAGAAATTCAGACCGTTTCTGAGCCGAGAAACTCGATATCAAAAGACACTAGCCAGGTACCAGTATTCAATTGATAAACTGAATGTTTGGTTTTGTTGAAAGGAACATGTCCTTGTTTACGTTGCGTCCACACGAGGTCACATTAATGTGACGTCATTTGACCACAGTTCCTGCCATACTGACTGACCTGGCACTGGAGCACATCTGACAGTGAAACCAACCCGCAGTAAGCATTGTATAACCACAGTTTCTGCCATACAGATTAACCCTTACTACGGTACTGAATTAAATTGTCGTCTGCTGGAAATCTTTCATTTTCAAATTCTCTCTCGACAAAAACCTGTTTGGACAGCACATGAGAATTGTCTCCACTGGAGACGATTCTCATGTGCTGTCAAAAATGTTTTTTTGTTAAGAATTAAGGTAAAAATGAAAATCAACAGACGATAATTTCCGTCTCCCGCGTAGCGAGGGTTAACTAAACTCTCGCCATACAGACCTGTGACTGGAGACTTGCGCACGTCCTCGTGAGCTCGCGTTGTTTCTCCACGTCCCCCGGGGTCTGTGTGATGCCGCTCGCGGACCCGAGACTGTCGTCCATGCGGTGGATCATCTCGGCGCGTGCCAGGGTCGCCTGGATCTCCAGACTGTTGTTGTACGAGTTGTACGAATCCTCACGCTTGTTCGTGTCTACCGCCGGAAACGTCTGCGAGCTCAATATCTCGTTCTTCCAGTTCTGTAGCGACTGCACCTAAAATGACGATGGATGCTAGCGGTGAAAATATCCGCCAAACAAATTAGGAGTATAATGTTTTATTTCTCTCTGTAAATATGTCTTGGAATTTCATTAGAATTGAGTCCTCAGGACTCAATTCTAATGAAATTCCAAGACATATTCACGATATTTACAATAAGAAATAAAAGAAAATATGATGATTATTGTCCGCTATTTTTTAACTATTTATACCCCACAAGTTTCCCAGCATGCAAAGAGTTAATATTATAGTTCAGTAACCAAGAACCCAAAAGTATTGTTCAACATATCGTATTAGTGCGGAAAGCTTGTCCGTTAAGACTGTATTAGTACTGATCGGCACTATAATCATTGCGGACACAAACTAAGATTATGCCAGAAACTGGGCCATTATTTACATTTTTTTTGCAGGCTCTGGAAATGTGTACTCAAAATCTAGGAGTTTAGCTCACATATTACAGCAAATGGATACATATTCATTTGCTAACATTTAAGCTCATTTACAAACAATATTGACAATATTCATTATCAACTTTACCAAAATCCAGTTTTCCAGTGTTAGGCTGAGTCTTATGACAATGGAAGTCATTACCTAAGTTGGACTGTAAAATATTAATCACAAATAAATTCAGCTTATGGGTTATGCGACCAGTTATGCGACCAGTGTAGCCCCTGTTCAGCCTGCACATTGCAGTCTGATCAGGCCCTACAATGTTCACCATTCCATCAATGAAACACTGGCCATGCTTCTAACAAGCAATATAGATCGTTATCCGGTTACAGGGGTGTGCTATTTCATCAGTAGCCAATGAGTAATTTATTTTTCCTGAAATGCATTATTTCATATAGAACTAACGACTGCATATATTGCATGATTAAAAGTATGCAGAATTATTATTATACTAAGTTTATTACATGTAATAAATTCAGTATAATAAAAATTAATAAATTTATCCTTAAATTTAAAATTTCTAACTCAAAGTATACTTTGCTAGATACATATACTTTGCAATGTTGGTGAAATAGGCTACTGGTCACAAATCCTATAAGCCCAATTTCTCCAGTCACAGCCACATATATGTTGCCAACACAGAGCGAGGATGGCGATAACTGGTCTGACAGTGCGTACCTCCTTCCACAGATGTCTGATGGCCTCCAGTTGAAGGGTCCGCAGCTGCTTCTCCTGCTCATACAACTTCCGCTGTCTGTAAACACACGGGCAACGATTCACACTTAGACCGCTACTCACAACAATTGTCGTCTGCTGTTGCTTTTATATCTTGCCTTATTTCTCAATAAAAACATGTTTTGACAGCACTTCAGAATCATTTCCAATGGAAATGATTCTGAAGTGCTGTCAAAGCATATGTTGTAAATTATTCTAAAGTGCATGTTTTTGATGATAAAAATGGAAAATAGAAAATAAACAGCAGACAACAACATTAAGATAGCGGTCTAAGGGTTAATATATGATCATCACATGAAAATAATGTTATGCTGCGCTGTAGCCCATTTCATAAAAGTGATATGAACACACGTGGCATAACAACTGGAGTCAATTTGATTGGCTGACCCACTGCAGCATCAGCATAATTGCATATCTATTGTAATGTGCCCAATGTATAAAATTAAGACATTTCAAATAACGTTCTTAATGGCGCGACACAGCAATGTTTCGTCATTGATGTCACTATTAGTGAAATTACTGCAATGTTTCTGTCTGGTGTCACAGTCAACGATTAAAATGAGACAAAATTTACGATATTTTCCGTAAATGACGTCAAAATTTTCATAACAAATACAGAATATAATTCCACATTTTCTATGAACATTTCATCATCGTTCGACGTCATTTACACAGTTTCTGTAAATATCATGAAAAATCGCACATGTCATAATGATTTAAACATCATTAGAAGTGAAATTACTGCAAATCGTTATAAAATGTTCACGTTTGGTATCTACGAATATAATACGGCAATTTATAATAGTTCTATTGCTTACAGCTGGTATTAAAGCCATTTATTTTAGAATAATTTCCATAGGTTATGATTCTGAAGTGCCGTCAAACCATGTTTTTATTGAGTAAAAAGACAAAAATAAGGGCATCGTTATCACAAGCAAAAACTTTTACATTTTTTTTGCCTCTAAAGTGAACACATGTCCTCAGTGACCTTGAGGGAGAAATCATTTATTTTTCCTGAAATGCATTATTTCATATAGAACAAACAAATGCATATATTTCATGATTAAAAGTATGCAGAATTATTATACTGAATTTATTACATTATCACAGCCAAATTGGCTGTGATAATGTAATAAATTCAGTATAATAAAAATTAATAAATTTATCATAAAATTGAAAATTTCTCCCTCAAAGTATACTTTGCTACTAAAGTATACTTTGCAATGTTGGTGAAATAGGCTACTGGAGTAACGCACACACATACATGAACTAACACTATACCCCTTCTTGCCCATTGGCGAGGGGATAATAACGGCGGATGACAATTTACATTTCCCACATTCTAAGGGTTCAACATATTTTTGTTGATTTTTCACTACAGAATTTCCTGACTATTTCTGATAATAAACCATTACTTTCATGAAATGTATCTATTTATTTATTTAAAATGCATGAAAACAGAGAAAAGCGTAGAATAGAGAATTGTATCGGCCACCATAAGAAGCATTCTCACTTGTCGAGCTCGGTGCGAAGAACGACTATGTGGTCCTCAGCACGCCGTGCCCGTATCTCACGGCGTACCCGCACGACGCTGACATCGTTCTCCCGCGCCCAATAACCACGCCAGAAGGCCTGGATCCTCACAGCTGCCTTCGCGTCACTCGTGTTGTACACTGCAATATGGGGGTAACTGTTCTGTCTGATTTCATCTTTGTATCTTGTGAAATTGGTTTTGAATATCTTTGGTAAGTTTTGTAACCGACGTCAAAAGATGGTGAAAATTTCAGAGCATGTGCATAATTCAATTCAGCATGTGATCTGAAATTTTCAACACCGTTGTTTATTTGTTTATTGCCGTTTAACGGCCTATCAACAGCTAAGGTCATGTAAGGCCGGGCAAACGGGTTCGATCCCGTTTTAACTTGCTGCATTGGGGGAAAAATTCCAAAATCAGAACGGAATATTTACATCGTGAAAAAATATATTCAGCCCTGAAATTAGAATAAACTGACCTGGTGCCAGGTCCATACCACACCAAGTCACTTGGCCCCTTCCCCTAAAAGTAACAGACAATATGGGTGAGTGCATGAGGTTTACTGTCTGATTAATTCTTGTGGCTGTGACTGGAGACATGGAGACGGAATGGAATGGTGCTTAAAGGCCCATCAACACAGAAGAGTATCATTTAGCATGTAATATGATGCGTGTCGAGAAATTGGTTTTTCCGACCAGTGTACATCCAGATCAGCCTGTGCATCCGCAGTCTGATCAGGATCTGCACTGTTCGCCATTCCATCGATGAAACACCCGTCATGCTTCTAACAAGCAATATAGATCTTTATAAAGTTACAGAAGTGTGCTGTTTTATCAGGACGCACGTTCAGCATGTAATATTACACAATTAAACCCAATACCGTGTCCCACACCACAACATAAAACACCATCACATAAACCACCACCATGTGCAGCACATTAGGCAAGTGACAATTATTATATACAGACTTTCATTTCCCACAATTGAATGCAAGCCGTCAATATTTTTCCGTATTGATATCTCGTGAGTTCATATTGGTCAGTGCCGGAACTACGTTTCACCTCGCAAAATAGTTTCTTCTAAATCGCCACCGATTTATTTTATTTATATTTGAATATATTTTGAGGCACATATAAATTAATAAAAGCTATTTGATTTGTAAGTGGATGTATGATAATCATTTCGAGGGCAACGACACTGTGCTCCAAAGGTCGCGGAATATCGCATGCTGCGGAACTCCTGCATTAATCCACATACAAATGACCTCCTGTGTGGTATCTCCAGTACTGATTTCGAAAATCGCTTATATTTTCCTTAAGGGATATCGAAAATTGATAAAAAGTTCAGAGCTCATACATAATTCAATTTCAAATGAGGTCTGTGAATATTATATCATCTTTCGAGGTCATTTGTGGCTGTGACTGGAGAAATGGGCGACCAGTGAAGATCCAGACCAGCCTGTGCATCCGCACAGTCTGATCAGGAACTGCACTGTTCACCATTCCATCAATGAAACGCACGTCGTGCTTCTTACAAGATATAATTCCAGCACAAAAATATTTACACAATTCCCTAACATTTGATTAGCCCGTAGCAAGTCTCTGTCCAAAATTTATATCCCAGTAAACTCCCACACCGAACTACTTTCCGTAACCGTGAGGCGCAGTTAAAATAATTCTTAAGAAAACGGAAAATAAACACATTTTCTTGATGAATTTATTTCAAATGCTGGAATTATAAGGAATGAATGGCCTTTTTGTGGAATTTATCGGGGATATAAACTTGGAAAAGTCGCGGGAATACTGGACGAGACCTTCCAAAAAATTACAATTTTCGAAAAAAAATCCAAAAAAGAAAATATCCTTTTTTTTTTTTCTAAAAAAATTGTAATTTTTTATCACTTCGTCCAGTATTCCCGCGACTTTTCCAAGTTCATACCCCGATAAATTCCACAAAAAGGCCATTCATTCCTATAATGTTGACTAATATCAGGCTACAGAAGCTACACAGGTCACAAATCCCCGGATAAGCCCCAGTTCTCCAGACACAGCCACATTTAAAAAAAATATTTCATTTTTAGAATTCAATATCGGTGACAAGGGAGCTACAGAGCTCCAGATAAGGAATTAGTAATTGAGTACTGTCACTCCATCATTTCTGAAGCAATTGGGTATGTCAAAATTTTAATTGGGTAAAATAAATTCACACTACTCTTTACACATCAACAGACAGCAATTATTGAATACTCTTCGAAATGAAAACATGTCTTGGCATTTCATTAGAATTGTCTCATTGGAAACAATTCTAATGAAATACCAAGATGTGTTTCCATGGAAAATAAGAAAAATATGCTATATTTGAGGTCAATTTATTGTTTTCTGCAGCATCGTAAAGGTACCACAAATTTTGTATTGCTTTTTGATATTTGCTACTTCCGATTTCAATTGGGTTTTTGGCAATTTTAACTGGGTATTTAAGCAAATACGCAGCTTATCTGGAGCTCTGGAGTTAACACCACAGCAAGGTTCATTATGAGAATGTGGACCAAATATCTCCGGGCTCCAGTAGTGAGCTAGAAGATTAGAGGGCCTACACTAATACCCATTTTGTCAATGTGTGTCACATCTGATTGTGTGCAAGTGAAACAAGAAGCAAGGGTCAGCGATTGTAAAATTTTCTGAGCAAATATATTGATAAGCTGAACCGGAGCACAGCTCAGATTCAGCCAAGCACATGTCTGGATTTCAAGTATGAGAAGTATACGCTCAAAAAAATGTTAGTCACAGGGTGAGACGTTTCGGTCCGTTTCTGATAATTTGTACTTAAAATCGAGACTGAACATCGAGCATGAGAAATGAGTAGATGCTCGAAATGTTTTGCAACGACTTCTCCAGAGCCCACGACTATAAATTTAATTTTTTTTTCTCGAAATCAGGCTGCTTGATTGGCCGAGACTGAATACAGCTCAGCATCAGCCAATAAAAATTCCTAATTTTGAACATGCTCATTAGACCCTTAAAAGGCGGAAACCAAAAATTTCATTCTGCTGTTGTTTCATAAATTGTCTTCTTTCTCACTAAAACATGGTTTCACAGCATTTTAGAATCATTTCCATTGGATTTCAATTGGAAATGATTCTAAAATGCTGTCAAACCATGTTTTTATGAGAAAAATGAAAAATAAAGCATACACAGCAAACGACAATTTTCGATTCCCGCCTTTTAATGGTTAAGTTTTACAATCGCAGGCCGGTGAAAAACACACCTTCTGCCAACACAGCATCACTGGTGGGGCGGGAGTCAATGCCCGAGTCTCGGAGACTGTTGTTGTGATCCCGCCTCCCCTCCCACCTGTGCAGCCTATCAGACGAAAGCAGTTTCTCCGGAATAGTCTTTATGATCTTAGCCTTACTCCGCGTATCACACTCCGTGTTTGCTGGTCTACGTGCCGCGGAATATTTACCTGGCACGTACTCCGACTGAGTTCTCGACACCGCTGCCTTCGACACAGGTATTGACGTTTTATTACCACTATGTGCACGAACACTTTCTGTAGTTCTATCACGTTTCTTTTCAACAGCCTTCGCACCTTTTCGCTCATCAGTTTTAGGTTTTGGCGCCATTTTTTTCACTCGTTTCGCCGCAGCGTCTTTGATTGATGTTAAATCCTGAGTGGGGATATTTTCTACGTTCTCCTTCTCCTTTGGGTGGTTGATAACCTGGTCTATTTGCGATGCCTCCTGGCTCGTATCACAGTCAATAGCCTGGGCCGTGAGTGGCGCACGTTTCTTCGCACCCACCACCGGCTCGTTACCACACAATTGCGGCTGCGAAATATTGAAGTCTGGTTTGAATAATCCTTTATACACTTCCTGGTTCAGGGGTTTTATTGGGCGTTTATCGTATGCGTCATATTTGTTATCACCAATCGCGGTTGCCGGGCGGTGGTCGCCACGGTTTAGCGTATCCACGATGTTCATGGTGACAGGTGCGGAGACCGTGGGAGCCGTCATTGGTCGATTGGGTGCCGGGGTGACAGGTGTTTTAATGTTCGAAGCATCCACAGGCAGATATGTGGACTCGGAATCTAGCAAACTCGACGTGCTTTTCTTGTCATAGTCTGTAAATTAATAGAGTAACCCTTAGAATGTGGGAACGGAAAACTGTCGTCTGCCGTTGTTTCATATTTTATCTTTCCTCTCAATAAAAACATGATTTTCCAGCATTTTAGAATCATTTCCATTGGAAATGATTCTAAAATGCTCGCAAAACATATTTTTTTACGAGAAAAATGAAAAATAAAATAAAAACAGCAGATGACAAAATATTATTCATGAATGTAAGGGTTAAATTAACATTAAGCCATATTACACAACAATGTGTAATAACATGTCAAAGCATAAGACTTACAAAACATGTGTATGCCAGAAGCTACAGTAACAAGTGGAACAGAAATGCAAACGCAACTGTGGTTGGATAAGAAGCCAATTTAATATATCAACTCTTTGCATGCTGGGAAATTTGTAGGCTATAAATAGTTCAAAAATAGCAGATGACAATTCATTATATTTTCTTTTATTTCTCCTTATAAATGTCATGAATATGTCTTGGAATTTCATTAGAATTGAGTCCTGAGGACTCAATTCTAATGAAATTCCAAGACATATTTACAGAGAGAAATAAATTTGTTTGGCGGATATTTTCGCCGCTAGCATACAAAGAGTTAAATATGATACAAAAGCAGAAACATACTGCGATGTCTGAATGAGAAAGGAAGCCACATAGCAAATGTCCAGCTATTATAGGAATGAATGGCCTTTTTGTGGAATTTATCGGGGTATAAACTTGGAAAAGTCGCGGGAATACTGGACGAAGGCCGGAAGGCCTCGTCCAGTATTCCCGCGACTTTTCCAAGTTTATATCCCCGATAAATTCCACAAAAATGCCATTCATTCCTTATAATTCCAGCATTTTAAATAAATTCATCAAGAAAATGTGTTTATTTTCCGTTTTCTTAAGAATTATTTTAACTGCGCCCGACGGTTACGGAAAGTAGTTCGGTATGGGAGTTTACTGGGATATAAACTTTGGACAGAGACTTGCTACGGACCAATCAAATGTTAGGGAATTGTGTAAATATTTTTGTGCTGGAATTATTGCAGTATGAACTGCAAAAGATTAAACATAATAATATCTCTAGTACACAGTTACTTACCGTAATAACCCTAAATATCCAGACACCACTTGTTTTGGGAAACCCTGTTTACCAAAACAAAATGTGTTCAATAACATTGTTATTGTGATAAACCAGTACAATAATACGAACCACGACTATATTGGGACACTCTTCATTGCGTTTCCCAAAATATATTGTGTCTGAATATTTAGGGTTATTACATGTATTTGCAGACTTTGACTTATGGTATACATAGGCCACACTGGTGTTAATTTTTCTCACCATATCTATGTATTAGGAAAATACGAACCATCAGAAACAAAATCCTGGACAGACAAGTCATTGAGTTCCCTGACGGACCGATCATGTAGCGTGCTGTACGCCGAACTCACGGATGTATCTGTAACACAAAACAATATCTTACTCTGACTGGAGTATGTGAATGGAGCAATAGGGCTTATGGCCAGTCTAGTGCCTGGGGCCCATTTCACTAAAGTTCATACGACTAAAATGTTCGTAAGTGCAAAATTATGATAGTCCGTAAATTTCACATTAACAATATTTTCTTGTAAACAATTATTGGATTTACATATGCAGCCTATGCTCGATAAATGTAAATCCATCAATTGAAATTTCCAGGCAATCCTAAATTTGCACTTACGAACATTTTAGTCGTAAGAAGTTTAGTGAAACGGGCCCCGGATCCGTAGCATACACCTGCAGCCTGATAATGATCTACACTTTTTGCTAAAAGCATAGCAGGTGTTTCATTGATTGAGTGGTGAGCAGTGTTGACTCTGATCAGACTGTATGCATAATAATGGAAATATCAGAACATTTCAAAGCCACATGGTGTTTATTAAAACCCATAATATATGGCATAGTGACATGGGTGTAGTCTGGTTTTGTTCCAAATTGTTAATTTGATGAATCAGAAATATTTCATTGGCCAAATGATGACTAGCAAACAAAATTTCTCTCGTATAGAAAATTATATTATTCCTTTTATATTTCTCAAGAGTGTGCTTTGCTGTGCCACATATTTGGACCGTCTCAAACTTGTATACAAATTTTGGCAAATAATATATAGGCAGACATAACAACATCAAAAAGTTCCATACCTTTTCAATAAATGTCTCTATCATGATTCAATGAAATACACACAACAGAAACATACATATTTCAACTATCAACTGCAGTTCATAAACAAATTTGTAAATTCTGATAATCCCTTAACCCATTCACCCCTCGGTACCTGGAATGGACACTCCCATGTTATTATTCAGACTTTTCAATTTATCAGGAACGGGTATTAATAAGAAAACATTAGCAAATAGTGCAGATCCTGATGAGCCGGCTCGTAACGAGCCGGCTCATCTGGATCTACACTATTTGCAAACATTATCATAGAGGTACGTAGTCTTGAAAGACTTAATCAGCCATACCGAACAGTGAATCTCCTATATATTCACCTATATAGGGTCAATGTATATTAAGTTTTCGACCTGTGAACTGAGCATGTCCGGACAAATTAAGATCTATTTGCATAATATTGTAAACACGGTCTTTCATACTGCGAAACTTGAGCCACCGTGACAATAACATCATCTCAGAGACACCAGCATAGAGGAAGCCCATTATGCAGAATCGATATTGTTTGACAAGACGAAGCAACATCATGGAATATTTTACAGACTCTGATCAGACTGTGTGCAGGTCCAGGCAATTTGCTGGGCCCCGTTGGGCCCTGTTTCACTAAACTTTGTACAACTAAAATGTTCGTAAGTCCAAATTTAAGATCGTCTGGAAATTTAAATTGATGGATTTACATTTATTGAGCATAGGCTGCATATGCAGCCTATGCTCAATAAATGTAAATCCAATAATTGTTTAATGGAAAACATTGTTAATGTCATGATTTTGCACTTACAAACATTTTAGTCATACGATGTTTAGTGAAACGGGCCCCAGGTTATACCATCTTTCAAGGTTTGTTTTCTCAAGTTCTGGCTAATACCATTTGTATATGTATCGTAAAGATTCTAATAGATGCCCGGGCGTCTATTAGAATCACCAATGGCTCCGAAGTCCTGGGTGGGCGTTTAATAGAAGCCAGTGTTATTCAGCGAAGGGAAAATTACAAAAATATACAATTTTCCTACTATCTGAAGAAAAACATAACAAAGGGACATTACTCTGAAACGTCTGACCGACTTGATTGTACTGTCTGTCAGTTTATGGACATTTTGAACCAAGACGTTTCGGCCCACTTTGCTCATTATGGTACACTCGGTAAAAATGTTTAAACACTGGTAATGTATATATCAATACAGCGTCAATGAATAATGCTGATCACGTTTCGGACCGTGGACGTTTCGGTCCGTATCAGTGTCATTAATTTTGGCCCGCGGCCATGTCCAGAACAAGACATATTTATTTTTGCTCATCTCCTAGGAAATATCGGCCAACAATCCAACATGATATCAATGTCACCCATAGTATACGAGATGGGTTTGAGACGCTTTGAAAATGGCGTCTCCGTAACCATGTAAATTCGTGAAAATCAGCCAAAAAATTGGTAATTTTCAACGTAAAAAGTGGGGGGTAGGCGTCTATTAGAGCATGGGCGTCTATTAGAATCTTTACGGTATGTATGGTAATACTAATTTAACCCTTAAATTGCTGAATTAAATGTTGTTGTCTGCTGTTTTTTTTTTATTTTCCTCATTAAAAACGTGGTTTGACAACACTTTAGAATCATTTCCATTGGAAATTATTCTAAAGTGCTGTAAAACCATGTTTTAATTGAGAAAGAAGACAAACTATAATACAACAGCAGACGGCAATTTTTGTTTTCCACATTCTAAGGTTTAATACGTTTGTCAACAATGCAGATTAAAATATTATTACTTGGGGTAATATTATGCATACAGTGGACTTTCTCTCAACCGGACAGCCTAGGAGGATTACAGCGAGTCCACTGTAATTCAGGTTTCTAAGTACCTTTGGAACTAGTTCTGAGTACATAATTATATTTCATTACATCAGCGTTATGACGGAGTAGTATTTCCAAATTTGCGTTTGAAGCGTTCTTTGTTTACTTTCTACTTCGTGGAGAGTGACCGAAGAATTTTGCTAATACACACTTTATTAGGTGAGTTTGTGATAATATGTTTGTCTCATATTGTAGAAGTTTCTCTCAATAACAATATAGCGAAGTATGAAAGTCAACGCCCTGCAGAATTGTTCTATATTTATTGCCAATAAAGTGGAAAATGTGCAGCTATCGTGGCACATGTTTGTGCTTTTAAAATACATTAACCCTTAGAATGCAGTGACGAAAATTGTCGTCTGCCGTTGTTTTATATTTTGTC
This sequence comes from Conchocele bisecta, assembly GCA_029237695.1. Classification (NCBI taxonomy): domain Eukaryota; kingdom Metazoa; phylum Mollusca; class Bivalvia; order Lucinida; family Thyasiridae; genus Conchocele; species Conchocele bisecta. The sequence continues at coordinate 200,793,911 of CM055265.1, read as the reverse complement.
TCCTTTCTCGATACAACTATCTATTCAACATTTACTATGAAAATTTTGTCATCCTTTGACGTCATTTACAGAACATATCACCGTTTCTGTAAATATATTTCCTGAAATATCACACATATTCTGAGGTACAAAATCACAAGGCATGTCTCATATGTAGGTAATTATATAAGGTATTCAATACTGCTGATCTCATCACAGAAAATCAATACCCAATCGATTAAACTACTCAAGCACGTTATTAAAATAGGCCGTGCAATGTTTACAATATAGGCCGTTTTACATTTTAACTGTACCGCTGCTAATTATCGTTTGTTACAACGTCCCAGCTAGCTAGTTGGACCGTTTTACTATTTTGACCAGCATAGTTCCTGATCACCATGTGGATTAGCGCGGTCTGATCAGGTGATACACTATTCACCATGTAGTTAGTCACTGCAGTATCATTATACAAATAAAAATTCTAGTTTAGAAAAATAAAATACAAGTGGTTTAACGGCCCAACAACAGCAAAGGTCACGTAGGGACGGGACCTCGGGCTTACATCACATCCGAAAGTGGGATGAAAATACTTGTATTTTTCATGCTAATGGCAGGGATTAACCCTTCCTACGATGTTGACGGAAATTGCCGTCTGCTGTTTTTCATTTTTGCTTTAATTCTTAACAAAAAACTGGTTTTGACAGCACATGAGAATCGTCTCCACTGGAGACGATTCTCATGTGCTGTCAAAACCAGGTTTTTGTCGAGAAATATTGAAAATAAAACATTTCCAGCAGACGACAACATTTAAGTCAGCGTAGTAAGGGTTAAAACCATAGCCTCCTGTATTTAAATTCAATGCTGTACTCATGACCACAACACATCCCTAATACAAATTTGACCGTGTGTGTACAGATGTACATTGAAACCCCTCTAAACTGGACACTCGGGAAAATATAGATGTTAACCTTATATGTGTTTCGCTGTCATGGATCTCTGATTACAATGACTTTTCATGATTGCAAAACAGTAGAATGTGTCATTTGTGCCAACATGTCTGATTTACAGTGGAACATCTCCAAACCGGACACCCGGGGTCCTCCCAGGGTGTCCGGTTTTGAGAGGTTCCACTGTATGTATACAATGACTAGTACGGTAGAATCTCTATGTTTTGATGGATTTCAGCTGAATGCAAATTATATCTAATGATAATGTATGTTCATGATTGCAAATCACATAGCTGAATTACAGTGCAACCTCTCTAAACTGGACACCCTGGGGACCTCCCAGGGTGTCCAGTTTGGAGAAGTTACACTGTATTCTAGACTGGTGTAAAAATTCCTGGAGTACATTTGTCGACGCAACAACCTACAGGTGAATATCCGTGAAGTCTGTAAGACGAGATATAAATCACATATAAACCCATAGTAAACAACATAACACATGTAGTAACTTAAAGTGCATTCGTCTTAAAATGTGTGTATGATAAAAACATGCAAATCTGATAATAACATAATTTTCATAATAATATGTATGGTAATCTAGTGTGCAGTAGATCACAATCTGAATGGATGTTTTTGCATAGAAATCGCATTGCAACAATATTTTATGGCATTTAGAAAATGCTCCTACCAATTTCTAGTTTATTTATAGGCAACAAGAGAGAATACCAAATCTTTGCACAGTGAGGTGTATATTGAGTGTATTTTGAGTAATGCAAGTGGGATGACCAGTAGCCTATTTCATCAACATTGCAAAGTATACTTTACTAGCAAAGTATACTTTGAGGGAGTAATCATTTATTTTTCCTGAAATGCATTATTTCATATAGAACTAACAAATGCATATATTTCATGATTAAAAGTATGCAGAATTATTATACTGAATTTATTACATTATCACAGCCAAATTGGCTGTGATAATGTAACAAATTCAGTATAATAAAAAATAATAAATTGATCATAAAATTGAAAATTTCTCCCTCAATGTATACTTTGCTACTAAAGTATACTTTGCAATGTTGATGAAATAGGCTACAGATACTCAGGTTTCTTCCCATTCTATCAGGAGTGTTGACTTATGAAACTTCAATGAGCCTGTACACCCGCACAATCTGTGTTTGCGAAACATTGAGAGAATACATGAGGTATTGAGCTTGGGAAACATTGCTTATGTCTTTGTTTATGTCCATATCAGGCTACTTCAGTGTGCTACCAGTCGCTAACCAGGAGCTACATTGCCCAAACAGTAAATGCTCGATGACCTTGCACGTCGGGACCGACCATTTAAGTCCCCATCCGATAGGACTAGGCTAGTTGTCTTGCACAAGGACACGGAGTAGGTCGAGGTAGGAATCGAACCTGGGGTCTCCCGATCCTGATTTTTTATTGCCAAACAGCTAAATAGTTCACTTTTATAATGGCAAGTCACATTTCATCCCCGGCTATGGAAAAGGACCTTATGATGTGTGTGATCAGCTTTCGCGTAGTCTGATCTGGGACAATGCTGTTTGCTATTCACCTCCGGAGGCAGAATTGTGATGTCATCAGGAAAATTATTAGAACCAGATATGCATTAGAATTAGGATCTTCAAATGTTACAAAATGTTCAAAAGTCCTGGGGGCCGTTTCACTAAACTTTGTATGACTAAAATGTTTGTCAGTGCAAAATTATGATGCTTTGCATGTTGAGAAACCACGAGTTCGGAGGACATAATTCTAATGAAATTTCAAGACATATTTACAGAGATAAATAAGAACTAGATGGACGCGGCCCGCATGTCGCGCCCGCCGAGGCTTTGACAGTATAGTGAAAAATTTTAACCAAAAACTTTAACCCGTACGTACAGATGGACATACTATAGGAATGAATGGCCTTTTTGTGGAATTTATCGGGGTATAAACTTGGAAAAGTCGCGGGAATACTGGACGAAGGCCGGAAGGCCTCGTCCAGTATTCCCGCGACTTTTCCAAGTTTATATCCCCGATAAATTCAACAAAAAGGCCATTCATTCCTTATAATTCCAGCATTTTAAATAAATTCATCAAGAAAATGTGTTTATTTTCCGTTTTCTTAAGAATTATTTTAACTGCGCCTCATGGTTACGGAAGGTAGTTCGGCGTGGGAGTTTACTGGGATATAAATTTTGGACAGAGACTTGCTACGGGCCAATCAAATGTTAGGGAATTGTGTAAATATTTTTGTGCTGGAATTATATATGCATATACACCGCTAGCATGTAAAGAATGAACTAGACCTATGCTGGCTGAAATATTTGTGAGATATCCTTTGTAATGTGGTCAATATGACCTTACCTTACAATTTGAAAAACATGACCTTTACAATCTATCGATGTTGTACTGCCGACAAATAAACACAAGACATTATGTAAACATATGGCGTAAAGTTGTAAAGATTACAGTAGAATCGAGCACAACACGTGTATTACAGCCGTGTTTGCTTTTCCTGTTGACTTGACAGCTTTCACCCCCTACAGACATTACACGGTTTGACCTGGAAATGGTTGGCACGTAAACATTGGTGTCAACCTTGGGAATCATCGAGACTCGTACATGATTTGTTAGCCCAATGTCACCCTTAAATGGAAAATGGATTAGACTTTTCAAGGCTATTTCATTGAACACTTTCAACCCTAAGTAACTGGAATGGACTGTGATACGCTAATTTTCCCACCAATCCAATCGTCACAAAATGATTTTCAGATGAGTCAATTTACAAAAAGGGTGTGTTTTTGTTCTAAAAAATATAAAAATTACAGCTCATCACGAGACGTCTCATCTGGATCTACACGGTTTGCAAACACCGCTATAGAGGGCTGTAGTGTTGAAAGGGTTAATGAGTTTGTTTAATGTATATCAACAGATAAGGTTATTTAAGATCGGGCCATCAGGTTCGTTCCTGTATTCAACCTACTGCATTGGGGAGAAAATCCCAAAAAATCAGAACAAAATATTTACATCGAAAAAATATATATTCAGCCCTGAATTTAGAATAACCTGACCTGGTGCCAGGTCCATATCACATCAAAGTCACTTGGCCCCTTCCCTGAAAATAGGATTACAAATAATCGTAATACTCACATAAGGGGTATAACCAGATTCAACTGTCACATACAAAGACGTACGTGAGGGCCAAACCAGGGGCCCGTTTCACTAAACTTCGTACGACTAAAATGTTCGTAAGTGCAAATTTACGATCGTCTGATGCTCAATAAATGTAAATCCAATACATGTATACAAGAAAACATTATTAATGTGAAATGTACAGAGTATCATAATTTTGCACTTACGAACATTTTAGGCGTACGAATGTTAGTGAAACGGGCCCCCGGTCTCTGGTCGGGATTCCGGTCAAGATGAACCCCGATCGTTAAATTATCCATCGCACGCTCCCACCTGCCACCGACGAAAGGGTTAATGAGATACGAGTTAAATCTACTACATGTGGTATAATCATCACTGCAGCACCAGTGTTTCACCTACCTCCCGCCCAGGCTTTCACTGGTTGCCGGGCGTGGCCAGACACGTTGCTATGGTGATGGGCCTGACTGTCCGGCCGACTCGAATGACCGGGCACCGACTCTGACCGGCTAATGTTGGGCGAATCTCCACCTGGGCTCTGCTTATCTGCAAAACAAAAATAATTTAAGACTGGTTGATTGATTAATTGATTGGTTTATTAATTGATTGATTGGGGTTTTACATCTGCTCAATAGCGGTGTCATTCCAAACAGGCTATACGAGGTGGGGGCGGTGTATGGGGGGGGGGGGAATGTTCCACTGCTGAGTGATGAATGGAATAGTCCAATTACGAGCCTGGAACTATCAATGTCAGATAATGTTTCCATTTCATGCTGAGGATATGTCATTTTGATTGGGAAATATCATAAACATTTTCTTTAACTGTGCTTATTAGTATATGTTGCAATCACCATTTGAACCGTCTCATTGAGACGGTTCAAATGAGTGGTCACCTCATATAGAGAAATAACAAAAAGAAAAAAAAATTATTAAAAAAATTCATAAAGGGCCTCTCGGATGCAGTTGTGTTTCATATAAACAGTATAGTCATTAGCAATCTCACAAGACTGGTGAAAACCGCGTGCAAATGAGCTGTGACATCACAATTTCCACGTGCAAATGAGCTGTGACATCACAATTTCCACGTGCAAATGAGCTGTGACATCACAATTTGTTCATTTAAACCTTACATAACTGTGACAGAGATGGAATATATGCATGCGGTTTTCACTGGTTTTGTTATACTGGTATTGTCAAGGACGATAATGTGCATATGAAATACAACTGCAACCGAGGGGACCTTGAAGGATGAAAGGGTTAAACGGCCATACCCGGTGGAGCGGTGTGCGGGGGAATGTTCCACTGCTGGCCGGCGGGTGGGGGTTTCTGGTCATGCAGCTGTTGTTGATGGTAGCGCTGCTTCGTCAGGATCTGGCTTAACTTCGCATCCTCAGCCGACTCGAGCTGCAAACATAAGGAGGTAAACGTGAATAGGTTTAATGTCCCAGCAATAGCTATGGTCATATGTATCTGTGACTGGAGAAATGGGGCCTATGGGGTTTGTGGAGTAGCTTCCGATCAAATTGCACACTCCTGTAGCCAGATAATGATCTATGTAGCTTGTTAAGCATGATAGGTGTTTCAGTGATGGAATGGCGAACAGTGGCGAACAGTGCAGATCCTGATCAGACTGTGCGGATGCACAGGCTGATCTAGATCTACACTGGTCGCAAAACCTATAAGCCCCATTTCTCCAGTCACAGCCACATAATCAATTTGTTATAAAGTCCAATCCAAAAGACCAGTGGGATGAAAATACTAAGAAAATATGCGTAAGGCGAGATTGAACCTGTGACTCCGGTATTGAGCTTATTTGGAGCTCTGGGTTAATATTTCCACAGGAAATTCATTTCAGAAAATCCTTGGATTGTATGGAACACGATAATAATCCATGCAAAGTATCTGAAGTATTGAATACATACTTCAAACACATTGGAGTTTGCAATTAGGAAAATTCAGTATCGGCCCACTATCAAGTATTATTATTACCACAATTTGATACTGTAATACTGTTACTGCAGTAATGAATGGCATTTAGGTCGACTGATTAAAATAATGTGCTTTAACGTATGTGTATTACCTACTGATAACAATTTTAACCTATTGAAGTCTATGGATGCAATATCTTTTATTGAAAATCTATTCATGTTGTTTATTTCTCCATAAAAGTATATGTTGTTACCACTCATTTAAACCGTCTCAACAAGACGGTTCATAGGAGTGTAACAAATTGATAAAATGGTTAGAAAAATTTGCATTGTTCTATAATTGTTTATGGCAGATAATGGGTCAACCCTTTCAACACCACAGGCCTGTATAGTGGTATTGGCAAACAGTGTAGATCCAGATGAGCCGGCTCATGACGAGCCGTCTCATCAGGATCTGCACTTTTTGCAAGTAATTTTCATATTTTTGAGAACAAAAACACCCCCTTTTCATAAATGGACTAGTCTGAAAATCATTTTGTGACAATTTGATTGGTTGCAAAATTAACGTTTCAAATTCCATTCCAGTTACTTAGCGGTGAAAGGGTTAAATGAGAGAAAGTTCAAAATTGGCAAAAGTCAGAGCTGGTGATATCATTTTTTTCTGAACATGTACCCATACTTGAAATCATGATCTTTGATAGGACTCGGCTGAGCTGTGCTAGATGGTTGTAAAATCACGCCCCTGTGAGAACCACAGAATTTGGTTTCTCAACTACTGATATACATGTATTTGTAAACTTTTGGCTTTATTTTCTACAAAAATACAAATTTCAAAATAGCAAAAACGACTTCCTGATTTGAAACGTGAGAACAGAGTACGAACTCAGGGTTTACAAGCATGGTCAGTCATCTAAAAGCACAAATAATTTAACCCTTTCACCCCCAAGTAACCGACATGGATAATTTCATTTAAGACTGTTCTATTAGGCCGAAACGGAGGTCATTTTGTAAAAAATAAAAAAAATATCCACAAATGGTGCAGATCTTCAGGACTATGAGCCATTGTAAACAAATATTCCCCCCCCCCCCGCACCCACAAATATTCACCCCACCCCCTCCGCTTCTGAATATCCCATTCAGCTCATCATATAATACATGTTTTGCAAATATTAGGAAAGAGGCGACTAGTGCTGAAAGGGTGCAAGCATCGTGCAAACGGTTTTCACAGTTGGAACATCGATCATTTGACGGATGTCATTAATGGTAAAGTTCCATATTAAGCACAATCTGACAAGGAACATCCTCAATCAGGTTTATTTTTGAGTCGCTCAACACAATTTATCTGAAATGAAATCTAAATCACAGTGAAATGCATACTGCGTGATTTTTTATGAATCTATTTTATGTTGTTTTTATAATTAAATATCGGAAAGTGTCTCAAAGATAAGCCGTCAGCCAGACAATGGCAGAATGATTGGAGAAGTCTGTCGGCAATATATGCCTTGTGTATATGCCATGCTAAGACAGCTTAGCAGCCATAATGGCTTAACCCTTTCACTGGAATTTTTTTCAATATCTTAATTTAAGGATCAATCCAATCATCACAAATGATTTTCAGACTAATCCATTTATAAAAGGGGTGTTTTTGTTATCAAAAATATGAAAATTACTTGCAAAAAGTGCAGATCCTGATGAGCCGGCTCGTCACGAGCCGGCTCATCTGGATCTACACTATTTGCCAATACCACTATACGGGTCTGAAGTGTTGAAACTGCGAATACTGATATGGGCTTACACAGGTCGCATAACCTATAAGCCCCATTTCTCCAGTCACAGCCACATCGACGTGTGTCTCCCTGCAAATGAACACCAAATTGTGATTTTCACTGAATCACCTGAAATACTGTGTGATTGGTGGTTTGTGTGGTGTGGTGTGGTGTGGTGTTGTGTTGTGGTGTGGTGTGGCGTGGCGTGGCGTGGCGTGGCGTGGCGTGGCGTGGCGTGGCGCAACATCTGATCAAAGCATTATAGTGTATGCATTCATGTTTGTGTGGTGCTGTGCTGGTGTGGTGTTGGTTTGTGTGTGTGCATGTACATACTGACACAGCTATACATATTTCATATAGACGTACAGTGCAAAACCTAACACGCAGTCTTTTCTTCAGTTGGTATATATCCATCATCATGATTCTGCACCGGAAATTGGTTTCTTCCACATCACTGCATTGTCGCTAAACCATAGTTTCCTTGTGTGTAGGAATTATCAGTAACTCAAGCCGACTGAATGGCCAGCCTAAACCCATTAGTCGAATCATATATTGGCTATGATCTGACGAAATCGTGATTATTTCACATGTAACCAGTGCAAACTCTCATCCAACTGCACATGTAATACAGTCTGGTAATATTCAATAACTCCATAATGACTGTTACGATGACAAGATGGCAAACTGAAACTGTAAATAATCTTCTAATTTCTCCCGAACTTGATTACACAGGATGATAATAACGTTTTAACTATATAATAGAGATTGTTCAATGAGTGGTCACGTCGTATCTATTTGCATGCTAGTGGTAAAATGGACAAACGGACGAACAGACGAACGGACTGAATGACAAAAAAACTATATACCCCTGGACATACATTACATGAAGAATATTACTCTACAGTTATAGCAATATTAAATATTTTCCACAAATTGTTCTCATTTCTTGCTCAAAATATATATTGTGACCACTCATTTGAACCGTCTCAATGAGACGGTTCAAATAGTGGTCACAACATATGTTTTTGAGAATTTATTTTTAAATATTTCTCGAGAAAAATTGTATACTCAGCATACAAAGTGAATAGAAATTAAACCCTATATGCAAATCCCAATAGCAATCGGATAAAACAATTATAATAACACTTATATCCAGCCATGACTGTGAATACTGTGTTCCCTAGATCGCCTCACAATCACGTCAAAGCAAATTGAATGTCACTTTCCATCCATCAAACCTACAGCAAAAACATTTTCCATTCAATTTGAATAAATCCCAAGTATTCATTTTATGGTCATCACATATTATTTACAACTCAAAACATTCTTTTCACATCCAGTTAAAAATACATTGAAATTGTGTTTCTTTGTCGATACGGTTTTAACAGCCTTTGATTGCGATACAGTTGGTACCGTACAAAAGCAACAAAACTCTATCCTGCTTTTGTTCCGGCATATTATTGAACAGAAATTGTAGACACACTCATTTGAAACTAGTTAAAGACATCAAACAAAGAGTATCGGATAAATAACCATGTTCAGTAATTGGAACACAAACACTGGTTTAATCTAACTGTGAAAAAATCATCGTTTACGCCTGCTTTAATACGAGGGTGTCCATGAGATAATGTGGCTTTGACTGGAGAAACGGGGCAATGGGATTTACGAGTGTCGCTCGTGTAGCCGATTTCACCAACATTGCAAAGTATACTTTTCTAGCAAAGTATACTTTGAGGGAGAAATTTTCAATTTTAGGATAAATTTATTAATTTTTATTATACTGAATTTATTACATTATCACAGCCATTTTGGCTGTGATAATGTCATAAATTCAGTATAATAATTCTGCATCCTTGTAATCATCAAATGTATGCAGTCGTTAGTTCTATATGAAATAATGCATTTTTGGAAAAATCAATGATTACTCCCTCAAAGTATACTTTGCTAGAAAAGTATACTTTGCAATGTTGGTGAATCCTGATCAGTCTCTGTGGATGCACAGGTTGATCAGATATACTACGATCGCAAAACCCATAAGCCTCATTTCTCTAGGAACAGCCACATATATGTTATTGAATCTGTCATTTAGTACAGTAAAGGAAATTAACATATTAGGACCAAAAAATCTGTTCACAATATTGAAACTTAACCCTTAGACCGCTATCTTAATTTTTTTGTCGTCTGCTGTTTATTTTCTATTTTCCATTTTTTATATCATCAAAAATATGCTTTGACAGCACTTCAGAATCATTTCCATTGGAAATGATTCTGAAGTGCTGTCAAAACATGTTTTTATTGAGAAATAAGGCAAGATATAAAAGCAACAGCAGACAACAATTGTTGTGTGTAGCGGTCTTAGGGTTCATACAAATTCCTGGGCAAAATTCTGTTGTTCAATCTCGGAACTTGTTGGTAACATCTGATCCAAAATGCTGCAAAATTAGATGTCATCAATCTATTAAAGTGTATTATATCACAAGCTGATACATGATAATCATACCTGTAGTTACTTATAACTCAAGGTCCATCGACGACGATGAAAACAGATATGCAATCAGTTTATGCGAATATCAAGATATCAACAGGTTTGACAATTGTCCCAGATGTCAGTTTGTTTGTTTGTTGGGGTTTAACGGCATATCAACAGCTAAGGTCATTTAAGGCCGGGTCAATGGGTTTAGTACTAAATCCCATATATTACCTGTACATGTACATGTTCAAGTACATGTACAAATGGGGGGAAAATCCCAAAATCAGATGTCAGACAAGATGATCCCATGCGTGTGTGAAATGTGAAGCAGATCCGAGTATGTGACGCACCAAGTATGTGACCTTGACACTGGGCTTAGCAGGGGAGACACAAACATGGATTTGTCACAGGACGGTAGAGGACCCATTGGAGCAATGTGTGTGTGAAATATAAAGCAGATCCGAGCAAGGCGACAGCAATTATAAGCAATTAACCCTTCCTACGCTGTTGACGGAAATTGCCGTCTGCTGTTTTTCATTTTTGCTTTAATTCTTAACAAAAAACTTGTTTTGACAGCACATGAGAATTGTCTCCACTGGAGACGATTCTCATGTGCTGACAAAACTAGGTTTTTGTCGAGAAATATTGAAAATAAAACATTTCCAGCAGACGACAGAATTTAGTTCAGCATAGTAAGGGTTAACCCAAGCATTAAGGTTCACTGACGGGCACACGGACAGATAGTCCGACTCCAGTATACCCAACCCCACAAGACTCAATCCCACAGATTATATACAACATTTTCAAACCAGTCCATATCATATATTTAGGGGCGACACAAGCAGTCTGTTTTGTGAAGATACCTGCAAGATACCTGCCACCGAGCTGACGATTTGTCATTCACGTAACATAAAACCAAACCCCGTTTTCTAACCTGACAAGTTACAACTAAATAATAACGATAACCGAAGCAAGTTCTCACACATACAAACATGCAATCTTTTTCATCTAAACACAATGGAATTTAGACATCTTGATGGTAAATTCATATTACCGTATGTTGACATAGCGGTCCAAGGTAATTGACAAGCGTCGAGCACGCTCAGCATGAATAGCGGATGACCCGCATAATGGAGCGTACAAACATACAAAGACGAACAAGTTGTATCATGAATTGATTTACTACAATTATCATCGTTGCTGGGAAATTTGGATATTTAAAATGTATGAATAATTGGTTGGTTGGTTTCTACATTCCATTATGGCGTTGACTCTTGCATTGATGACTTAAATTTTGTTGTCTGCTGTTTATTTTCTATTATTATTTTTTCTTATCAAAAACATGCTTTGGCTGCACTTTAGAATCATTTTTATAGGGAATAAAGACAAAATATGAAACAACAGCAGACGACAATTTTTTTTTCCTACATTCTAAGTGTTAACATAATTATGCATGTACATGTATTGGAAGGTGATGTATTTGGTTTTTAATATAATGTATGCGTCTGCTGACAAAAGATACCCTGATGTATCTGCAACAAGAGTAAAATAGTTACATAATACAGTGAAACCTCTCTAAACCGGACACTAAATAAACATCTGTGATTGTATTTTTGATGGGTTTCTTAGTCATTTATCTCAGGTTATCGCATAGCGCACAACTATGGCTCGGAATGACCAAATGCCTGATTTACAGTGAAACCTCTCTAAACCGGACACCCTGGGAGGACCCTGGGGACCTCCCAGGGTGTCCGGTTTAGAGAGGTTTCCTCCCAGGGTGTCCGGTTTAGAGAGGTTTCACTGTATACCAAAAGAAGACCTGACCGAAAAGATAACTCCAATGCAACCACAGGACTAGGAGAACCAGAGGGCCGTGGATTTGTCACAGCATCATACAGGACCAGCAGAGAAATGCATATGCGAAATATCAAGGAGTTCTATGAAAATAGTTGGTAATACGAACAAGCTAAAATACATTGTCACCCTTTAAGTTTATATCATGCATTAAAGGTACATGCCCACTCAGAAGGCACAAAATGTTCTTTATAGGAATTAAACAAGTGTATAATTGTGTCACTATTCCACCAGTTCTAAAAATTACAAGTGCCTGCTATACAAATATAATCATTTAGTAATGTTTATTTTACTGATAGTGACTCACAGTGGTATCAGGTTATTTTCATATGCAAATGAGGCATGATATTTTTTAATTATTTTTCTAAATGCTTCACCTGAAAAAATAATATTTTCGACAGATTATAAAGTATGATCATTGCACACCAAAAAATAAATACAGAGAATAAATAGTAATGTCCGTTAACATTTTAAATAAATACAGAGAATAAATAGTAATGTATGTTAACAGTTTAAGGAAACACGGTTATTACCTCTGATATCAGCGTGGAAATTTACGTCTGATATAAAATGTATACTAATGCCAACCAATACAAAATGTTGTGTAATATGCAATGTAAGTTGTTCTGTCGGCTATTCAATACTGAAAATTAACCAATATTGCACTTACAGATGATCTCCCTTGCGGTATAAAAATGTCTTGCGTCATTATGATATACCGGTATATGTTATCCAATAATCAACAAGTACATCTAGAAAATGTACATACATTCAGTTATATAGATCTTAAAAATTAATGTCAGTTAAAGTTTGCGCTACGACCGAAAAAGGTGTTAGAATATTTTACAATGGAATGGCAAGAACATATGGCCCACACTGAGCAACAAAGGAATATTTGGCAAACCATATGTATTCATTGTGGAATGTGGAGAATATATGTGGCTGGACAAATGGGGCTTATGGGTTTTGCGACCAGTGTAGATCCAGATCAGACTGTGCGTCCGCACAGTCTGATCAGGATCTGCACTGTTCGCCATTCCATCACTGAAACACCCATCATGCTTCTAATAAGCAATATAGAATGTTATCAGGTTACAGGAGCCACACTGGCCACAAATACAATAAGCCCCATTTCTTCAGTCACAGCCAGGTATATATGCATTGTTTTCATTCACTGCAGGAATGTCAATAATCCACTGGAGTGAGGGTGGGACAGTGAACTAATTATGCTGAAATTTGGCACCAAACCTTGGTGTGTGTGAAGTGATTATTAACCATTACAATGATGATTTAAATGTTGTTGTCTGCTGTATATTTTTCATTTTTCTTATCAAGCACATGTTTTGACAACACTTTAGAATCATTTCCAATGGAAATGATTCTAAAGTGCTGTCAAACCATGTTTTTATTGAGATAGAAGATGGAATATGAAACAATAGCATTCTACGGGTTACATAAATAACTACAAATGCACTGTACCGAAGGAAGATTAGGTCAAGACAATTTAAACTAGAGCAGCTTGAGCTGCATCAACGGTTTGAGCTTCAAACATTGATTTCATGTGTAACTAAGCTTTAGCCCAAGGTGTAAACTATCGGTTGCAAAAAGAATTTCTGAAGTTTTAGAATGAACAGTCCAACATTATTGTGTTCGCATCATCACACCGATGTGGGGCCGGTTAGCTTAGAGGTAGAGCGATGGACTCGGAGCGAGGGATACCGGGTTCGATCCTCAGCCAAAGTTTTAGCTAAAGGACTGAAATATCGACTACAGCAAAAACAATTGAAATCGAATGATAAATAACGAAGCTGACGTCACATCCGTTTGCTCTATTTTGAAAACTTGAAAAAATACATTCATCTTTGACATCGAATAGAGCCATAAGAAGTCAAAATATAGGTCTGAAAATTATCATCTTTCATGCGGCTGACACTCCCCTATCACCCTGGCAAGAAATTATGTTGCTGACAGTACTGTACAAATTGGAAAACGTTTGTAAAGACCACCCGTTATCAGCCGAAATTCGGCAAAATTGTTGAAAAGTATGTACATTTTTCAACTTCAAATGCATATAACTCTTTTATTTGAGCAGATAGCCGAAAACTGTCAGCGAGTCTGAGATAGAGTATTTTGTCAGCTTTCCAATGCAAAAAGAATACTTGAAATCGGTTGGAAAATAAGGAAGTTATAGGAAGTATGACGTCACTTCCGTTTTCGTGGAAAGTAGCATTAAAAGATATCTGAAAATCTCTTGAGTCTCTGCTCACACTTGATCCAAATCGGCATGCAAAATTTGAAGTCGATCCGACCAGCGGTTTGGTGTAGATGGAGGGAGCCCGTAAGTCAGCGGATGATTATTTTTCGATAGTTATCGCCCTTAAATTGCAGTTTACGCCATTTGTAAATACACCTAATAAAATTAAATATGTGCAATATTCCACCAGTGAAGTTTTCGTTTGTTTTTCACCATAGGCTGGGCACAAAGCGGGAAAATTTTAGCTAAAGGACTGAAATATCGACCGCAGCAAGAAATTTTGAAATCTATTGATAAATAACGAAGCTGACGTCACATCCGTTTGCTCTATTTTGAAAACTTGAAAAAAAGACGTTCATCTTTGACATCCAATAGAACCGGAAGTAGTCAAGATAGAGCTCTGAAAATTATCATCTTTTATGCGCCTGACACTCCCCTATCACACTGGCAAGAAATTATGTTGCTGACATTACTGTACAAATTGGAAAACGTTTGTAAAGACCACCCGTTATCAGCCGAAATTCGGCAAAAATTTGGCAAAATCGTTGAAAAGTATGTACATTTTTCAACTTCAAATGCCTATAGCTCTCTTATTTGACCAGATAGCCGAGAACTGTCAGCGAGGTCGAGATAGAGAATGTTGTCAGCTTTCCAATGCAAAAAGAATTTTTGAAATCGGTTGGAAAATAAGGAAGTTATAGAAAGTTATAGAAAATATGACGTCACTTCCGGTTTCGTGGAAAGTGGCATTAAGATATTTCTGAAAATCTCTGAGTCTCTGCTCACACTTGATCCGAATCGGCATGCAAAATTTGAAGTCGATCCGACAAGCGGTTTGGGCTGTAGACTGAACGGCTGAATAAAAAAAAAAAAAAAAAAAAAAAAAAAAAAAAAAAAAAACCAACGAATACAATAGGTACTAAAATATATTCAACAAAATGTGCCATATGTCATGTGACTTTCATATGCGATTTTACTCAAAATTTAACAATTATGACGCGATACATGTAGACATATTAGGGAAAGGTTATACCAAAATAGTTGTGCTCATATATAGTCTATTACCTTGTGACCTTCAGTAAGAAAATGTGGGTGTGATCAGCAAAAACATATAAATACTGTGTAATTATATAAATGCCTGCTTCTGTACCATTTTAATCTATATCGGCTTTAAGAAAATATGTTTGATTTATAGGTGTTATATTATAACAACAATAACAAGGCCATACAGGACAGCAGAGATTTGCTTCAAAGTCAAAAAGTGGGAGTTAATCCATGACCCAGGGGCCGGATAAAACATCGTATTTCACTTTGCACATCTACACACCATAAGCAAGCGTCATACCACATATTGGTTTAACCCTTACAGTGCTGAATTAAAATTTGAGGTCTGCTGTTAATTTTTTATTTTCCATTTTTCTTATCAAAAACATGGTTTGACAGCACTTTAGAATCATTTCCAATGGAAATGATTCTAAAATGCTGCCAAACCATGTTTTTATTTAGAGAAAATACAAAATAAGTTACAACAGCAGACGACAGTTTTCAGTTTCCGCCTTCGAAGGTTTAAACGTTTTATGAGTTACAATGAAATATTGTCAAATTTTAAGTGCAACAAGAGTGCTGAAGGAAGGCCCATAGAGGCATAGCCAGTAAACAAGGGAAGATAACTCATTGGAAAAGAAAGAAAATCAATAAGGCTCTTCCTCTTGCCATGATAAACATGTATATCAAATTTGGTTAAGATCCATCAAGTAGAACTTGAGTTTAATCGCTAGGACAGAATGCGAAATTTAAAATGGCCGCCAAGGGGAGATAACCCATCAGAATTTTTCAAAAATCACTACAAGAACTGGCATGAATAAACAAAGGTAATCCTCTCACAGGCAGCTTTAATAACGACTTGGGTTGTATGCAAAACAAAGCACCATCCCGAGACACACATTGTGGCCAAATATTATCAAAATCGGTATGCACGCATGTACGTAAGTACATGGACTAATGCTATATCCACTCTTGTCTATTGGTGAGGGGATAATTAAATTTGATGGATTCACTGCCATATGTATGTCTATTCATAAATTCAGAGCACACAAACATGTCTTCAAAGCTCTTCATTCTGGCTGGAATTTGAGGAGTTGTTAAACCCTACACAAGGGGATGTCCCAGTGTGTCCCGTTTATACAGGTTCTACTGTACCTAAACCATCACTGGGCCCATATGAGACCTGTAGCCTATTTCATCAACATTGAAAAGTATACTTTAGTAGCAAAGTATACTTTGAGGGAGACATTTTCAATTTTATGATAAATTTATTAATTTTTATTATACTGAATTTATTACATTATCACAGCCAATTTGGCTGTGATAATGTAATAAATTCAGTATAATAATTCTGCATGCTTTTAATCATGAAATATATGCATTTGTTAGTTCTATATGAAATAATGCATGTCAGGAAAAATAAATGATTACTCCCTCAAAGTATACTTTGCTAGAAAAGTATACTTTGCAATGTTGATGAAATAGGCTACAGATCCATATTATTCCAGATTTAAAATACACTGCCAAAAAGAGAGAACGAGTCGATTTGTCGAGACCTGTATATGTATGTGACAGTAAAGAACTACTGTCTAGCACATTCTGAATGTAATCATTTGTTATGTCTGTCTGGCCATTTGGAGCCTTTTATTAAAGCATGGCCATAAATCATTATTGCAGAACTGATAAAGCTATTTGCATAACAACATGCCATCAGTCTAGCACTGTTACCACATGTGAACAGAACAGAGACAAGTGAATGGACAATGATAATCATAAATTATGCAATGAAAGTGGCACAATTGTGGCTGTGACTGGAGGACTGGGGCTTATGGGATTTGTGACCAGTGTCGCTCCTGATCAAATAGCACTGATAGAAGCATGCTGATCTGGATCTACACTAGTCGCAAAACACATAGGCCCCATGTCTCCAGTCACAGCCACAATTTATGATAATTATTGTCTGTTCAGTAGCCGATTTCATCAAAATTGCAAAGTATGCTTTTCTAGCAAAGTATACTTTGAGGGAGAAATCATTTATTTTTCCCGAAATACATTATTTCATATAGAACTAACGACTGCTATATTTGATGATTAAAAGTATGCAGAATTATTATACTGAATTTATCACATTATCACAGCCATAATGGCTGTGATAATGTAATAAATTCAGTATAATAAAAATTAATAAATTTCTCCCTCAAAGTATACTTTGCTAGAAAAGTATACTTTGCAATGTTGGTGAAATGGGCTACAGGTTATGTTTCTAAATTCTAACTGTTTCTTTATAACATGTGTTATAGATTTATAGACAATGACTGAAATAGAACCATATTTCAAATGTTAGTTAAATAAATTACATAGTACAAATCAAATTTAGTAGGGATATCAATTATTTTCAGGCAAGAATATGAGATGGATATGCATCACAAGGCCTCCTAGGAAGAATTATTTCCAATTGAGAAATTAATATTAATCATGTTAACCCTTTTAACACCACAGGCCTGTATAGTGGTATTGGCAAACAGTGTAGATCCAGATGAGCCGGCTTGTGCCGAGCCGTCTCATCAGGATTTACACTTTTTGCCAGTAATTTAGAAAAAGACACCCACTTTTTTTTTATAAATGGACTAGTCTGAAAATCATTTTGTGACAATTGGATTGGTTGCAAAATTAATATATCAAAGCCCATTCCCGTTACTTACAATATACATTTATTGAGCATAGGCTGCATTATGCAGCCTATGCTCAAAAAATGTAAATTCAATAATTGTTTACAAGAAAACATTGTTAATGTGAAATGTACAGACTATCATAATTTTACACTTACAAACATTTTAGTCGTACAAAGTCGTACAAACGGCGGCCCCCAGGTGATTCTTGGCACAACAAGGGAAAGTTACCTTTCTAAAAAATGTAATAAATATGCAAATTATGTATTATAAGTGCTGATAACCTCACACTGGATGTATTTAAAAATACATATAAACTTTATGATTTATTGTCATTACAGGTGATTTGTTTTTATCAACACCCGAGATCATCAAAGGCATGTTTGTTTCAGCGTTTTATTACACCATTAACACAAATCCCACCTGGCACATATTCAAGCTGCAATTGGGGGTAAAACAATACGGTGCCCAACTGAGATAATTCAGGTGTGAGCGAATTAAATAAAATAGATTTAACCCTTTTCATGCTGATGAGACGACATTATGTTTGCGGAAAATCCTAAATATTTTCCTACTGTGCGCTCAGAAGTATATGTGGTGAGTGGTCACAACATATACTTTACTTGAAAAGTAACAAAAATAAAATATTAATAAATTTCATACCCGTAAAAGTGAATTCCGAAAGGAATGGGTAAATTGAACATAGTGAATAGCGGTTATAGGAAAAACATAAATGTGGATATCTTCTAATCATAGGATGACAGTCGAAAAGGGAAGATGATAATTAACCCTTTCCCTGATAGACGACTTTTCACGCCTCTGCAGAAGATGTCTTTTGAAAACATTGTGGGAAAAGGAGAAATTGCTTGTAACAAGCAATTTCTCCTTTTCCCACAATGTTTTCTACTCTATCAGATAATTTAACCATCATTTGACCCAGCATTTGATTCACTTATTCAGATGTTTTCGATTTGGAAGAGTCGAAATATCGCAAAACAGGGAAAGGGTTAATAAACTTCCCTCTATAATTGAATGGCAAACAACTGTACTGTGGCAGACATAATGAAAGTGAGTGAGTTTAACATCCCAGGAACAGCTAAGGTCATATAGGGACGGGACCTCGGTTTCAATTCTCATCCGAAAGACCAGCAGGGTGGACACCTGGAGCACACAGAACGTGCAACAAATGTGACAGTGGTTCTCTCAGTATTCGAGTGCAGGCATTATGAGGAAGCAAAACAATTTTTCATCTAACTATTTTCTTATCGTAGGTAGACCAAACACACTCAAATTCAAACATCTGTTTCAAAAACAATATTAACAAGAAATGCGTCTGTCGAACGCGGATGCCACGCATATTTGAGAAACTGTGACAAATTGGTTAACCGAAAATGTGACGGACAGACAGACGGACGGACAGACGGATGGACGTTCTTACATTAGGGTACTTATGTGGCTTATCACATGTTAAATATTAGCCACATAAAACAATTTTTAGCCACATAAAACGATTTTTTAGGTGGCTAATTGTAACCAACCCTATCCTTTAACAAGTCCATAACCCTGTGGGGCTAGCCACATAAGTACCCTAATGTGTGCCCGGACGGACGGACGGAGACGGACGGACGGACGGTCCAAACACTATATGCCACCCGTTTCTTCAAAACCCGGTGGCATAAAAACTTGCAATGTTTTTTTTCTCATCAAAAAACATGATTTGTCACCACTTTAGAATGATTCTAAAGTACTGTCAAACATGTTTTTATTGAAAAAGACAAAATATAACACAACAGCAGACTGCAATTTTTGTTTCCCGTATTCTAAGGGTTAAATGATATAATGCGACAACAAATAAAGATCTTTGCAGTTTCATCAGTGTTACCTGTTAGCTTCATCGTTCGTCCGAAAACAGCATAATAAAGTGTAATTGCTATGCTTCAAATGAGTAGTCATAATATATACGATTCAGAAAAAAAAACAGAAAAAAAAACAAACAAACAACAAAAAACATTTCGAAATGTTCATACATATAATTCCAGCACAAAAATATTTACACAATTCCCTAACATTTGATTGGTCCGTAGCAAGTCTCTGTCCAAAATTTATATCCCAGTAAACTCCCACGCCGAACTACTTTCCGTAACCGTGAGGCGCAGTTAAAATAATTCTTAAGAAAACGGAAAATAAACACATTTTCTTGATTAATTTATTTCAAATGTTGGAATTATAAGGAATGATTCCGGCCTTCGTCCAGTATTCCCGCGACTTTTCCAAGTTTATACCCCGATAAATTCAACAAAAAGGCCATTCATTCCTATAATAAAATTGTATTTCGATTGTAGTAGACTAAGCAATAATGTCGGCTTGTCTTACCTTCATATCTCTATACTTGTCGCTTACCCAGCTACATCCAGAACAATAAACCACCAATTAATATCAACAGAGATTTCCACAAAGTCGTATAAACCTTTCGATATTTTCGATAAGCGCTAAACTGTGGTGTTCCAGCATTTATCAATATTTCCACTATTATCACAGAACAGCTATATAAAAGACATCCGTAATATGAACAAGCCGCTTATCACGACTTTTCTAAAATACAATAATTGTCGCTATTATGGAAGTAACAACTCTTGGTAGCCATGCTGAGTCAAATTACACACACCATGGATGTGTTTATAACAGCTTTCACCAGTGTGTACTATTTGCCAATAAAAGATATTAATTGAACCGATAACCAAATTTGTGTCTGACTCAGTATTATTTATATACAGAAAGTAAATAATAATGATCCCACAGCTAGTTGACCAGTTTCAATAGACAGTTAAATAAATCGGACTACTTAACCCTTTCAACACCACAGGCCTGTATAGTGGTATTGGCAAAATGTGTAGATCCAGATGAGCCGGCTCGTGACGAGTCGTCTTATCAGGATCTGCACTTTGTGCAAGTAATTTTCATATTTTTTAAAAACAAAAACACCCCCTTTTCATAAATGGACTAATCTGAAAAATGGAAAATTATTACTAATTTTAGTTTTTATTATTCATACTCACCTGAATGGTTGCAAACAGATAGGTTGCTATGAAATCGTCCTAATAATAAAAATCTGCCTACTCTAATCACTCAAATAACCCACCATAGACCATTCCGCTCTACCCACAGCCAATTGGCTAGTCCGCTATTTAAACTCCTCCTATTATTGTTAGGTATACAGCTTCAAAAAGTTAATCATTTCCATATGGAAATGAAACTGCTAGTAAAATAGCCTGAAGTATACTAAGTAGGGAGAAGATAAAACCATCAAGCGGGGACGGGAGGAGGGTCTACCTTACCATTCAGGTGAGTATGAATAATAAAAACTAAAATTAGTAATAATTTTCCATTTTTATGTCTTCAAACTAACCTGAATGGTTGCAAAGAATTCGTAGTGATGGTGGGAGGTATTCTCACTACTCATCCTCGACCGGAATGGTAAGGCAGATTTTAAAAACCCTCAAAACAGACAAAAATATTTGGCCTAGGTACAAACTTGGGTGTTACCTATATAGTAATAACATGGTCTCACCCTAGAATCATAGGGGCGCCCAAAGCGGCCCCCCACCCTTTTCTACGAAAGTAGATGAGAGGTGGATAAAGACAAGCACCACCACGCTAGTCTCGTAGACTGACTCGTAGACTCCAACCTGCTATACTTGGTTAGAACGCCGGAGAATACTCATGGTATAGCCGCTGCTACCAGACGAAGCCCTGGCGAATGTAGTCGCCCGGCACTTCACACGCAATAGCTCAACTGAGATATACTCAAGTCTATACATAGTCTCATGACG
Organism: Conchocele bisecta; assembly: GCA_029237695.1. NCBI lineage: Eukaryota > Metazoa > Mollusca > Bivalvia > Lucinida > Thyasiridae > Conchocele > Conchocele bisecta. Next base: position 200,772,017 of record CM055265.1, on the reverse strand, counting down.
ACAAATGACTCGTACATATCGAGAACACAGTATAAAACGCCCTAAGCACTAAGGTCATCCTAACAAGCAAGTGCTGAGGAGTTAAACTGGCCCTAAAGCCAGATCAAAACCTACACCAGGGTTAGACACTAACTTTTGGCCCAGGGATTCCGCAGCATGGACATCCCTATTGTTACATTATGTTGAATGGGATTTTCTTGAAAATGCAGTGATTCCTCCTACAAACAGGGATCCTCGGGATCCCGGGACACTGCGAGTGTCGACCACTGTATACCTATCCATGTATAGTAGACAAAGAGAATAGAATCATTAACCCAAAGTGAAACACTATCCTTTTGCAACAACACTGCTACAAACTAGATAGGTAGCCTCGCCCTAATTGAACATGTACAAAACAATGCCTCCTGGGCCAGCGTGATGAACCGTAAGAACCATAGATCACCACAGATCCCCGTTCATCAACAAAGCAAGTGAAGTTCATCGAGAGGTGAGTAACACTTACCAACCCCCAGGATTCCACTGGGACTGTAAAGACAAAAACCGAGTAATCGGGTAATCAGAAAAAATCGCAGACTATCGCGAACAGGTAGATCCAAACAGCCTCCTAAACTTGATGCTACCGGCTGATAAACCCACAACTGCACCCGCTGCTACTAACGGACCCAGTTCTTAAACATCTCCCTGAGCTGACAACCCCATGTCGGTCACATGAGGAACATGGAGAGAAAAGGGGGTTACTTTCCGGAACACCACATATGTATTCCGGAACACAAATCAGTACTCACTTATATGCATAAAATAAGTTAAAAATAGCCTTGGCCCAAGTTTCGGCTACCATGAGCACCCGAATAACTACAATAACACTGATTGCAAGACGCAAAAACATCACCGCGCTGTGACAGGACCAAATTGGGCCATGTCTCGCTGTAATCATAGATGAACAGATGTGTTGTCCTAACTTCTTCCGATAAAACAATCCCCAAATACGTTGGCTGCACGCTTAGATCAGACATTATACGAATTACGTGATGAATAAATCAATATCTCTGAGCGCTGGAATATCAAATGGTAATCGCCTAGACGAATATGATTACGGGTAAATAAAACAATAGGATTATTGGCAGAATTGTATTTAAACGAAATAATTATATCCAGATATACCCGCGCCGATCAAAAATCGTACTTTTAATTGTAATCCGTACTACCGTCTATCTAACGTATTTCCCGGAATAAATACGGAAAAATCGTAACAGTTGGCAGTTACGCATCTCCTGCCAGTGCAGAGAGCGATCATAGAAAGAAGTTGAGACTACATGCACCTCGTGCATTTAGGGCCTAAACAACTCAGCTGCAGAACCACTTACTGTAGAATAAACTCAAGTAATGGCCCTATCTATCCAACGGAAGACAAAGGATTGCGATACCTCCCGTTGGCTTAAAATAGGTAATAAGAAACTTTACGGTCGGACCGGATGTCCTAATTCTTCCGAACCTAATGCTTCACCGCACGGACTGGACAGAAAGTGTGAACCACTGTCGCTGACAGGCGTGACGGAGGGAGGTCCGAACCACAACTGATTCCAGATCATGTGAGAAGGGATAAAGTATCTGAGGGAGAAATCTCGGTTCATAGGAGAAACTGCTGATGTGTAAACAGTAGTGTGCTTCTATTTAACACAATAAACATTTTGAAATACCCAATTGCTTCAGAAATGATGGAGTGACAACAGCATGTTGTATATACAGTCGATACGCGTTATGTCGACATTGCTTACATCGATATACCTGCTTATGTCGATGTACGCTAGTGGTCCCGGCCGAACTGCTATATAAACTCATACATTACATACCTGATATATCGATATCGGAAAAGTCGATATTTCGTTTATATCGATGTGGAAAACAAGTCCCGATGGTATAATTCCTACACTTTATACTGTAATGTCGATATGCAATTTGAACAGTGGGCGTCGTAAAGTCTGGTCAAACTTAATTGGCACAGGTAAGTTTTTCACACATACAAAGTGATCAAAACATGCCGCCGGTAACCGTGTTACAATCGCGGAATACCGTCAAAGCCGACCACGTAAGCCGTGGTCAACCAATTAACGACAGTGTGACGTGAAATCACAAAAATACTCTTGTTAATAGCCAATTTATTTGCCGGACATGAATCGAGCCGTAAATGCCATAATCATTAACGGACGCTTGTTTATAATAATTACAATTTGAGTGAATTACATGCGATCTTATAAACACGAACAGTTGGTATCTCAAATCACTTCCTTAGCAATGTCCAACATGCAGTACATGGATCCGAAGTTATACTGGAACGAGTAAATTGAAAAGTCCGAATCGGTACGTGGGCGCAAACAGTGGAAAAAATAAAACCGACGTTTGAGCCTTGCCGCAACAAATCCACAAATGGATACCCCCATCCGGACAAGATAGCACTGGACACCAACGGATGCAGAAGCCATTCCGTCAGAACCGGAGATGACCGCAGAAACCATAACCACCTGTCCGTGCAGAACAGAATCCGCCGCTGTCAACCCCGGAACACTGCCAAAAGCTAAAACATGTTGATGTGTCCCTGAGTTTCCTGCACTGACCACCAACCCGAAACACACCGATGTAGGGGCTCCAAATGAGCCCCCCAGCCTTCTCACGACGCGTCTGTGGACAGAAAGCGAGTAGGAGGAGGTAACACTATGGGAAATCCCTGTAGGAACCAGACCTCCACTGCCCACCATCTGATACAACGTAGGAAGATGGTGATCCTAGGCAGAGACCGATCCAAAGGATCGGGGTGCGGCCTCCATAGCCCTAGTAAGTAAAACTGGAGGTCGCAGACATAACCTTCCCCTATTCTGCACCCCGAAAGTCCAGGAGTGCAGAAATTTCCTAGCTGACAGAGAACCTCTGACCAGTACCCGGAAACTAAATCAAGATGCCACGCACCCTGTCCAAAGGTACTATGATGACTGATAGATCGGTCAATAAGCTCATTCCCACCTAAGAAAAATCCTGTGTGGGAACCAACTACGACTACTCTAGATAGGAAAAGAACCTAGAAGAGTAACAAACCCCATACCACCGCCAGATACCGTATCACACGGAACTAAAAGACACAATACTCGGAAACAACTTAAACTTCCGAGAGCATCTGCGGAAGGGCACGTGGAAGTACGAGACCCGCAGATCTATGGAAACAACCCAGTCTACCGGGCAAATGGCGCTCCGACCACGTCCCGAACTTCCTCTATAGCACTATACTTCAAGAGAGAGACTCTACTTAACCCTTGAAAATACCCCCGTCAGGGGAAACGACCCCACAGGAGGTAGACAAGAAGGAGCAGCAGGAGGGACCATCGGTACCGTAGCTGCCCTTTGGCCGTTCGATCGCACAATTTATCAGAGATCAAAAGAGGCGAACGAAGCAAAACTATGGCAGGACCGTTCAAGAAAAAAAACGAGCCGGCTATCACTGCGTCTCACCTGGACAAGAGCATGTCCATAGAAAACTCCAAAGACATGTTGACAAGAGGCTTAGCGGCACAAATCGCCGACTGAAGCACTGCGTCCAGAGACGATGAATCATACTGATTCAAACATAAATCGAAAGTTGGCATAGCCACAATCGACTTACCGGTAACAGCCTACACCCATGCCTTCGCAAACGCGAACCAGGACCAGGAGCCGAAGATATCCCAAACGCTGCGGCGTCCTTGTCCAGAAACGGAGATCTCAAAAACCATACCGCATAGAGGGGCATGTAGAACTTAGACCCCAGTGTGGCGATCAAAGTTTTGGGCACTAGGAACCCCGCAGTGGCCAAATCCTACCTAAAGCTCCCCAATGTACGTAACAAGAAGCCCTACTGTAGGAGAGAAATGAAACCACGACAACTCCGGCAATTCCATTCCACCACCACCGAATCAGCCTCACAACAGCCATCCGAGGAAGTACCCATATGGGAGGCTCCACTGGCAAAAACCACCAGCTGTGAAAGAGCCGACAAACCCACTAAGTACTAGGACTTAGACAGGAACTCCAGAATCTTAGCCAACTGAACCATCATAACTCTATCGCGTGTCGAGTCCTGAATATAGACTGGGAATTCGAACTCATACACACTCGAATAAAGAGCAGGCCAGACAAGTACGGAGCCAAAGCACCACGGCGTCCAATACCACCTCGACCGTCTCCTCCGAGAACGGAAAAGCTAGATCTCGAGGAGCCGGATACAAAAACAAAATATGTACACAGGATACGAACCCACGAACACCCCGGTCAGAAATTGTTGCTACCCCGGTGCCCGGTACCCGGTGCCTGCCCGGTGCCCGGTGCCCGGTGCCCGTAACAATACCGGCACCTCTCCTGCGAGAGTTAGGGTACGCTGTGACCGGGTGAATGTGATAAGCACCTGCCGCAGCAACCCTAGACTGGCAATCATCTACCACATACGTGGAATCTGATTCAACAGAACTGTACTGTATCGTTCCAATTAGTATATGTACTGCCGAAGCTAGTACTACATGTAGAAACCCTATACAACCGTCTCCTATGACGAACAGGAGAACGAGATCTAGATGAACCGGTTCCAAAACCTGAGAATGACCTCGAGGAAAAGGAAGAACAAGATCTAAACTCCGAACCCGAAATCGAAGAGCTAACCCAATCCTGACCTACGACGAGATCGACTCCTCGACTTACGTGAACACGTAGAACGAAGACCAACCGAAGACAAGAACGTCTTCCTACCGGAAGCAGCAGGCTGTCCAGGGAGAGTCTGGTGCCCGGTGCCCGGTGTTTGACTGGTGCCCGGTAGCGGTGCCCGGTGGCTGCCCTGGCTGCCCGGTGCTGCCCGCGGTGACCGGTGACATAACCGGTGCCCGGTGCCCGCCCGGTGACTAATGCCCGGTGCCCATGACATAACCGGTGCCCCGGTGCCCGGTGCGGTGCCCGGTGCCCGGTGCCCGGTGACATAACCGGTGCCCGGTGCCCAGGTGGCTGCCCGGTGCCCGGTGGCGGTGCCCTGGTGCCCGGTTCGGTGCCCGGTGCCCGTCCAGGTGAGGTGACATAACCGGTGCAGATGCCCGGTGCCCAATAACCCGGTGCCCGGTGCCCGGTGCCGGTGCCCTGGTGCCCGGTGCCCTGGTACCCGGTACCCGGTGACGGTACCTCTACTGTAGAGCCTACACCGGGCGCCTCTACTGTGAGAGGCTGGGTTCGCTTTGAACCGGGTGATATGGGATCAAGCACCGGCCAAAGCAACCCTGTGATAGGTATAGCTCTATGAGAACCGGGTGATATGAGATCAGTACCGGACCCAGCAGCCCAGTATCCCCTGCATGGATCACCGGCCTATCACCTGAGCAAAGTTTCGAAGTCAGAGAACCTGACCGAACTTTCTCAACGGAACCAGATCCCCCCGATGGGGGGATCCCATCTGGCACACCCTCCGAAGCCTTACCAACCTCGGAAGGCCCCACCGCTCCCAAGAGCTGGGAAGCGGCCACAGACTACTTAGAACGTGAGATATGGGTCCTACGAGACCCATCCTTACCCCACGTCGTATCCGTCCAACGGACAGACAACTCACATGGCCTCTCCTTGCAACACCCGCCACAGGCATAAGCACCTGTCCTTATGGGTGTCCCACGGAGAAGTCATGTGCCCACAAGCAGAGCGTGATTGCGGCATGCTAACCGGTATTGTAATACAAAACCCGATAGAATACACCGCAATACGCTACAAAAAAAAAAAAAAATGTGTCACGGGAACGAATCCACTAAGGGACGAACCCGTTAGGGTACGAATAACGTACACGCGAACCGCGAAAATACGTGACACAGAATAAAACACAGTGAAAAACCCCAAAAAACGCAATGGAGAATAATCACGCAACACGAATGAGTGATAGTAATATGTATTGAACAATATCAAATGACAAATAAGGTACAATACACGGCAGAAATTCAAAATTAGAACGAAATTATGGGAGATACAAAATATACCTGCACCCTGATAGCGTCCTAAAAATAATAGGAGGAGTTTAAATAGCGGACTAGCCAATTGGCTGTGGGTAGAGCGGAATGGTCTATGGTGGGTTATTTGAGTGATTAGAGTAGGCAGATTTTTATTATTAGGACGATTTCATAGCAACCTATCTGTTTGCAACCATTCAGGTTAGTTTGAAGACATAAAAATCATTTTGTGACAATTGGATTAGTTGCAAAATTAACATATCAAAATCCATTCCAGTTACTAATTAGGGGTGAAAAGGTTAACCCCTGAGGCAACAGCAATTTGAACACAAAGTTCCAATACATACTGATCAAACTAGTATCTGTATATGACCAACGGGCGCGAGGTCAGCCGTCATACTTTATGGTCAACTTCGCATAGCCAGTCAACTTGTATGTTTTCAACACTTGCCTCAATGAGATTAAGTCAATATTTTTAAGACAAGTAGACTCGCTGCCAATATCATTTTCAACAGTTTATGCCTATGCCCTGTTCAAATGTGTAGTTGGAAACACTTTAATCGACAATAGGGACAATACTCGATATGTTGTCTGAAACCTCTAATACTATAACTGCTAATAATTCCAGCACAAACATATTTACACAATTCCCTAACATTTGATTGGCCCGTAGCAAGTCTCTGTCCAAAAGGGAAGATGGACAGGGACACCGGGAGCACACAGAACGTGCAACAAATGTGACAGTGGTGCGCTCTCAGTTTTCGAGTGCTGGCATTATGAGGAAGCAAAACAAGTGCACTGTCACAGGTGCACTGTCAGTGATGTCAATGTAAACAAATGGCTGCCGTCTGCCAAAATAAACACATTTTCTTGATGAATTTATTTCAAATGCTGGAATTATAAGGAATGAATGGCCTTTTTGTGGAATTTACCGGGGATATAAACTTGGAAAAGTCGCGGGAATACTGGACGAGGCCTTCCGGGAAGTTTCACTAAACTTCGTACTACTAAAATGTTCGTAAGTGCAAAATTATGATAGTCTGTAAATTTCACATTATAGTCTGGGGGAAATTGCTCAGAATCCGGCACCTGATGTTAATTTTTCTTTGTTAGTGGTTTTGTATTCGTCTTCGATCCCACTTTCTGAAAAATCCGGGTGTCATTTTTTTTCCGGAAACTTTCAAGGTCATTTCAAGGTCATTCAAAATCAAGGTCAAAATCCTGATATTTATGCCCTGAAACCAAGAAATTGGTTCATTTGAAGTGTCAATATCTTCGGTGGTATGCATCACAATAATTAAAAATCAACTACAATCAAGACATCTAACAACAGCTATCAAGGTCAAGGGCACAATACTATATTTTCAAGGTCACCAAAGGAAAACGGCATAGTTTTCTTCTTTGTAGTACTGCTATAACAGTATGGTGTACATATATCGTTGAATTATTATCCTAGAAAATATATCTCTAGAGATCTGTAAGATAACGTTCTTTTTTTTTCATCAGCCACAACAAAAAAGGAACTTATTTAGTTTCTTATTAGTGGAGCTCATGATGGGCTAGTACATTAATGCACTCTGGTATGAACATAACATTATCATTATAGTTCGGGGGTAATCGCCATAAATGCGGCACATCGTGCTAATCTTTCTTCTCGTGGTTGTTTTATATTATAACCTTATAGGGTTCAGCTTTCAGAAAATAAGGGTGCCATTTATTTCCAATTAAGTTCAATGTCATTTCAAGGTCATTGAACTTCAAGACAAATTTTATGCTATATATACTTTTTAAACATATTCATTAATACATTCGGCATACAACAATTGTCAGTATTTACATTGATAATAAATTTATTTGTGAAATGTCAATATCATAGTACGTCGCAGATATTGATACCTTTAAATTCAACAATCAAACAGCACATGTTTCGTATTATTTGTCATAATTCCGCATTTATTCATCTAAAGTAAGCTTTCCGCAATAATACGATATGTTGAACAATTCTACAGTAACGTGGTTCCTGGCTAATGCAGAATTTGAAGCTTGGAAGATCCGGTGAAATAGGTATGAAGGAGTGGAAGAGTGAAGAGTAGGCTCCTGGTTACTGACTATTAATCTAAATACATGTACATGTATTTCTAAAGAAAAATGTATTCAGAAATGTATTTATGCCCCCTATGCGACAGCAAGGAGGCCAGTTCAAGGTCATGGAAAATTAAGAGTAATGTAATGTAAACAGGATAAATACCATATAATGGTCATCTACTGAATATGTGTGTCAGGTGTCATTAATTAAAATAACACTATTAAAGCACAGATATCTTAGGAAATGATAATTTAAATGTTATGCTTCATAACATTTATAATAACTGATTGCTACCTATTAAGTTCTAGTAAATGCACGGCTATATGCGATAGTTAATGTGTACACATGTCATGCTGCTACCACTGTGTATTGCGCCAGATATATGTTTTCACTGGTTCATTGGTCTCCTCTCTGTATCTTCTTTTCTAGTTTGGATAACGTCACAGTTTGGTTAAGATTGAAAATCTAAGCATATATGATTGTATTCAAGGTTTGTGGTAATGTAGAATAATCATTATTAATTGTTGGTGGGATCATGCTCAGTTACTTCCATACAGGACCCACATTGAGATAGCATCCCCGTAATATATAACCGTGTCTAATTTTCCGAGTAAAAGGATATGTACGAAATCCAAATGAGGATGGATTCACTGTTAACCAGACACCATACTAGAGGATCTATATATAGTCAGCTTCTTTCATACCAAATAATAGCACTAACTTATTATTAAAATAGCAACTTTCACATAAGATATGTAAGGAACAATGCATTACAACGATATCTAGCTAACACATCATACAGATCAATACGTACCCACAAAAGGCTTATTTACTAATGTATAATGGCTACCAGCAGTCTGTTGTGCCATCCGACTATGCACAATGATAGTTTATTGCATAAACCATGCTGGCTCTTGATAAACACAATCAATTTTAAAAGACAAGCATGATGACAGATAACGATTGCGGTAGCACATGATATGACATATTAGTATGCATTGTATACATTCTCCACTGTAACGGATGTCATACGAGAATGTGGCCAAGCCCACAATCAGCTGTGAATACAAAGCATTCTGACATATGCTCTTCCTTATATAATATAAGCTCATAAAATAGCATATATAATGGTTAAGTGCCTCGCTAAAATTGCTGTTCTCCTAAATTGCACATTTCATAGTATTACCATGTTGACATTATTTACCATGATTCTGCATATGGTTTTCTGCTTTCTAGTATACACATATAAACAAGCGATGATTTTGCAAATAGACAAACAACCCAGTCTTGTGACCTTCATTATGAGGAAGCTTATCATTACTGGAATGATTAAATTACATAAAATAACCAGTATCTGTTTCTAACTGAGTTCTAAAAATAGCATATGATATGCAAATACCATTCTGGGAATTGCTCTGCTTTTCCGAATGCAGTGAATGTATCAGATTCAACTTAATACAAATATTAATTTCACATTATGGAAAAGATTATATCATTGTAGCTACATATTCCATAGTTTGTATATACGGTACATTGTATTGCTGAAAACTAATTTAGTCCATGCATGTGCCATGAATATCATCACCTTCAAAAGTGCTATATAACTCTACATGCCATTCATACAACACATAAGCAGAGCCGTATAACCAAAATATTCCCTGGTATGGGGTAACCATGAGCACGCTATAAACCTACATGTATTTACTATATGTGTGAACACCTAGTCAAGTGAGCAACTCCTTATGACCACAATGAACAGTATTTATATTAAGCATGTAGCACATATGTGTAACTATTCCAGCTAAGTCATATCCTTGTGCAGCATGTTCACAAATTAAGGAGCATACAGGTACCTCCTCGAGTATGTGACATAATTTGCTTATGCTAATTCGTACAGTGAGTGCTGGATTCTTTGATAATGAATATGTTGGTATAGATAGACACAGCTAGTATGGTCGAACAAATGTGCATAAACATGTGTGTGAAGTGTGTATATATTTGACTAGCAACTCTGATGTAAACCATGATTCATAGAATAGTTGACACATATATTTCTGGTGTATTGTTAGAATCTTTGATATTGAACGCTTGGATTAAAGCATCCACGTGAAGTTCACTATTTTACATTTCCACTGGTTTATACTTGGCAAATCGTTTTATTTTGGTGGTCATTTTGAAAGTAAATATGATTTCCGTGTCGTTGCTAGTAAAGCTAGACAATATTAGCAATAGACGATCATGTTGACTTAGTTCACTTTCTTAATCAAATATATGGATGTGTGCACCGGCACTTTAGCTTGTACTTATAACAAAAAATTCAAAGGCAGTTTGGCGGCCATTTTGAAATTTAAATATGGTAAAGTATAAGAAACTGCATCAGTACATTTCTTATACAATACTTTGAACTACAACTATTGGTATATATACATGAAATTACGCTACTCCGTGTCTTACATACCAGCCTATTTGAAAATGTAGTCTTTTTGCGGCCATTTTGAAAATATAACCGCCGTACTTTGAAAATACTTGTGTGTTTCTGCTAGTAATATGTAGAACATCTATTATTCCGATCTTCTGAGCAATTTATACGGTTATCAATTCAATAAGAACTGCAAATTATCATATCCCTATCATTATTCGGACACCAAGCATGTATGAAGTTCAATGACCTTGAAATGACCTTGGCCGTGGTTTAAAAAAATGGCACCCAGATTTTTTGGAAACCTTATACATTCAAGTTTATAAAATCATCGGGTGCTAAAAATTAACATGAGGTGCCGGATTTGTGTACGTATATGTACATTTGCCCCCGGACTATTAACAATGTTTTCTTGTAAACAATTATTGGATTTACATTTATTGCCTCAATGAATGTAAATCCATCAATTGAAATTTTCAGACGATCCTAAATTTCATACATCGTACGAAGTTTAGTGAAACGGCCCCCTGGTATCTGTAAAAAAGTGATAAAAGGGTAAACTATACATTGAATTGGAGATTTGTATCATGTTTTCCGAACCCGTATTAACTGATGAAAGAATATCAGTGGTGCAGATAGATCAGAGATGCAATACCAAAGTATCTCCCCTGAACACAGTCTGTGATTTGTATGTAAATACGATACAAATTTGTGGAATCTGATCAAATAAATGCTACGTCTGTAGCCTATTTCACCAACATTGCAAAGTACACTTTTCTAGCAAAGTATACAGTGCGACCTCATTAGTACACGGAAGTCCGGCGACATACAACCTTCCGTGTTGCTTATCCGAACCGTGCTATATCCGTTCTCGCTCAAGACGCATCATAATGTCAACAAAAAATACATGTACACTGTACACTGTGACTGCGAATGAACGACGTCGCCAATGCCTATAATATGCCATAAGTTTTCACTGTTATCTTCGCATGTAATAAATATATTGAATCCAAGAATTGTTAACGTCATGTTTTATTTATTCATCAAGTTCATGTAGAATGTAGATCTACGCAGGTCCGTGCAATCCATTATTGTAAATGCGTGTAGAAAAAAGTGTAGTAATGATGACGCAATGACCCAATGACCCAATGACCGATATCCTGTTCCATCAGCTGCAACATCACGGACAAGCTCGTGCGTTGCAATCTGTGTTTACTCATATGGTGAGCACAGGTGGAAGACTCGGGACCTATGACACCAAAATAAATGCCTATTAAAAAAATCCCATTATCCCACCCACCTGGTATCGTACTGTACATGACGTTAATAATAGAACGAGATCAAGTGGGTGGGGTAATGGATATTTTTGTAATGGTCATTTTCTTTGTGTCACACGTCCGACTATTCCACCTGTGGGTTTGAGTACAGACCTGTATAGACATGTTTTGCCCTACATGTTATAATATTGCGCCAGTTCATGAGGTAATCAGGCTTATCACGTGAGATTTTCGACGAAGATGAATCTGATAATAGTGTACATTTTCTGTAAACGATATCGAATGTTGACGAATATTAAATTAGTAATTATTACGCATTTGCTCTGAAAATGTTATCAACTTTCCGATATATTTGCAGAAAAAAGTCAAATCATTTTCGGCGAAAATCTCAGTTATATAATAAAGTTGATTATCTCGTGCACTGGCTCAATTATGACAGCGAAACAAGGCCAGTTGTCACGTACACATTTGTGTACATGCGCCGGGGGCGTGGGCAGTGCTGTAACAATTTAGTTAATCTGGGTCGAGTTAATCTGCGCGACTGATACGCGATCTCCGATTGGTCAGCCTTTACACCTAATTAATATTCCACCAATGGTGAGCGCGAACGCATGCCGGAAAAATGAAATCGAGCACATAACAATTAGCACTGCTTTGTTACTGATCTTATTCCCAGTTTGCTCGGATTAATTTACGAAATGTGCAAACGTGATCAGCTGCACATTCACATCGGTGAGATAAAAGGAGGCTATGCGTCCATAAAAAAAAAAAAATCGTCCATTTTGGGTCTAATTTGGGAAAGAATCGCAAATTTAACACGATTTCTGACAATAGTCGTGTTACAAATTTAACACGATTTTGATATACAAATAGGAAAAAAATTCGGGAGCCAAGGGACAACCGTGTACTAACCGAAATCGTGTTATAGTGAAGCGTGTACTAACGGGGTCGCACTGTACTTTGAGGGAGATATTTTCAATTTTAGGATAAATTTATTATTTTTTATTATACTGAATTTATTACATTATCACAGCCATTTTGACTGTGATAATGTAATAAATTCAGTATAATAAGTCTGCATACTTTTAATCATCAAATACATGCAGTCGTTAGTTCTATATGAAATACCGGTAATGCATTTCGCGAAAAATAAATGAATACTCCCTCAAAGTAAACTTTGCTACAAAAGTATACTTTGCAATGTTGGTGAAATCGGCTACTGGTTGATATGTAATAGTTATAGTTCACATATTGAATTTTAAGTTCAATTCATATGTGAACTATAACTGTCTTATTTATTGTTGGACCTCCCGCCACCCCCTGTCGCGTGTACATGTTCATCTGAATGTAGTGCCACCCCTAAATGCACATTCAAATTACAATACTGTTACGTGAAAAGCTGTTTGACACGGAATTGATCATGTACGCACTGTAATATGGTTTGCATCACATGGACCTATGGTTCTAAATATAATTTATTGCAACATTAGTAATTTAATAGGTATTGGCAAAAGCGTAGCAATATGCAATTATTCGAGATATATTGCTTTGATTTTATTGGTCGAGAAACTAGGGCAAACAATAATTCTCATTCGCAGTCCATAAAGTGAATTACTGAATATTGAACATCCGATATAGACTTAAGCTTTAAAAGCTTGGGTACAGAATGAAGTCTTCCATGCGCATGATGTAGATGGCAATACCCTCCCAGTCATTCACAGCGAAAACACTGCTCAGTATGTACGATATATTGAGCTTATTGAGCGCTGATTGATCACTGGTGTACAGTCCATGAACATCTAAGGTAATTTCAACTGTCTCCAAGAGTGCAGCAAAAGAACAATGCTACAGTTTGAACAGCCATGACAAAATATAACTCTGATAATTGAATAGCCCCCCCTGGTTCTTCGTTTAACCTTTTCACCTCTAAGTAACTGGGATGGATTTTTATACATTAATTTTGCAACCAATCCAATTGTCACAAAATGATTTTCAGACTTGTCCATTTATGAAAAGGGGTTGATTTTGTTCTAAAAAATATGAAAATTACTTGCAAAAAGTGCAGGTCCTGATGAGACGGCTCGTCACGAGCCGAGCCGGCTCATCTGGATCTACACTTTTTGCCATTAACACTATACAGGCCTGTCATGTTGAAAGGGTTAACCCTTTCAACACCACAGACCTCTATAGACAATGTTTGCAAACAGTGCAGATCCAGATGAGCCGGCTCGTAACAAGCCGTCTCATCAGGATCTCCACTGTTTGTTAATAGTTATCAAATTTGAAAAAATTACCCTTTCTGAAGAATGGATTAATAGCCTGAAAATTTGAATGGACCAATGAAATAGCATGAAACAGTGGCATGGAACAGCCCATTAAGTTACTTGGTGTTGAAAGGGTTAATATATATGACTGACCTGAAAGTACCTGAAGGTACGAGAGTCTTGCATAAAAACAGGAACCATATATAAACAGAAATCAGAAGATGGCCTGTTGGTAGAATATTTAATTTCTGCAGGGTCTGGAATCGAGTTCACTGGAACATTGACTAACATAGCTGCCTGGAAGATGGTAAGTTTTATACACGCATATCTACTTTAGAGGCTTTCATAAACCATCTGTGATTAACAAGACAAGAGAGCTACCAGAATCACGTTTCCATGACAGGCTGATGCAGGTTTTTTTTTGTTACACAAGGGTGGTGCTGTCTTTGAAACATATACTCGTGTTCACATCATGATAACCTTGAGACATGTCGACAATACATATCTGCGAAGATAAAACAAGATCCACGGACAGATGAACCTACAGCCCGGTGTCGTAGAATATTTTCCCCTCCCCAAATATTCTTCCCTCTATTATTGTTGATTAACCATCCTGTAGAGTGTGGTATTGGCAAAACATGTAGATCCAGATTGTGAGGATTGGATTGGTTGCAAAATTAACATATTAAAATCCATTCCAGTTACTTAGGGGTGAAAGTGTTAATACTATGGATGAAAGGTTCTGCCCAGCTATTGTTGGATTAATTCTCTTTGGACACTAGCATGAACAACATTCAAGCTTCTGATCAATCTGAGCAGCCAATGAATGAAAGTCAAAGACTGCTTCAGGGCTCCAGATATGGAATTAGTAATTGAGTATTGTCACTCCATCATTTCTGAAGCAATTGGGTATTTGAAAATGTAATTGGGTAAAATAAAATCACGCAACCGTTTACACATCAACAGACAGAAATTATTGAATAGTTTGCTTCGAACTGAAAACATGTCTTGGCATTTCATTAGAATTGTCTCCTTGGAGACAATTCTAATGAAATGCCAAGATGTGTTTTCATGGAAAATAAGAAAAATATGCTATACAATATTTGTGGTCCGTTCTATTGTTTTCTGCAACATGATAAAGGTACCATAAACATTTTATTGCTTTTTGATACTCGCTACTTCTGATTTCAATTGCGTTTTTGGCAATTTTAATTGGGTATTTAAGCAAATACGCTGCCTATCTGGAGCATCGCTGCTTTATGTTGCCAAAAACAGCTAAGATTCACCGTTTGGTTGAATTTGAAAATTTATCGGAATAGAAAGACTGCTGGAATGGGAAATGCTTCCACCAGTTGGGATTGAATTACTACAAGCAATCAAACTGAAAGTCACAAGTTTTACCCTGTACCACACACAGGCAATGTTGAATATCCCCCACCCACTTGAATTCATGTGTACTCTATATATACAGATTGAATACAATATAATTATTTTAGTAGCCCTGTGATACCACAGAGTGGTACCTGAAAAACAGTTGAGCTTGTTACGATCAAGCTCAACACCAGATGTTGGCAAAGCACCAATGTTTGCATTAGTGGTATAACGTCCCAAGACATCTTGGTGCAATATAACACCATGGGAAAGTATTGAGAGTGGTAGGCTGGCCATTTGCCAAGCCTTTGTTAGGTTATTGAATGGCATATCAGAGACAATATCTAACCCAGGTAGATGTAATACATACAACAATGTAACGTTATCAAGAATTGTTGGTTAATCCATTACATGCGAAATACACCTTTAAGGGTACGAATTTTTTAAATATTATTTTTATTATTTCTCAGTGAAAGTATATGTTGTAACCACTCAGTTGAAACGTCTCGACGAGACAGTTCAAATGGTGGTCATGACATACACTTCTGAGAGCATAGAATGAAAATATTTATGATTTTCCGCAAACATAATTGCGTATCCTCAGCATGAAATGGGTTAATTGCATGGTTATACTGTGGGGTCAGCGTGTAAGTGCACACACGAACGAACACGACAGGTTGGTTCCAACCTGTCGTGTTTGTTCGTGTGTGCACTTACACGCTGACCCCACTGTAGGTCATACATGAACATACTTATAAAATATCAAAAACATATCACAGTGCCGATGAGTGAACTTTTACATCTCTCCTTTGATGTTCAAATTGTTAAGTCTTCATAATTATCATATCCTTTAGGTAGATTATATGCCTGTACCTTACCTTTTATTAGAAGGAAAGTGCAACTAAGTGGCGAACATGAACGAGACAGGGAGAAGATATATGTCAGTAGAATTACACAAATAATAATAATAACAATGACAAAACTACCAATGCCACTTTACATGATCAAAGAAAGGTATTTGTACCAAAGATTTCTCAGCAAAGGTAACATTAGTGTTGATCATTCATGAAATATGCAAATGATATCAGCAAACAACCAAAGTGCTTGTTAGTTATGTCTCAGGGCTCCAGATAAGGAATTAATAATTGAATATTGTCACTCCATCATTTCTTAAGCAATTGGGTATTTCAAAATTTTAATTGGGTAAAATAAAATAACACTACTGTTTACACATCAACAGACAGCAATTATTGAATACTTTGCTTCAAAATGAAAACAAGTCTTGGCATTTCATTAGAATTGTCTCCTTATTGTCTCCTTGGAGACAATTCTAATGAAATACCAAGATGTGTTTTTTTAGAAAATAAGAAAAATATGCTATATTTGTTGTCTGTTTATAGTTTTCTGCAGCATGAAAAAGGTACCATAAATTTTTTATTGCTTTTTGATACTCGCTACTTCTGATTTCAATTGGGTTTTTGGCAATTTTAATTGGGTATTTAAGCAAATATGCAGCTTATCTGCAGCTCTGATGTCTTCAAGGAAAGTCAACTACAAGATGATAAGATAAGACTTCGTGTGCTAAGTTTTTTAATCTAATAGCTGGCATTCATGGCTATTGGATTTTTGGTTTTGGAAAACTTATGACAAATATTAAAGTACATGTATTTGGGATTACCTGAAACTTATATTTTGGCCCAGCAGATTAATTTATTAAGTAATGACCATGCTACTTATGAATCCAATGCACTAAATAACACAAGCCTTTAATCCTTTTAAGGCAGGTGAAATGTTGTATCATCTGAGCAGCTATTTTGTACATTTTCAGTTATCAATATCTACTTGAATTATTTATTATATTTCTTTCACACCAGTGTAACCCTTCAAATGCAGGACATGAAAATTGCTGTCTGCTGCTGTTTTACATTTTTGTTTTCTTTTTCAATAAAAATATGATTTGAAAGCACGATAGAATAATTTCCAATAACATGCTGTCAAAGAATGTTTTTAATGAGAACAAAATTTAATGCAGCATTGTAAGGACTAATAATATAATATGCTGTAATATATAAATTATGAACATTTGGTTAATACAATTATATCATTTTGAACAGTAAAATCAAATTTGATTTGATTTATTTGTGTTTAACAGTCTATCAACAGCTATGGTCATTTAAGGCAAAGCCAACGGGTTCAACCCTGCATTTAACCATTTAACCTGCTGCATTTGGGGGGTCCAAAATTTGAACGGAAAACTTACATCAAATAGAATTGAAGAAGACATTATCAACAGCAGGGTCAAAGAATTAATTATCAACAGTAGGGTCAAAGAAGACAGTATCAACAGTAGGGTCAAAGAAGACAAAGAAGACAGTATCAACAGTAGGGTCAAAGAAGACAGTATCAACAGTAGGGTCAAAGAAGACAGTATCAACAGTAGGGTCAAATAATTCATTATCGACAGTAGGGTCAAAGAACACAGTATCAACAGTAGGGTCAAATAAGACATTATCAACAGTAGGGTCAAATAAGACAGTATCAACAGTAGGGTTAAAGAAGACAGTATCAACAGTAGGGTCAAATAATTCATTATTGACAGTAGGGTCAAAGACGACAGTATCAACAGTAGGGCCAAAGAAGTCATAAATAGACAATAGGGTCAAAGAATTCATTATAGACAGTAGAGTTAAAGAATTAATTATAGACAGTAGGATCAAAGAAGTAATTATTGACAGTAGGGTCAAATAATTAATTAATGACAGTAGGGTCAAAGAAGTCATTATTGACAATAGGGTCAAAGAAGTCTTAAGTCAGTAGGGTCGAGTATCGACAGTAGGGTCAAAGAAGTAATAAATAGACAGTAGGGTCAAATAATTCATTATAGACAGTATAGTTAAAGAATTAATTATAGACAGTAGGGTCAAAGAAGTCATTATCGACAGTAGGGTCAAACTAGAAATGTGGCCTGTCGGCACACAAATACCCCCACTGGCAGCCAAAGAAAACGAGGCATTTTTGATTATAAGCCATTTAGCCGAGCGTTAAGGTTTCAAACGCATCAAGTCTGTGACCTTGACCCTGGGCATAGTGTGATAATCCATGCATCGGTGTAGAAGATATAGAGCGGAAGGGAATTTCAATAGGTTTGACCTTTAACCTTCAACTGTTGACCTTGACCTTGGACGTAGGTGCGTGGTTATTGATCACGACACACCTTCTCATCATGAGAAACATTTGTGCCAAGCCATTTGATAATCCATGCATCGGTGTAGAAGATATAGAGCGGAAGGGAATTTCAATAGGTTTGACCTTTGACCTTCAACTGTGACCTTGACCTTGGACGTAGGTGCGTGGTTATTGATCGCGACACACCTTCTCATCACGAGAAACATTTGTGCCAAGCCATTTGATAATCCATGCATCGGTGTAGAAGATATAGAGCGGAAGGGAATTTCGATAGGTTTGACCTTTGACCTTCAACTGTGACCTTGACCTTGGACGTAGGTGCGTGGTTATTGATCGTGACACACCTTCTCATCATGAGAAACATTTGTGCCAAGCCATTTGATAATCCATGCATCGGTGTAGAAGATATAGAGCGGAAGGGAATTTCAATAGGTTTGACCTTTGACCTTCAACTGTAACCTTGACCTTGGATGTAGGTGCGTGGTTATTGATCGCGACACACCTTGTCATCATGAGAAACATTTGTGACAAGCCATTTGATAATCCATGCATTGGTGTAGAAGAGATAGGACGAGACGATGAGGCCAGACCGATCCGACCGACCGACCGATCCGACCGACCGACCGACCGACCCGACCGACCGACCGACCGACCGACTCCTATATACCCCCAACAAACTTTGTTTGTGGGGGTATAATAATTAATTATTGACAGTAGGGTCAAAGAAGTCTTTATTGACGGTAGGGTCAAAGAAGTCATTATCGACAGTAGGGTAAACAAAAATCATTATTGACAGTAGGGTCAAAGAAGTCATTATCGACAGTAGGGTCAAAGAAGTCATTATCAACAGTAGGGTCAAAGAAGTCAGTATTGACAGTAGGGTCAAAGAAGTCATTATGGACAGTAGGGTCAAATAAGTCATTATCGACAGTAGAGTTAAAGAAGTCATTATAGACAGTAGGGTCAAGGAATTCATTATTGACAGTAGGGTATCAAAGAAGTCATTATCGACAGTAGGGTCAAATAATTCATTATTGACAGTAGGGTCAAAGAAGTCATTATTGAAAGTAGGGTCAAAGAAGTCATTATCGACAGTAGAGTTAAAGAAGTCATTATAGACAGTAGGGTCAAATAATTCATTATTGACAGTAGGGTCAAATAAGTCATTATTGACAGTAGGGTCAAATAAGTCATTATTGACAGTAGGGTCAAAGAAGTCATTATTAATGGTAGGGTCAAATAAGTCATTATTGACAGTAGGGTCAATGAAGTAATTATCGACGGTAGGGTCAAATAGTTAATTATTGACGGTAGGGTCAAATAAGTGATTATTGACAGTAGGGTCAAATAATTAATTACTGACAGTAGGGTCAAAGAAGTCATTATTGACAGTAGGGTCAAATAAGTCATTATCGACGGTAGGGTCAAAGTTATTATTGACAGTAGGGTCAAATAATTCATTACTGACAGTAGGGTCAAAGAAGTCATTATCGACGGTAGGGTCAAATAAGTCATTACTGACAGTAGGGTCAAAGAAGTCATTATCGACGGTAGGGTCAAATAAGTCATTACTGACAGTAGGGTCAAAGAAGTCATTATCGATGGTAGGGTCAAATAAGTCATTATTGACAGTAGGGTCAAATAAGTCATTATCGACGGTAGGGTCAAACAATTCATTATTGACAGTAGGGTCAAAGAAGTCATTATTGACAGTAGGGTCAAATAAGTCATTATCGACGGTAGGGTCAAACAATTCATTATTGACAGTAGGGTCAAAGAAGTCATTATTGACAGTAGGGTCAAATAAGTCATTATCGACGGTAGGGTTAAATAAGTCATTATCGACGGTAGGGTCAAACAATTCATTATTGACGGTAGGGTCAAAGAAGTCATTATTGACAATAAGGTCAAATAAGTCATTATCGACGGTAGGGTCAAATAATTCATTATTGACAGTAGGGTCAAAGAAGTCATTATCGATGGTAGGGTCAAACAATTCATTATTGACAGTAGGGTCAAATAAGTCATTATTGACAGTAGGGTCAAATAAGTCATTATCGACGGTAGGGTCAAATAATTCATTATCGACAGTAGGGTCAAAGAAGTCATTATTGACAGTAGGTCAAATAAGTCATTATCGACGGTAGGGTCAAATAATTCATTATTGACAGTAGGGTCAAATAATTCATTACAGACAGTAGGGTCAAAGAAGTCATTATCGACAGTAGGGTCAAATAATTCATTATTGGCACTAGGGTCAAAGAAGTGATTATTGACAGTAGGGTCAAAGAAGTCATTATCAACAGTAGGGTCAAAGAAGTCATTATAGACGGTAGGGTCAAAGAATTCATTATAGACAGTAGAGTTAAAGAATTCATTATAGACAGTACAATCAAATAAGTGGACTGCTGCAACTGGTCCAACTCTGCAATGATTGGTCATGTTTGTGTATGGGATGACACCCTTACATCAGAGCTTCGTTCGTTGTCACAGGTCGAGTGCTTGGATCTGATCAATAATAGAAACACGATACATATTATAAACTCTGCATCTATGACAAGCCATTGCCTGGGGCATGGCTGTGTTAACGATGATTGCCACATCAAAGGCAACTATTAAACGTTCACATGCAAGCCGTCAGAGATAATCACTATGACAATTACGACAACAATGACAGCTCTCACTACCAGCATATGTGGATGCAAATTGCGGAGATTGCGACAAATGACTGTGATTGAAGTGATGATACAAATACCACAATGGTTTATAAGGTGTTTCCCGACAACAGAGCTTCAGATAAGCTGCGTATTTGCGTAAATACCCAATTAAAATTGCCAAAAACCCAATTGAAATCAGAAGTAGCGAGTATCAAAAAGCAATAACAAATTTGTGGTACCTTTATCATGCTACAGAAACAAATAAATAGACAACAAATATAGCATATCTTTCTTATTTTCCATGAAAACACCTCTTGGCATTTCATTAGAATTGTCTCCAAGGAGACAATTCTAATGAAATGCCAAGAAATGTTTTCATTTCGAAGCAAACTATTCAATAATTGCTGTCTGTTGATGTGTAAACAGTAATGTGGTTTTATTTTACCCAATTAAAATATTGAAATACCCAATTGCTTCAGAAATGATGGAGTGACAATACTCAATTGCTAATTCCTTATCTGGAGCCCTGCGACAATGTGGTGCATGCTGATCTGGGACTGTGTACTGAATTACACAAACACAAGCATGGCTATGGTGTTCTATACAATGCACATACTGAGCTGGGGCTGTACGGAAGTGATCTAAACACAGCCTTGCTTATGCAATTTTTGAAAATGCATATACCAACCTGTGACTGTACGTACTGAGCAAATTTCATGCAATGGAACCTCTCTGAACCGGACACCCTGGGAGGTCCCCAGGGTGTACGGTTCAGAGAGGTTCCACTGTAATACGGGCATGGGAGCACCCCAAGGTAATGCATGTGTGCATTGCAATCAGAAACAGACATTATCTTAGGAGATAAATGACAGAGAAACCCATCTCACTACAGTGATGCAAAGAAGTTTTCTAGATGTCCGGTTTAGATAGGTTCCACTGCGCACATAACTTGTAACATACTCATTGTCAGCTTAGAACATTTTGAGAGGCACACGCAATCTGGGCATTAACCTTTTAACACCGAAGTATCTAAATGTTTGTTTGTTGGGGTTTAACGGCCAATCAAAATCTAAGGTCATTTAAGGCCGGGTCAATGGGTTTAGTACTAAATCCCATATATTACCTGTACAAGTACATGAACATATTCTAGTACATGTACAAATGGGTGGGGGGATACCAAAATCAGAACTGAATATTTACAATAAACAAGAAATGCGTCTGTCGAACGCGGATGCCACCTGCAGCATATTTGAGAAACTGTGACAAATTGGTTAACCGAAAAGTGTGACGGACAGACGGACAGACGGACAGACGGACAGACGGACAGACGGACGGACAGACGGATGGTCCAAACACTATATGCCACCCGTTTCTTCGAAACCCGGTGGCATAAAAACTATATATTCAGCCCAGAAATCAGAATAATCCTGATCTGATCCGGCCCCCTCCCAAAAGCAGTAGGATCAGTAATAATCTTACTACTTTTATAATGGGCAATAACCCAATTCAACTCCCAGGTAACAAAAGAGCCAAAGATAAAAACGTACCTGAGGGCCAAACCAGGCAAATCATGATTCCTATTAGGAGGAACCCCTACCGTTAATTTACGCCGTCTGAAGTATCTTGAATGGAATTTCTTTTAGACTATAATATTATTCAGAAAAGGAGGGATTTTTAAAAATATATAATTGGAAAATACATAGCAGATCCATCTGGATCTAACTATTTGCAAAAAAATAGGATTGAGGTCTGCAGCCATTAAAAGGGTTACATGAACTTTCACCATTCATTTTACAACAAACGAGACCAGCATGTGCACTGTATTGCTTGCTAAATTAAAGTAGAAAAAAATCTGGTCTGGTGTCGGGTTCCGTTTATCACATGCATACATGGTCAAGTCTAATCATTAATGTATGCTGCAAAAATCAGTGATCGGCATCAAATATGAAATGTGTGACAAATGATGACATAACAGAGCTTAATGCATTTCAGAGATCTAGAACAGTCGCATGGCCATACAGTGATGATTAAGGGCGCTCTCACTGTAATGGAAGGGGTCAGTGGAAGAAAGGGGCTAAGTCCTTATGGACTTAGCCCCCTTCTTCCACTGACCCCTTCAATTGTTTGAATGCTGTAAGTGTTTCACAAACCAAGTGGCTGACTAATGAAATAATCCACAAATCCGAATTATTAATTAGACACAGCATGCATGCAATATCAAATACAAATAAAAATCTCACCTGTTTTCGTAATTTCATGTATATTCCAGTCTCAATCACCACTAAAACTACTATGCTCCCTCCATACGCAAGTAAACTTTTACCGAGGACTCGTTGAAATCAATACACGACACAAAATGTAAACACAAGTTTTCCATATGTTTGCACACGGACAGTCATAACAATAATATTGATATTCCGCACTGACTATGCTTATATCTGACCTAAATCCAACAATATTCAATCACTGCTTGCATCCAATTTGTTCAATGATAAACATATTGCGTGATCGCCGTATATATGAACTCCGCTGACTGCAATAATAGGGTTTAGCAGTCCAGACATAAGCACCACACAGTAATCAGTCATCTATAATTGCCAGTTTTTCAATACACTATCAAGCCTTTGTCCAACCGTGATCCAAGTCATCTGTGTCATGACAACTACGTAAACAAAATGCCGGCCTATTATGAGCCAATTTAATAGTATTATATTTTCTCCTGTGAAAGGAGTATCAGTATTGGTTCTTTTAACAGGTGTACATTAACCCTTTCCCTGATAGAGACGACTTTTCACGCCTCTGCAGAAGATGTCTTTTGAAAACATTGTGGGAAAAGGAGAAATTGCTTGTAACAAGCAATTTCTCCTTTTCCCACAATGTTTTCTACTCTATCAGATAATTTAACCATCATTTGACCTAGCATTTCATTCTTTTATTCAGATGTTTTGGATTTGGATGAGTCGAAATATCGCAAAACAGGGAAAGGGTTAATAAACTTCCCTCCATAATTGAATGGCAAACAACTGTACTGTGGCAGACATAATGAAAGTGAGTGAGTTTAACATCCCAGGAACAGCTAAGGTCATATAGGGACGGGACCTCGGTTTCAATTCTCATCCGAAAGACCAGCAGGGTGGAAACACTATGAAAGTATTTTTCACGCCTAGGGCAGGGATTGAACTCGCAACCTCTGGTTTTGAAGTCCTAACCTCTAGGCCACATTCCATCCATGGCAGGCACAATGAATTCAACACATCTGTGGTCAGTGTAGATTCTGACCACCTTGGACATTTAGTCACATTAGGAGCCACATTGGAACCTCTCTAAACTGGACACCCTGTGGGTATTCCAAGCGCGTTTGTTGGTTTTGCTATACAGGAACAGATTGATTTGATTTATTGGTGTTTGTTTAACAGGTTATGAATGACTAAGGCCAACAGGTTCAATCCCGCATTTAACCTGCTGCATTGGGGGGAAATCCCAAAATCCAAATGGAATATTTACATCAAAATAAATATTTATTATATACCTACCCATGAAATACATAGTTATACGATGTAAATAAAAGTCATATGTTCTCATCGATGAAGTAAACATCTTCCGGTGAAAATACGACTACTTCCGCTATCTATATTCATAACGCGCACCTGCAGCTTCCAGATAAGGAATTATATGTCGTAATTAATTATTGTCACCCCATCATTTCTGAAGCAATAGGTATTTCAAAATTTTAATTGGGTAAAATAAAATCAACTACTGTTTACACATCAACAGACAGCAATTGTTGAATAGTTTGCTTCGAAATGAAAACATGTCTTGGTATTTCATTAGAATTGTCTGGAGACAATTCTAATCAAATACCAAGATGTGTTTTCATGAAAAATAAAAAAAATATGCTGTATTTGTGGTCTGTTTATTGTTTTCTGCAGCATGATAAAGGTGCCACAATTTTTCATTGCTTTTTGATACTCGCTACTTTTGATTTCAATTGGGTTTTTGGCAATTTTAATTGGGTATTTAACCAAATACGCAGCTTATCTGGAGCTCTGCTGGCTACAAAATTAACTGGCCTTTTTGTCATGTGTAAATGAATATGGCATGTGTATATATTGCTAAAAGTGACCGAAATATACGTAAACTATAGCAAAATATGTCACAAAATCACAGCGTTTATTCACTAATATTAATATAATCAATAAGTAAAACGTCACATTGTTGGTGTCACGATACTTCCTCTAGATTCAATGGGAAACTTGGCTGTATACCAGCAATGTGTGTGGTCACCAAGTTTAACAGCCAATGGTAATCCACATTAATCCTGTACACAATGAATGTATATTGTATGAGAATTGTTTATGCTCTGTATAACATATACATTTTACTAACTGCATTTTTCGCATTTGCCTATCCTCTTCATCTGTCCATCCATCCGCCTACTTACAAATATGTGAATTTTCAAGTACTGTACATTGCAACTACATGAAGAACTCACTTGATACTTCATCTCCTCTGTGACTAGAGAAATGGAATGTATGGCATTTGTGGGGTTTTGCTCCTGGGGCCGTTTCACTAAACTTTGTACGACTAAAATGTTTGTAAGTGCAAATTTAGGATCGTCAGGAGATTTCATTTGATGGATTTACATGTATTGAGAGCATAGGCTGCATATGCAATAAATGTAAATCCAATAATTGTTTTCAAGAAAACACTGTTAATGTGAAATTTACAGACTATCATAATTTTGCACTGACGAACATTTTAGTCGTACAAAGTTTAGTGAAACGGCCCCCTGGTCGGTCTGCTAGTACACTCCTGTAGAAATTTGTTATTGATCGGACAAGGATACAGAATGTGAAAATTAAAAATGGACACCAAGAGGAAATATCTTATCGGAACACTTTGAAAATGAATAGTGTTCTTCATCTTGACATGACAAAACATATATCCAAAGTTTGGTTACTGTCTGTCAAGTAGAACTGGAGCTGTGCCCACCCGCTGTCTGCCGGCCAACCAACACACACTCATACAGGGTGAATGCATATTCAAATACACGTTCCGTTTTAAAAAGGGCGTATTATATTGTTGTACAGTGGAGCCTCTCTAAACCTGACACCCTGGAAGGGTGTCAGGTTTAGAGAGGCTCCACTGTGAAACATGCATATAACTATTTCAAGACATACATGGGTGTTTTGCGATCATAAACAGACATTATCATCGGAGATAAATGGAATTAAAATTGATCAAAATTAAACACAACTAACTTGTCTCTGTGTTCGGTTTAGCGAGGTTCGACTGTATAAGACATTTATCTGTCATATGGAGAGAATTTCTCTCACGCCACAGCGTTGTTGAGCAAAGGTATTAAGACCTTCAACTGGATTCCCATAATGAAATGATAAATCTGTTGTACAAAGGCAGAATAAATTCAAGATATTAAATAAACCTGTGATGTGACTTCAATTATTCAAATTTCTGTCTGCACATTTTCTCGTTGCACAAATGTTGCACCAAGTTTTTACATAAAAAATATTGTCATACAGTCTGATAAAAAGAAGCTAGTGTCATTTGGTACAAAATTTAAAATGTGCAAATTAGTTTAGCAGTCACACTGGTGTTTTCTCAATTATTCAATTACTATGAATGAATCTGTGAACAAAGACGCCTGTGAATAAAGGCCAGATGGTTCTCGTCCCATGGCTGGCCTTTATTCACAGGTTTGACTGTCTATAACTCCAGCATGACATGGCTTAACCCATTACACGCAAAGGCGAGAATTTGTTGTACACAAAATATAAATCATTATTTTAACTATGTTCTGAAGTATATGTTGTTACCACTCATTGGAACCGTCTCGTTGAGACGGTTCAAATGAGTGGTGACAACATATACTTTTGAGAAGATGGAAGAAAAATAGCGAAAATTATTTCAATTTGTTCATACCCTGTATATGTGTATTCAGCATGATACAGGCTAATCTAACTATAATACATAATTATATAACATGTCATGACAAAGTAAGAATCATTACGTGCTTGACCACCTACTATTTCCTAAATCTTGATAAGGTTCTACATTGTTAGAGGCATCAGGAATGCTCTATTAATTGACCAATCTGTCATAACAAACCGAGAACACACAGTGCCTCCAATACTTTCTGTCATGATATGCCAAATAGCTACCAGTACCTGTTAAAGGTACATGCCCAGTCAGTAGGCACAAACTGTTCTTTATATGAATTAAATAAGTGTATAATTGTGTCACTATTCCACCAGTTCTAAAAATTGCCAGTGCCTGCTATGCAGATATTATCATTTAGTAATATTTATTTTACTGATAGTGACGCGCGGTGGTATCAGGCTATTTTTATATGCTTATATGAGGTATGATATTTTTTTAATTATTTATACTAATTAAATGCATCACCTGAAAAAATGAAAAATTTTGACAGATTATAAAGTATGCTCATTGCACATCAAAAAAATAAATACATAGAATAAATAGTAATGTCCGTTAACATTTTAAGGAAACATGGTTATCGCACCAGATATCAGTGTGGAAATTTACGTCCGAGATAAAATGTATAATAATGCCAATCAATATGTGGGGAAATGGTGAATTAATGCATATTTTGCCAGAAAATGTCTCAGATAAAAAGAACATGTCGTGCCTACTGAGTGGGCATGTACCTTTAACATAAAATCTGCAATGTTGATCAATTCTAAATGTGACAGTGACGGCTAATACGTGTATACCTATGGTGTAATAAGTTGCTGTACCCGTTACTTCTTTTTAAAAAAAAAAACAAAACAAAACAACAATTTTGTTGCCTGTAGCCTATTTCACCAACATTGCAAAGTATACTTTGAGGGAGAAATTTTCAATTTTAGGATAAATTTATTAATTTTTATTATACTGAATTTATTACATTATCACAGCCATTTTGGCTGTGATAATGTAATAAAGTCAGTATAATAATTCTGCATACTTTTAATCATCAAATATATGCAGTCGTTAGTTCTATGTGAAATAATGCATTTCGGGAAAAATAAATGATTACTCCCTCAAAGTATACTTTGCTAGAAAAGTATACTTTGCAATGTTGGTGAAATAGGCTACTGGTGTTTATTTCTTATTTCCCATTTTTCTTGAAAACACGTTTTGATGCCACATAAGAATAGTCTCCATTGAAGTTTGCCAAAACTTTGTTATTTTTTAAAATAAGATAAATGAAAAACAGCAGATGAGAATATTTGGTTCCCACATTTGAAGGGTTAATTTAGTGCTGCATTTGTACAACTTGATAGACAATATCCCGGGTGATAAGTGACAAGCAAGCACACAGGTACAGAGCCCCACAGGGGACATGGATTTTTTTTTTATTAATTTCTTCCCTCAATTTAACAATTCGTTCCCTCAAATTAACAATTCGTTCCCACAAATTAACAATTGTTATTTTGTGGGAACGAATTGTTAAATTGAGGGAACAAATTGTTATTTCATGGGAACAAATTGTTATTTCATGTGAACGAATTGTTAAATTAAGGGAACAAATTGTTATTTCGTGGGAACAAATTGATAAAAAAAAGAATTCTACGTCCCCTGCGGGGCTCCGTACACAAGAGCATGAACATACAGAAACTTACTATTCAGCTGCAGACTATAATATATCTAATGATCTGATAATGGTAATATTTACCCAATGTAAACATCATTTTTGAAATCTGTAGCCTATTTCACTAACATTGCAATGTATACTTATCTAGTAAAGTATACTTTGAGGGAGAAATTTTAAATTTAAGGATAAATTTATTGATTTTTATTATACTGAATTTATTACATTATCACAGCCATTTTGGCTGTGATAATGTAAAAAATTCTGTATAATAATTCTACATACTTTTAATCATCAAATATTGTTAATCGTTAATACTATAAGAAAAATAAATGATTATTCCCTCAAAGTATACTTTGCTAGATAAATATACTTTGCAATTTTGGTGAAATCGGCTACTGGACACGCTGAGGCACTTGCTAACAACATGCACTTTTAAATTGTATATCTGTTATCGCTGCCTGAATATTAATTATTTAAAGAAAACACATACCGGTGGTTGAACCACAGTTGAACCATTACAGATTCCTCGATTTTCTACTGAATACAGCATGACAAAACAATCAATTATTCATGTTTGTGTTTGATGTTTTACCTCCTATTTCACAAACATGTGACATATTTGCACTGACATCAACACAAAACAATATGGCAAAATGGATGGACTGATAGTATTTTGGTTCTTGGCATCCAACATTTCAGTGATATTTACCTGTACACTGTTTATTTTTTATTTTCCACTTTTCTCCATGAAAAAATGATTTGACTGTCAAAACATGTTTTTTTATTAATTAACCCTTTCACCCCTAAGTAACTGGAATTGATTTTGATATGGTAATTTTGCAACCAATCTAACCGTCACAAAATGATTTTCAGACTAGTCCATTTGAGAAATGGGGTGTTTTTTATTTAAAAAATATGAAAATTAATTGCAAAAAGTGTAGATCCTGATGAGATGGCTCATCACGAGCCGGCTCATCTGGATCTACACTTTTTGCCAATACCACTATACAGGCCTGTGGTGTTGAAAGGGTTAAGAAGTCAGACAAAAATCAAAAACATCAGGTGACATCCCATCTATTGTAGATTTGTATCTGAAAACAATTTTACATATAAGTCGGAAAATAAATCAGGGTTTAGAAAATCAATGTTAAAGTTCTGAAAAATAACAAGTATTGCAAATGTTAGTTTTCCTTCAGAGATGGTTACTATTTATTAAATTAAATTAAGTATCCAGAATAAAAACCAATGTTATAAGTGGTATATTATTGACATACCAAAACTAAAAAGCATTATGTTTCACAAAGTGTGTTTCCCGGTGCAGTAATAATTGAAATGTATTACCAAATTATCTCCCCTGTTTATTACAGTCTATGATGTCTATAGCAGAACAAAACACAAACTCTTTGGAAATTTATAAAATATCAAATGCTACGTTTTATTTGGTTCACATAGGTCGTCTCAGTCCATAACGTGAAAAATAAAAACACATTTTGAATATCATCGGAGACACAGTACCTTTAATGGTTACCCCGTAAAACCACATACCAAAATTCAACTTAGCTTAGAACGTACAAGACAATCAGGAACTACACTGTCCCTATTGGTTCGCCAGTCGCCCCATTTACAACAATGTGTGTGCAAGCGATTTTCCACTGTGCAGTTCCAAGTTAAAATGATCAGGAACTACAACAGCCACCCATGGGAAGACGCAAAATTGGCTGTTATAGACAGGTGGCTGTTGTAGGGAGGTTAATGCTGAATTAAATTTTATCGTTTGATGTTTATTTATTTTCTCCAATAATTCTCAATAAAAACATGTTTTGACAGCATTTTAGAATCATTTCCAATGAAAATGACTCTAAAGTGCTGTCATAACATGTTTTTTTTGAGAAAGAATGCAAAATCCGCATGAGACGACAATTTTGATGCTCAGCAGTCCAAGGGTTAGATATAGAGGATATCATCCATTTGGGATATAAAATAGCGGCTGTTACAGAGAGGGTGTTGTTGTAGAGGTGGCCGTTCGGGGAGGTGGCCGTTCGGGGAGGTTCGACTGTACACTGATTGAAGTTGTCTAGTGTCCCTTTTGGTTCACCAGCCACGTTTACAATGTGTGTGCAAGTAATTTTCCACTGCACAGTTCCAAATCAATACAAATTCTACCTTTAGTTTCTCCAAGTCTGTCGGGAATGATTCATCCGGCCGGCCCTTGATAACATCATAATTTGACGAGCCATTAACCATTCCAATACGGGAAACGTAAAATTGTCATCGGCTGTTGCTTATATTTTCTCTGCTTTCTGAATAAAAACATGGCTTGACAGCACTTTAGAATCATTTCCAGTGGAAATGATTGTAAAGTGCTGCCAAACCAGGCCTCAATCTGGATGAGAATGGGTAATTTTAAGAGACAGTGCAGCAAAAACATTAACGACGAAAATTGTCGTCTGCTTTTTTCATTTTTGTCTTAATTCTTAATAGCGTTGGCTTATTTTTTCCCTATCTCAACCCGAATACTCTTCGCCTATAACCAAAAAATCTGTTTTGACAGCACATGAGAATCGTCTCCATGGGATGCGCTGCCAAAACAGGTTTTTATCGAGAAATATTGAAAATAAAACATTTCCAGCAGACGACAAAATTTAATACAGCGTAGTAAGAGCTAAAACATATGGGAATGCACGAGTGGAAACCAATCTGGATGAGGGTAAAATTAATAATTCATCAAGGCCTGCAAACCACGTTTTGTTCAGAGAAAAGGTAAGTTAAAAAATAAACAGTCGATGACAGCATTTAATTCAGCCATTAACTTGCCTAGCAGGTATCAGGTTTAACCCTTACACCGCTATCTTATTTTTGTTGTTGTCTGCTGTTTATTTTCTATTTTGCATTTTTATCATCAAAAACATGCTTTAACAGCACTTTAGAATAATTTACAACATGCTTTGACATCACTTCAGAATCATTTCCATTGGAAATGATTCTGAAGTGCTGTCAAACCATGTTTTTATTGAGAAATAAGGCAAGATATAAAAGCAACAGCAAACGACAATTGTTGTGAGTAGCGGTCTAAGGGTTAATACAGATCACGGATGTTAAATCCAAGGGCTTATGTCTGTCTCGGTGGTCCATCCATAATATATTAAAACTGCGGTGTAGCCGAGTTCATGAGGAAATATCATGACCGCCGTGTGAGCAGTTTAGTTCAATTAAAGTGTCAGTTTAGTATATTGGTTCAATAACAGCAGCACAGAATAATATGTGGCTGTGACTAGAGAAATGGGGCTTATGGGCTTTGTGACCAGTGTAGATCCAGATCAGGGTGTGCACCCGCACAGTTTGATCAGGATCTACACTGTTCGCCATTCCAACAACAGGCGGAGGAACTGTTCCAAAATGCCAGATCCTGAAAATGGCTAAACAAACATATTTTTGCATGCACAAATGCATAAAAGTGTGCTTCCCATGTAGAAACATTAGTATTTTCTGCAATTATCGGGCCATCCATAATTATATCTCAGTTTCCTGTAACCCGACCAACCCGCTAAAAAGACCCGATTTCTTTTATTGCAATTTCGTTTACAATTTTTTTTTTTCAATTTAATGCTACAGAGGGTTAAAAGGGTTAATATAATCTCTGGCCCTAAATGACATACATGTTCATACAACAACATATACAGCAATTGACATACTTTTATTGCAAGTGTTAACATATTGTACCTTTTAATATTAATAATTTTTAAATTCGATATGTCATGTGACAGAAAAAAAAAGAAATTGCCTCCCGATCGACCGACCCACTTCTAAAATTCTGGGTCGGGTTACAGGACGGCCTCAGGAACCTCATATCTTGATTTCAGGATAAACCGTAAAGATTCTAATAGACGCCCGGGCGTCTATTAGAATCACCACTGGCTCCGAAGTCCTGGGTGGGCGTTTAATAGAGGCAAGTGTTATTCAGCGAAAGGAAAATGATAAAAATATACGATTTTCTACTATCTGAACAAAAACATAACGAAGGGACGTTACTCTCAAATGTCTGACGCACTTGATTGTACTGTCTTGTCAGTTTATGGACATTTTGGACAAAGACGTTTCGGCCCACTTTGGTCATTATTGTACACTCGGTAAAAATGTTTAAATACTGGTAATGTGTATCAATACAGCGTCAATCATTAATGCTGATCAGATGTATGCCTATGGACTGTCACCGTTTCAGACCGTGGACGTTTCGCCCGTGGACGTTTTGGTCTGTATCAGTGCAATTAATTTCGGCCCGCGGCCACGTCCAGAGCAAGACATATTACTCATCTCCTAGGAAATATCAGCCAACAATCCAACATGATGTCAATTTCACCCATATTATACGAGATGGGTTTGAGATGCTTTGAAAATGTCTCCGTAACCGTGTAAATTATGATCGCCCTGTGTCCGTGCAAATAGCTACTGCCGATGAGGAATTTACTGGGACACCGGAAAAAGTCGAATTTCGCTTCCGCTTTTGAAAGTGAAAGTAGCAATTATGTTTTTATTCCACCGATTTTCAAGGAAGTTGCCTTCAAAATACTGGAAAGAACAGAAATGTAGTCGGACAATTAGCTCCGATTTTGTTTCAAGTTAGTACTGGCCGTTTTATTAGAGGCACACATTTCGTGAAAATCAGCCAAAAAATTGGTAATTTTCAATGTAAAAAGTGGGGGGTGGGCGTCTATTAGAGCATGGGCGTCTATTAGAATCTTTACGGCATCCGGAAAATTCCCACCCCTGCAACATTGAAACACCTGTAATGCTTCTAACAAGCAATATAGATCATGTCCAGGTTACAGGAGTTGTATTTGATCAGGCGCAACACTGGTCACAAATCACATAAGCCCAATTTCTCCACTCACAGCCACATATAGCCTAGTGAAGCTACAATCATTTGCCTCCGATATGTGTATCTATGAGAGGGAGGTATCGTAGTGAGGTAGCAATTTTGTTTCAAATCCTGGCATTACATGTACAGGACTTATGAATAATTTATTAGTACATTACGAGTGTACCACACATGAAGTTCAATGTGTACTATACAAACACGTTATTCTGCCATTATTTACACATGTATGTCTCTTACGTAAATATAAATAATTGTTTTGATTTCCAATTTCAATTTTCAATGGTACATGAGTTAGACATGCTGATGAAACACGTTTTGTTAAGAAACTAGACAATTACAAAAATAAAATGGACCTGGCGGCACACAAAATGCCCCCAGTTGTAGATTGGAGAAACTCTGGCACAACTTCAGACAACAGCGGCCCGTTTCACTAAACTTTGTACGACTAAAATGTTCGTAAGTGCAAAGTTAGGATCGTCTGTAAATTTCAATTGATGGATTTACATTTATTGAGCATAGGCTGCATATGTAGCCTATGCTCAATAAATGTAAATCCAATAATTAGTTACAAGAAAACATTGCTAATGTGAAATTTACAGACTATCATAATTTTGCACTTACGAAAAGTTTATTCGTACAAAGTTTAGTGAAACGGGCCCCAGACCCATGGACATGCATACGGACACACAGTCCGAACACTATACGTTTTCCAGGTCTTGAGACCATGGGCATAAAAACACAGACAAATTTGGTTGCCTGCCTTTTTAATTGGGGAAAATCCTAAATATTTTCATTAAATGTGCTTAAAAGTATATGTTGCGCAACATATACTTTCATTGAGAAACAACAAAAATAAAAAAATAAAAATTTAAATTCCTGCCCGTAAAGGTGTATTCCGCATGTAATGGGTTAATATGCATCAATAACTGTATGTATACATACCTAATGTAACAGCTACACCGACTGTAACAGCTGTCGATTAATGGTTGCTCAATCAACATATTTTCTATTTCTATTGACCATCTGTCGAAACATTACCAAACCTACATCTACTTTTGTTTATTTATCCAAACCCCATGTTAAATGTTCCTATAGACCATGCAATAAGTCATATGTGCACTGATTATAACATATTAAATATGGACACAAATTATCAGGTGGAAAACGCTAACAACTAATTGCCATATCCATAAGAAAATATTTTCTGTTCAAAAGAGTTGTCACAACATACATTACATATTTTTATATTTAAACTATATGTACCATTAAAAAAATTGTCACTTAACAGAAATTAGAAGCAATATGGAAAGCTAGATGGTCGCGGCCGACATGTCGCGCCCGCCGACGCTTTGATAGTATACCGAAAAACTATAACAAAAAACTTTAACCCGGACGCACATAAGTACGCACGTACAGACAAACGGACATACATACTCCAATGTGCTGACTATATCGCGCTGTCCGCAAGCGGGTGTGAAAAACAATCATGCAAACTTACAACTACACCCATAGATGTATCCCAATGTTACAGATAAATAGTAGATCTACCGGTTAAATGTTAGTGGGCCTGGGGCCCGTTTCACTGAACTTTGTACGACTAAAATGTTTGTAAGTAAAAATTTTGGATCGTCTGGAAATTGCAATTGATGGATCTACATTTATTGAGCACAGGCTGCATGTGCAGCCTGTGCTCAATAAATGTAAATCCAATAATTGTTTACAAGAAAACATTGTTAATGTTAAATTTACGGACTATCATAATTTTGCACTTACGAACATTTTAGTCGTACAAAGTTAAGTGAAACGGGCCCCTGATGATTATGTTAATGAGACAGAGTCCGTACAGTTCTATACAGAAAAGTAACAAGTAATTTCAACAAGAATTCCGCCACGGAAGCGGTGTCGCGCCTGCCGAGGCATTTGACCGTGAACATTACAAGTAAATAAATTACCTTGACCTTCAGAATTTGGATGTGGGGGTGTGCATAATGAAGCATCATCCGTAGACAAACATTGTTGTGAAATATTATCAATGTCTGGAAAGGGGTTAAAGGGATATTGTGAAAAAACAATAACTTTAACGCATTTCTGTTACAAAACCGGTGAACATTACAAGTAAATAAATGACCTTGACCTTCAGACTTTGGATGTGGGGGTGTGTGTAATGAAGCATCATTCCTAGACAAACATTGATGTGAAATATTATCAATGTCTGGCAAAGGGTTAAAGAGATATTGTCAAAAATCAATAACTTTAACGCATTTCTGTTACAAAACCGGTGAACATTACAAGTAAATAAATGACCTTGACCCTGAGAATTTGGATGTGGGGGTGTGCTTAATGAAGCATCATCCCTAGACAAACATTGATGTGAAATATTATCAAAGTCTGGCAAGGGGTTAAAGAGATATTGTGAAAAAACAATAACTTTAACGCATTTGCCTTACAAAACAAGAATTCCGCCACGGAAGCAGTGTTGCGCCTGCCGAGGCATTTGACCGTGAACATTACAAGTAAATAAATTACCTTGACCTTCAGAATTTGGATGTGGGGGTGTGCGTAATGAAGCATCATCCCTAGACAAACATTGATGTGAAATATTATCAAAGTCTGGCAAGGGGTTAAAGAGATATTGTGAAAAAACAATAACTTTAACGCATTTCTGTTACAAAACCGGTGAACATTACAAGTAAATAAATGACCTTGACTTTGATAATTTGGATGTGGGGGTGTGCGTAATGAAGCATCATCCCTAGACAAACATTGATGTGAAATATTATCAAAGTCTGGCAAGGGGTTAAAGAGATATTGTGAAAAAACAATAACTAACGCATTTCTGTTACAAAACCGGTGAACATTACAAGTAAATAAATGACCTTGACCTTGATAATTTGGATGTGGGGGTGTGCGTAATGAAGCATCATCCCTAGACAAACATTGATGTGAAATATTATCAAAGTCTGGCAAGGGGTTAAAGAGATATTGTGAAAAAACAATAACTTTAACGCGTTTCTGTTACAAAACCGGTGATGCTTCATTACGCACACCTCCACATCCAAATTATCAAGGTCAAGGACTATAGTCGCGCCTCTGCTAAAGCAGGCGCGACAAAAAGACAGAATTTGATAGCCAAAGAACTAAAGATCTACAAGAATGTTTTGTTACACGTACAACCATGGTAATGAAATTTGTAAACAGCTAATATATCTCACCAAGTCAGCAAAGATGCAGAGATATGTGTACTTCAATCTATGCAAATATTGATGATTTGCCCAAATAAACATTTATCAATGAAAACTTCTGGTTAGACATGGGCACACACACACATGCATGGATGGATGAATGTCCAAACTCTATATGGGCCCTGCTCTGGAAATAGCTCCCTTATCAATTTGCCATTTTCACCGATATTGGTTCCGACAAAATATGGCATCGTTCATGCAATGATGCGGGAAGTTGGCAACAATTCGAGAGGATATGCAGAATTTAATTCTGCATGTCCTCTGGATGTGCTGTCAAATGTTGGATCTAAATTTTGGTTGATTTTCTAAATTAATATCTGCAAAATAACACAATATGATAAAGGAGGTGATAACAGCCGGCCCATATTCCAACAGTACACTGGCACCTACTGCTGTTATAAGAATGGTTGGGGAGGATGATAAAAGAGGTAGAGATGAACAATAAAATGAGAAGAAATCCAAACTAGTGTTGAGTGTTCAGTTACAAACAGATGTAGCCCAACTACTCCACTTCCCGGTTATATGACGTAATTAGCCCACACAGGGATTATTATTTATTGTTCTGCCCGAGCATGAGGAAATACGACTTGGTATTCGCAAACAACACGGATTAATAGCTGTCGATATCATCTTGATTTACAATTATATGTGGCTGTGACTGGGGAAATGGGGCAAACGGGATTTGTGACCAGAGTAGATCCAGATCAGCCTGTGCATCCACACAGTCTGATCAGGATCTGCACTGTTCGCCACTGGTCACAAATCCTATAAGCCCCATTTCTCCAGTCACAGCCACATATAACAATTGAACACGGTCATCCTTGATCATCGGTAGATCGTGTATACATGTACCAAGTAGTAAGCCATCTCCTGCGTTTCTCCCGTTATTAACCCAGCCTTCGTTATTTACGAACTTACCCGTTTTACCATTGATCGAACTTTACGCGACTTTGAACGAGTCTGAAATTTACAGCACAAGCGATAAACCTAGTTCAATTTAAACATGCATATGTCATAATTATAATAGAAATGATTTACAATCTGCATTTTACCTGCTGTGTGTAACGGTATTAATTTAGTACAGGTCATAATACAGCATATAGGTGTTTGTACATGTATTGCAACTTGTAATAAAACTCCGTGTGGGATAAACAATTCGAGGATCGTTCTATCTATTCATCTTGCTCTTATCAAAAGAACTTTATCTGGATCTCGAGATCTGATCTTCAGTATTTCTGCTGTTTCATTCGATCACATGTACATGATCTGTAAGTTCGATAATTATGAATCACTATATGAAGTAGTGTACCAGAAAAGCAACAAATACATTTCAAGATCACAGATGATTTTCTGGCTGACAAAACAGATCTTGCGACGTATGCGACCAGCGCAGCCCCAGATCAGACTGCGCATCGCATCCGCGCAGTCTGATCCGGGTCTACGCTGTTCGCCATTCAGTCACTGATGTAGGCGATCGGACATCAGTAAGGCATTAGATTCTACTCCTACCGAGTGACTATGCAAGAGGACAAAGATCAACAGTTCTTGAAAATGTTGTACAATTTGATTTGATTTGATGTTGTTTAACGGCCTGTCATCTAAGGTCATTTTAGGCCAGGTTTTAAAACAGGGTCGAAGCCCATATTTCACCTTTTGTGACGAGGGGAAAATGCCAAAATCAGAAATTATTATTTACAGAAAAAATCATTATTAATATATTCAGCCTTGTAATTATAATAAAATGAGCTGGTAACAGGTCCTCACCACACCAGTGTCACTTAGCCTCACTCCCTAAAAGTAATATGATTAGTACTAATCTCAGGGATAGGAGCCACCTTCAGGAAAAAAAGTCTGAAATCATCTGAAAAAAGGCTGATGCCTCCTACCCCCTTGCAAATGTATACTATTTGAGCAGTTCAGACAACATGTGAAACATTTTGACATTTCACATCATGAAAAAGTCAGAAATCAGCCTAAAGGAGGAAAATTCTCATGCCTGAATTCTTACTACTTTTATAATGGTTTTATTACGAAAAATTGATTTCTCTGTGGGAATTTAACATGGGGAGAAAAGAGGTAGAGGAGGAGTCAAAAAATTATTTTTTTTGGAAATTGACTCCGAAACGTAGCTAGATAGCTTGGAAATGATCTAACTAAGAAAACAAAGGTTAAATTTTAAAAATCGGTCCAGTATTTCTGAAATTCTAAAAAATTTCCCCATGTTAAATCCCCATAGACATCTTCACTCCGTGAAGATGTCTATGGGGATTTAACATGGGGAAATTTTGTTTTCGGAATAAAATCAATATTTGACCAAATTTCACGAAATAAAAAGAAGGCTCATTCTTAAATTTTGCTCTAATTTATTATTATCGAAAAAAATATGGTTTTTTAATTGTTTATATGGCCGTAAAATTTGGGCAGCTTTCGTGAAACAGACTATAGTAACAATGAAGCCAAAACTGTACCCGAGGCCAAACAAGGGATATCGGGATTCCGGTAAAAATGAAACCCATCTTTAAATTTACCCTTTGCATTCTCCCAACCAACCGCCCACACAAGATGATGAAGATCACAATTTCTTGCAAATGTTGTACGGTACCTTCCTCAACTGGTGGCCCAGATAATATTGCAATGGTTCAATTGTCACTCTTGTAGAATTATATTTACCATTTCACAGAGATTTATGTGCAGTAATCCCGATTGCTCGCATTATTTCTCCACAAGACACCAGCTGCCGCAATATAAACCAACAAAATATTTGTAAAGCCAGAACAACAAACACTTGAAATGTAACACAGATTTGTCTGTTAGTCCATGGTTCACATTTGCTATGGTGTGTACATGTATAACCAAATTTTCTGACAAAGTTATTTCATTTTAACTCAGTTACAATTATGGCATATAAGATTATAGCAAGTTCGGT
Organism: Conchocele bisecta; assembly: GCA_029237695.1. NCBI lineage: Eukaryota > Metazoa > Mollusca > Bivalvia > Lucinida > Thyasiridae > Conchocele > Conchocele bisecta. The sequence continues at coordinate 200,732,108 of CM055265.1, read as the reverse complement.
GACAAACAAGCCTGGACTATTGTTGATATTATGTCAACTGATGTCAGTTTTGTGCCATGGTGTCATAAACATCTTGGAGGAATACATGGATATATGTCCAGTGGAATCTCTCTAAACCTGGGGCCCGTTTCACTAAACTTTGTACGACTAAAATGTTCGTAAGTGCAAAATTATGATAGTCCATAAATTTCACATTAACAATGTTTTCTTGTAAACAATTAATGGATTTACATTTATTGAGCATAGGCTGCATAATGCAGCCTATGCTCAATAAATGTAAATCCATCAATTGCAATTTCCAGACGATCCTCAATTTGCACTTACGAACATTTTAGTCGTAAGAAGTTTAGTGAAACGGCCTCCAGTCATCCTGGGAGGGTCCACTGAATCCAGGAATATATGATAATGAATGCTCCAATACACGATTCTGTGGTTTGCAGTTACAAAAATCTAAGATAAATATCAAATAGTGTAAATCCAGATGAGCCGGCTCGCAACGAGCCGTCTCATCAGGATCTGCACTTTTTGCAATAGTGAAACCATCAAAGTTTAAGCCACATTTCTGTGGGTGAAACCACCAATAAACTACATACAAATACTGTAAAACATTCAATGAGATCACCCATAGTTTTCATGTGTATTCTCCCACATGGTGAGATTACGGAAATCATGAGGTACCAAACACATGATGATTGTTATTTCTGTTAATTTAACATAAAGGTTTCTGAAAACTTAAGAAATATCTTGACTAACATTATCACAGATTGACATCACAGCATGATGTCACGACAATGGAAACACACTGTTATCATGTGTGTGCTCTGATATTTCCATTAACTTTCATTGTCATTAACCCTTTACATGCTGAGGATACACCATTCTGTTCATGGAATATCCTAAATATTTTCCTTCTATGCAGTCAGAAGTACATGTCACGATCACCATTTGAACCGTCTCGTCTCGTCTTTCAATGAGAAATAAAAAAAAAAAAATATTTAATAAATTTCATACCTGCAATGGTGTATTCCGAAAGGAATGGGTTAACAAAAGGTATTGCAGCTCTTTGAAACCAAATTCAGAAAATGTGTGTATTTAACCCCTCATAATTCCAGCACAAAACTATTTACACAATTCCCTAACATTTGATTGGCCCGTAGCAAGTCTCTGTCCAAAATTTATATCCCAGTAAACTCCCACGCCGAACTACTTTCCGTAACCGTGAGGCGCAGTTAAAATAATTCTTAAGAAAACGGAAAATAAACACATTTTCTTGATGAATTTATTTCAAATGCTGGAATTATAAGGAATGAATGGCCTTTTTGTGGAATTTATCGGGGATATAAACTTGGAAAAGTCGCGGGAATACTGGACGAAGGCCGGAAGGCCTCGTCCAGTATTCCCGCGACTTTTCCAAGTTTATACACCGATAAATTCCACAAAAAGGCCATTCATTCATATATTAATTCTGGAAGTGAAACACTCCTTTATACCAAGGCTTTCACGATGAATCTACACTGGCCAGATCTGGCCATTGGTGGTTTGTTTGTTGCTCCATTTAAGGGTCCCAATTGGCTCTTAGACCTTGAATACCTGTGGACTCGTGGCCTATTGACTTGACTACTGTAATATCTGTGTCCCAGTCGCCATTAGGCCAGGTCCCCTGCAGAGCCAATAGATGTTATCACAACTGAACGACTAAATTACCCAGAAATCCCAGGAAGGACCAATCAAAATTGGGCCGGTGGCTGAGAAAATGGACATTATGGCAAGAATTGTGAGAGCGATATTGTAGCCGAGAGGTTACAACCTCCGACGACACTCCGGCGACCCGGTTCGATCCTCGATCAGGGCACTGGAATTTATAAAATACCATTGTCTTTCCCGCTCTACCATCTGGTTCTACCCATGTGTGCCATATAGCGGCATGACCCGTGGGTATTCAAGGCCTAAGAGCCAACTGGGACCCTTAAATCGAGAAACAAACAAACAGCAAGAACTGTGGATTTGCATTATATTGCATGTTTGCAAAAATGGATTCAGATTCTACCATTTTGTTGTCATGCTCCTGTTGTGAGTGAATGACAAACAGTGTATCTCCTGATCAGATTGCATAGATGTGCTGGTTAATCTTGATCTATGCTGGTTATATTCGTCGCCGGGTACATTTTCTAAGACAGAGGCCCAAATATCAAGATAAAGGTCATGGTGGCAGGTGAAACCAGGTATGGAAGGTTCTTCGAGCCAATTGCCACTATTAAATATAAGGTAAACTAGAAATGTGGCCTGTCGGCACACGAATACCCCCATTGGCAGCCAAAGAAAACGAGGCATTTTTTATTATAAGCCATTTAGCCGTTAAGGTTTCAAACGCATCAAGTCTGTGACCTTGACCCTGGGCATAGTGTGATAATCCATGCATCGGTGTAGAAGATATAGAGCGGAAGGGAATTTCAATAGGTTTGACCTTTGACCTTCAACTGTGACCTTGACCTTGGACGTAGGTGCGTGGTATTGATCGCGACACACCTTCTCATCCTGAGAAACATTTGTGCCAAGGCATTTGATAATCCATGCATCGGAGTAGAAGATATAGAGCGGAAGGGAATTTCAATAGGTTTGACCTTTGACCTTCAACTGTGACCTTGACCTTGGACGTAGGTGCGTGGTTATTGATCGCGACACACCTTCTCATCATGAGAAACATTTGTGCCAAGCCATTTGATAATCCATGCATCGGTGTAGAAGATATAGAGCGGAAGGGAATTTCAATAGGTTTGACCTTTGACCTTCAACTGTGACCTTGACCTTGGACGTAGGTGCGTGGTTATTGATCGCGACACACCTTCTCATCATGAGAAACATTTGTGCCAAGCCATTTGATAATCCATGCATCGGTGTAGAAGATATAGAGCGGAAGGGAATTTCAATAGGTTTGACCTTTGACCTTCAACTGTGACCTTGACCTTCGACGTAGGTGCGTGGTTATTGATCGCGACACACCTTCTCATCATGAGAAACATTTGTGCCAAGCTATTTGATAATCCATGCATCGGTGTAGAAGATATAGAGCGCAAGGGAATTTCGATAGGTTTGACCTTTGACCTTCAACTGTGACCTTGACCTTGGACGTAGGTGCGTGGTTATTGATCGTGACACACCTTCTCATCATGAGAAACATTTGTGCCAAGCCATTTGATAATCCATGCATCGGTGTAGAAGATATAGAGCGGAAGGGAATTTCGATAGGTTTGACCTTTGACCTTCAACTGTGACCTTGACCTTGGACATAGGTGCATGGTTATTGATCGCGACACACCTTCTCATCATGAGAAACATTTGTGCCAAGCCATTTGATAATCCATGCATCGGTGTAGAAGATATAGAGCGGAAGGGAATTTCCAACAGACCGACAGACCGACCGACAGACCGACCAACAAGCTGACTCCTATATACCCCCAACAAACTTTGTTTGTGGGGGTATAATGAAAGTGGGGTTAATCTTTTAAATGGCACAGAACCAAGATAGACAACAATATATTCCACATAATGTTTTAAGGCCATTTACAGATAAAATATTATTCCTTTTGCTCTTTGCTAAATTTATTTTATTGAAAATTTTATGACAAATTTACGTGGGTCAGGAGTTGGCAGAAAGGACAATAACGACACCCACAGCTTGATCCTGATCACATATACCCATGTGTATCAGAAGTAATGCATCACTGTTGCGTTAATTCATTACAAGCTGATACAACTGTAGAAATTGCAGTTTTAGAGATATTTTTAGCTAGTTTCCTCATTTCTCCTCTAAAGTATATGTTGTCACCACTCATTTGAACCGTCTCACCGAGACGGTTCAAATGAGTGGTGACAACATATACTTTTATTGCGAAAAATATAACCAGATATTTTCACAAATACAATTATAACCGTAGAGGACAAATGATTGATTGGTGCTTAATGGCCTATCAACAGCTAAGGTCATTTAAGGCCAGGCCAACATGTTCGATGCAGTATGTAACATGCTGCATTGGCAGGAAAATCCCAAAATCAGAACGGAATATTTACACCAAAATAAAAATATATACAGCCCTGAAATTTGAATAACCTGACCTGGTGCCAGGTCCATACCACACCAAAGTCACTTGGCTCCTTCCCCTAAAAGTAATAAGAGTACAAATAATCGTAATACTCACATAAGGGGTATAACCAGATTAAAATTTCACATACAAAAATTCCAAAGATGTATGTGAGAGCAAAACCTGGGTTGGGATTCCCGTAAGGATGAACCCTGATCGCTAAATTACCCATCGCATGCTCCCCACCTGCCACCCACCCATAGATGACAATGTGTTAATGGCAAACAGTGTAGGCCCTGATCAGATTGCACCGATATGTGTCACAGCTTTAAATTTTTAATTGGGTAAAATAAAATCATACTACTGTACTTACCTATTGAATAGTTTGCTTCTAAATGAAAACATGTATTGGCATTTCATTAGAATTGTCTCCTTGGAGACAATTCTAATGAAATACCAAGACGTGTTTTCATGGAAAAATAAGAAAATATGCTATATTTCTGGTCTGTTTATTGTTTTCAGTAGCATGATAAAAATACCACAAACTTTTCATTGCTTTTTGATACTCACTACTTCTGATTTCAATTGGGTTTTTGGCAATTTTAATTGGGTATTTAAGCAAATACGCAGCTTATCTGGAGCTCTGATCCCTGTTGTCAATTATCAGTAGTGCGTATTATAAATATCCATATTACAGCAGGAAACAGGATGTTGATAAACAATCCACAGAACTGATAAGGAACATCAGGGTATGGGATCACATGCTTTCTGAACCTTTCCGAATGAAGTTTTTCGTCGTGATGTGACGTAATCTTTGACATAGTTTGAGTTTTACAATAGATTTTCTTTAAAATAGTTGTTAGCAAACATCCTTTAATGAGATGCACCAAAGACGATGACTTACGCATTTTATGGTGCCAATAAAACTGAAAAACAGTTGATTTATTGATTATTGGTGTTTAACAGCCTATCAACAGCTAAGGTCATTTAAGGCCGGGCCAACTGTTTGGACTATCCCGTACTTAACCTGTCCATAATGAGAGAAATTCCCAAAATCAAGACTGTTTAAATGAGTGATCACAACATATATTTCTGATGATGGGCATATAAAAACGTGACGTCACGCCGTTCGGAAACCACGTGACACCCACACTGAAAATATATACAGAGCTTCAGATAAGCTGCGTATTTGCTTAAATACCCAATTAAAATTGTCAAAAACCCAATTGAAATCAGAAGTAGCAAGTATCAAAAAGCATTAAAAAATTTATGGTATTCAATAATTCATGTCTGTTGATGTGTAAACAGTAGTGTGATTTTATTTTACCCAATTCAAATTTTGAAATACCCAATTGCTTCAGAAATTATGGAGTGACAATACTCAATTACTAATTCCTTATCTGGAGCACTGCATATACTACCAGTCCATGGTAGGTATCGATGACAGACTGTGCAGTATGATCACTGGTCAGGCCTACACTGTTCTGGTCTACATGGACAATTTCTTCTTGCTGCTACAGGATATACCATTACATTACTATTATAGTTTTATGCGATTGGAAGCATTTCTTTTCCATTTTTCTTGTATCTCAATGAAAGTATATGTTGTGACCACTCATTTGAACCGTCTCGACGAGACGGTTCAAATGAGTGGTCACAACATATACTTCTGATGATGCAATAAGAAAATATTTAGTATTTTCGATCAGTAAAATGGTGTATCATCAGAATGTAATGGGATCTGTGAAGAGAATTGTTCATGCTGACAGTTGAAATACGTTTTGTCAACAGTGTTTAACCAGTAATCTGAGAAAAGTACAAGTATCTATACAGAGCTGCAGGTTAGCTTTGTGTCTGAAGAGTATTGTATCCCCTGATTTCAAATTAAATGCGTATTTTATTTTTACAAATAGATTATTGATTTTCTTCATTATTAAATAGGGAACAAATGATCAAAACAAATTTAAACATTCACTTATTTGAGTGTAATATTACTAATTCACTTATTTGAGTGTAATATTACTTATTTACTTATTTGAGTGTAATATTACTTATTCACTTATTTATACTGTAATTCAGTTGAAATTTTACTTAGTTGAGCGGCAAAAAGCTTTCTGCAGCTCAACTAAGTAAATTTTCAACTTTATTACAGTATTTCCACTACTCAATTTGAAAATCAATGTGTATTGTCACATTGCTGTGAGTATTGTGTACACCCACTGTTATTAATCAATGCGTATTCTGCTAAACTAAGTGTGTAAAATACGCCAATACGCACCTTATTTGCAGCTCTGTCGATATTACTTTTTTTTTCATGAGTAAAATAGTGGTATTGACAATTTGTAGAAGTGCTCGATAATTTGTATAGCACCGATATTGACAAAATACCAGAGGTCCTGGAGTAATAAAATAGAACTACTTTTATTTTACGACTTCCAGGGGAATAGCTGGATAAATCAATGTTACACAGATGAAAATGGAGAAATACACTTGTACAATCGTTGTACCATTATTGAGGCCAGTAATCTTATTTTTTTCTGAATATCAATTGTGCACACAATATTTAATTTTCTAATCCAAAGAAATTAATAAATTTGCGATGCCTTGCAATAAATACAAGAAGATGTGGCCTGTCTGTCGGCACAAATGCACCAAATAGCAGATTGGAGAAACTCTAGCAAACTTCTTAACCGGACACACGCACATGGATGGATACACAAACGGACGGACAAACAGTCCAAACACTATATGCTTCCTGGCCCACAGCATAGTCATGGTCATTGCATGTGTGAAAGAATCAAATAGTCCAAAGGGTATTCAAGTTATGGAGCTAACAAGAAATCAGTCTGTAAAAAAAAAACAAAGGGAGCTTACGAAAAAAATAGAAAGGTGAGTTGTCATTCTTGCGCATGATGACACACTTTTGGGTGGCGTTCAATGAATGTGTGAAGTTTCATGGACATATTTCAATGGCTAACCAAAGTGGAAGTGAATGGGTTTAACGTCCCAACATTAGCTAAGGTCATTTAGGGATGGGACCTTTATTTCAAGTCTCATCTGAAAGACCTGTGGGATGGAAATACTATGAAATAATTGTTCATGCCTAGTGCAGGGTTTCCAGTTATGGACCAGAGCCATGTTGAATTGCATCAAGGAGTCCACCACATCTACCACTTCGCTGTCTTAGAATATATCCCAGTCAGATACAAGTATTAACCCTTTCAACACTACAGGCCTGTATAGTGGCATTGGCAAACAGTGTAGATCCAGATGAGCCGGCTCGTGACGAGCCGTCTCATTAGGATCTGCACTTTTGCAAGTAATTTTAATATCTTTGACATGACAATCATCCCCTTTTCATAAATGGACTAGTCTGAAGATCATTTTGTGGTGATTGGATTGGTTGCAAAATTAACATATCAAAATCCATTCCAGTTAATTAGAGGTGACAGGGTTAAGTTCTAGCTGCAGCCCTGTTAAATGTGACCGTGGCAGGAGAAATATCACATTCCTGTAGCCTGATAATGATCGATATTGTTTATTACAAAGATGACGGGTGTTTCATTGATGGAATGGTGAACAGTGCAGACCCTGGATCTGGATCTACACTGGTCGCAAAACCCGTAAGCCATATTTCTCCAGTCACAATCACAGATTATCTATCAACCTGAGACTTATCCATCCACTCAGATAAAGTTTTATCTGGATGTGGAGAACTCATTCAAAATGCAAGAATGCAATAACATGGTTACACCATGGTAACACAGGTACAACATTGCCCCTGCACCCATCACAGCCCCAGGCCAGCCTGTACATGTAAACTGGGTAAGCTCGGTATGTCTGCTCAACTTAACCCTCAGAATGCTGGAAAACTTCTTTTTATTTGATGAAATTCCATGAAATATTAATTTATTTGATTAACATCGAGGCCAAAAATATTTTTAAAATAATTTTGGAATTTGTGGACCGATTTTCGAATCTAACCTATCTAGCCAAGTTTCAGAATCACTGCAATATCAAGAAGTTGCATTAAAGGAAACAGAAATTACAACATTTCCCCCCTAAAGACGGACAGATGGACAGGCGGACACTCCTACGAATGGATACTTGTTGGGTTTTTACTGTATAAAAAATACCCCAAAATACCCAACACTAACCCTAACCCACCCAATAAGACCCCTAAAAAGCTTGCCCAGCACACGAGAGGGCATTTGTTTGGTACTTTTGTACCAAACAAGTGCCCTCTCGTGTGCCCGGACAAACAGACAGACAGACAGATGCTGACTACGACACTGGGGGCAAGGCATATGCACTCCTTCATTTGGAAGGCACGCTGAAAATGAAAGGTGTTACTAATGCACTTATGTACACAAGTACGTACATAGAATAATGCTATTTATTATATACCTACCCATGAAATACATAGTTATACGATGTAAATAAGTCATATGTTCTCATCGATGAAATAAACATCTCCCAGTGAAAATACGACTACTTCCGCTATCTATATTCATAACGCGCACCTGCAGTGCCGGACTGCAAATAGGCTGCAAATACACATTCATTACCGTATACAGTCTAAACAAGAGCTCCGCGGAGCAAAATGTCCCGCCTGGCGCAGTTTGATAGTATATAAGGAGCTTGTAATAACCTTGGGGTTAGTGAGCACCATGGGCTTTCTGTAGAATGATGCGGGATGTTGTTACAAATGCATGTATGGAATATTAAAGCATAAACTGAGCGTTCACTTTTCCAAACATGTAAATTTCTAAGTCAGTGACCTTGACCTTTGGGGTTAGCGGGCACCATGGGCTTTCTGTAGAATGATGCGGGATGTTGTTACAAATGCATGTATGAAATATTAAAGCATAAAACTGAGCGTTAATTTTTCCAAACACAGAAATTTCTAAGTCAGTGACCTTGACCTTTGGGGTTAGCGGGCACCATGGGCTTTCTGTAGAATGATGGGCGGCTTTCTGTAGAATGATGCGGGATGTTGTTACAAATGCATGTATGGAATATTAATGCATAAACTGAGCGTTAATTTCTAAGTCAGTGACCTTGACCTTTGGGGATAGCGGGCACCATGGGCTTTCTGTAGAATGATGCGGGATATTGTTACAAATGCATATATGGAATATTAAAGCATAAACTGAGCGTTAACTTTTCCAAACACGGGAATTTCTAAGTCAGTGACCTTGACCTTTGGGGTCAGCGGGCACCATGGGCTTTCTGTAGAATGATGCGGGATGTTGTTACAAATGCATGTATGAAATATTAAAGCATAAACTGAGCGTTAATTTTTCCAAACACGAAAATTTCTAAGTCAGTGACCTTGACCTTTGGGGTTAGCGGGCACCATGGGCTTTCTGTAGAATGATGCGGGATGTTGTTACAAATGCATGTATGGAATATTAAAGCATTCCATTGAGGGAAACAGAAGTTACAATGAAAATTAACCTGAGCGTTAAGTTTTAGAAACAGAGCTAAACTCAAAAACTTAACGTTGAAAGCATGTGAAAAGTAGGTCAATGAACCATGAAAAGTAGGTGAAGGTGACATGGGCTCCCTCTGTGTGAGATGGTTACACCACAGTGTTGATGTATACCAAGTATGGAGGTCGTAGGAGTTATAGTTTTGTGGAAAGTGAGCTAAACGCAAAAACTTAACGTGAAATGTTGACGCCCCCGCCGCCGCCGCCGCCGACGACGAAGCCGCCGACGCCGCCGACGCCGCCGACGCCGCCGACGCCGCCGACGCCGCCGACGCCGCCGACGCCGCCAACGCCGCCGACGGAAAAGCTATGCCTATGTCCCGCTTCTGCTAAAGCAGGCGGGACAAAAACTGCTAATTTCCATTGAGCGGTATATAATAAATAGAATATTCATATTTTTGCAACGAATATGACATATATGTTCATCTCGTGGTGTGAAATGTCCATATTTCACGAGTGCCTAATGGCACTCGTGAAATATGGACATTCCACACCACGAGATGAACATATATATAGCACTCGTGAAATATGGACATTCCACACCACGAGATGAACATATATATAGTACTCGTGAAATATGGACATTCCACACCACGAGATGAACATATATATGCACTCATGAAATATGGACATTCCACACCACGAGATGAACATATATATAGCACTCGTGAAATATGGACATTCCACACCACGAGATGAACATATATATAGTACTCGTGAAATATGGACATTCCACACCACGAGATGAACATATATATAGCACTCATGAAATATGGACATTCCACACCACGAGATGAACATATATATAGCACTCGTGAAATATGGACATTCCACACCACGAGATGAACATATATATAGCACTCATGAACATATGAACATACATGTCATATTCGTTGCAAACATATGAATATCCTCTATATCCCCTCTTGCCTATCATATCGGGGATAATTAAATATTGACTATCATATAGGGATAATTAAATATTGCCTATTATATAGGGATAATTAAATATTGCCTATTATATAGGGATAATTAAATATTGCCTATTATATAAGGGATAATTAAATATTGCCTATTATATAAGGGATAATTATTTATTTTTTATTTTCTATTTTTTGTTTTCAAATCAAAAACGTGATTTGATAACTTTAGAATGGAATGGAAATAATTCTAAAGACAGAAGACAAAATATAAAACAACAGCAGACGGCAGACAATTTATGTTTCCCGCATTATAATGGTTAAAGGTGTGGTCCCATCTGTTAGACACAAAATGATCTTTATAGAAATTAAATAAGTGTAGAACTGTTCCACCAGTTTTAAATATTAAGAGAGCCCGATATACAGATATAATCATTTAGTAATCTTTAATTTACTGATACAGACGCGCGGTTGAATCAGGCTATTTTGATATGCAAATGAGGCAAGACATTTTTAAATTATTTATATCAACTAAATGCGTAATCCGAATAATTATTATTATTGACATATAATAAAATATGATCATGGCACATCAAAAAACTTGTTTCCGTTAACATTTTAAGGAAACACGGTTATTGTCCCCGATCAGATTCAAACTGGCAATTCACGTTTGATATAAAAAGTATAATAATGTCAATTCACACGTCCGGTAATGGTAAATTAATGTTCATTTTGCCCGAAAAAAAATCCTTATATTAGTTCAGGTTTAACCCTTAGAATGCGGGAAACGAAAATAGTCGTCATGGTTTGACAGCACTTTAGAATCATTTCCATTGGAAATGATTCTAAAGTGTTGTCAAAACATGTTTTTTTATAAGAAAAATGGAAAATATACAGCAGACGACAAAAACATAATTAATTATTGTAAGGGTTAAATATATCGAGTGAGATATCAATCGGTGCCGCAATTTTGTCATTTCAGCATTTTAAGCATGTTTTCTCTTGCAAAGCTATGTTGTAATATAATCCTAATTTCCTGCAGATCAGTAAACTGCAGGCACTGATTCTCCAATAGATAGTTATCGTAATATCCCAAGATATTCGGACACAATTTGTTTTGGGAAACCCTAGGGGTTTCCCAAAACAAATTGTATCCAAATACATTGTTATTGTGATATTACCAGCGTAACCATATTATTACTAGGCCTAAACATTGCGACACTTTTTGTTGTGGGAAACTGGATATTTATATGTTTTTCCTAGAATAAATGGTGTCCGAATATTAAGGGTTATTAAGGTATTGCCCGATAAGTCTGGCGACCCGCATGATAATGATTAAGTACATTTTAATGGCTGTCTCCAAGCAATCGGTTGGAATGGTGTATCAATGAGTGCATCAACCTGCGCACCCTGTCAACCCGGGTAACAGGAATGGCCTGTTCCATGTTCATTTCTAGACTATGCCATTCATCAAACAGGTGAGCAGGGGCATTAAAAGGGGGTGATTTTGTAAATGTTCAGAAACGCCTCAAATGGTACAGGTCTTTATCAAAGGGCTGGTTAATGAGCCCGTTAATTTAGATCTACACTGTTTGCAATTATCAGAATACATAGAGAATATTCCATCGTACATTTTGAATAATACACAAGTGTGCGGCGGCTTCCTCGTAAGCAACGAGTGAGCGTAGCGAACGAGTTGCTTGCACGGATGCCAACGGACACGAGTGTATTATTTCCGCTATTCGAACATGTACGATGGAATATCCTATTTATTACACGTCCACAGCGGATATATATGCACATTTAGTCTATTTTTTAGATTATAATAAATGAATTGTGATGTGCGCATGAATAGTTACACAATGACGTGTTTTGACGTTACGTTGTGTGACGTCAAATGTGACGTCATGTAACCTTTTTGACATCCAAATTATGCAGCTGTTTCTACGAGCCAGATATATTTGAGTGCAAGTTTGGAATGTGTTCAATCACATTAACATTCTACATTAGTCGAGACCCTTTCCAAATGTTCTAATAACTTTATTTTGACTGTAATAAAAAATAATCATTGTACATGGTAGCTTGTGGTTTCCAAGAAAACAGGCACGCAATTACGGGTGTTCTCTTCACTGTGTATTATTTGTAACGAGTTGATTACAGGTTTTCTCTTACAGTCAGCTCGGTCAGTTCAGTCAGTAGAACAACCACCTTGTAAGCAGGAGGTGCAGTGGAACATCTCTAAACCAGTAGAACAACCACCTTGTAAGCAGGAGGTGCAGTGGAACATCTCTAAACCAGTAGAACAACCACCTTGTAAGCAGGAGGTGCAGTGGAACATCTCTAAACCAGTAGAACAACCACCTTGTAAGCAGGAGGTGCAGTGGAACATCTCTAAACCAGTAGAAACAACCACCTTGTAAGCAGAGGTGCAGTGGAACATCTCTAAACCAGTAGAACAACCACCTTGTAAGCAGGAGGTGCAGTGGAACATCTCTAAACCAGTAGAACACCACCTTGTAAGCAGGAGGTGCAGTGGAACATCTCTAAACCAGTAGAACAACCACCTTGTAAGCAGGATGTGCAGTGGAACATCTCTAAACCGGACACCCTGGGGACCAGGGTGTCCGGTTTAGAGAGGTTCCACTGTAATAAGCATACAATAAGTACAACAGTCATTGTAAGCGGGAGGTGCCGGGTCGAGTGCCGAGTCGGGTGCATATTTTTCTCTTCCTGTTACAGTACAGTGGAACCTCTCTAAACTGGACACCCAGAAAGCTAACAAATATTTAATTTTGAAACGTTTCTCTTTCATTTACCTCTCATGACAATATCTGTTTATGATTGCAGGTACGAGTACGAGTACTCGTATGCCAGAATTACAGTGGAACATCTCTAAACCGGACACCCTGGGGACCTCCCAGGGTGTCCGGTTTAGAGAGGTTCCAAGGCAATAAGCATACAATAAGTACAACAGTCATTATACAACGTATATCATTGTAAACTTGGTTCTACAGCAACTAGTTAGGATACAAGAAATCAACTGGTTGGTGAGTGGGGACAACAACAACAACGACCTTGACCAGAGCTCCAGATAAGACCTTTGTTGGATATCAAACATTTTATTCCATTACTGGGGCACTTGGTTCATTATTTATATGAACTACATGTACGAGTCAGCTCATTTAGACATGCATAACGTGCCATAGAGAATAATAGCTTGGTGTAACCTAGTTGCGAACAGTATTTCTTGCAGTAACTTTTCCAATCTACTCCCATACCGTCTGTAGATGGGAGGGAGAATCGGGTGCTAGTGTGATGTACCTGCACGGAGGCTGTGAGGGGACAGACGCTGGCCAGGTACTGTATCGCCTCCACGTGTTGGCCGAGCTTGAAGTGGTGGCCTCGACCCTGGCTATACAGCCACTCTGCCTTCAGGCTGCAACAACACATGCACTGGTGGAAGCAATTGGAAGACAAAACATTGGGTTGTCTGTAGACATAGAAAATACCGACCACCATAATAACCCTATATATTCAGACACAATTTAGTCTGTGGACTACCATACGTATTGGGACACAATATATGCTGGGAAACACCTATACATATATGGTTTCCCACAATGAACAGTGTCCCAATAGTTATGGTTAGGATTATTGTACTGGTTTATCACAATAGCAATGTATTTGGATACAATTTGTTAGGGGGTTTCCCAAAACAAATGGTGTCCAAATGCTTAGGGTATTATGGTATTGTCTTTTATAATCAACTTTATAAGGCTCGGCTTGGAAAAGGTAGAAATTATAAGGCTGGCTTTCAATCAGTGTCATCCAATGATTATAATAATCTTCCACCACTGAATCCACAATAGTCGACTGATATATTACCTATACAAATGGGGGGGGGGTGGGGGGAAGTAGAACTGAATACTATATATTCAGCCCTGAAATCAGAATAATCCTGATCTAATGCCAGGTCCTCGCCACACCAGAATCATTTGGCCCCCTCCCAAAAGCAGTAGGATCAGTAATAATCTTACTACTTTTATAATGGACAATAACCCAAATCAACTCCCAGGTAACAAAAGAGCCAAAGATAAAAACATACCTGAGGGCCAAACCAGGCAAATCGTGATTCCTATAAGAAGGAACCTCTACCATTAATTTATGCCGTCGTGTTCGCCTGACCAAATTGGTGAAGATGGATTCATGTTAAGATACACATAACCATCGTGCCACCCCCATAGTCAAATGAGAACTTACGATTCACGCTCGGAGACCATATATCCGTCCAAAACCTTCAGATTGGGGCACCAGTTGATCACAAAAGGTCGGTAGTCAAACCCACTGATGCTCATTAAGGATGTTTCGTACAGGGAAGAATAGTGGGTGGAGTATTATATTCCTGGGGTGCGTTTCACTAAACTTCGTACGACTAAAATGTTTGTAAGTGTAAATTTAGGATCGTCTGTCAATTGCAAATGATGGATTTACATTTATTGAGCATAGGCTGCATATGCAGCCTATGCTCAATAAATGTAAATCCATTAATTGTATACAAGAAAACATTGTTAATGTGAACATTTATTGAGCATAGGCTGCATATGCAGCCTATGCTCAATAAATGTAAATCCATTAATTGTATACAAGAAAACATTGTTAATGTGAAATTTACAGATTTCATAATTTTGCACTTACGAACATTTTAGTCGTAAGAAGATTAGTGAAACGCGCCCCCTGGTGGTAGCAGTAACCCTTTGCATGCTGGGAAATGTGTGGGCTATAATTAGTTCAAAAATAGCAGACGACTATTCATTATATTTTCTTTTATTTCTCCCATTAAATATCATGAATATGTCTTGGAATTTCATTAGAATTGAGTCGGGAGGACACAATTCTAATGCAATTCCAAGACATATTTACAGAGAAAAATACGAAACAAACTCATAATTTGTTGGATGTTATTTGCACCGCTTGCATGCAAAGAGTTAAACAGATTCTGAAGACAATGTGAAACAATCAACACAAAACCAACACTCACATGTTTTTTCTAACAATAACGTCTGATATATAAGATGCAAATTCAAGTGATTTTAAACAAATAATTTTGATTTGATTTAATGGTGTTTAAGGTGATTTTAGGCAAAGCATTTACTGAATTCAAGAAAATAGCTCCGATGTGAAATAACCTACAAAATTATGGTGCAGATGTGGTTATATTGTGACTACACAATGCTACTATCCCACGGCCGCAACGAGAGGCGAACTACGCGATTGTATAAAGGATACGGGACCGAGGCCGTCATGAGGACACATGGGTTGTTCATGATTGACAGCTGCTCTAGGGCGGACAGGCACGATAGGAACGACACCTGTAATATAAAGTGAAAGTGAATATGTTTAACATCCAAGCAACAGATAAGGTTCTTTAGGGACGGGAAATCAGTTTCAAGTCTCATCCGAAAGACCAGTGAGATGGAAATACTACGATTGCATTTGTTGATGCCCGAGGTGTGGTATGAACTCACAACCTCTGGATTGGAAGTCAGGTGTTCTAATCCCCAGTAGCCGATCTCACCAACAATTGCAAAGTATACTTTTCTAGCAAAGTATACTTTGAGGGAGTAATCATTTATTTTTCCTGAAATGCATTATTTCATATAGAACTAACAAATGCATATATTTGATGATTAAAAGTATGCAGAATTATTATACTGAATTTATTACATTATCACAGCCATGATAATGTAATAAATTCAGTATGATAAAAATTAATAAATTTATCATAAAACTGAAAATTTCTCCCTCAAAGTATACTTTGCTAGAAAAGTATACTTTGACATTTTGATGAAATCGGCTACTGGCCACAACCCATCCCTCTGTGGCAGGAGAAATGGGGCTTATTGCCTTCGTGACAAGTTTCTGTCACTCTCTTTCAGATTAAAAAGGATCTACACTATGCTAGAAAGATGATTTTGTTTCATTGATAGAGCAGAGCAGACCCTGTGGATGCGATGCTCAGGCTGATCAGGGTCTACAATGGTTGTAAATGCCACTACAATATATGGTTGTGACTGTACAAAGGGAACTTATGCCATTTGTGGCCAGTCTGGCTCCTGATACGCTGTACTAGTGCAACTCCATCAGCCTCAACAGGATCACACAGATTGCATAGTTGGTAGAATGATGACGACGCTTTATTGACTGAATGAAAAACAGTGCAGACCCTGATCAGACTGCACAGATGCGCAGGCTGATCTGGGTCTACATTGGTTTTCCAGCAATGCTGTAAGTACTATTTCTCCAGTCACAGCCACTATGTGGCTTCAATACATGGCTGTGACTGGAGAAATTGGGCTTATGGCATGTGTGCTCTTTCAATCAATAGTCACTACAATGACAATAGAAACTTTCAGCCCTGAAAGACAATGTCCTGATCTGGTACTAGGCACTGTACTACACCGAATCAATTGGCCCCAAGTGTGAACTCCAGATAAACCTCTAAGATGTGAATCATTAATGGTGGATCCATTTTTAAGTAATGAATACTCTGTCCCATATGTAGCCGATTTCATCAAAATTGCAAAGTGTACTTATCTAGCAAAGTATACTTTGAGGGAGTAATCATTTATTTTCCCCGAAATGCATTATGCCATATAGAACTAACGATTGCATATATTTGATGATTAAAAGTATGCAGAATTATTATAATGAATTTATTACATTATCACAGCCAAAATGGCTGTGATAACGTAATAAATTCAGTATAATAAAAATTAATAAATTAATCCTTAAAGTGAAAATTTCTCCCTCAAAGTATACTTTGCTAGAAAAGTATACTTTGCAATGTTGGTGAAATCGGTTACAAATATATAACCTGATAATATGTTGTTTTTTACTCTTGTATATAATATTTAATTAACACAATCAAAGTGAGAGAAAATTGTTGTTGACAAGTTCTTAGAAGCAGGACCAACCTCATTGATGTCCACAATCTCATTCTCGGCTAGCGAGAAAATCATGATGCTGGCAGCCAGGAAATGTGGCGCCGTCTTCAGAGTGGTCACCATGTTGCCGTGCAACAGGATCGTCTACAAATGAAGGTCAAAGGTCATTACAATAGACATGTCTTATAAATCGGTTAGCGAACTTGGAAAACCACAAACTAATTCCGGGGCATTCATTACATTACAATTGGCGGAATGCGTTGGTTTAATGTCACATTGTTTACTTTCTGTTTGTTGTTTTCACTGTAAAACGAAGTCAACCTGACAAATTCTGCCAATTCTAATGCAGATGATGCACCGAAAGTACATGAACTGTCTGTTTCACGAAACCTGCCAAATTTCACTGTGAAACAGACAGTATTTTTGAAGGAAGTTCTTCGTAATTTTCTACGTTCAGTCACAGGTTGAAGTAACGGACCGAGGTCTATAAATACATTAAATATGCCTAAAAGCATCAATAAATGAAGAAAAAAAAAGCTAATTTTTTTTTTACCCCCTCCATATAATTCAGTATACTGAATTATATGGAGGGGGTAAAAAAATAATTTAGCTTTTTTTTTTCTTCATTTATTGATGTTTTTAGGCATATTTAATGTATTTATAGACCTCGGTCCGTTACTTCAACCTGTGCGTTCAGTAACCTATTTATAAGACTGACCTACACATTGTTCACACTAGTAGTTGACACTGTATAACAAAGCAATGTGATGTCAGATTCCGCCAATTCTTTTATTTATTGGTGTATAACGGCCTATCAACAGCTACGGTCATTTAACCCGAAAGCCCGCTATAGCGTTTTATGCAAACAGTGCAGATCCAGATGATCCGGCTCACTTTTTGATAGTAATTTTCATATTTTTGTGAACAAAAATACCCCCTTTTCATAAATGGACTACAGGGGTCCTACCAATTATCCGGACAATCAATTTATCGGACAAATCAAAATAGCTGTTAATTAAACGCATTCATCTGATCCGATTTTGCAACGGACACATCTAAGTCACTCAGGTGCTTGCTGTTTCCATGCCAGTGTGAATAATATATCGCCAAGGTAAACATTTTAGTAAAATTTGCCGAAAACATTCCCCCACTATGTCCAAAAGTTGTTTACAACGTCAAACGTCGCGCGGGGGCTTGTATCTGTCACTGCGCATGCGCATAATTTGAGGCCCCCTATAGAGTGTTTCAATACTCTGTTGTGTGAAGTATGCAGACGATACGATGCATTCCTCCAATATCATTTTCAGACTGTTTAATACACAATGTACAATACAGAGCAGATAGGAAGGAATGCGAAAATGTATCATGATAGAAAAAGAACGAAGAGCTACTTATTCAAAAACAAATAATAATTGTTTCAAGGCCAAATCGCCCCAAGCCATTTCGGACCCAAGCCATTACACACCATTTCACACCCATATTCATTCGTGGATAAAATCGACAGGTGCGAAAACACCAGTGTACGAAACGATCATTACCGCGGAATTTCCACCAAATTATGAACAGCTCAATCGAGTGCGCCCATTACGTCATTGCAGAGTTGTTCTATAAATACAATACATTCTATAAATACGATGTTTTCCAAGAAGCGAATGGTGATTGTGTTTTCTGCAAAACAACACAATGCTGTTTATACTGGTTTTCAGGCGATAAAATTATGATTTTAAGGTGAGAATACAAGTTATAAGACGGTTATACATTTGTCCGGATAATTGATTGTCGATGTTAATTTTGGGGCAATGTTACGACTGATGATCTGACCCAATTTTAAGTGAGAAAGATGGCACAGTTTGCTAAATAGTTTCCATGCGTTGAGAAAGCAAGAACCGACGATTGTTCTGTGAAAATTTTATGCCCGTAGCTGCTATTTTAAGAAAAATATCGTAACAAAACAGCCATTTTTGTCCGATAATCTGAAGGATCCCTGTAGTCTGAAAACCATTTTGTGACGGTTGGATTGGTTGCAAAATTAGCATATCAAAATCCATTCCAGTTAATTATAGTCTGTTTCACGAAAGCTGCCCAAATTTTACGGCCATATAGACAATTAATATTAAATTAAAGGAAAATTTAAGAATGAGCCTTCTTTTTATTTCGTGAAATTCGGTCAAATATTGATATTATTACGAAAAATTGATTTGTCTATGGGAATTGGAAATTGACTCCGAAACCTAGCTAGATAGCTTGGATATGATCTAACTAAGAAAACAAAAGTTAAATTTTAAAAATCGGTCCAGTATTTCTGAAATTCTAAAAACTTTTCCCCATGTTAAATCCCCATAGACATCTTCACTCCGTGGGGATTTAACATGGGGAAATTGTTTTTTCGCAATAAAATCAATATTTGAGCAAATTTTTCGAAATAAAAAGAAGGCTCATTCTTAAATTTTCCTTTAATTTAATATTATCAAAATAAATCTTGTTTTTTAATTGTTTATATAGCCGTAAAATTTGGGCAGCTTTCGTGAAACAGACAGTAGGGGTGAAAGGGTAAGGCCGGACCTGCCAATTCTAATGCAGATGATGACCCTGAAGTACATATTGTTGCAACAGAAATATTTGTGATTTTCCCCTTTCGGTAACCTATTTATAAGACTGGGGACCGTTTCACTAAACTTTGTATGACTAAAATGTTCGTAAGTGCAAAATTTCACATTAACACTGTTTTCTTGCAAACTCAATAAATGTAAATCCATGAATTGAAATTTCAAGACGATCCTAAATTTGCACTTACGAACATTTTAGTTGTGCAACGTTTAGTGAAGCGGCACCCTCGTCTATATACAATTGACGAATATTACTTACACCTGCAGGGCTGTACAAATTGATTTTTTAGCCACTTGTCCCGGACAAGTGACTTGACAAAAGTGACTTGCCCGGACTTGTCCCGGAAAATATAATTTTCAGTGCAAGTAATTTTGAAAAAGTGACTTGTCCTCGTAATATTTCTTATACGAAACTGTCCCAAAACAAAAACTATTATCATAGTTGTTAAATATAATACAATTGAGCACTTGGCACATATACATATTATATTAAATATCTATAATAATAAACATTGTATAGTACATATTTATTCTTGTGGTCTTTTGTCACTGTGCCACCGCGGACATAACGTTGCGACAAGTGCATACTCAAAACACATTTATCGACAATAATAAAACATAAAAATCGTTTCCTAAAATAATGAGAATCGTCTCGCGTTTTCGCAATCTCGCCTTTCGCTTTTGAAAAATTCGGATTAGTTTTGCTCATGCATCATGTGCATGTGCGGCGTGTTTGCAAAACGCGAGATTGAATATGATAGAATTTCGCGTTTTCGTCTCCAAAGCTCGAAAACGCAAGGTTGCCACATGTCCCTAATAGGACACGTAAGCATTGTCTTAGGAGACGATTCTCATGTGCTGCAAAAACATGTTTACGTTTTTATTAAGAAATAGAACACATGTGGACAAACATCTATATTTCTTGACAACAAAAACATAATTTGACAAAAAATGATACTCGTCTTAGGAGACGATTCTAATGTGCTGCCAATACACGTTTATTGAGCAAAAAAAAACATATTTCGATACGTGTTATTGGTTAGGCTACTGCATCGCATCGTCGACCTATACACAAGATCGTGAAAACGCGAGACCAAATCGCGAGGCGAAAACGTGAGATTCTATTGTATTCATTCTCGCGTTTTCGCCTGGCGATCTCGCGTTCGTTTTCGAGACCGCGATGTCGCGTCGGAGCGGTCGGACGACGCCCCCCCCCCCCCCCCCCCCCCCCCCCACCCCCCCCCCCCCCCCCCCCCCCGCCCAGCCCAGCCTCGAGGTCCCAATTTTTCAGAGAAAAAAAAATCGGGTATGGAAGGTGACAGTTAGAAGCTTGGCTGTTGCGGAGAATGCAGGAAATTGCATTTCAGACCACCCACCTATATTTAAAATTTTCCGGTGGGGGGGGGCATGCCGCCGGACCCCCTAGATACCTCAGGCCCCTTGGGCCTTCGAAACGACCCCCCCCCCCCTTCAAACAGGTCTGGCTACGGGCCTGTAATATGTGTGTGTAGAATACATGCGTGTTGAAATTGTGATTTGCGCATACATTACATGTACGTACGTACGTAGAATACAATTCGAACTAGCATGCTTTATATGCATGTACGTACGTAGAACGCAAATCCAACACGCATGCTGTCTACACATGCATGGGCAAATCGTATTTCCAAAAGCGGAAGGCGAGATCGAGATCGCAAAAACGCGAGATTGTAACAAAAAAATAAATATGGCCGTACCCACCCATCCCCAATTAGCACATTTGCGACATATCATTTTCGGTCTAGCTGCACACCTGATGGTGTTTACAATCATCAGTCGCTAAGCCAGTTTCACGTGCAAAGTGTGACTGACCTGTAGAATTCTGTGGAAACAAACATACCAAAACCACGCTATGTAGTCGCTCACGTTATCGCATAGCCGATGAATTGATAATTACGCATTAGCTTGTGGAATTTCACATTTGTTTGATTTTTTTATCAAACCAAGATTTGGCAGCACATGAGAATCGTTTCCTAAGACGATTCTCAAATGTTGTCAAAATATGTTGTTGTAAAGAAATATCAATGTATTCGGGTTTTCTTTTCACATTTGTCCGATGTCTTAGTGAAACATGTTTTGGCAACACATGAGAATTGTCTCCTTAGACGATTCTAATATTTTGTAAAAAGAATTGTCACATTTGTTTGATTTCTTAGACCGTACAAACAATTGACAAATTCAGAAATCCACAACTTAATTTGTGTTTCTCGAGTCGGGTTTCATATGATGGCGAGGAAATACGATCGATTACACACCGTGAAAATCTTGTTGGAACGTAAATGTCAATTGTCACGTAGCCATTTCAGTTTACCGCGCGTTACGTCAGCTGTTATTCTAAGTACGTATGGTCGCTTGTTAGGAGCATTTCTTTCCTTCGTTTATAAGGGTATGGGTTGTGACCTATGGCTTAGAACACCGACTTCCAATCTGGAGGTTGTGGGTTCAAACATCGCCTTGGGAATCAAACATACCTTCATAGTATGTCCATCCCATTAAATTTCACTTTTTTTTTCGTTTATATGCCGCGTAGAAACGATAATTTAAATTAAGAACCTTAAATTCCATTTCCACCCCGTGAAGGAACATACATTTATTTCTCTAAAGTTAGGTCTCTTGGCCTGTCGACGCAGTGAGACGAAAACGTTAACATACATAAAATAAATCGATAACCATCGATCGCCGCAGAATATTTTCCCTAATTCGCTAATTACTTTCAAATTCGATTAAATTAATATAATCAGGGTCGCTGTAGATTGCTATATCACTTTATTGCGATACACAGGTACTGTGTAACACAGTACCTGCGAATCGCCAGGACGCCCGCAACGTTATCGATCGATAAAGTGCTCAGTTTTGGGATTAAGTTTATGACAGTCCGGTTCCAAAAAACGGGCTTGTGGCGGGACGTTCTAACAGAAAATAGTGACTTGCCCGGGATTAAATTCCAGCATAGAGGCACTTGCCCGAGATTAAAACCGACTTGTCCCGGGCGTCGGGCGTGCCAATTTGTACAGCCCTGACCTGCCAGTATACGTCACCAGGAATTGACTGTTTGGTTAAATAACTGGATGGATTTAATCTTCTGACCAATCCAATTGTCACAAAATGATTTTCAGACAAGTCTACCGGTATTTATGAAAAGGGGGTGTTTTGTTTCTTCTAAAAATATGAAAAATACTTGGCAAAAAGTGCAAATCCTGAAGAGACAGCTCGTCACGAGCCGGTTCATCTGGATCTACCCTGTTTGAAAACACCACTATAGAGGGATGTAGTGTTGAAAGGGTAAACAATAAGGTCATAATAGAAAGTAATAATTTGAGCATTGAAGGGGAATGGGTTTTACGTCCCGGCAACAGCTAAGGTGATTTAGGGACAGGACCTTGATTTCAAGTCTCATCCAAAGGACTAGGGGCCAGTTTCACTAAACTTCGTAAGACTAAAATTTCCGTAAGTGCAAACTTATGATCGTCTCTAAATTCCACATTAACACTGTTTTCTTGTAAACAATTATTGAATTTACATTTCTTGAGCATAGGCTGCATATGCAGCCTATGATCAATAAATGTAAATTCAATAATTGTTTACAAGAAAACGTTGTTAATGTGAAATTTCCAGACGATCCTAAATTTGCACTTACAAACATTTTAGTCGTACAAAGTTTAGTGAAATGGCCCCCAGAGGGATGGATATACAAATGTACTATGAAAGTATTTGTCACGCCTAGGGCAGGGATTGAACTCGCCACCTCTGGTATTGAAGTCCAGTGACCTAACCTCTAGGCCACAATCCATCCCCTTCACCACTGAAACAGTAAACTCCTGACAAGTGCATCTGTGCTGAAAAACTCAATTTCATTAGGCCAATATTTTGTTCTTGTCCATCATTCATCTTAGAGATTATAAGGATATGGAAGTGAACAGATATGTGGCTGTGACTGGAAAAATGGGGCTTATGGGTTTTGCGACCAGTGTAGATCCAGATCAGACTGTGCATCTGCACAGTCTGATCAGGATCTGCACTGTTCGCCATTCCATCAATTTAACACCTGTCATGCATCTAACAAGCAATATAGATCGTTATTTGTGCGCTATTTGATCAGGACCTACACTGGTAACAAATCCCATAAACCCACAGCCACTTATAAGCCATTCTGAACAAAACAATCACAAGGCCCCTGTTGTCAGTGTGTGACCCATAATTACAAACCACTCCTAAACCGGTATGGGAGAGTACCGACACCACAGGTAGGCTAGACAGTCGACATAACATGAGATGGATGTGTGATAGTATGATATTGGAAACTCTGTCCACACGGTCTGTGGCGACATAATGGCCAGATATGTACCTGGGTAACTGGTGATACTGTAATGATTATAATAGATGCACATGCTCTAATAGACGCCACTCATCCCCCCCCCCCCCCCCCCCCCCCCCAGTTTTGCCGTTGAAAATTACCAATTTTTCACAAAATTAGTGCCTCTAATAAAAGCCCAGAGCACACTTTAAACTAAATCGGAGCTAAATTCCAACTAGATTTCTACGTTTCTGTTCTGTATTTCGAAGGCAAATTCCTTGAAAATCAAGGGAATAAATGCTACTTTCGCTTTCAAAAGTGGAAGCAAAATTCAACTGTTTATGGTGTCACAGTGAATTCCTTATTAGTCCTGGCTCTGGGGGGTTGTTTGTGTAAATTTTTCTTTCACGGCAAAACTTTGCATTTTATTGTTCGATGTGACAAGACCTTCAAAACAAGTTTGGGTAGCACTTCCAAGTCGATTACATTTTCTCTGTGGCGGCCATCTTGGATTTTAGTCCGGGTGCAAAATGGCTAAATTTATGATATTTTAATTTTCACAAATTAAATCATTATTAGGCATCAATAAATTATTAATTTTGATGTTTTGCATTATACTGGTTCTCAAAATACATTATGAGCACAATTTACTATCATAAACATGACTTTGGGGTACACAATGGACATATTTTACTCAAATTTATCACAAATTTTCTTCATTTTGGAAAGTCGCTCAATCTCTGATGGTGTCTCAATCGCCCAATAATATAATTAGAACTCTAAAATATTCCCCAAAACTTGCTAATTAAATCCTCTAAATAATGCAATCCTCTTTGCCATACATTAGGGCAATGTGAGAAGTCCACTTGAGCGAAAAGTTACCCTACCCATAATGAGCAATTTTTTGGAATTTTGCTAGAAATGAAATATCTTCTGAACGAATAGACTTAGGAAGGAGATCTTGGTGTCTACACATAGGTTTTCGGGGTCAGATATTCTATTTCTGGCGGATGAAATTAATGTTTCGAGTTAGTCATGTGTATGTAAATCCAAGATGGCCGCCAACATGGCCGCCAAAATGCTGAAAAATGATATAATCCAAACAAATTGACATACGAAGGTGATATTGGCACCTAGACATAGGTTTTCGGGGTCAGGAATTCTGTTTCTCATGTGAAATGTATGTTTTGAGTTAGTCATGGGTATAAAAATCCTAGATGACCGGAAATGCTGGAAATGCTGAACGTTTTCTCTATGGCAGCCATCTTGGATTTTAGTCTGGGTGCAAAATGGCTAAATTTATGGTATTATATATTTTTTTTATAATAAACTACCCAGTAATTGTTCAGTTTGATTTATTGCCATTACCTGGATGTTACTGATACATGTGTAGCATGATTTATTACTCGAAACATTGATTTAATGTACAATATGGACATATTTTTCTGAAATTTAGACACATATTTCTTTCATTTGGAAATTAGGCTCATGTTTGATGTTGTATCCATGGCCCAATATTGCAAGTACAGCTGTGAAATATGGTCATAAGTTTGCTATTCAAATAAATTAGCTAAACAGTGCTGCCTTCAGTTTGGTGCATCATGGCTTTGTACAAAGCCTAATTGAACCGGAAGCTACACCTAACCCCATAAATTACCTGAATCCTGAAGTAAGTTTCGTATGATGTTGATCTTTGTGTCTACATATATGTATTGATTTTGAACCCACATGAATTGAATGCTAGCACATACATATGCTACAAACTCATCTAAATTTAAACTTTAATGCAGCACCGAATCAGTCATGGTAGATGAGAACCTCATTGATGCACGCGAAGTTCATCATGGGGGTGTATAAAGGCGATATCGAGACCAGAGAAGAAAATGTCACCTCTTCACTTAGTGTTGTAGAATTCAATCTCAGCTTGTAATCTCAGGTGACAGGATTCGTACATACATGTTGTGACATTTTCTTGCAACAACAGAATTTGCCACATCTGACGCCAGCCATCCTACAAGGGCATGTTGACCTGGCACACTTGGCACATGCACAGAAGATAGACCAATTCACCGGAAGTGTTTTCCACGATGTTGCAGGCATTAGCTGACCTTGGTCAAGTTCATAGCCACACTCCTCTGCATTCAATGTTTTGGCAGTGTCGGGATTTATGTGGCACTCCAATGTGTGCATTGTTGTGTATGCATTGTAGAAAGCACGCTGTATGTGTGGTAGGAGGCCCTGGCTGGTCGGAGGAAGATTGTGAAGAGAGCTGCTTTTGCTGAAGTGGAAGACCTCTGCTCGTAGATCAGTGAAATTTGTAACATCACTTTGCCTTTTCAGCACCTTCACCAGGTATTGCTCGGATGTACGGATCATGGCTGGAGAGAGGATTGGCGACTCACCGAAGTTGTTGAGGAATTTCTCTGGCTCTGCCTTTAATGCCGCTTTCTTTGTGCCAACTCTACTGGTGATGTCACATCCCGTAAGACTGTGCAGAGCCGGTAGTACTACACATAGCCGAGACCCCATGCGTTGGTATAAAGTATGAAGAGGCACATACCGGGTTGAATCTCCAACACCAGCTCGCACCCACAGTTCCCGAAGATTGTGTTGCATCAGGTCGGGCATGTGGTACAGCAGGGTGACGACTACATCAGTGTCATTGGAGATAACAACGCATATGTTGTGTCCTGCCTTCAGACAGTCCAATACATGAAGTGGAATACGGTAGTCAGCTTCTTCAAATGATGATTGCAGATTGTTCATCACATGATTACTGCCTTTGTGAACCATAAGGCACTGCCAGTTCTCATCTGCTCTCGTCACCTGCCCGACTACAGTGGGAAACTGTCGCGTTTCGGGAACATGATCACGGAGATGGTGGTATATCAGTTGCTCCAGAAGATGCTTGTTGGCATTCGAAGGCCAGAAGGTATCCATCTCTTTTGGTAGAGGCGTCTCTGGTGCAATCGAGCTGTGTTCAATGGGCACAGTAGCGGAGCGGCGCATTCTCTCACTGTCCTTTACAGAGGGATCTTCCGAGTACATGTCAAACACATAGTCGCATCGCCCAAACTGGTGATACACCTCTGTAATTGATGAGAACACAGACACAAAGTCATGAAAGGTGGAGAGGCCGCTGACACGAACCTTACGAACAGTTGCCATGGTGTCTATGACTAATGCAGAGTTATGCCGATGCACATACTCATAGTCCTCTGGTTTCAGGTGGGTCTCCAGCTCTTTGAGTAGTTGGCTTTTCTCCGGTTTGGTCATCATCCCATCATCACTGAACAGAAGAGGGGAGGGTGCGA
Organism: Conchocele bisecta; assembly: GCA_029237695.1. NCBI lineage: Eukaryota > Metazoa > Mollusca > Bivalvia > Lucinida > Thyasiridae > Conchocele > Conchocele bisecta. The sequence continues at coordinate 200,704,418 of CM055265.1, read as the reverse complement.
CATCACATTCCAGAAGGTCTTTTGTGCTGATGCCTCGATCTCGTGCTATTTCAACCGTCTTCTCCTCAATGTTCATCTCCTTCACTGCCTTCTTGACTGTCTTCTGTGGCTTGGCTCTGATAGCTTTCATGGTTTTCAAATTTGTTCGGTGTATGCATTCACTAAGTCTTGCACGTTTAGTGATAAATCTGCTGAGCCGAAATGTCAGGTATTTTTCCTTTCCTGTTGAACAGGCATTCAACATGTCATTTCTGATGTCTTTTGGCATGACTTCTTTCGTCACAAAGTTTTGCAGCTCTGGAGATGCTTCTGCAGATAGTGGAGAGCCCTTTTCTTCGATGAATCGTATCATTGCTTGGATATGTGACTCATTACGTGTTGTAGTGGCTTGTGATGACTTGTGGTGGTTACACGACTCGTGTGTATCCTCCATCACGCCAGCATATTCCCGATGCAGATTCTTCACTGCCATCATTTCGTGGTAAATTAGGTCCCATTGAGCCACATACTGCTTCTGCTTGGCATGTCCGATGACTCCGTCACTGCATTTTGATGACAGATTGATACTCTGCTCCAGTTTCTGGTCTCCTCCAACTGCGATGAAGCGGTCAGGTTTGTCTTTGATGGAAAAGTTCCCATGTGAGAAGTTCTTGTAGACTGATGGTGATGTTTGGGATAGCCGTCGCATGTCTTCCATGTAGACAGAACACCAGCGCAGGTAGTTTGTGGAGTCAAATGCCGTGAAGAGATAGAGGGCTCGTTGCACGGCATCAAGATGGAGCTCCCAGATTCCCTCGCGATCAGCTCTCAGCAGATCGTGCACCACATCCATCATGCGAACGAATTGGACCCAGAACTGGAAGTTCTCGTTCACGGCGGACTGAGATTCGATGAAATTATTCAGATCTCCTGCCAACTTGTGTGATGCAGTGGCAAACTCTACCATGCACCTCTGACTGTCACTGATGTTCGTCTTTGACACACTTGACTTCAGCTTTTCCAGGATAGCAAGGACTGGTGCATATGGCTGAATGCCGTTCTCAGCGAAGAATTCCTTGCAGAATACACGGTTGCATATTCAGTGACGGGATAAGGCAGGACAGGTAAGAATGCAAGATTCTTCACTGGAATGTTTTCGTCAGTCCAGACGGAGTTGCTTGCACTCCAGCAAGGCATTGATTGTAATGGAGGATACATCGAGACTTCATCGTCGGTAACAGCCAGACGCGCCAGGGACCATGTGGTGTCTTTCTGTTTTGCTACTTCAGCCTTTTCGGATTTGTAGACGCTGTCATTTACCGTGTAGGATGCAGGGATGTCAGGGCGTTTTGCTGACTTATGGAAATCTGAGAGAACTTGGCACGGAAGGAGATCCTTGAATGCCTGCGGCCCATGTGTGACTTGTGTATCAGTGAGTGAGTGAGTGAATAGGGTTTAACGTCCGCTTTTCTGACATAGAGGTACAAGCCTCAGGGAGTCTACACGCAGACGGGTCAACGGGGTCGAGTCCCGTATCCACCTGTTCGAGGGGGGTAAATCCCAACTTCAGAACTCAATATTTACAATCAAAATATTTATTCAGTCCTGAAATTAGAACAACCTGATCTGGTGCCAGGCCCTCGCCACACCAGCATCATTTATCCCATCCCTGAAAAGTAATAGGATTAGCGCTAATCTTACTTTTATATATGGGGCATAGCCTGACTCAACTCTCACATACAAGAAAGCCAAAAATGTACATGAGGGCCAAATCCGGTATTTCCGGAAAGTATGAACACAATCGTTAAGCCAGTTTAGTCGCCTTTTACGACAAGCAATGGCTACTGCAGCACTATTCTCAGGATCAGTTGATCCCGCCCCGGTGCCTGCACGGGGCGACTTGTGTATCAGATATATTGGGTTTACATGTCGATGACGGCGGTTTGTCCTGGTAGAGTACAGTCACTGTTTGGATTTCTATGAAAGGACAAAGTCGAAACATTAATTTCACATCAGAACCCGAAAACCTATGTCTAGGTGCCAATATCACCTTCGTATGTCAATTTGTTTGGATTATATCATTTTTCAGCATTTTGGCGGCCATGTTGGCGGCTATCTTGGATTTACATACACATGACTAACTCGAAACATTAATTTCATGCCAGAAATAGAATATCTGACCCCACAAAAAACCTATGTGTAGACACCAAGATCACCTTCCTAAGTCTATTCGTTCAGAAGATATTTCATTTCTAGCAAAATTCCAAAAAATTGCTCATTATGGGGTAGGGGTAACTTTTCGCTCAAGTGGACTTCTCACAGTGCCCTAATGTATGGCAAAGAGGATTGCATTATTTAGAGGATTTAATTAGCAAGTTTTGGGGAATATTTTAGAGTTCTAATTATATTATTGGGCGATTGAGACACCATCAGAGATTGAGCGACTTTCCAAAATGAAGAAAATTTGTGATAATTCGAGTAAAATATGTCCATTGTGTACCCCAAAGTCATGTTTATGATAGTAAATTGTGCTCATAATGTATTTTGAGAACCAGTATAATGCAAAACATCAAAATTAATAATTTATTGATGCCTAATAATGATTTAATTTGTGAAAATAAAATATCATAAATTTAGCCATTTTGCACCCGGACTAAAATCCAAGATGGCCGCCACAGAGAAAACGTACTCGACTTGGAAGTGCTACCCAAACTTTTTTTGAAGGTCTTGTCACACCGAACAATGAAATGCAAAGTTTTGCCGTGAAAGAAAAATGTACACAAACAACCCCCCAGAGCCCATACTATATCGGCAGTAGCTATTTGCATGGACACAGGGCGATCAGAATTTACATTTGCAAAGCATCTTAAGCCCATCTCGTATAATATGTGTCAAATTGACATCATGTTGGATTGTTGGCCGATATTTCCTAGGAGATTAGCAAAAAATAAATATGGCTTGTTCTGGACTTGGCCTGAAAATAATCTCACTGGTACGGGCCAAAACCGTATATCTGATCACCATTAATGATTGACGCTGATTTGTTATTAATATATATATTACCAGTATTTTAACCGTTTTACCAACTGTACCATATATAAATGACCAAAAGTGGGCAGAAACGTTTTGGTCCGAAATGAGTTTGTCCAATCTGCCAATGGGCATCTGTGTGACGCCAGGCCCACATTTTATTTAATAGTGCTTAATGGCTTGTCAACAGCTACGGTCATTTTAGGCCACATTTTAGGAAATCAAAAATAATGCAGCACCAACTTGGCTGCAAACAATATGCTCAGCATGCAAATAGTAGTTTGTTTGTTTGTTGGGGTTTAAATAGTAGGAGGAAGACCAGGGTATACACTGGTCAGAAATCAAATCAAGCACACATTGTGAATACATCACTATATAAAATCCTACTGTCCAGGGCTTCTGAAATTTCAGAATGCCAATCAGTCCAGACGTAATTGTCGGCCCGAAGGAGCCGATATAATTAGTGCCCCCATGTTTTGTCGACTCCCCCTCTTCAGAAACTGAAAATCTGTCGGCTATTGGGTGCAGACAAATTAGGTTACATCTCGCCTCCATAGCTTGGCTAAGTTTTGTGCTCTCTGCAGTTTATCTGAAGCGAAGACACTTCGTGCAAACATATAAAATATCTCTTTTATGGTCAATGTACTATATTTATCGATTTTTGTAATGGAAAAGTTTGAAACATTTAATACACACAGGCTCTTCGATGCGATGTCATAAATCGGCTGTTACATCAATTGAACACACAAACATAAAATAGTTAATCAAGTTTTAAAATGGTAATGTTTTACCATAATACTGGTGTACTAGCATACACAAACAATTATTAATTGTAGGGAAGCAAGATAATTGTATTTTTGTCAAGTAAATAACGATAATATCAACTAGCCACAACTATAAAGAGGTAAATGGAACAGCCGTTACCTGGCAATTGTCAGCTGATCAGGTTAATGACCAGACAATGTTTGATTTTGGGAGTCTGAATTGACTGGTAATGTGTGCAGTGCTTTTCTTAATTGTGGCTGTGACTGGAGAAATAGGGCTTATAGGAATTGTGACCAGTATAGTTCTTGGTTGTATACATGTATAACCAAACAAGAATTCCGACACGGAAGCGGTGTCGCGCCTACCGAGGCATTTGACCGTGAACATTACAAGTAAATAAATTACCTTGACCTTCAGAATTTGGATGTGGGGGTGTGTGTAATGAAGCATCATCCGTAGACAAACATTGACGTGAAATATTATCAATGTCTGGAAAGGGGTTAAAGAGATATTGTGAAAAAACAATAACTTTAATGCATTTCTGTTACAAATCCGGTGAACATTACAAGTAAATAAATGACCTTGACCTTCAAAATTTGGATGTGGGGTTGTGCGTAATGAAAAGCATCATTTCCTAGACAAACATTGATGTGAAATTATTATCAAAGTCCTGGCAAGGGGTTAAAGAGATATTGTGAAAAAACAATAACTTTAACGCATTTTCTGTTACAAAACCGATGAATATTACAAGTAAATAAATGACCTTGACCTTCAGACTTTGGATGTGGGGGTGTGCGTAGTGAAGCATCATCCCTAGACAAACATTGAAATGAAATATTATCAATGTCTGGCAAGGGGTTAAAGAGATATTGTGAAAAAACAATAACTTTAACGCATTTGAGTTACAAAACCGGTGAACATTATAAGTAAATAAATGACCTTGACCATGAGAATTTGGATGTGGGGGAGTGCGTAATGAAGCATCATCCCTAGACAAACATTGATGTGAAATATTATCAAAGTCTGGTAAGGGGTTAAAGAGATATTGTGAAAAAACAATAACTTTAACGTATTTCTGTTACAAAACCGGTGAACATTACAAGTAAATAAATGACCTTGACCTTGAGAATTTGGATGTGGGGGTGTGCGTAATGAAGCATCATTCCTAGACAAACATTGATGTGAAATATTATCAAAGACTGGCAAGGGGTTAAAGAGATATTGTGAAAAACAATAACTTTAACGCATTTCTGTTACAAAACCGGTGAACATTACAAGGAAATAAATGACCTTGACCTTTAAAATTTGGATGTGGGGGTGTGCGTAATAAAGCATCATTCCTAGACAAACATTGATGTGAAATATTATCAAAGTCTGGCAAGGGGTTAAAGAGATATTGTGAAAAACAATAACTTAACGCATTTGTGTTACAAAACCGGTGAACATTATAAGTAAATAAATGACCTTGACCTTGAGAATTCGGATGTGGGGGTGTGCGTAATAAAGCATCATCCCTAGACAAACATTGATGTGAAATATTATCAAAGTCTGGCAAGGGGTTAAAGAGATATTGTGAAAAAACAATAACTTTAACGCATTTCTGTTACAAAACCGGTGAACATTACAAGTAAATAAATGACCTTGACCTTGATAATTTGGATGTGGGGGTGTGCGTAATGAAGCATCATCCCTAGACAAACATTGATGTGAAATATTATCAATGTCTGGCAAGGGGTTAAAGAGATATGGTGAAAAAACAATAACTTTAACGCATTTGCCTTACAAAAAAAACGGACGACGCGGACGACGACGACGGAAAATACGACGACTATAGTCGCGCCTCTGCTAAAGCAGGCGCGACAACAAAACAGTGTGATTTTTACATAACACATCATGTTATTTTGTTTCGCTTTGTTTGTGCCTTTTTAAATACGATCGATCGATGGCCATGGTCATAAATATTTGGTGACACAAGACCCTAATTGACCCACACAATACGTCACATTGGCGTGTGTGGCTAGAAAATCAATATCTGTTAACACGAGGCACGTGACAGCTGTGTATTGCGCCGCTAATCGAGATATCCGTTATCATGGTTATCGAGGTGTGTAACTTCACACGTCACATCAATAAACCAGTGAGATGTTGTGTATTATTTTGGGCATTCGGAGCGTGGATTGAGAAATAGCAGTCGCATTTCATTATTTTTGGACCGAATTTTAAGGATAGTTTGCAAATCTCAATCGGTCCTAGATTTCAAAATTCGGTCCAGAACCGACAAACTGAAAATTTTAGAAGCGCTGCTACTGTCTGTTCCACGTTTTGCTGCCGAAAAACTTTTGGCTAATCAACACATTAAATTTAAAAAATATTTAAATGTAAGTACATTTTCATCAATAACAAAAAAGTCCCCCTCCCCAAAAAAAATTATTTGATAAAATTCCATAAAATATTGATTTTAATGCAAAAAAAATTATTTTCCAATGGGAATTTAACATGGGGGAAAATGAGTTGGAGGACTCGGAGGAGCAGTCAAAAAAAAAAAATTAAAATTGATTCTGTAAAACCTGGTTATATAGCTTGGAAATGATGTAACTAAGAAAACAAAATGTCATCAAATAAACAAGAGGGCCATGATGGCCCTAATTCGCTCACCTGACTCAATGAACACCAGAGAAGAATGTGACATTGAGTTCATGTGTTTTAAAAAAATTGTGCTATTTTTAGATGGCGGTCATCTTGGATTAAGCGATGACTCTCATTTTACCAAATTTGAAAATGCTTCACCCAAGGATCTTAACTTCCTATGAAGTTTGTCCAGCATCGGCCATGTGGTTCCTGAGAAAAAGACGTTCAAAATCTTGAATAAATGGACTTTTGGTGGCCATCATGGATGACATAATCATCCGATTCCGACAAATATTGCACCAGAGCAATCGCCTCATCGATACCTTCAATTTGATATATGACATGAGCATATTCGGTCAGAAATAAAATTTGACCCCACGGGCCACGCCAATTTTTTTACCCCGGGGTCACCATTTTAACACCTTTGAAAGAGCATTCTACGTCGATCATTCCTATCAAGTTTCGTCGAAATCCGGCTGGCGGTTCATGAAAAGAAGATTTTTTAAGAATTTGTGCTATTTTTAAGACGGTGGCCATCTTGGATTAGCGACGACCTCCGTTTTAACAAATCTGAAAATGCTTCACCCATGGACCATATTGAATTTTGAAATCTCTAATAAAAGAACGACCTTTTGACCTTTCGGTGGCCATCTTGGATGACATGAACATCCAATTTTGACGAAAAATGTACCAGTGCGATCGCCGCTTTGATACCTTCGATTTGATAGACATGACCATATTCGGTCAAAAATAAAATTTGACCCCATGGGTAACACCCATTTTTGACCCCGGGGGCACCATTTTAACAACTTTGAAAGAGCGTTGTACATCGATCATTCCTACCAAGTTTCGTCGAAATCCGGCTGGCGGTTCGTGAGAAGATTTTTTAAGAATTTGTGCTATTTTTAGATGGTGGCCATCTTGGATTAGCGACGACCTCCATTTTAACAAATCTGAAAAGGTTTCACCCATGGACCATAACTGTGAAATTTGGCCACCGTGGGCCAAGCGGTTTGTGTGAAGAAGAATTTTGAAATATCTAATAAAAGAACAACCTTTTCACCATTCGGCGGCTATCTCTTGGATGACATGAACATCCAATTTCGACAAATAATGCACCAGAGTAATCGCCTCTTTGATACCTTCAATTTGATATAGATATGACCATATTCGGTCAAAAATAAAATTTGACCCCAATTTGACCCCACGGGCCACGTACCATTTTAACAACTCTGAAAGAGCATTGTACATCGATCATTCCTACCAAGTTTCGTTGAAATCCGGCTGGCGGTTCATGAGAAGAAGATTTTTTAAGAATTTATGCTATTTTTAGACGGTGGCCATCTTGGATTAGCGATGACCTCCATTTTAACAAATCTGAAAAGGCTTCACCCATGGACCATAACTTTTAAGTTTGGCTACCATGGGCCCATTGGTTCATGTGAAGAAGAATTTTGAAATCTCTAATAAAAGAACAACCTTTCGACCTTTCGGCGGCCATCTTGGATGACATAACCAAGATTTGATACCTTCAATTTGATATAGATATGACCATATTCGGTCAAAAATAAAATTTGACCCCAATTTGACACCACGGGCCACGCCCATTTTTGACCCCGGGGTCACCATTTTAACAACTTTGAAAGAGCATTGTACATTGATCATTCCTACCAAGTTTTGTTGAAATCTGACTGGCGGTTCTTGAGAAGAAGATTTTTGAACAATTTGTGCTATTTTTAGACAGCAGCCATCTTGGATTACGTAATGACGTCATTTTAACAATTTTGTAATCCCCCTATCTGAGGACCATGACCATGAAGTTTGGTGACTATAGGCCCAATGCTTACCGAGGAGAAGACGTTTGAAAATTTCACGGATGGACGACGGACACATTGCGGTAACAATAGCTCACATGAGCTTCGCTCAGGTGAGCTAAAAACTTTGGGGAGGGTGATTTTTTTGTTATTGATAAAAGAGTACTTAAATTTAAATAGTTTTCAGGTTTAATGTGTTTAATAGCCAAACGTTTGTCACCAACAAAACGTTGAACAGACAGTAGTTAACCCTGTCAACCCTACAGATCATAAAGCCAACATTTGCAAACACTGTAGATCCATCAGGATCTGCAATGATTGCCATTATTTTTTAGTTCTTGGAACAATAACACTGTTTTAATAATGGAATATTCCAAAATGAATGTGCAACAGATCATGATATATGTTATTGAGGAGTGAAAGCATTAAAATTAATAGGAAATGTCAGGTATGGTAAAATAATTGCAGATTATTACAGAGCATCTCTGATTACCCCACATGCTGTCAGACATGGAGTGTCCGGCTTATCTTTATTCAATATGCAAAAAATACGAAGTGAATGTTTCCGGTAATTAATTATACCACACAGAGGAAAATGGTCTGATAGTCAATTTACACAACTTAACCCTTAGACCGCTACACTCAACAATTGTCGTCTGCTGTTGCTTTTATATCTTGCCTTATTTCTCAATAAAAACATGGTTTGACAGCACTTCAGAATCATTTCCACTGGAAATGATTCTAAAGTGCTGTCAAAGCATGTTGTAAATTATTCTAAAGTGCTGTCAAACAGCAGACAACAACAAAATTAAGATAGTGGTGTAAGGGTTAAACAAATGAGTTGCCATAAATATTGAGGCTTGATCTAAACAGAAATGTGGTCTCAGAGCTCCAGATAAGTTTTGTAACTAAAGAGTATTCAATGTGTCTTTTACAAATGTATTATTGATTTTCTTCCTTATTAAATAGGCAACAAATTATAAAAATAAAACAAATTAAAAGAAATTCAACTTTATTACAGTATTTTCATGACTCAATTTGAAATCAATACATATTTTCACATTGCTGTGAGTATTTTATACACCCACTCTTTGATAATCAATGCGTATTCTGTTAAAATAAGTGCATAAAATACGCCAATGCGCATCTTATCTGACGCTCTGTGGTCTGATAAAAGTCCCCAAAGATTCCTTATTACCCAATCTATAACAGTACGTTACATACTAGTCGAGCTCTGCATACAATGAATCCAACATGAAATTACAACAATGATATATTCACATTTTGTCAAAACATAAATTCCCGTCTCATCAGGATCTGCACTTTTTGCAAGTAATTTTCATATTTTTGAGAACAAAAAACACCCTGTTTTCATAAATGGACTAGTCTGAAAATAATTATGTGACCATTGGATTGGTTGCAAAATTATCATATCAAATTACATTCCAGTTACTTAGGGGTAAACCGGTTAAAATACAGTTGCGTGTCTATAAGTCATGGGATTTAACCGAAAGCACAACTTGTCAACTCTCACACACCTGCATCAAATAAATATGTTCAAGCCTTGTGTAGTACCCATAGAAACAATAACAGCTGTTTAAGAAGTGCATAGCTCGATTATTTCCGGTCTTTTCCTAGACCAGGGGCCCGTTTCACTAAACTTCTTACGACTAAAATGTTTGTAAGTGCAAATTTAAGATCGTCTGCAAATTTCAATTTATGGATTTACATTTATTGAGCATAGGCTGCATATGCAGCCTATGCTCAAGAAATGTAAATCCAAAAATTATTTACAAGAAAACAATGTTAATGTGAAATTTGGAGACTATCATAATTTTGCACTTACAAACATTTTAGTCGTACAAAGATTAGTGAAACGGCCCCCAGATGCCAGTGGCCCGCATGTCGAGCCCGCCGAGGCATTTGATGGTCTCAGAGTGTATTTATTTGAAGCTTGAATTAAGGGCTGTGGAGATATAAGGTATGTAAAAGTTTAGAATGAAAATATGGATGATAATAAAGAATTATTTGAAGTAAATCGGAGTAAGTGTTGTGGATATATAAGGTATGCAAAAACTTTAATACAAATTTAACTTTCAAAGTCATTTGACCTTGACCTTGGGCATGTGGACCACATGGGCAGGCTATATAATGATAATGTGGATGATTAAAAGGAAGTATTGTAAGTTTGAAATAAATTGGAGTAACAATTTCGGAGATATAAAGTATGTAAAAACTTAACACAGATTTTATAATATGCAAACTTCTAAGTCATTTGACCTTGACCTTGGGGCACAGGGGTCGCATGAGTGGGAGACTCAATGAATATATGGATGATGACCAATAAGCATATGAAGTTTCAAACACATCTGACTTACAGTTACAGAGATAGTAGGTATGTGAAAACTGTAACACAAATTTTGACAAGAATTTAACACAATTTAACAGAATTTGACCTTGACCTTGGGGCAGAGGGGTCGCATGAGTGGGATACATCATGAATATATGGATGATGACTAATAAGCATATGAAGTTTCAAGTCAATGTGACTTAGGACTGCAGAGATATAAGGTATTTAAAAACTTTAACGCAGAAATCGGACGGACGGACGGACGGGGACGGACGGGACGGACGGACGGACGGACACTATGTCTCGCTTTCCGCAAGCTGACTCGACAAAATAACTAGAGGTCGGTAAATCCGACAAATGCTCCCCGATGACGCCTGGATTGAAATTCAAAGTCCTTGACCCTGGGTATTGGCGTAGTATGCTTATTAATCACAATAAATGGTGATCAATGTGCATATGATGTCTCCAGTTAATATCCGAAGCAGTCACAGAGATATAGCAATTTGAAAAAACTTTAACGTAAGCTTTAAAAAAAAATCTAAGTAATTTTACCTTGGGCTCCTGGACAGCATGGGTAGGGTATACAATGAAAATATGGATGGTGATCAATGAGTATATGAAATTTCAAGTTGATACCCCAAGCAGTCACAGAGATATAGCAATTTGAAAAACTTTAACATAAAACTTTAACAAAAAGTTTAAAATAATTTGACCTTGACCTTGGGCTCCTGGGCAGCATGGGTCGGGTATACAATGAAAATATGGATGGTGATTAATGAGTATATGAAATTTCAAGTTGATATCCCAAGCAGTCACAGAGATATAGCAATTTGAAAAACTTTAACATAAAACTTTAACAAAAAGTTTAAAGTAATTTGACCTTGACCTTGGGCTCCTGGGCAGCATGGGTAGGGTATACAATGAAAATATGGATGGTGATCAATGTGTATATAAGTTTCAAGTTGATATCCCAAGCAGTCACAGAGCTATAGCAATCTGAAAAACTGTAATGTAAAACTCGGACGGCGGACGCCAGACGCCGGACGCAGCGGTAACTATATGCGCATAAAAATGTTACTAGTAATGAATTTTCAAACAATAGTACCATCACCAGGCCAATATATAGTGGGGCATATACATTTGGTATCTACAAAATCCTGGTACATCCTCCAGTATATGCCCTACACATGTGCCGGCTGATCTGGGGCAAAATCAAAATGTTTATTTGCCAGATGGCTGCCCATTTGAAGCTATTGTAGATAACCTTGCTAATTTAGCTTGTATAGTAACTAACATTTTATTATATAGTTACAGTTCACATATTGAATATTTTTAATAAATTAGTTTATTAATAATTCAATATGTGAACTATAACTGTCTTATTGTTTGGCTCGCCACGTCGAGTGCACATGTTCGTTAAAAGGTAGCACCGCCCATATATGTGATTTAAAATTATGACATTACTACATGATTGGCGGTTTTACACCGAATCGATCATGCACACACAGTAACGTGGTGCGCGTCACAGGAAATTATGTGAACAAGGCGCGACCTTTGGTAATAAATATAACTTTGTACTTATTGCAACATTTAGTGATTAATTTAATAGATAATTGGCAAAAACCTTGCAATATGTGATTACCGCAATCGACATTAAATGCTGTGCTTTCATTGGTCGAGAAACTAAGACAAACAATAAAGTAACAATCATAGAGTCAAATAGCACACAATGAATACCCAAATATAATGAAGTGAATACCTTAAGCTGTGTCAGCATGTGGATATCGCCAAGCTGAGAAATGCTGTTGTCGGAAAGGTCAAGGTGCCGCAAGTTTGGGCTGTTGGAAAGATTGTCCATCGTCTGTAAGATAGGCAATGAAAATATTACACAAATATATTCAACACACACAGTTGATGAACTCATAATGAAACACGTTGAGCTTTCATATATATCCTTAACCCATTGAATTTTGAAATTTGTCGTCGGCTCTTTTGTCTTATTTCTCAATATTGAATAAAACACAGTTTAATAGAATCATTTCCATCGGAAAAGTGCTGTCAAATCATGTTTTGATGAGAAAAATGGGAAATAGAAAACAAACAGCCGGCGAGAACATTTAATTCTGAATTTTTTAAGGGTTAACGAGACAAAGTCCGATATTTACACATATTTTATAAAGATGGCTTTATAAAGATTGATTGACTGAATCGATCAATTGAGTTTGGGGCTTTCTAAAGAATCAATACCTTTGTAGAAAAAATGAAAAAAAAATGAGTGGGTTTAACGTCCCAGCAACAGCTATGGTCATGTAGGGACGGGACCTCGGTTTCAAGTCTCATCCGAAAGACCAGTGCTTTAGTAGAAGTAAAGGCTTTCCATTGCCAGTAAAGATTTGTGAAAAAGTGGCATGGAACAAGATCTATGGAGCAGGCTCAATCTGACATTTCATATAGCACAATACCTTGATGCTGTTGCCGGACAAATTTAGCCACTGCAGGCTGGTCAACTCTCGGACACCTGCAACAATAATGGCATAGTATCATCACTGCTGCCGCACTCCGCACTGGCGTGAAATGTTTCACGTCGAAAAATGCATCGATTGGCGGGATGCCACGCAGCTCTACTTATAGCTATTGCATAAACACAGTTTACGTCTAAGAAATTTGCGCCGGTTACTATACGAAAATGTGTTTATGCAGTATCGTATGCATGTAGCTGACTGGGAATTTGTTAGGAATCTTGTGCCCGTTTCACTAAACTTTGTACGACTAAAATGTTCGTAAGTGTAAAATTATGATTTCAAATTAACAATGTTTTCAATTACTGGATTTACATTTATTGAGCATAGGCTGCATATGCAGCCTATGCTCAATAAATGTAAATCCATCAATTGATATTTCCAGACGATCCTAAATTTGCACTTACAAACATTTTAGTTTAGTGAAACGGCCCCCTGGCGTCTATTTCAAGGTGAAACATTTTAAGCCAATGTGGACTGCAGAACCGGTGATTATAACCTACACAACCTGTACAGTGGGATCTCTCCAAACTGGACACACAGAAAACCTCTGCCTGTTTTATTCTGACGTACAACACTTACTGTCCGTTCATGATTGCAAAGCAAGAAACATGTCTTGGAGAACTGAAGGTGCCTGAACTCCACTATCATAATAGAAATTGAAAGGTCAGGGGAAGATGTGGACTTGGACTTAAATCACTTCTACAGACACCTTTAAGTAGAAAATGAAACAACAAGCCAATCAGTCATATGGTAAAGAAGTTATAGCAGAATGGAAAATGTGACGGACAGATGGACGGACTGACGGACGGACGGACATCCTTATGTAACACACCTTACTCAAACAAAAGAATGACCACCTAAGAAACAATAGGCTTAAGTGGTTACGGAATAAGTTGCTTTGTTTTCTTTTGTCTTAGGGCACACCTCCAACCACCTAACCGTGCGCTCGGACGGATAGATTTTGCATCCCTATATCCAATTTTCGCTACATGATGGAATAAAAATTCCATAACATTGGAACCAGACACTGATAAAATGTATTAAAGTGCAAACTAGGTGTGTTGGCTTGACACAATCCATAAGTGCAGGCAGCACCAGAGACAATATACTTGATTGGTAATCAGATGATTTCCCATCAAGCTAATGACACAGGTATGATATTGTCAGCTCATGTTCAGATGACACATGTTGCGACTAAATCCTCACAAAACACGGATAGCCGGCAATATAATGTGCATCGTGTTCAGCAAAATATGTAGCTGCGGGGTGAGAAAATGGCAAATTCTTTATGCGCTGTCATAAATACTCACAGTTCTATCAGGATCTACACTGTTCATCAGTCAGTGAATATTACTATGAATATTAGTATGCCACCAGCGAATAGTTTTTGAAAATTGAACTCGAGTACAAAGTTTGATTAGGATCTACACTGGTCACCATGCCACAAATACAGTTTTGAAGCAGGGCACCCATGTGTATTTGCGACCAGCGTAGACCCAGATCAGACTGTGCATATGCATAGTCTGATCAGGGTCTCCACTGTTCGCCATTCAGTCAGTGAAACACCTATCATCGGTTCGGCATATACTTAAGGGTGAGAATTGGCTCGAACACCTTCCATACCCGGGATCACATGTCTCACCTATCATGCCTCTAGCAGGCCTCTTATCTGACTAGCAGATCAGGAGTTAGACTGGTTACAAATGCAATAAGCCCCATTTCTCCATACACAGTCACATTTATGTAAATTTTTGCATTTGAGTGGTGAAGTTTTTTCCAACGATTGACAAAATTTTCTATTTCTTTTATTAAAATCAATACATGTGTTGTTAAATTATATGGATATCATAAGATAATATCAGAGGTATGTACACGAGTGACTGTCCAGGAAGCGTAGCCTATGCTGATTGGAGAAGCCATGTGGTACACTATTGTACATGCCAGCCAGAACATTCTATTTCTATTGACTGGGAAAATTAAAGCTGGCGCTCATCATATTTCGTCATATGGGCCAAGGTTTAATTGAACAATGAATCAATATGGTTTATATAACATGCCCGGTACTAGCAATGGGAGACAGCGAACATGTAGAAAACAATGTAGCTGTAGATGAAACCAGTAAAGTGAAAGTGGCTGGGTTTAACATACCAGCAACAGCTAAGGTCGTATAGAGTTTGTTTGTTGGTTATTGGTGTTTAACGGCCTATCAACAGCTAAGGTCATGTAAGGCCGGGCAAACGGGTTCGATCCCGTTTTAACCTGCTGCATTGGGGGGAAAATCCCAAAATCAGAAACCAGTAAATATTTGGGTTGTAGGCCGAGAAAATGGATTTTCTGACATGGTCAACAAGTGTGCGCATTCCCACAATCGGAATGAGATGTAATCATGTTAGTGATGGCAGTAAGCATACTTCAGTGACAGATGTGTAGTAGATCTGGGTATACACTGGTTGTGAATGCCATAAGCCCCATTTCTCCAGTGATGGCCACCACTACACTACTACACTACCGCCTGCGCTAAACTTGTTTCTTCATTTCAAAAAATTATATCAAGCAGCTTGATTGGTTGAGCCCGAGCTGTTCTACAGCTCAGGCTCAGCCAATCAAATTGCTTGATTGCGAGTTGGCAGTCAATAGATGTTCAGAAACGTTGATAATCTTGGCAAGATTAACACAGGAGGTTGTGTATGTATCACCCTAGTGACCAGTAGCCTATTTCAACAAACTTTGAGGGAGAAATTTTCAATTTAAGGATAAATTTATTAATTTTTATTATACTAAATTTATTACATTATCACAGCCATTTTGGCTGTAATAATGTAATAAATTAAACAAGAGGGTCATGATGGCCCTAATTCACTCACCTGACTCCATGAACACCAGAGGAGAATGTGACATTGAGTTCATGTGTTTTAAAAAAATTGTGCTATTTTTAGATGGCGGTCATCTTGGATTAAGCGATGACTCTCATTTCACAAAATCTGAAAATGCTTCACCCAGCATCGGCCATGTGATTCCTGAGAAAAAGACGTTCAAAATCTTGAATAAATGGACCTTTTGGTGGCTATCATGGATGACATAATCATCTGATTCCGACAAATATTGCACCAGAGTGATCGCCTCATTGATACCTTCGATTTGATATATAACATGACCATATTCGGTCAAAAATAAAATTTGATCCCACGGGCCACGCCCATTTTTGACCCCGGGGTCACCATTTTAACAACTTTGAAAGAGCATTGTACATCGATCATTCCTACCAAGTTTCGTCGAAATCCGGCTAGCGGTTCATGAGAAGATTTTTTAAGAATTTATGCTATTTTTAGACGGCGGCCATCTTGGATTAGCGATGACCTCCATTTTAACAAATCTGAAAAGGCTTCACACATGGACCATAACTTTTAAGTTTGGCTACCATGGGCCAAGCGGTTCATGTGAAGAAGAATTTTGAAATCTCTAATAAAAGAACGACCTATTGACCTTTCGGCGGCCATCTTGGATGACATAACAATCCGATTTGGACAAAAAAAATGCACCCAAGTGATCGCCTCATTGATACCTTCAAATTGATATATGACATGACCATATTCGGTCAAAAATAAAATTTGACCCCAATTTGACCCGACGGGCCACGCCCATTTTTGACCCCGGGGTCACCATTTTAACAACTTTGAAAGAGCAATGTACATCGATCATTCCTACCAAGTTTCGTCGAAATCCGGCAAGCGGTTCATGAGAAGAAGATTTTTTAAGAATTTATGCTATTTTTAGACGGCAGCCATCTTGGATTAGCGATGACCTCCATTTTAACAAATCTGAAAAGGCTTCACCCATGGACCATAACTTTTAAGTTTGGCTATCATGGGCCAAGCGGTTCATGTGAAGAAGAATTTTGAAATCTCTAATAAAAGAACGACCTTTTGACCTTTCGGCGGCCATCTTGGATGGCATAACAATCCGATTTCGACAAAAAATGCACCAGAGTGATCGCCTCATTGATACCTTCAATTTGATATATGAAATAACCATATTCAGTCAAAAATAAAATTTGACCCCAATTTGACCCCACGGGCCACGCCCATTTTTGACCCCAGGGTCACCATTTTAACAACTTTGAAAGAGCAATGTACATCGATCATTCCTACCAAGTTTTGTCAAAATCCGGTTGGCGGTTCTTGAGAAGAAGATTTTTTAAGAATTTGTGCTATTTTTAGACGGCGGCCATCTTGGATTACGTAATGACGTCATTTTTACAATTTTGTAATCCCCCTACCTAAGGACCATGACCATGAAGTTTGGTGACTATAGACCCAATGGTTACCGAGGAGAAGACGTTTGAAAATGTTCACGGACGACGACGACGACGACGGACGACGGACGACGGACGACGACGGACACATTGCGGTAACAATAGCTCACATGAGCTTCGCTCAGGTGAGCTAAAAAATGGCTGTGATAATGTAATAAATTTAATATAATAATTGTGCATACTTTTAATCATCAAATACAGTCAAACTTGAACAAGCCACCACGTGCATTAAGCGACTTTTGTCTTAAGCGACCACTTTCAATTCCCCCCGACCATTTGGCCTATATAATAACAGTGTATTAAATGACTTTCCCTTAACGTGACCACCGACCACTTATTTTGTAACGAAAAGGAATGGTCGTTTGTACTAAACGACCATTAATTGACAGGATGTCACTTTCTCCAGGTGAAATTAGGAAACAAACAAAGGGAACAAATCCCCTGTCACTGTCAAAGTGTGAATGGTGCATTGTTTATGATTATTGACCTGAACCCTGGTTCTGATTCGCTCGTTTCCTTAGTGATTACTAAAAGGAATTAAGTCATCGTCGCTTAGCACATGGGAACAACAGGACTGGTCGCTTAGCACATCAGAAAACATCTGCGTATTTCACTCATTTAAAACAAACTATTTTGTTTGTTGTGTACAGAATACGCAAGCATTTTGATTTCACCCAATTCCAATTTTCTTGACGCGTAACGATACTGGTATATACCAAACACTGCGTTATTAAATCATTATTCTATCAGCTGGATTGGTTGTCAGTCAACGACTGGTAAAAATCACCGGGGCGAAACACGCCTGGTCCGAAGTGATCACTACTGCGATTTTAGCTGGGCAATTTTATTTTGCAATAACATTCAAATTCTTTCATCTATTTGATAAAATAAAGCGTGAATAAATGAGAAAAGTGCAGAGTAAACATTACCGGTAGTATTCTAATGTATTATTTGTATGTTAATGTTTAATATTCGCGATTTCCTGATTCCGAATATTAAACCATATAACCGGACATACTAGTACCCGGATTTCCATTTTTTGTTTGTTTTTGTGTTAAGAGACCATTGTTCTAAGCGACCAGTTTTGGTATCTCCCTTGGGTGGTCGCTTAATGCAAGTTTGACTATATGCAGTCGTTAGTTCTATATGAAATAATGCATTTCGGGAAAAAATAAATCATTACTCCCTCAAAGTATACTAAGTATGCCTAGCAATTTTGGTGAAATCGGCTAGTGAATGTCACCAGCTCCGCATTACCATCACTACACATCTGGACAGACTAACCATGGCTACAGTTCACCATTCAATCATGGTCGTATCTGCAATGCTAGGATCATGGACGTGATTAGATAATTCAACACTACAGACCTCTTTAGTGTTTGCAAACAGTGTAGATCCAGATGAGCCGGCTCGTGATGAGCCGGCTCATCAGGATCTACACTTTTTGCAAGAATTTTGCATATTTTTAAAAAAAACAACAACAAACCGGTCTTCAAATAATTTTGTGACAATTGGATTGGTCGGAAAAGTAACATATCACAGTCCATTCCAGTTATTCAGGGTTGAAAGGTTTAGTAAATGTTTTGTATGCCGGGCAAAATTTCAAATTATTTCCAACGATACGTTCACTTTTTCCGGCACACTCAAATGCAGAATTGTGGTTTTCCAATGCCGAGTACAGACAGGAATATTGACTGGTCTCCTCAGTGCACCCCAATGCCAAGTACAGACAGGAATATTGACTGGTCTCCTCAGTGCTCCCCAATGACTCCAATACCCGGTTCTCAGGTTATAGATTTGTTTGCATAAATCTAGGCCATTAATTTAGCTGAAAGCCTTCTGATAAACAGATATGCAACTGTCAGTGAAGGACTAGAAAATGTACCTTGCTGCAGTATACAAAATGTGGCATCTCAAGACAAATAGAAACATACAAACTTGTGAACCGGCCATATAAGGTATAAGGTAGTAAAGTTACAAACTTGTGAACCGGCCATATAAGGTATAAGGTAGTAAAGTTTAACATCTGCAAAAATTGTTCAAGAAAATATTTCAAGCGGCAACTGTGGCAAGAATGCAATGCCCGTAGATTAAATAGTTCCCTGAATACCTCTTGTCCCATATTAGTGAGGTAATTTCATTTTAATACCAAATCACCAATGATGTAATGTTAGTTTCTCTTAGCCACAATAATGAGTCTACAAAATTGTCAATATAAACATGTAGACAAAGTTACAAATAAAACGGTAATTGTTACTATCAAGGTTTCAAGATCAGCAATTCAGTAACCTATTTCATCAACATTGCGAAGCATACTTTACTAGCAAAGTATACTTTGAGGGAGTAATCATTTATTTTTCCTGAAATGCATTATTTCATATAGAACTAACAAATGCATATATGTCATGATTAAAAGTATGCGGAATTATTATACTGAATTTATTACATTATCACAGCCAAATTGGCTGTGATAATGTAATAAATTCAGTATAATAAAAATTAATAAATTTATCATAAAATTTAAAATTTCTCCCTCAAAGTATACTTTGCTACTAAAGTATGTATACTTTGCAATGTTGATGAAATCGGCTACAGAAAAAGGCAAACTAACTTAAGAGGTTGTGAATCGAACACAACAAAGTTCGGTAGAAATTGGATTAAAGGTACATGTCCACCCAGTAGATTATAATACAGGGAGACAGAGAGTTTTCTATATTATAGGAATGAATGGCCTTTTTGTGGAATTTATCGGGGTATAAACTTGGAAAAGTCGCGGGAATACTGGACGAAGGCCACAAAAAGGCCATTCATTCCTTATAATTCCAGCATTTTTAATAAATTCATCAAGAAAATGTGTTTATTTTCCGTTTTCTTAAGAATTATTTTAACTGCGCCCGACGGTTACGGAAAGTAGTTCGGCATGGGAGTTTACTGGGATATAAATTTTGGACAGACACTTGCTACGGACCAATCAAATGTTAGAGAATTGTGTAAATATTTTTGTACTGGAATTATGAGACCATCACGATCTGGCGGAATTTCAGGAATTGATGGGTAGACGAAAATCAGGCTTGAGTCTTGATATGACGGTCATCAGGCAAGGGTAGGAAACGCGTAGGAATTCCGAGGCTTGGAATTCCTCCAGTTTCCGAGCCGAGTTTGAAAAACTTCACATCAAAACCAGCATGTATTTTCGTTGAAAGATACGCGGACTTGTTTTAAGTTGCGTTTGAAACGCTAGTTATATTTCAATAATAAAATGTATATGTTTGCCTTCTTTTTTCAGGTCACACATAGAATCATATACGTTCCGAAAGTCAATAAACGTCTACCGATAAATGCTATTTTATTAACAGTTTTGCTCACATTTAATCCACATCTGAAACCCAGGGCATTTAACCCTTTCAACCCCACATGCCTGTATAGTGTTTGCAAGTAATTTTCATAGTTTTAAGAACAAAAACACCCCCTTTTCATAAATGAACTCATCTGAAAATCATTTTGTGATGGTTGGATTGGTTGCACTATTAACATATCAAAATCCATTCCAGTTACTTAGGGGTGAAAGGGTTAAAGTAATAAATACGTTGTTTACGATCGAAAATTGCCATGGTAATGACAACATATTTGGATTTTAATATGTATAATTTGACATTAATAATACCTCAGGAATAATGGTCAGGAAAGTGTATGCCTATAAAAAGGGTATTAATAGCACATTTTTAATTCGAAAATGCAGCATACACGGCCGTGAGTCCAGGCCGGTATTGTGTTTGTACAAATGTGGCTGTGACTGGAAAAATGAGGCTTGTGGGGTTTGTGGCCAGTGTAGCTCCTGATCAAATAACATACTCCTGTAGCTGATATTGCTTGATAGAAGCATGATAGGTGTTTCATTGATGGAATGGCAAACAGTGCAGATCCTGATCAGACTGTGCGGATGTATGGGCTGATCTGGATCTACACTGGTAGCAATACCCATAACCCCCATTTCACCAGTCACAGCCACTTTTCCAAGTTTATATCCCCGATAAATTCCACAAAAAGGCCATTCATTCCTTATAATTCCAGCATTTGAAATAAATTCATCAAGAAAATGTGTTTATTTTCCGTTTTCTTAAGAATTATTTTAACTGCGCCTGACGGTTACGGAAAGTAGTTCGGCATGGAGTTTACTGGGATATAAATTTTGGACGGAGACTTGCAACGGACCAATCAAATGTTAGGGAATTGTGTAAATATTTTTGTGCTGGAATTATTATGTAGATATAACATTTTCTGGCAACACAAACATTCATTCACCATTACATCACATATTTATTGGCGTTATTATACATTTTATATCGGACGTAAATTTTCACACTGACATCAGGGGCGATAACCGTGTTTCCTTAAAATGTTAACGGACATTACTATTTATTCTCTGTATTTATTTTTTGGTGTGCAATGATCATACTTTATAATCTGTTGAAAATATTTTTTTTATTTCGGGTGACGCATTTAATTAGTATAAATAATTAAACAAATATTATGCCTCATTTGCATATGAAAATAGCCTTATCAGTAAAATAAATATTACTAAATAATTATATCTGTATAGCGACACAATTATACTTATTTAATTCCTATAAAGTACATTTTGTGCCTACCGAGTGGGCATGTACCTTTAATGATACAGTATGTATTCAGTCCTTATCTTGTTCTATTCAGTAAGACATCACCTGTTGCTCAATAATTCTTGCATGTACTCTTAGGCAATACACAGCTTAATTGGCAATAAATGTACATGTTTAATATCTCTGTGCTTTATTAACAAATAAATCATCTGAAAGCTGTAAAAGATAACGCAATTGAAAGGGTCAGTGGAAGACGATACTTCTTACACTGACCCCTTCAAGTTCAAAGAGAACAGCTCCTACACACTAATGGAGCAATAGATTAATGGACTATCAGTGGACAAAACTTCTGTACTTGATTTCAAATGACTGGTAATCATTTATTGCATTCATCTAATGTTCTCCCTGGCAACATTAAGAATATATGACTGACCATACTCAACTGGTTGTAGATGAACAGGTGAAATTAAATGAACACAGTATAGATCCAGATCAGCTATAGCATTGATGCAGTTTGATCCAAGTCTACACCGTTCACTATTCTTTCACTGAATACCCATCATGTATCTAAAAACTTATATAGATCCTTATCATGTTGCGGACGAAATTTATACCAGAAATCACACAGTTTGTTAAGCCCAGACTGAGCCCAGCTCAGCCTCGACCAATCAAACAGCACGATTCTGAGAATGTGATCAGCCAGTTCTATAAGCAGTGGCCCATAGTGAGTGTAGTACCTTCCATAGACATGATACTGGTCTGTGGCAGTTTGAGCACAGTTTAGAAATCACACAGCTCAGCCTCAGCCAATCAAGCTTTATGATTTCGAGCACGAGAACAGAGTATGTGCTAGCCTAAGCAGCGACACAGGTTGGCCTGTAGTTAGCATTGTAATTTCAGAAAAATTCATGCAAGAGTATTGTGTTTGACATTTTACTATATTGTGATAGTACTATGGCGAACGTTACTATTGCGATAGACGATAGCAGAGCTCCAGATAAGTTTAGTATCTAAAGAGTATTATACCCCCAGATTTCAAATTCAATGTGTATTTTACTTTTACAAATTTGTTACAGATTTTCTTCCTTATATGTTTGCTTTTTGCAGCTCAACTAAGTAAATTTCAACTTTATTACAGTATTTTCACTAATCTGGATAGTATTGATGCATTGTTACAGCCATAGAAGTGAGTGTGGTACCTTCCATGGAGACGATGCTGTTCTGTGGTAGGTTGAGTACGGTCAGGTGGTGCAGCTTGGCCACCCCGCTCATGTGTACAAGTCTATTACTGGCCAGGGATAGCTGAAACACAAATATGTCGTTTGTACCAGTCTATTGTTGGCCAGGGATAGCTGAAACACAAATATGTCATGTGTACCAGTCTATTGTTGACCAGGGTTAGCTGAAACACAAATATGTCATGTGTACCAATCTATTGTTGGCCAGGGATTGCTGAAACACAAATATGTCATGTGTACCAGTCTATTGCTGGCCAGGGATAGCTGAAACATATATGTCATGTGTATGGTCTATTGCTGGCCGGGGATAGCTGAAACACATATGTCATGTGTACCAGTCTATTGCTGGCAAGGGATAGCTGAAACACATATGTCATGTGTATTGGTCTATTGCTGGCCGGGGATAGCTGAAACACATATATATCATGTGTACCAGTCTATTGCTGGCAAGGGATAGCTGAAACACATATGTCATGTGTATGGTCTATTGCTGGCCGGGGATAGCTGAAACACAAATATGTCATGTGTACCAGTCTATTGCTGGCAAGGGATAGCTGAAACACATATGTCATGTGTACGGTCTATTGCTGGCCGGGGATAGCTGAAACAAATATATGGCATGTGTACCAGTCATATATATATATATACCGTATTTACCGTATATATTGGGACAGTAAAAAATAATTAAAAAAAATAGTGTCCCAAAATATAATATAAAAAAAAAAATAAAAAAAATTCTGTCCCAATATTTATGGTAAATTCGGGAATATTTGTTCATTTCATGTTTGCATTGTCATTATTAAAATTTGAATTAAAGTTTGTGTTTGTGTTAAATAATCCCTAATTATCGATTCTCACTGTGACTATGAATGAACGACGTCGCCAATGCCTATAATATGCCATAAGTTTTCACTGTTATCTTCGCATGTAATACATATATTGAATCCAAGAATTGTTAACGTCATGTTTTATTTATTCATCATGTTCATGTAGAATGTAGATCTACGCAGGTCCGTGCAATCCATTATTGTAAACGCGTGTAGAAAAAATGTAGTGAATGATGACGCAATGACCCAATGACCGATATCCTGTTCCATCAGCTGCAACGCCACGGACAAGCTCGTGCGTTGCAATCTGTTTACTCTATGGTGAGCACAGGTGGAAGACTCGGGACATATGACACCAAAATAAATGCCTATTAAAAAAATCCCATTATCCCACCCACCTGGTATCGTACTGTACATGACGTTAATAATAGAACGAGATCAAGTGGGTGGGGTAATGGATATTTTTGAAATGGTCATTTTCTTTGTGTCACACGTCCGACTATTCCACCTGTGGGTTTGAGTACAGACCTGTATAGACATGTTTTGCCCAACGTGTTATAATATTGCGCCAGTTCATGAGGTAATCAGGCTTATCACGCGAGATTTTCGACAAAGATAAATCTGATAATAGTGATAATAGTGATAATAGTGATAATAGTGATAATACGCAAAACCGTACTGGCGAGACAGCATAGCATGCGCCAATTTCCAAGATATCAAAATCAACCGGAGCTAACATTCAGTTTCGTAAAATTATGAAATACTCTAAAAGATACACCTAGTCAAGCCTCACAAAATCAAGAAATATTCATAAACCTATGTTTCTAGACACAATGGTGTAACTTGCAGAATCGGTAGTGAAGTATTTAGAAAATCGTCCACCCCCTTTTTAAAGCTAGCCGCGCACTGTCCCGTGAGTACCAGTCTATTGTTGGCCAGGGATAGCTGAAACACAAATATGTCATGTGTACCAATCTATTGCTGGCCAGGGATAGCTGAAACACATATATGCCATGTGTACCAGTCTATTGCTGGCCAGGGATAGCTGAAACACAAATATGTCATGTGTACCAGTCTATTTGTTGGCAAGGATAGCTGAAACACAAATATGTCGTTTGTACCAGTCTATTGTTGGCCAGGGATAGCTGAAACACAAATATGTCATGTGTACCAGTCTATTGTTGGCCAGGGATAGCTGAAACACAAATATGTCATGTGTACCAGTCTATTGTTGGCCAGGGATAGCTGAAACACAAATATGTCATGTGTACCAGTCTATTGCTGGCCAGGGATAGCTGAAACACAATTATGTCGTGTGTAGGAGTCTATTGCTGGCAAAATATAGGACATGATTGTGATCCCTGTCTTGCTTCCTGTAAGAGAACTAAACAATGATATTCAATACCATTATGTTGTACGTAACCAGAAGTTTTAATAAGCTAATAATTGGCATCAGGTTTCTAATTTGAAACTAATTGTTGGCCATTTATCTAATTAACTTATCGGCTCTCATAAGAAAATAAACAGCAGAGCTCCAGATAAGCTGCGTATTTGCTTAAATACCCAATTAAAATTGTCAAAAACCCAATTGAAATCAGAAGTAGCGAGTATCAAAAAGCAATAAAAAAATTATGGTACATTTATCATGCAGCAGAAAACAATAAACAGACCACAAACATAGCATATTTGTCCTATGTTCCATGAAAACAAACTTGGTAGTATTCATTAGAATTGTCTCCAATTTTGAAATACCCAATTGCTTCAGAAATTATGGAGTGACAATACTCAATTACTAATTCCTTATCTGGAGCACTGCAAACACATGGTACTACACATTTATTTGTTATATTAATTATATAGCAAAGATAATGGTAATCCTGAACAATATCCTGACCAATATTTATTGTATTTAACCTATTACATTATAACACCTTTTGTAAAAAAATATGTGCTATGGTCACGTATTCAGGGTGTCCTATGTATGGCTGTTGCCGCATCATTATGTCACATCATCAAATTGATGATGTGACATAATGATGCAGCAACAGCCATATATAGCACACCAAGCATGCAATTGTTTGCCCAACAATGTCAATGGCTTAAAATTAAAGTAGATCATGTGACATCTCACGCAGGTGATATTTCGCTTGGAACTATCAACACAAGTTTCTAGTAAGAGCTCATGTTTTTTTTACGAAACTACATGTATGCAGCTAAAATACACTGCTGGAAATTAACATATTTGATAAAGACAATCTGATATATGATACTGAATTTATAAGTTATATTTCTATGTTTATTTATAATTAACCCTTACACAATTATCTTAATTTTTTTGTCGTCTGTTGTTTATTTTCTATTTTCCATTTGTATCATCAAAAACATGCTTTGACAGCACTTTATAATAATTTACAACATGCTTTGACAGCACTTTAGAATCATTTCCATTGGAAATGATTCTGAAGTGCTGGCAAACCATATTTTTATTGAGAAATAAGGCAAGATATAAAAACATCAGCAGACCATAATTGTTGTGTGTAGCGGTCTAAGGGTTAGTAACGTGAATGAATTTTCTCGGCACACTTCGACCGAGGCCAGACTTGATTTAGTTCTTTAACTTGGTGACCGCTCACGGATGAAGGAGTCACGTGATCATCAGTAAAATGTCAGTAAATGATGGACCCCTTGGTCTCTGGAGCAATACACATGAATCTCCCGGTGTCTTAATGATTCTGCTATCTGAGAAAATGTTATCAAAACTACGCCAGCACTGGCATACCATTCTATACTATGTACTAAATCTGTATAATGAATCAATCAGTACAAGACATTTTAAATTTGACCGACATGACACAAAGAACCCTCGGTCAGATACAGGTGTTAGTCAGCACATTATTAGAATACCGCACTTACATTGGCTTGCCAAGTTGATCAACAGATACCTAATGACTTCATTATTGTACACAAACAGAATACAAATAGAATACGGTAGTCATTTTGTGATCAGCTTGAACACAACAGGGTCATCAACGCAATGTGTTACACATTGGAATGCCGGATAACCTTACAAAACATGTAACGAGATGGCCGCCGGGACCCGCATGTTGCGTCCGCCGAGGCTTTGATAGTATACCGAAAAACTTTAACCCATTTAGCTAACTCCATTTCTACAGCAGATGGGGGCCGTTTCACTAAACTTTGTACGACTAAAATGTTTGTAAGTGCAAAATTATGATAGTCTGTAAATTTCACATTAAATGTGCTTTCTTGTAAACAATTATTGGATTTACATTTATTGAGCATAGGCTGCAGATGTAGCCTATGCTCAATAAATGTAACTCCATCAATTGATATTTTCAGACCATCCTATATTTGCACTTACGAACATATTAGTCGTACAAAGTTTACTGAAACGGGCCCCAGGAACATACATTTGTTACAATGTGCATGTGAAGAAGCAATCAGTGTCATAACTATCACGGCCCCCATGACACAGGGTATATAATCTTGACAATTTCATGTCCAAAATTAAAATAGGGCAGGACATATGCAGGAGCTGGTGAAACAAGAATATCTGTGCTCGTGGTCTTGATGATTTGTATATGGGCCGCTGGCTAACGAAGCATACCTTCCAACACTTGTAGCCAGCAGCCCCCGATATCCAGACGAGCCTCACATTCTAATACAATACAGGTGTGAATTTTCATACGGACCCGGATCTACAACTGTTACAAATGTTCTAATATCGATTTGTCAGCCACTGCCCCAAATGTTGCAAGTGACCACATAATTCAAATCCAAAAGGCTCGGTTCTTGGAACTTACAAAAACGTTAACACCGAAGACTTTTGACCTTGGCCATGGGAGCTACATGGGCGGGCTATAGAATGAAAGGGCTGTGACAATATATGGTATTTAAAAACGTTAATGCATATGTGCACGCACTCGCACACATGCTAATAGTACTGACTATTGTGCTCGCCGCTAATTGATTTCCAATTTCGAAATAATTATCAACACAATACGAAGCTGAAATACAGGAAGCACTCATTAAACGCGGCCTATTGGACGCCTGTGCTGTACAGTGGTTGGTTACCTGTCTGAGGTTCTGGCAGTGTTCGAGGTTCTCTATGCGGGCGATGCTGTTCCTGTCACCGATCACGGTCACCGGGTCCTCGCCCGCAGGCAACTCCAGCCGCGTGAGGCCCTGGTCTGACACGTCCACCAGGCCGCCATCAGGGACTGAAGTCATATAATACATGGCTGTGACTAGAGAAATGGAGAAATGGGATTTGTGACCAGTGTAACTCCCGATAAAATATTACACATATGTAGCTTGATATCGATCTATATTGCTTGTTAGAAGCATAATGGGTGGTTCGTTGATGTAGTGGCGAACAGTGCAGATCCGATCAGACTGTGCGGATGCACAGGCTGATCTGGATCTACATTGGCCGCAAAACCCATAAGCCACATGCTTCTTTTTGGATTTGAATACGCAGTCTGATCAGGATCTGCACTGTTCGAAGTTCCATCAATGAAGCACTCGTCATGCTTTTAACAAGCAATATAGATCACTACCATGCTACAGGACTGCTTTGATCAGGAGCTACACTGGTCACAAATCTCATAATCCCCATTTCTCCAGTCACAGCCACATTTAGGGATGTGGAGCTATATCGTACTTGATTAATTGATTGATTATTGGTGTTTAACGGCCTATCAACAGCTAAGGTCATTTAAGGCCGGGCCAACGGGTTGAACTATCACGCTATGGTACTAAAATAATGGAAATCTGGATACATGGACGCACATAATAGGAAAGTGTTGACTAAGTTACAAACACCGCAGGCAGCCACAATAAAAAGTCTGTTACAAGATACTCACAAATGCTTTATACAAACAAGTGTTAACAAACTGCACCAATTACACTCAATTAATATATGTCAATTACAACATGACTGTATACCCTCTCGAGTTAGACTTCTTAACCCATTCAACACCACAGGCCTGTATAATGGTATTGGCAAACAGTGTAGATCCAGATGAGCAGACTTGTGACGAGCCGTCTCATCAGGATCTGCACTTTTTGTTTTTCATATTTTTGAGAACAAAAACACCCCCTTTTCATAAATGGACTAGTCTGAAAATCATTTTGTGACGATTGGATTGGTCGTAAATTTGACATATCAAAGTCCATTCCAGTTACTTAGGGGTGAAAGGGTTAAGTAAATTACAATAAACACATGTCAATATTTGGGAACCTGGCTGACGAGACATTTGCTACGGGCATTAGTAGAGATAATTCTGCTCCTTCACACAAGCACACCCTGAGCTAAGCCAAACAGCAAACAATGAAGGCTCTGGCACCTCAAAGTGAAAATACTACTGTCTGTTTCACGAAACCTGCCGAAATTTTACGGCTATATAAACAATGCAAAAACAATATTATTTTCAATAATATTAAATTTTATCAAAATATATCAAAGTTATATTTTGAAAATCAGTCCACTATTTCTGAAATTAGAAAAATTTCCCCATGTTAAATCCCAATAGACATCTTCACTCTTAGATGTCTATGGGGATCTAACATGTGGAAATTGTTTTTTCGCAATAAAATCAATTTTGGACCAAAAAGGAGACAATTCTAATGAAATACCAAGATATGTTTTCATTTAGAAGCAAACTATTCAATAATTGCTGTCTGTTGATGTGTAAACAGTAGTGTGATTCTATTTTACGCAATTAAAATTTGGAAATACCCAATTGCTTCAGAAATGATGGAGTGACACTACTCAATTAGAAATTCCTTATCTAGAGCCATGGGTATAGTGTATCTTCTTTGTCCAGGTTGACATAAATAAATCAGCTTGGTTGATATATATATTTGTTTGCCTTTCTAATTATCGCCTGATGTTATACCAAGTCATATTCTAACAAATATAGCTTTAATGATGTGAAGCTTTCCTTTGTGTGTGTGTATGTATGTATACTACTTACAACCTGTTTAGTTCACACATAAACAAACCTTCAATGGTATATTAAACTATATGAAAAGCAAAACGTGCCAGAAACAGGAGCCAAGTCTTAATATCAAAAGGCTTGCTGACATTGTGTTATTGAATTGACCTCATTTGTTTACGTCATTTCTGTCTGGACTGGAGAAATGGGACTTACGGGTTTTGCGACCAATGTCGATCCAGATCAGCCTGTGTTCCGCAAAATTTAAGCACAGACATGGCCATAGCTAGCGGAAGATTAACAACAACATCTGTAGCCGATTTCATCAAAATTGCAAAGTATACTTTTCTAGCAAAGTATACTTTGAGGGAGTAATCATTTATGTTTCCCGAAATGCATTATGTCATATAGAACTAACAAATGCATATATTTCATGATTAAAAGTATGCGGAATTATTATACTGAATTTATTACATTATCACAGCCAAATTGGCTGTGATAATGTAATAAATTCAGTATAATAAAAATTAATAAATTTATCATAAAATTGAAAATTTCTCCCTCAAAGTATACTTTGCTACTAAAGTATACTTTGCAATGTTGATGAAATAGGCAACTGATCAAGATCTGCAACACTTGTCATGCTTTTAACAAGCAATATAGACTGTCATCAGGCTACAGGACTGTGCTATTTGATCAGGAGCTACACTGTTCACAAATCCCATAAGCTCAATTATCCAGTCACAGCCACATTTGATGCTGTTCAACAAATGCAATATCGGCAAAGGTTGTTTGTGAATCCAGATTGACCATGATACATTGTATCAATACCAATGTCCGATACAGAAATGTCCTATCATCAGCATTTATCCCGTCGATGAAACGGCTAGCTACTATACATGAAAAGGGGTGTACAGTAATTGAGTATTGTCACTCCATCATTTCTGAAGCAATTGGGTATTTCAAAATTTTAATTGGGTAAAATAAAATCACACTACTGTTTACACATCAACAGACAACAATTGTTGAATAGTTTGCTTCAAAATGAAAACACGTCTTGGCATTTCATTAGAATTGTCTCCTTGGAGACAATTCTAATGAAATACCAAGATGTGTTTTCGTGGAAAATAAGAAAAATATGCTATATTTGGGGTCTGTTTTCTGCAGCATGATAAAGGTACCATACATTTTTTATTGCTTTTTGATACTCGCTACTTCTGATTTCATTTGGGTTTTTGGCACTTTTAATTTGGTATTTAAGCAAATATGTAGCTTATCTGAAGCTCTGGGTGTACATGAAACGTATTATCCTGTTAATACGACGTGACCTAATCACAATTCATAAGCATCATTCGTGTTGGTGACTAATTTTGCCAGTATACTTCTCGAGTTGACTGAATAGTCTGATGAAAATGGAACTGTTTACAGTGTGACGGTTAACTTTTGCAAATAAAAACGATATCGCCGGAAAGTTATCAATTTTCATTACGACATTCAATTTCCAATTGTGTTTGCTCTCTACTCATTCCATGCATCATTCAGACAAGACTACCGTCATAATTATAAATATGTCAATAAGTCTACGTCATTTAAAATAACAAGAGTTGTCAGAAGACAACGAAGCTCGCCTGTTGGCAGCCTTCACTCAAACTTGGCACAGTTGCATAAAAAAACATGAATATTATATATAATTGACCTTGGGTTAAGGGGCGTGCGGTGGACCTTGACATTGGGGTCAGTGGTGCAAGGTGGGTCATGGGTTTGCTATAGCATAATATAGCAAATTAAGATGAATGCATGTATGAAATATCATTGCGCTCCCTGAAAACAGAAGTAAAACAAAATTTAACCCAACGTTAAGTTTATGAACGCACTAAGTTGTTGATTTTCTACAGCATGATAGCTATTCACATGAGGAATGCATGTATGAATGTGCTAAGTTTGTGACCTTCGGGAAAGGGGTGGGGGGTGGGTCATGGATTTGCTGTAGCAATAGAGGATCATCAGATGAATGCATGTATGAAATATCAAAGCGTTCCCTGTAAAGAAACAGAAGTTACACAACATTTACCCCAACGTTAAGTTTATGAAAATGCTAAGTTTCTGACCTTGGCCTTGGAGCAAGGGTTGGGTGGTGGGTTGTGGATTTGCTACAGCATGATAGAGGGTCATCTGAGGAATGCATGTATGAAATATCAAGGCGTTCCATGAAAGGAAACAGATGTTATAATACATTTACCCCAACGTTAAGTTTATGAATGTGCTAAGTTCGTGACCTTGACCTTGGGGTAAGGGGTGGGTCATGGATTTGCTATAGCACAATAGAGTATCATCAGATGAATGCATGTATGAAATATCAAGGCGTTCCATGAAAGGAAACAGATGTTATAAGACATTTACCCCAACGTTATTTTTTAAGTTTATGAATGTGCTAAGTTTGTGACCTTGACCTTGGGGAAAGGGGTGGGAGGTGGGTCATGAATTTGCTATAGTACGATAGAGTTTCATCAGATGAATGCATGTATGAAATATGAAGGTATATCCCTGTAAATAAACAGAAGTTACACAACATTTACTACCCCAACATTAAGTTTATGAATGTGCTAGGTTTGTGACCTTGACCTTGGGGTAAGGGTTGGGTGGTGAGTCGTGGATTTGCTACAGCATGATAGAGGGTCATCTGAGGAATGCATGTGTGAAATATCAAGGCGTTCCATGAAAGAAAACAGATGTTATAAGACATTTACCCCAACGTTAAGTTTATGAATGTGCTAAGTTTGTGACCTTGACCTTGGGGTAAGGGATGGGCGGTGGGTCATAGATTTGCAATAGCACGATAGAGTATCATCAGATGAATCCATGTATGAAATATTAAGGCGTTCCCTGTAAATAAACAGAAGTCACACAACATTTACCCCAACGTTAAGTTTATGAACATGCTAAGTTTGTGACCTTGACCTTGGGATAAGGGTTGGGTGGTGGGTCATGGATTTGCTACAGCATGATAGAGGGTCATCTGAGGAATGCATGTATGAAATAACAAGGTGTTCCATGAAAGGAAACGGAAGTTATAAGACATTTACCCAACGTTAAGTTTGTGGACGCCGCCGGGGGTATGCCATAAGCTCTTATGCACGAAAGGCGAGCTAAAAATGGCTTCTCCCAGTGATTACATTGCATTAGCAGCATTACATAATATGTAGTTAGTCTGAACATTCTGCAGAGAAATTTGAATCAGATGAAATCGAATGTTGTTTAAACAAGATCCGAATCAAATGCTGTAATGCTGCTAAATTTTGTATTGGCGGACTCGTAGTGTTAACAGCTGGAACATGGTCATCATTAAAAGGAAGAAACCGCCATCGTATTGGTGAAAAGACCTCATGGGCGCCACCATTTATCCACTGTAAACAATATACTATGTGATCCCATAGTGATACCCTGTATTGTCATGACTGTTGATTAAGGATTTTACGACCATACTTTATTGAACTATGTTGTGAGCGCCAAGGAGTGTTTGATGCAATTCGGTTCTAACTTATCTCGCTTTTGAAGGTTAAATTAAATAAATTAAGTTGATTTAAATCCTGTTTTAGAATTTCAACGGGATAAATAGAATAGTTTTGTTTATTTGTTTGTTTATTGGTCTTTAACGGCCTAAGGTCATGTAAGGCCGGGCAAACGGGTTCGATCCCGTTTTAACCTGCTGCATTGGGGGAAAAATCCCAAAATCAGAACGGAATATTTACATTGAGAAAAAATATATTCAGCTCTGAAAATAGAATAACCTGACCTGGTGCCAGGTCCATACCACACCAAAGTCACTTGGCCCCTTCCCCTAAAATAGAATTACGAATAATCGTATTTAACTCACATAAGGGGTATAACCAGATTCAACTGTTACATACAAAATTCCAAAGACGTATGTGAGGGCCAAACCAGGTCTCCAGTCGGAATTCCGGTAAGGATGAACCCCGATCGTTAAATTACCCATCGCGTGCTCCCACCTACCACCCACAAATAGAATAGTGGATTAGTGCCGTGAATGGGAAAAAATATCTGGCAAGGCTTACGAAACTGGATGGGTGAGGCTTGCCATGTATCCAGTTAATGTAATGCTGGCTACCTGATAAAATATCAGAAGAAAAACATGGCTTACCAAACAAAGCAATTTCTCATAAGAAACAAACATCTAACACTAATTCATTTGTTATTCACACAATGTTATGTAGACAATCTTTAAATTACTCACATAATTTCCGCTGTTTAATTTTCATCTTCCTATCTGTAATGATCAACGACTTTATGAAGATAATTAACCTTTGTTTTCATCAAAGTTGCGATGTGATACAACGTAATATTCCATGACTGTGTTCCCATATAGAGTTCCTCTAACACACTGAAGTATCGACAGCGGCCATAAATGTCATATCAGTTTGAACACTTCACTTTCATAAGGTGATGTCTCCATATTTATTCATGTATCAGTTGGTATAAATGTCCAATAAATTGTAAGAACTTGCCAATAATTTTCAGAAAAGACAATATAATTTATACTATTAATTAATTATCTCTTTAAAATAGTTAATTAAATGTTTGAAACTTAACCTTTCCTACGCTGTTGACGGAAATTGCCGTCTGCTGTTTTTCATTTTTACTTTAATTCTTAACAAAAAACTGGTTTTGACAGCACATGAGAATCGTCTCCACTGGAGACGATTCTCATCTGCTGTCAAAACCAGGTTTTTGTCGAGAAATATTGAAAATAAAAAATTTCCAGCAGACGACAACATTTAATTCAGCGTAGTAAGGGTTAACAGTACATGTGTGACAATGTAATCCAAAATCAGAATACAACAGAATAGGTTTTTAATTCATTTGGTCTCCCAGAATAAAAATAGTAACTATTACACCTGCTCTCAGTGTAGCAGTTACATGCAATCTGACCCACAGGTGGAAGACTCGGACCCGTGACACAAAAAAAATGTCCATTACAAAAAAAACATAACCCCGCCCACTTGGTCTCATACAGTAGTACTGTATGAGACCAAGTGGGTGGGGTAATGGATTTTTTGTAATGTGCTTTTTTATTGGTGTCACAGGTCCGAGTCTTCCACCAGTGATCTGACCAGAGTATATATTATCATCACTCAATGAGACACCATACTGCTAATATATACATGTGCATGTGTTCCACAATGGTGAAAATATGTGCCAATAAAATAGATCACGATCTACGCTGGTTTAACCCTTAGAATGCTGGACGAAAATTGTTGTCTGTTGTTGTGTTATATTTTGCCTTCTTTCTCAATAAAAACATGGCTTGACAGCACTTTAGAATCATTTCCAATGGAAATGATTCTAAAGTACTGTTGTAAATGATTCTAAAGCATGTTTTTGATGAGAAAAGTGGAAAATAAAAAATAAATAGCAGACGTCAAAAATTAATTCAGCAGTGTAAGGGTTAAAACATCCAAGTGTCCATTGTAGTATTTATACAAACATCAATACACAACAGGACAATGGACAAGAGTCATTGTACGACTTTAGCCAATCCTTGCTTGTAAGAAAGATAATACAAATCTGCAAATTTCTATTATAAGTTGACATATTTTTAATTCATCAATTGAACACACAGATTTCATTAGAGAAACGGCCTACGTTGAGGAATCAATTACCCCAATCTGAATCTCCGCAAAAGTCGTGGTATCGACAGACATGTCCGGTAAAATTACTGCCAGTCCGACGGTAAATCGGAAGTGGCCAGACCGAATGTCCAACTATAAAAACTAGATGGCCGCGGCCTGCATGTCGCACCTTGTGGCGAGGCACGGACAGTAAAAAAAAAAGAGATATAATATAACGAAAAACTTTAACCAAAAAACTTAACCAAAAACTTTAACCGGACACATGTACGTACGTATGTATGTACGCCAAAGTGCCGACTATATCGCGCTTTCCGCAAGCGGGCGCGAAAAAAACTTTAACCAAAAACTTCAAAGTAATTTGACCTTGACATTGGGCACAGGGGCCGCACGGGAGGGGGGTAGAAAGAAAATATAGATGATGATAAACACCCATGTGAAGTTTCAAGGTAATGGGCAAAGCAGTTGCAGAGATATAGTATAACGAAATACTTTAACCAAAAAACTTAACCAAAAACTTTAACCGGACACACGTACGTACGTACGTACGCCAAAGTGCCGACTATATCTCGCTTTCCGCAAGCGGGCGCGACAATAAAAGACCGGGTAATTGGTAAACATTTGTCGTGTGGAGCGGAGTACCATCTGTTTTATATTAGTCGAGGAAGACAGAGTACCCGGAGAAGAACCATTGACCCCTTGTCCAGATCTGACAAAAAGACATACATCCCTATCAAATATAAAATTTTAAAATAGTGAAATTTTAATCAAATTGATTCATGGTTATCGACCATTCCACATGTGACGGCTTCGGGAAGCGGCTTACATTGTGTTATCGAAACATGTTATCCCTTTCAACACCACAGGCCTGTATAGTGGTATAGGTAAACAGTGTAGATCCAGATGAGCCGGCTCATGACGAGCCGTCTTATCAGGATCTGCACTTTTTGCAAATAGTATTCATATTTTTGAGAACAAAATCACCCCCTTTTTCATAAATGGACTAGTCTGAAAATCATTTTGTGACCATTGGATTGGTTGCAAAATTAAACATATCAAATTCCATTCCAGTTACTTAAGGTGAAAGGGTTAAATTTACATTCATGGAGACACAAGATCATATTTTTTCATACAACTGAAAATTGGTGTATATTCAGAATACAAACACTGGTGAAATAGGACTTACGGCAATTGATACCAGGTGTAGATCCAGATCAGTCTGCACCAGGATTTGCACTGATCGCCAATTAGTGAAACCCCCTGTTCTGCTTAGTTTAGATCCTGATCCTGCAGCAGTGTGCTAGCAGATCAGGTTCTAGACTGGTCAAAAATGTCATAAGCCATGTGATTTTGTACCTTAGAAAATGGATGATTTTGCACAAAAAATATTTACAAAGACGTTGATATTTTCCGTAATTTACATCAAAAGTTGAAGAAACTTTCATGCACATGCGGGGGAATTATTCCGCATTTGCTATGAAAACTTCATCAACTTCCGACATCATTTACAGAAAATACAGTGAAACCTCTCTAAACCGGACACCCTGGGAGGTCCACAGGGTGTCCGGCTTAGAGAGGTTTCACTGTAAATCAGGCATTTGATCATTTTGAGCCATACTTGTGTGTTATGCGATCACGAACAGACATTAGCACCCAAGATAAAGGACCAAGAAACTCATAAAAATCACATCACATGTGTGTTCTTGGTGTCCGGTTTAGAGAGGTTCTACTGTATATAAATTTTATGAAAAATCGCACATATTAGTAACAAAATCACATGGCTTGCCCCATATGTGGTTTCACCTGTGTAGGTCATGGTGGTAATGATTTCTGTTACAAACCAAACAATGAGGTTGGACAAATCCCAAGTCTGTATTTACAAAGTACATTTAATTGGCAGCCAGCCATCAGCAAAGTCATTGTCAATAATATATATGCAGTTTTGAAGCAATCTCTTCGGACCACGGACCTTCCATTACAAATGTGTAGCCCGAGCTGTATCTATGATAGTGGCTTGCTCATAATCAGTAGCCTATTTCACCAACATTGCAAAGTATACTTATCTAGCAAAGTATACTGAGGGAGTAATCATTTATTTTTCCTGAAATACATTATTTCATATAGAACTAACGACTGCATATATTTGATGATTAAAATAATGCAGATTATTATACTGAATTTATTACATTATCACAGCCAAAATGAATTTATTACATTATCACAGCCATTTTGGCTGTGATAATGTAATAAATGCAGTATAATAATTCTGCATACTTTAAATCAACAAATATATGAGTCTATATGAAATAAGCATTTCGAGAAAAATGAATGATTATTCCCTCAAAGTATACTTTGCTAGATAAGTATACTTTGCAATGTTGGTGAAATAGGCTACTGATTATGAGCAATCCAATATCATAGATATAGCTCGAGCTTTGCTTTGCAATTTTGAAGAAATCGGCTACAGGTGTAAATCAAAGTAAAATTCACCATATGTATCAAGGACAGGGTTAACACATTATTATGATAGTCAAAGAGTACAAGGCAAAGATGTTCTAAAAGTATGATGCTAAATGTATTTATTTATTTCTTGGTGTTTAATGGCTTATCAACAGCTATGGTCATTTAAGGCCGGACCAACAGGTTCGATCCCGCATTTAACCTGCTGCATTGGGGGGAAATCCTAAAAAAACGAACGGAACATTTACATCGAAAAAAAAATATATTCAGCCCTGACATTAGCATAACCTGACCCGATGCCAGGCCCATACCACACAAAAAATCACTTGGCCCCTCCCCTAAAAGTAACAAGATTAGGAATGATTGTATTAAATGTACTCATATAAAGGGTATAACTCTCAAACTAGACATTATGTTTGTAAGCCATGGATATGCACCCTTGTCATACTTGACTGTAAAAATGCTTATGTGTTTCAGCGACCTTGTGACGGTAAAAAAAAGGTGATTCAAGTGTCAAAGTATCGAAGCAATCCTTTCGCATAATATTGAAGGTATTACATGTACATGTTAGAGAATCTCTTACAAACTTTTCAACACAACAAAATGGCCAAGTGTTTAAGTAACATTTCGAAGGGGACAAAGGTCAAGGTCAAATTAATGGTGGCGCGAGTGTGTGACAAATATTCAGGTGATTCAAGTGTCAAAGCAATTCTTTGTGTAATATTGAAGATATTACACTTTGGAGAAACTCTTACAAACTTTTTGACGTAAAAAATGGCTAAGTGTTTCAGCAACATTTCGTAAGGTCACAAAGGTCAAGATAATGTTAATGGTTGTGCGAGTGTATGAAAAATGTTCAGGTGAATCAAGTGTCCAAGTATCGAAGCAATCATTATATTGAAGATATGGACAGACGTATGGAACCTCAAGAGCAACACAATATGCTACCGCATAGGGGGCATAACTAGAGGTTGTTTTTTTTTCCAGACAAAAACATATGTCTCCCCCCACACCACCACTGCATGTTATCGGCACTGGGAAAATTAGAATTTAAGGCAACAACAGCATATATGTAGCTACCTTGTTTTTTCTGCGTAAGTTAGCTGTATATTGAGAGATAATAATATAAACAGAGATAACGTATGCAATTTTCACTTGTCAATTGCCATAACACTGCCAATACTAGATGAATCCACATCAAAAACCGCAGCTGCACATCTTCACACAGTGACAAACATTTCTGTAAAATTTTGCAACTCTTAACTCAAACACTTTTGGAAATACGCGCAAAACAGATTTGTGATGGACAAAATTGCCAATTGTCTCTAAGTCAAGGGTCATAACTCCATCCTTACTGGATGATTCCGCAAAAAAAATCCCAGGTACACAACTACATATCCTGATTAACATTCCTACATAGTTTCATACCTGTAACTCAAATACTTTTTTGACTTACCAGCGACACAAGTGTTAATGACTGTAGCTCAAATAGTTTTTCAGTGACACAAGTTGAAAATCGCCATTTTTCACTAAGTCAAGGGCCACAACTCTGCGAATACTGGATGAATCCGCATCTAAAACCCCAGGTGCGCAACTTCACATGATGACAAATAAAATTTTGCGACTCTAACTCAAATATTTTTGGAGAAATGTGCGACACAAATTTTGTGATGGACGAACATGCCAAAACAATACGTCTCCCCATATAACAATACAAAGACGTACCTGAGGGCCAAATAGGTCTCCGGTCAGGATTCCGGTAAGATTGAATCCCGATTAAATGGCCCATCGCATGCCAAATGGTTTTGTATACATGGTCCCAGATGGGCATTTTATTCCCATTTTTTACCTTTAAGTGTGACCTTGGAGCTAGTGACCTGGGAAATATGTGTGGTTCGTCCTCTGATGATGATGAACATTTGTGTGTAGTTATTAAAAAATCCACCTAACGATTTTGGATATATGGTCCCAGATCGACATTATACTCCCTATTATTTACCTTTGACCTCTAAGTGTTATTGACCTTGAACCTAGGGATCGTGGTCTTATGTGTCATTCATCCTCTGATCATGAAAAAGGTTTGTGAGTAGTTGTTCAAACATCCACCCAAAAGTTTTGTAGACATCACACTGGACGGATGAACGCAAATATTATATACGTCGGAGGACAACAATACTGGAAATGTGTGACCTGTCGGCACACGAATGTCCTGCTGGCAGCCAAAGAAAACGAGGCACATTTGAAAACACAGAGGGACATAGAAGCGTGGATTTGTCACAGCATGAAAGCAGACCATCAGAGCAATGCGTGTGTGAAACATCAAGCAGATCCATGCAAGGAAACAGAAATGAAACTATAAGACATTTATCAGAGTTTCGAACGCATCAAGTATGTGACCTTGACCCTGGGCTTAGAGGGGACGGGATGAACGTCGATTTGTCACAGGGCGGTAAAGGACCATTAAATCAATGCGTGTGTGAAATATTAAGCAGACCCGTGCAAGGAAATGCTATTATAAGACATTTACTCGAGCGTCAAGTGCACCAACAATGTGACCTTGACCCTGGGCTTAACATGGGTGGGACGTTGGTAAATTGGAAACAGAAATTATAAGACATTTACGAGCGTTAAGGTTTCTGGAAAGATGTACAGACGGACGTATGGACAGATGGGATGTACGGTAACACTATATATGCCTCCCTCACCATTCGGTGGCAGGGGCATAACAAACACACCACACTGTCTTATAATAATATCGATTTATACATGGTTATCTATCTACTATCTATCTATCTATCGATACTGTGCACGCTCCAATCGGAGCATTATGACAGGAAATATGGTGGCAAGTTGCGTTGATCAAGTACATATGAACAAAAAAAACAACATATATATGTGGTACTAATATTTTACACAAGGATATTGAAAAGGACCAAAGATAGACTTGCCACTAAAACTATTTACAAGAAGTGGGTGTCTGCTACATGAGAAAAAACAACATCATGTAGCAGACTGTTCCAAAAATTTAGATTTTGGATTTGAACCCGGATACGGTTTCCGAGGAAACAATATCGATTAGATCGGCAATAAAATATGTGATTGAATTTTGTTAACCTTGAAAAAGAAGGATTACTCCCTCAAAATTGCCACACATTGACTGTTGTCCTAGGCAAGTTGCCATATTGCTGTAACGGCAAAGTTAAGTCACATTGCACAATTCGATATTTTCTGATTTAAAACCATCAAATGCTTACAGCATTTGTTTTGGCTGTTCCATCATATAAACGTACACACAGAACAGCTTTGCCTGACTCATAGTGTGATGTCACTCGCACAAGTATGACATAGTAACATTGGTGGTCATGTTTAGGTCACGGTACGTAACTCACTATGGGGAGGTGTGTATTCGTGCCCGGCTAGCTCAGTCGGTTAGAGCGATGGTACGGTAATGTGTTGTTAATGGACGACAAAACGCTCTTTACATCATACCATTGATGTTTACTCTTGATATTGAATATCTACAAGGTAGGACACTCGCCATCTTTTCAACCAACGGAAGTGGTGCTAGTGTATCTTGGGCCCGGCAGGGGACGAAAATTTTCAATTTTCTCACTCGTCCCGCAGGACGAGTACCCAAAAATCTCCACTCGTCCTGTGCCAAGTATCACTAGTCCTGCATATGTGTTATAAAATATATATATTGCTTCAACATATATACAGAACAAGTAAATAGGCCTATAATATCATACTCTTGTGACCATCATGGACTAACTGGATGGATTGATTATTGGTGTTTAACGGCCTATCAACAACTAAGGTCATTTGTCTCCTACCAGCAGGCCATCATCCTTCTTTTCTTGATCACCCCCGCCTTGGAAGAAATTTCTAATGTCGGCCATGTTTGTTTATTTTTTGCAGACGACGTACATTAATATTCGGCAACTTTCGGGATATTTCATACTCGCATTGTCTATTATACGGACTCATACGGAAACACACGAATATTATCGAATAACTCGACTCCGACAATGCGGGGTTTACATTTATTACGACACGACATGCACAACTAAAGAAATGTAACTCGGCCCGATCTCAACTCGTCACAAAGCGCTAATTTCCGACCTGATTTTCGAAACGATTTCCGGACAATTGTCAGTACTTTCTACTAAATCAGATCCGTAATAATAGTAAAATAGTATGCGTTATTATTATTTATTTTTCATTCTCCCCGCAGTTGTTTATAATCAATGTAAACTTCAAACCTGTTTGTCGGCCAGCTACCAAATTAGCCCCAACATCGACATGTCCGTTAGAATAGACACATACAGAGCTAGTACTGTTAGTGATCTCCCTTAGAATAATAAAACGTCATTTGCTTTGAACAACGTAAACACGACTTCACAGACCATTTGGTAATGTTACTATCGTTACTACATGACATAGTTGAACCACATTATGTGACAGATGGATTATTGTTGTTAGCCAAGACTGGAAATTGTCACTCGTCCGGTCGGACGACCGACATGGATTTTCTACTCGCCCGAGCGGAAATGTCACTCGTCAATACGAGCGGACGAGTGGAATTTTCGTGCCCTGCCCGGCTCGCTAATTCAGTAATTGTAACTCGCGAGAAGGCCGGTACCCTGCTGGTCCCGGCCTTCGCACGCGTTACAATTACTGAATTGGCGAGCCGGGCTCAAGGTAATGAATCCATTTCCGTTAGTTGAAAAGATGGTGAATGTCCAACCTTGTAGATATAATATGGTAGTAAAATCAGGGTCAGGGTATGGTAGTAAAATCAGGGTATGATTTAAAGAGGCATCTGTTGTTCATACCAGAAAGTGCCTGTGGCCTTAAGGCTTAACTGGAGCTCTGGACTCTCATTATATGACCACCAATCCATCATGCCAGGTTACAAGTACGAGATGGGCACGAAATGGTATGATAATGGGTGTGAATTGACAAAAAAAAATAGTTACGAATTAACGAAATCGGGTACGAAGTAGAATGGGTACGAAGTGATATGGTACTGCAGTTTACATTAGCAACGAAACGGTTTTCAATTTCTATTCAAAGACTGCACACTATGATAAGTAGCAACATGCACTATTCAGATAACTCATTACTACATGCCCTGATATGTTGAATAATAATTGTCGTTTATCGCAAACATCGAGTATTCATGTTGTAAAACAAGATCATTCATGTTTCAAAACGTACTTTCTTCCGCCATCTTCCCGTTTAATGTCTGGGTAGTGGCTATTTCTACGGTCACTGTTCGGTGCCTCTATCTATATCAATAATGTTCTATCGTTAACCACAGCAACTATTGACTC
Source organism: Conchocele bisecta (assembly GCA_029237695.1). Lineage (NCBI taxonomy): Eukaryota > Metazoa > Mollusca > Bivalvia > Lucinida > Thyasiridae > Conchocele > Conchocele bisecta. Next base: position 200,660,936 of record CM055265.1, on the reverse strand, counting down.
TCTCCAAAGATTTCACAATAATTGTTTACGGAGATTGCAGATGCTAAAAATGAGACAAGGAGCCGTCAACATAAATAGTAAGATCTTCTTCTGAAGAGTGGGTGTGATTTTCGAAGTACTGATTGCACAATATTCAAACCATACAGAGCTAGGTTTCTCGCCTACCATGTGCCCCGAGACGGACAAGGATATCCGTATAATCACTCCCATGTGATATTTCCTTGTCTCACTCTACAATTGCTTTTCTCATATATAGAAACGAAATTGTTTAATAGGGCAACATTACGGCAATGCAATAACCGAAACTCTTCCAAAACATACCGCAATAAAACCCACAATCAAACACTTGGAAATCCCGGGTTATGATATATATACACACATAATTTAGATAACCATAAAGGTATAGGAGCACAGTAATCTACATCAATGATGATTTAATTAACAGTGAATTAAATATAATAGACGAAGAAGTAGAATCTAGCTGGTGTCAAATAAAACTGAAATATAAAGATGTTTTGGTATAGGGTGCATTTACAGAAGCCCTAACAATAAGATAGATTCATATGCAAATATAGAATGGTTACTAAAAGAAGCAAAACATGCAAAACCAACACATATTCTTATAATGAGAGATTTCAACTACAAATAAATCAACTGGAAAGAAAAAACTACAAACGTCAGTGAAAACCACCCAGCAACATTATGCAAAGCTGATTATATCTCAATCAATAACAAATTATAAATGATAAACTGGGAGATTAGGCTTCAGGGGGAAAATACCGACGAAATATGGGACTGCTTTGCCGATATATTAAATAAACTAATTGATGAGTATATACCAGTGAGCAATGCAAACCCAAGTAATCGACCACGTCTACCCTGGATGAACAGAGTTCTAAGCCCTAACAGTAATCAAACACAAAAGAACAATGTGGAAGAAATATATGCACTGTAGAACTGAAAGAAACCATAACCTATATCTAGCCGCGAGGAATACAGCAACCACAGAAACTAAGGGGGCTAAATATAAATATGAGCAAAATATAGCAGAACATATCAAAGACGATACAAAATTATTCTGGAAATATTTGCGTCAAAAATCAAAAACGAAAGTAACAATAACCAAACTAGAAGACGAAAATGGTATACAGACGGCAGACACCTTAGAAAAAGCGAACATATTGAACCAGTTCTTTATACGGACGAAAATATTAATTATATACCGAACATCGAAACTAAACATCACGGTGATCCCCTAGATAATATAACAATAAACCAAGACATAGTAAAAAAAGCACTAGACAATCTTAAACCAGGGAAATCACAAGGACCTGACGGCTTACATCGGAAGATACTGAAAGAAACGGCACACAATATAACAGAACCTCTGACAGAACTGTTTAAAAAATCGCTATCTGAAGGAGCATGCAGTGCCGAATGACTGGAGAAAAGCAAACATCTCGGCCATCCACAACAAAGGTAGCAAGAAAGAAGCAGACAATTACAGGCCGATATTAAGCTTAACATCAGTAATTTGCAAAACTATGGAGAGAATTATAAGAGACCAAATAGTAGAACATATTGAGTCAAATAACCTCTTCACCAAACAACAACACGGATTTCGAAACAGCTACTCCTGTGTCACCCAGCTAATCGAAGTTCTTGATGATTGGACGTAAACGCTTGATCAGTCAGAATAAAGTATCTATATATAGATGTAATATTTTTGGACTTTAAAAAAGCATTTGATACAGTTCCACACCGTAGACTAATAACCAAATTAAAAGGATACACAATTGAGGGAACGATTGTAAAGTGGATAGAAATGTTTCTGAAGAATAGGATGCAAAGAGTAATCATTAAGTGTGAAATTTCGGAATGGTCAGCAGTGGGAAGTGGAATTCCACAAGGCAGTGTACTAGGACCAGTACTATTCCTAATATACATCAATGATCTCCCGGATGTAGTAAAACACGTCATTAAATTGTTTGCGGACGATACAAAAATATACACTGTCTCAAAAGATACCGATAACAAAATATGCAAGTTTCAGTTCAGTTAACTGTCCTGTGTAAATATAACACTGAAGACTACAAGGCAGTAATATTAATAATTTTAATTCTTGAATGAGTTTGTCCTTTTGAGGCATGACGGTGGTTAACCTGATAATTTACGGCGCACTACATTGCATGCTGCTTCATGACAATGCAGTCGACCATTGTTACATGTCATCCTGCACTGCGGCTATTCGTTACTGCTTAATGACAACTCCATCGTGCATTATTACATTTCACATTGCATACCTCGACTGGCTATTTGACATTGTTACATGTCATCCTGCATATTGGCTATACAATACTGCTTAATGACAACTCCATCTTGCATTATTACATTGCATATTGCATACCTCGATTGGCTATTTCACATTGTTACATGCCATATTCTGTCATGTGTCATTCTGCTTACTGCTTGCTGGGATGCGTATATGACTATATGAATTCCGCCGAATGACGCATGCAAGCACGCAGAATAGCCCATGTTAGAATATGAAATGGCCGAATGAGGGATGCCAGCATCGCAGTAAGCAGTAGGCCGAATGAAACTTGGCAAAATGTGCAACGCCTTCTGTTGTCATAATGGGAACGCTTCCATTATGACGCCAGGTGGCGCTCCAAAATAAGTACAGTAGATATTTGTTCTTGTTGTATTTTGTCACTGTTCCACCGCGGGCATAATGTATTTAAAGTGGTCGATCACCGCGGGCATAGCCTACCTGTCCCCCGCGATCACTGTTTCAGGCAGTGTGCATTCGCGCTTTGATGTAACTAAAGTCGAAAATAATGCTATATCACTATTCTATATGTACACGAGTTATGGTGTTAACTGCTTAGACACAATGCCATCAATGTTTGTCAAATTGCAGTTTGTCAAATTGCGGTGCGGTCGGACGACCCCCCCCCCCCCCCCCACCACCCCCCCCCCCCCCCCACCAGACCAGCCTCGAGGTCCACTTTTTTAGCCTTCGAGGTCCACTTCTTTAGCCTCGAGGTCCACTTTGTTAGACCCCCCTAGATACCTCAGGCCCATTGTGGGCCTTCGAAACGACCCCCCCCCCCCCTTCAAACAGGTCCTGGTTACGGGCCTGAATTGTATATATATTTTCTTAACTTGGTTGATTGATTGAATTGCGAATAAAGGTGATTTAATCCATTCTGGCCGCAAAGGAAATAATCCCGTCTTTATCACTTAGCGGCTTAATTACCTGTGACTATTTCGGGAGATTGAACACCATCGGTCTAATTATTATTTTTTTTAACACGAACTATAATTAACAGGTACTCTTCATTAGTAACTGTACATGTAAATGCGACATAAGTATCCATTGTCAACAGATGAGTAAATGGAAAGTGTGATTATTACCTTAATAGAAGTAATTATAAATCGTATCGGTCCCCGTTAATATTCGTTAATTTAATGACCGGCCTCCGTTTGGCCCTTCGACCAACTCGTCCCCGTCAGTCGCTCAAAAATAATACGATAGCCGACACAGGTTACGACAGGCCCAAACGCAGGGTGGGGGGGGGGGGGGGGGTTGCGACAGTGACCGCACAGTGATCACAGTGACCGAGGATGCTGTCACCGTGATCCCACTGCCTGAAACAGTGATCGCGGGGGACAGGTAGGTTATGCCCGCGGTGATCGACCACTTTAAATACATTATGCCCGCGGTGGAACAGTGACAAAATACCACAAGACAAAATATCTACTGTACTTATTTGGAGCGCCACCTGGCGTCATAATGGAAGCGTTCCCATTATGACAACAGAGGGCGTTGCACATTTTGCCAAGTTTCATTCGGCCTACTGCTTACTGCGATGCTGGCATCCCTCATTCGGCAATTTCATATTCTGACATGGGCCATTCTGCGTGCTTGCATGCGTTATTCGGCGGAATCCATATACATGTAGTCATATACGCATCCCAGCAAGCAGTAAGCAGAATGACACATGGCAGAATATGGCATGTAACAATGTGAAATAGCCAATCGAGGTATGCAATATGCAATGTAATAATGCAAGATGGAGTTGTCATTAAGCAGTATTGTATAGCCAAGATGCAGGATGACATGTAACAATGTCAAATAGCCAATCGAGGTATGCAATGTTGAATGTAATAATGCACGATGGAGTTGTCATTAAGCAGTAACGAGTAGCCGCAGTGCATGATGACATGTAACAATGATCGACTGCATTGTCATGAAGCAGCATGCAATGTAGTGGCGGATATCCTCTTCCATACGCTAATCAGGTTCAACCGACATTCACTGGGCATTACAAGGTGGCGCTCAGGATTGTCCCCGTGTACATATGTATTATCTTTCATTGCGATTTATTTTTATTTTCCTGCTGAGACTGTTATTTTCTTGTTAGTTCAATAGGGGAATATAGTTGCTGTGATGGATTTCGTTGTATTCGTTCCACTTTTTATAATTACATGTACATATATTTTACGCGCTATTACTAGGCGTTTTGAGTTTGTTTGCTAACTTATTGTCTTTGACCTCAACCAGACCCGTGTCAACATAACAAGCATATGCACAATCGTATATCGACTTTAAGCCTGTATACATATGGTGATAGTGCATGTGCTACATAAAGCTCACCACTGAGCGTATCAGCTAGTGATGGGCCTATCGATGGGTTCCCCGGTCCACTTATAATAACTAAATAATAGTTTAACACGATACATAGATTAACGGAAAAAAGGCAGCCCTAGCACACACCACAAGGCAGGACATCTTAATGGAAGCAACAGTAATACACACATATATTTATTATTTACACACAGTTGTAGACACACATGTACCACCAATATTGTAAGGTTTCATTTCAAGCAAATATATTTTAGTGAAAATAATCATATACCATGTAAAAGAATAATATGAAATAATATGAAATAATACAAACTTCACTTCTATTGTTTCTGTATTCATATATAGTACTTACACTGACCAAACCTTCCATATTTGAACTGTCTTGAGGGTGTGTGATCACGTGATTTCAAATGTCATGTTTTTATATATGTTTACTGTATATTTCCTTTATTATCTTCCTAACTTGAATGACGGATTTTCATGAAACATAGCCAAACAGATTGTCATGTATGGCACAGTTTGTTTTAATCTCATAACTGTGTCGTTTTTACGAAAAATCGGTTACCAAAATTTCTGCAGCAAGAAACAAACGGAACTCGATTCTTACAGAAAGTTATAATGTTTTTGTTAACAACGTTTAGTGCAGCAATAGCTAGAACACATACGCATCGTTGGTGCATACGCATATGGACGTTTTAGTACAAAATGTTAGGCGCCTAAAATAATGCCCCGAAACATATTTCATTCTTAGACCAAGCATAGGTGTTTCCTACATCATTCTACCGTAACCGAAATAAAACAACAAAACACACACACACACACACACACACACACGCACGCGCGCGCACGCGCACGCACGCACGCACCGCGCGCGCGCGCGCGCGCGCACGCGCACGCGCACCAAAACACCAAAACACCAGCCCAAAATAGTGTGTTATCACCATAACTGTGGTATATTGCCTTGTAACCAAATAGTAATAGAGCTATGACCATGATGACAGAACTATTGATGGTCCGAGAGCTAGTACATTTTTATTTACAATTTTGTGTGGCCAACTATTATCAAAATCGGTTAAGCGATTCATAAGTTATCAAAGAAACAAACACAAAATAACATGTTTTCCTTACAAACAAGGTGAACATAAGTTGATCCCTCAGTGACCTTGTCATTGGGTGGTCTGACGTCGGTCATATGCAAAGCACCTACTCTAGACACACATTGTGGCCAAATATTATAAAAAATGGTGATCGAGGCGGTTCATGAGTTATTGACAAATGAAAGGTGTTATAGTAACGTACGCACGCACATATGTAAATACGTGGACTAACGCTATATCCGATCTTGCCTATCGGCGAGATGATAATAATAATAGAATAGTAATAAATAACTAATAAAAAGGGCATCGTTATTACGAAGCTAAATTAATCCTCTCTCCGCAACCTTGATAATAAATATCAATTCGTATTTGCCTTACAAACAAGTCGAACGTATATATATAAATCCTCAGTGACATTGACCTTAGGCGGTCGGACGTGGGTTATATGCAAAACAAAGCACCATCCATAGACACACATTGTGGCCAAATATATCGGTGAAGCTGTTAATAAATTATTGAATAATCACATTTTTAACGCACCTCCCTTACAAAGAATGTGAACATTGGTCCTCAGTGACCTTGACCTTGGGTGGTCGAATGCGGGTCGTATGCAGAACAAAGCACCATTCCTAGATACACAGTGTGGCCAAATTTTATCAAAATCGATGAAGCGGTTCATAATTTATTTCAAAATTAAAGGTGTTAATAACATACGTACGCACGCATGTACATGGATGTGAAGTGATAACATCATATAATAGTAATAATAATGATAATAATAATAATAATAATTGGATCTATTTTGCCACTTACGTCTGTCTGTGCATTTCAATTGTGTTGGTCTATGTTTTATATCAGTGCTACCGGAACTGCTTCTCTCTTTCTTTTTCCGGTTTTCAACATGAAGTGAGTGATTGTGAAATGGTATCATAAATCTGCTATTTATGCCATGTATGATAGGCATCGTATTAAAATAAATATACTAGTCAACACACATACTATTTATCTTCATATCCGTTCCATTATTTCTTTTCAGGATCGAGTTGTGTTCGTTCAGCGGGTACAAAATATACCCTGGCCATGGCAAAAGGGTTGTCAAAGTCGATGGAAGGGTTAGTATCACTTAATTTCTTTATTGTTGTGTAATGTAATTTGTCATACCCATACGAGATGTTAATTAAGATGTTAATTCATTTTGTAAATTCTGACTAACGTGGAGGGAACGGTATATAATTATGCTCCACCACGATAGTGGCGGTGGAATTTATTGTTACCACAGGCGATCAGCATGTTGATAGGATAGTGTAGTATACGTTTTTAGACATGTAGACAAAATAAAATGCAGTCCGTCTATAGAGAAAGTGTTATATAATCAAGGCCTGGAACTTGGTGTGACCCAATTTCACAATCACCAATTTCAAGAATTAATATCTCATAAAATTCCATTATTCCTAGTGCCTACACAGAGCTAATACCCACCTGCGCATAATAAAACCGACACCTAATCAGCATTTTACATGCAGAAGCCGTATCAGCCTGAAAACCTAGATACTTCCAAAATATAATGGTTTTGCAGCCAGTGTAGATCAAGATCAGCCTGTGCATCCTCAGTCTGATCAGGATCTGCACTGTTTGTCATTCCATCAATGAAACGCCCGTCCTGCCTCGTGATCACAAATGTAACAAAACCGGTAGCTTAGAAAATCTCAGCTCTACAGATGTATTTTACTTTTTCATCTGTCTTTTTATATTTTCTGTATCCGTAAGAGCTGAGACCCTTATAGTGTAAAATTTCACAGTCGTGTTAAAAACATTCATAGACCAATAATACACATGTAGTTATACACTGACATTGGTTATCCTTTTATTCCCATTTGTGTAGCAAAATACCAGGACAAATTGGGCTGTTATTGTGACTAAATTTTGCACTATATCAGGGGTGTAAAATTCCACTCGACCGCTCGCCATGGCGACTTGGTCATCGTCTCGGTCGAGTAGCTTTGTGTAGACGGTCCGACGGGTCGAGTGAATTTTGGATCATCCATGATTGATCGTGAATAAATTTTTTTTATAGTTATGCACCGTTCTCCGTTGAACAAACCCGTTTATTTATCAAATACCATTGATCATTTCATAAACGCTTTGAATTGAATAAAAGCGTTTTCGCCAACTGGAACAATTCTAATTATGAACGAGTTTAAATCGCGGCTCAAGCGGCGTAAATTGAAATTTTTCAATACTTACATATTTGCAATATAAATGGGAAATACGCAAATTCTCCGTCACATATATCTGGCAAGACATCGCAGCCACGGTTTCATCTTCACTTAAGTTAGTGTCGCGAGTTATCGCGCAAGTGTCTCGATTTATGGGATGGTCGCCGGGCATAGGCCGCCTGTCGTCCGCGATTTAAACTCGCCCATAATTAATTTATGGCATTCTGTAACGTCAATGTTTGCTTCCGGTGTAAACACGCAATATTGCTAGCAGACAGCCAGAGTTAGCACATGCGAAAATATCATTTTCTCCAAACTACACAGCATTCCGATGAGACGGATCGCTTGATTTTCGTTAGAAAATGATTTTCATCAGTCCAATTATAAAAATGGGATGTTTTTCTTTGACAAATATGAACAATACTTGCAAACAGTGCAGATCCTGATGAGACGGCTCGCGGATTTACACTGTTTGTAAATATTGCTATAGAGGATTGTGGTGTTGAAAGGGTTAATGTACTCACAGTCCCATAACCTGTTCGATTATTAAGCATTTAACCATACATTTTCATATGTGCTGGCCCAGGCAATGAAATATCATGAAAATTGTTTTGTAAAAATCATAGTCTAGATTATAAGACACATTCGCAAATGTCAAAGCAAACCGACATTCGCTCACTATTTGGTCGTCCGGGTGATGTAGATGACGAGAAAAGGGAAACAGAGCGGGCGAAGCGACAGGCCGAGAAAATACAAATATATATTTATTCATTATACCATGACAACTGTTGGATTGTCTATTGATTTCAAATAACATACATGTACAGTAGCATATATAGCCTACTAATGGCGAACATAGTGAATATTGAAATATTGAAATATCTGTATTTATAAAATATAAGGGCGAGTGGCAAACCAGTAAGGGCGAGTAATATTTTGCATCTACTAGACCTTAAGGGCAAGTGATATTTCAAATAATTTTACACCCCTGCTATATGGGTCTCCGCTCTCACGGATACAGAAAATATAAAAGACAGATGAAATAGTAAAACACATCCCAGAGCTCCAGATAAGCTGCGTATTTGCGTAAATACCCAATTAAAATTGCCAAAAACCCAATTGAAATCAGAAGTAGCGAGTATCAAAAAGCAATAACACATTTGTGGTACCTTTATCATGCTACAGAAAACAATAAACAGACCACAAATATAGCATATTTTTCTTGTTTTCCATGAAATCACATCTTGGTATTTCATTAGAATTGTCTCCAAGGAGACAATTCTAATGAAATGCCAAGATATGTTTTCATTTCGAAACGAACTATTCAATAATTGCTGTCTGTTGATGTGTAAACAGTAGTGTGATTTTATTTTACCCAATTAAAATATTGAAATACCCAATTGCTTCAGATATGATGGAGTGAAAATACTCAATTACTTATTCCTTATCTGGAGCCCTGACATCCGTAGAGCTGAGATTTTCTAAGCTACAATACCGGTTTTCTCATACATACCACAGGGAGTCTTTGGGGCCATAGTCATGACTTCACGGCTGTCCTTCTGGAAGTCGGCATGACGTATCGCTAGTCACGTGACCCGATATGTTTGGGGGGTCACTCGGTACAGTTTGCTCTAAAATACATAATTTTTATACCAGAAATTTCTCCTTTAGAACTACGAAAATACTGAATTGTGATAAGAATATTTTTTAATGAACATTTAACATTATAAATCTGCATTTAAATTTGATTTAGTGATTGGAATTTAGATGTTTGAAGCATTCAAAAATGATAAAATTATATAGGAAACGGGTCAGATTTCCCCCAGTTCTCCTCGACAGGGTAGATAATTTTAACCTGCAGGTGCGCGAAATGGACCAAGTCCGACTTCCAGAATGATGGCTTACTCTTGTAAAGTGGAATTTTCAAAACGGTGATAAAGTATCAAATTTACATATTTTTAAATTAAATAACTTGTGGGTTCAGGGACTAAACTACCATGCCTCCAGGGGCCGAATATCGGCCCCTTCCCCAAACCCCGGGGCCGTTTTTTCCCCCAATCTGTAAAATAAATTCCCAATCGAAAAAAAACCCCAGTGAAATCATGCAGTCCATAAGCAGATTCATTGACACAAGTTGGTTAATAAAATATTAACCAGGAGTAAGTGACATCAATGACATCCACACCATTTAATAATATCGACAAAAAATCCCAGTGATGGATTCGATTGGTCGACGAAAATAAATCCCAATTCAAGCAATTTCACGCGCGATTTTTCCCAAAATATAAAAAACGGCCCCTTCCCAAAATCCCTGGCTTAATCCCTGGGGTTATTTCAATATTCATGTAAATAGTAGTTGTGAAATAATTTAAGCTTCTATTGTTTATAGAAAAACTTTATTGACACAATTCATGAATATCGGAGAAATGAACAACATGTATTTTTGATAAAAAATTGTATTGAAATCAACAATATAATGCTTGTGTATGTTTGTAAATGTAAACTAGGGTTCAATTCAAGTGTTTATTAGTCGAGAACATCACCGACCAATTAAGTTCGTGATAGCTGCTATTCGTTTATTGCCATTTTATATTTTCAATAAAACTGCATATATACAGCATTTATCTGTATGAACACTTGGATTGAATCCTAGTTTACATTTACAACACCCCCCCCCCCCCCCACGCCAATTTATTTCTCGGATATTCATGAATTTGGTCAATAAAAATTACTTTTATCACTGTTTTTGAAAATTCCACAGGAAAATGCCACTTTACAGGAGTAAGCCATCAAGACAGTCATGAAGTCACGACTAAGTGAAGTGTTTATATGCTGTACTATGTATATGTTCAGTTTTATTGAAAAATATAAAATGCCAATAAACAAATAGCAGCCATCACGACCCAACTTGATGGGGTCGGTGATGTTCTCAACTAGTGGGGCCATATTTGTGAACGGTAACTCACGTACCGTCCGTAGCTAGAGTGACGATTCCACTCATAGGATTCCTCTGCAGAATAGTGAATCAGATCTGATTCGCACTTGTTAATTGTGACATTTTTTTAAAGATATTTTCCATCTTAAAAAAATATCACTCGATACATATGAGCATTTGGAACACGCTCATGCCACCATTAACATGACCTTGACCTTTTTCACCTTCATTTTTTTGCGTCAAAAAGTTTGTACAATTTTCTTTATCATCGTATAACATTAATATTACTTGATCGATTGCTTCAATATTTGAACACACTCATGCTGCCATTAACATGACCTTGACCATTTTGACCTTCACATGGTTGTGGAATGGAAACACTTAGCCATTTTTTATTTTATGTCAAAAAGTGAATATTTACAATATGTCCCCATTTCATTACTTTCACTGTACATAATTCTCATTTTGTGCGTATGTTTAGATAAGGAATGCATGTTAAAACTGATGCTGCATTAGTTCGATACATGTACATGTAGTACACATTCATCATAGTCACAATACAGAGATAATAATTGAGAAAATCGCTGTCACCATGCTCTATACGATAATGGTGAAAAATCCAAACTTATGTGAGGTCTGTACCGTAAACAATTGCAAATATTGTGTAACAGGTAGCCTAATCATTATCAACTCTTGCTCGGTTCATTTTGTTTTGTTTTATGGGGAATAACAGTATATCAAAGTTTGAATATGTATTTCCAAAGGATTATATAGACAAATATTTAGTGTATTAGAGCCGAGTACTTCAGAAAGTTTTATAATAATGCACTCCATCTTTTCAGGTATTCCAATTCATTAATGCGAAGTCGGAGCGATCTCACTTCATGAAGCGCAATCCCCGTAAGATCAACTGGACGGTGCTGTACCGGCGGAAGCACAAGAAGGGTCAGCAGGAGGAGATCACTAAGAAGCGATCTCGCCGCACGACAAAGTTCCAGAGGGCCATCACCGGTGCCACACTCAGTGATATCATGGCCAAGAGGAACCAGAAACCTGAAGTGAGAAAAGCCCAGCGAGAACAGGCCATTAGGTGAGCCATTGTTGGTATATTGTAGGGATGGGTTGTGGCCTAGTGGTTGGAACACCCGACTTCCAATCTGGAGGTTGTGGGTTCCAACCTCCCCTGAGGCATCAACAAATACTTTCGTAGTAGTTCCATCCCACTGACCTTAACTGTTGCTGGGACGTGAAACCTATTCACTTTTCACTGTTTTGGTACGGTTTGTACAACCATGAACTTGCGCAGTAATGTTGCATCTTGTAACATTGCTGAGCAGGGCCCGGTTGCTCAAAACCTCTGTTAGCTTAACAGACTGTTAAATCCTTAGCAATGCTAAGGATTTAACAGTCTGTTAAACTAACAGAAGCTTTGAGCAACCGGGCCCAGGTGGTGTGCTAGATTGTGGTCAGTTGAGTCATTGTATGCTATTAAAGCAGGACTCCAGATAAGGAATTAGTAATTGAGTATTGTCGCTCCATCATTTCTGAAGCTTAGACTGACAAATTTGGTCATGAGTGGGTAATTGAAAAGAAATAAAATATTTTCCCTACCCAACGACCCAAAATTTATTTTATTTCTGATAATTTTGGTGGGTAAGTAGCGGGAGGGGAAACAGTTAAAATATTATGTTTGGCCCTAGTGTTGTTCAGATCAGCTGGCGCAGCTTGATCAGTCTCTACATTGTTCACTATTGAGCCTAAAACACCAACTAGGCTTGTAACAAATAATTACTTATCACTCTGACTGTGCTAGTAGATCAGTAGCCTATTTCACCAACATTGCAAAGTATACTTGTCTAGCAAAGTTTACTTTGAGGGAGAAATTGTCAATTTAAGAATATATTAATGTTTATTATACTGAATTTATTACATATTTTGGCTGTGATAATGTAATAAATTCAGTATAATAATCATGCGTACTTGTAATAATCAAATATATGCAGTGGTTAGTTCTATATGAAATAATGCATTTTGGGGAAAATAAATGATTACTCCCTCAAAGTATACTTTGCTAGATAAGTATACTTTGCAATGTTGGTGAAATAGGCTACTATTCGGGCCACATATACAAAGCCTCTCGTTTTGTGTTGTAGGGCGGCCAAGGAGAAGAATCGAGCCAAGGAGGTACAGAAAAAGGCACAGAAGGTAGGTTTCGCAACACAGGCTTAGAAACTGTTTTTGATTATTCATTTGTCTTTAAGCTCGGGACGGGTAAAATTGCAATCTTGGTCACTAGATATAATAAATGCTACTAGCTGTACCAGCAATACGAATAAGCACATTGATGCTGGTGTAGAAGTTTTCCCCAAGTATTTCTGATAACAGGCAACATTGTTTTCCGTGTTCAGTATAATTTATTCAGGCCAACACTTTGATGAATAGTATTTATAGCTCACCTGAGCAAAGCTCGTGAGCTATTGTTACCGCAATGTGTCCCGTCGTCGTCGTCCGTGAACATTTTCAAACGTCTTCTCCTCGGTAACCATTGGGCCTATAGTCACCAAACTTCATGGTCATGGTCCTTAGGTATGGGGATTACAAAATTGTTCAAATGACGTCATTACGTAATCCAAGATGGCCGCCGTCTAAAAAATAGCACAAATTCTTCAAAAATCTTCTCAAGAACCGCCAACCGGATTTCGACAAAACTTGGTAGGAATGATCGATGTACAATGCTCTTTCAAAGTTATTAAAATGGTGACCCCGGGGTCGAAATCGGATGGTTATGTCGTCCAAGATGGCCGTCGAAATGTCAAAAGGTCGTTCTTTTATTAGAGATTTCAAAATTCTTCATCACATGAACCGCTTGGCCCATGGTAGCCAAACTTAAAAGTTATGGTCCATGTATGAAGCCTTTTCAGATTTGTTAAAATGGAGGTCATCGCTAGTCCAAGATGGCCGCCATCTAAAAATAGCATAAATTCTTAAAAAAATCTTCTCCTGAACCGCTGGCCGGATTTCGACGAAACTTGCTAGTTAAAATGTTAAAAGTTGTTAAAATGGTGACCCCGGGGTCAAAAATGGGCGTGGTCAAATTGGGGTCAAATTTTATTTTTGACCAAATATGGTCATGTTATATATCAAATCGAAGGTATCAAAGAGGAGATCGCTCTGGTGCATTTATTGTCGAAATTGGATGGTTATGTCCTCCAAGATGGTCGCCAAAAAGGTCGTTCTTTTATTAGAGATTTAAAAATTCGTCTTCACACGAACCGCTGGGCCCATGGTGGCCAAACTTCACAGTTATGGTCCATGGGTGAAGCCTTTTCAGATTTGTTAAAACGGAGGTCGTGTCTAATCCAAGATGGCCGCCGTCTAAAAATAGCACAAATTCTTAAAAAATCTTCTGAACCGCCGGATTTCGACGAAACTTGGTAGGAATAATCGATGTACAATGCTCTTTAAAAGTTGTTAAAATGGTGACCCCGGGGTTAAAAATGGGCGTGGCCCGTGGGGTCAATTTTTATTTTTGACCGAATATGGCCATGTCTAAGGTATCGAAGGTATCAAAGAGGCGATCGCTCTGGTACATTTTTTTTTCGAAATTGGATGGTCATGTCATCCAAGATGGCCGCCGAAAGGTCAAAAGGTCATTCTTTTATTAGAGATTTCAAAATTCTTTTTCACACGAACAGCTTGGCCCATGGTGGCCAAACTTCACAGTTATGGTCCATGTGTGAAGCCTTTTGTTAAAACGGAGGTCGTCACTAATCCAAGATGGCCGCCGTCTAAAAATAGCACAAATTCTTAAATAATCTTCTCGTGAACCGCCAGCCGGATTTCGACGAAACTTGGTACGAATTATCGATGTAGAATGCTCTTTCAAATGTGTTAAAATGGTGACCCCGAGGTCAAAAATGGGCGTGGACCGTGGGGTCAAATTTTATTTTTGACCGAATATGCTCGTGTCCTATATCAAATTGAAGGTATCGATGAGGCGATTGCTCTGGTGCAATATTTGTTGGAATCGGATGATTGTGTCATCCATGATGGCCGCCAAAAGGTCCATTTTTTCGAGATTTTGAACGTCTTTTTCTCGGGAACCACATGGCTGATGCTGGCCAAACTTCATAGTAAGTTAAGATCCTTGGGTGAAGCATTTTCAGATTTGGTAAATTGAGCGTCATTGCTTAATTCAAGATGACCGCCATCTAAAAATAGCACAATTTTTTTAAAAAACACTTATGAACTCAATGTCACATTCTCCTCTGGTGTTCATGGAGTCAGGTGAGCGAATTAGGGCCATCATGACCCTCTTGTTCATTAACCCTTAAATTGCGGGACCCGAATACACAATAATGAATTATCATCTGTTTGTTGCAAAAAACATATTTGGCCAGACAATTATAATGCTGTCCTCTAGAAAATCAGTAAAATAAATAAACACTAACAGCAGGCAACAAACGTTCTACAGTGTTTCAGGCCGTCCTTAAAAAATTATTTGTTTCCCGACCCAGAATTTTAGAAGTGGGTCGGTCGGTAGGCAATTTCTTTTTATGCCACCGAGTTTCGAAGAAACGGGTGGCATATAGTGTTTGGACCGTCCGTCTGTCCGTCCGTCCGTGACACTTTTCGGTTAACCACTTTGTCACAGTTTCTCAAATATGCTGCAGGTGGCATCCGCGTTCGACAAGACGCATTTCTTGTTTTTTCTGTCACATGACATATTGAATTTAAAAATTATTAATATTAAAAAGGTACAATATTTTAACACTTGCATTGCTCTTTGTATTGTACCTTTTTAATATTAATAATTTTTAAATTCAATATTGCAAGTCTTGCAATAAAAGTATGTCAATTGCTGTATGTGTAATAAAAAAAATTTGGGTCGCACCGTTTTTAGCGGGTCGGTCGGGTTACAGGAAACAGAGATATAATTATGGATGGCCTTATATGTTCAGAGGCTGGGAGGGTATATATTTCAATAAGGATTCACATCTTGGATTCACACCGTGATCTGATGTAGAAAGGCTGCCTGACACCGGATCATTAGTGCTGAAAGTTTCTGTAATTTTAGTGTTCAGTGCTCCCCCCGTACATGTGCTGTCCCTTCTACAGTTGAACAGTTGTAAAACCTCGATCAGTTTCGCTTAGCCCTTACAATGCTGAATGGGTTGCAAGTTAAATCCTCACCCTAGGAGTGATCAATAATTTCTCCCTCCCACTGGTCTTTCGGATGAGACTTGAAACCGTCCCTAAATGACCATAGCTGTTGCCCAGATGTGCAACGCATTCACTTTTCTCACTGTACATGTAACTTTCCTGTTGCAGCCGGCCAGCAGCAAGCCCCAGCAGAAGAAGTCATCGGCTCGCAGTGTGCAGGCCAAGGCTCCACGTGTCGGTGGCAAACGATAGTTTACTGTACCTCACCTCTCAATAAACATCTCCCGAGTAATGCCTCTCTTGTTCCTTCATTAGCTACATTATAGGAGACGGACCTGCCATGTTAATTTGTACCCAAGAACATGTGCAATACTTCATGTAAATATTTATAATATTTTCCGTAAATGACGAAAGTTGACGAAATGTTCATAGCAAATGCATAATAAATTGTGTCGTCTTTCGACGTTGTTTACATAAAATATGACAGTTTCTGTGAATATATTGCATTAAAAATCTTCTTGGGTACAAAATCATATGCCATGTCTGATCTGGGTACCTGTCTGACTACCGGTTTATAAGCCAGAGACCGTACAATAGTAATATTTTAATAGAATACCTATTTGTTAGCAATTTTTTCTATTTCTGTTCGAAAGTTATGTGAACTTGTGTGAACCATCTCGACGCGACAGTTCAAATGAGTAATAACATATAGTTACATTTAGGACGAAATCAACGAAGAAGCCTAATGCTTTTCAAAAAATTTCTACGACTTGTCTCCCCTTGGCGGCCATTGTTTTCTGTCGCACCTGGTTGGCAGAAGGCACTTTTTCTGTTGTCGCTGTCCGAAATGTCAAATAGTTTGTACAAGCTTCATGGTATAAATTTAATATTACTTGATATATGTGAGCATTTGGAACACACTTTTGCCACCATTAACATGACCTTGACCTATCGCATAGGGGGCATATTTCGTTGCTCTTCAGGTTCCGTATGTCCGTCTGTGTACATTTACGTTGAAAAGTCCAACAGTTTGTAAAGTTTCTCCAGTTAGTCTGGTATGCCATGTTTTAAACATAATGGTTAGTTTACCATCACATTTTATTGCGTCAAAATATATTTTTTACAAGTTTCTTCATCATGATATAACTTTAATATTACTCAACGGATTGCTTCAATATTTGGACACTTGATGCATGTGATCATTACACCCTTCTTAAAATGACTTGACCCTTTTTATCTTCACAAATTTGCGAAAGGAAACACTTCGCTATTTGTTTTTGCATAAAATCTTCCTTGCAATATAACTTTACTATTAATAGACGGATTGCTTCAATATTTGGACACTTGATAGATGTGAGCATTTGGAACACACTCATGCCTCCATCAAAAATATCGTTGACCTTTTGTACATTCACATTTTTGCGGAAACACTTGGCCATTTGTGACTTTATCTCCCCTTGTTGATGGACCTGGTCTCGATGGACGTGTATTGCGACTTTCGGCACTCTTGTTTTTTGATTGCTTATAGAGGGGATACACATGCACTTGTGGACCAGCGTCGATTCTAGTTAATGCCGGGGTTAACATGGTTGTACGGGGAGAAATCCCAAAATCGGAACTGAATATTTGCATAAAAATATATTCGGCTCTGAAATTAGAATAACCTGATCTGGTCCCAGTAGCCGATTTTACCAACATTG
This sequence comes from Conchocele bisecta, assembly GCA_029237695.1. NCBI lineage: Eukaryota > Metazoa > Mollusca > Bivalvia > Lucinida > Thyasiridae > Conchocele > Conchocele bisecta. The sequence goes on along the minus strand of CM055265.1, from coordinate 200,643,171 downwards.
CAAAGTATACTTTTCTAGCAAAGTATTCTTTGAGGGAGTAATCATTTATTTTTACCGAAATGCATTATTTCATATAGAACTGACAACTGCATATATTTGATTATTAAAAGTATGCAGAATTATTATACTGAATTTATTACATTATCACAGCCAAAATGGCTGTGATAATGTAATAAATTCAGTATAATAACAAATTTATCCTAAAATGAAAATTTCTCCCTCAAAGAATACTTTGCAATGTCGGTGAAATAGGCTACTGGTCATCACCACACCAGTCTCGTGGCTCCATCCCCTAAACGTAATAGGATTATTACTAATCTGACTACTTGAATAATGGGTATTGCCGGATGCAACTCGCACATACAAACAGGGGATATCGGGATTCCGTTGAGGGCGTATGCCAACATTAAATTACCCTTCACATGCTCTCAACCTGCCACCCACAAGATAATTGAATATATGGTTCGACAATGTCCAGCCGTGGGTAAACATTTGCCGAGGCACGAAGGAACCGTTTGAACCCCAATGCCGTCGGAAATATGCAATTTGAGCATTTATGCAGTACTCTTGGTACTTTGATATTCTCCATCCAAACAGCTGATTTGCACATACATATTCCGGGGCCACAGTGCATGTAGCATGATGCAACCGCATCAATTTCAAAACATCACTGCGACTGTTGTGAACTGGTCTGGTGACGTAATGGCGCGCTCTAGTAACGTCATAAGACATATATTACGGAATGACATTGTCTACAGCCATGGTCAAACAGCACGCGCTGAACGTTTGAACACGACTGAGCGGTGTCCAACAACGGCAGCCATGTAATAATACTGAATATCCTCGCACTCGTGGCATGGAAAATAAAAGAACTACTGAGGCTTCTAAGCAGTTTACACGTCAATATTTTGTATAACAATGTTTATCACAAGTGAAATATCACATGAATAGCCTTTCTCATGATTTGTTGTAGATTTCAATACAATAATAAGTTCCAAGGCCCTGCACTATTTGGTGGAAAGGCGAATGCCTGCCCCGCACTGCTTGCCACCACCGAGGACATTGATTATGAAACTTTGAGCATGTTCTCAAAATGTTGCAGTGTGATAGATCAAGATGGAGCACAGCTAACCCTTGACCAATCTGATTACCGATTTCAAACAAGAACACTGAGTACAGTGGAGCCTCTAAATCGGGACAACCAAGGTGTCTGGTTTAGAGAGGTTCCACTGTAAATCTGGCCTGTGACCACTCGAAGACACAAGTTTATGCTTTGCGATCATGAACATATATTACCATCAGAGATAAGTGATAAAGAAACCCACAAATATTACCAACACCGCGATCTACAGGGCGTCCGGTTTATTTATTTGTTTGTTTGTTTGTTTATTGGTGTTTAAATTGGAAGATTTACAGGCAGATGCAACACACTTTTTACCCAGAACATGCGAGTATATACTTCATTGTGATCCTCAAAATCACAAAGTTTGATTAGTAGTAGGGGCTGAGCTATCTCGGCCAATGAAAATGCTGGATTTAGAGTACAACTTCTGGAAATGTGCGCAAAAACTGTTATAATCACAGGCCCATGCCGCATCAGTATAAAGCTTTATTAGCATGTACTTGTACTTTAACCTATAGAATGCGGGAAACAATAATTGTCGTCTGCTGTTGTTATATTGTGTCTTTCTCAATAAAAACATGGTTTGGCAGAACATTAGAATCATTTCCATTGGAAATGATTCTAAAGTGTTGTCAAAGCATGTTTTTGATGATAAATAAGAAACTAGAAAATGTGTTCATAGAACACGGATGCCCCACATATCGCTTTGATAGTAAACGAGGCAAAATTCCAAGTCCAAAGGGGGGTGATAATCCATGGCTCAGTATCGAAGCAAAATAGAAATTTATTTTGTGCATCTACACACTATGAAGAAGCTACACATCAAGCCTCCAGCTATTACAGTTCAGAAGGTTTACAAGTTACAAGGCAAAATGGTGACTAAGTCGAAAAGGGGGAGATAATCAATGACCCATGGGTCGAATAAAAAAACGAAATAAACTTAATGCATATACCGTACTCATTAGGAAGCTATATACCAAGTGTCAGGTGTGTAGCTATTAGGGTTTTACGATTTACAATGCAAAATTGTCAAAAACTAATTAAAAAAGGGGAGATGATCCATTACCCAGGGGTCTAATCAAAAATCATAACTCGTCATAAGGAAGCTACATACCAAGTTTCAGGTCTGTAGCTAGTCTTTTTTAAAAGTTTTACGAGTTACAAGGCAAAATTGGGGAAGTCGAAAAGGGGGAGATAATCCATGACCCGGGGGTCAAATCAAAATAAACTTTGCACACCTACTCATCATAAGGAAGCTATATACCAAGTTTCAGGTGTGTAGCTAGTACGGTTTAAAAGTTTTACGAGTTGCAAGATTGGTGACGGACGGACAAGGGCAACACTAAATGCCCCCTCCACTATCATAGTGAGGCATAATAAACAGCAGACGACAACAATTAATTCAGCATTGTAAGGCTTAAGCCTGTGCTCAAAACCAACAAGATTCTTGAGTTATACAATTGTAGGCCTGGACATCATGCAGGCAAACTATAGATTTTAATAATATTTCACATGCTATCAAAAACATTCCTGCATTAATTAACACATGTGAAACATGTTCGGTATAATCGTTAATGTACATGGAACAAACATCTTTTAACATTTGTCTTGTTTCTTTTAATATTCAATACTTAACTTGCACCATTAGTGAATCGGAGTGGTTACTACGGGGCGTGGTTTACAATTTATTCAGTATTCATGGATTTCAATAATTTCAGGTTCGCAGTTTTACCTCGGTTAACCCTTAGACCGCTACTCGCAACAATTGTCGTCTGCTGTTGCTTTTGTTTGTTTGTTTGTTGGGGTTTAATGGCCTATCAACAGCTAAGGTCATTTAAGGCCGGGTCAATGGGTTTAGTACTAAATCCCATATATTACCTGTAAAAGTACATGTTCAAGTACATGTACAAAAGGGGGGAAAATCCCAAAATCAAAACTGAATATTTACAATAACAAAACTATATATTCAGCCCTGAAATCAGAATAACCCCTATGGCTGTGTACTTGTACATACACGTATAGGTCGCACTTGTGCAGAGTTGAGTGACAAGGGACCGGTAACTGGCAAGTATACAAATCTACAGCAGTCTACATGTATGTGTACATGTGATGGTGAAATTAGTACTCTTAATATTATGTAATCATTCAGCAATAGTCAGTTGCAGTAGGTAACTCGGCAAAACTCCTGTACCGTCCGTAGCAGCATGCTACTGAAGGTACAGGAGTTTTACAGAGTTATTATCCACAACTACAATGGAGTGAACTCGAGACTTTTACTTGCAGGAAACTACTGTGAACAACATATGCCCAGTAGACAGCACTATGCATGCACTAATGCTAAACTAAATTGACTTCATTTATTTTGTTGTTTATTTTCCCCAAAAGAAATTGCCACAAGTACACAATCACTAGACGGCCGAGGCCCGCATGTCGCACCCGCCGAGGCTTTGATAGTATACCAAAATACTTTAACCCGGACAGACGTACATACGGACGTCCATCTCGTGTGCCAATATGCCGACTATAATTGAGCTGTTTTTAGTATATATTTGGTGTTGCTTGGAAATTTGACATGGAAAATCCTCTTTATATAGAAACTACGGAGATTTATTTCACAACAAAATTTCTGCAGTGTCTAGTTTAGTCACCTTGTATAATATGTGTACATGTACTTCTAACTGGGCATATTTTGCAGATATCCTAAGGTATGTATTATTCAAACAATTCCTACATGAGTTGCAGGTGTGCATGGTATATTTGGCTGGTTTAAAGTTATTTTTCATCATTTATGTTGAATGATAAAATAGTTATACCTGTAACAGTAACATATTAGCACACACAAGAAGTCTGAACACATTATAAAGTATCTGTGAATAACTTTGACCACATAAACCGTGATTATGCAGTCGCGCTAACCGAATACAATTCAATATACGAAGACATTCAGTACTTGAGACATCAAACATGCAAATTGCATTGGTGATCGAGACAATAAGCACAATGATTAAATTAACCAATTCCATGCAGAGGATATGTTTGCAGAAAATCCTAAATATTTTTCTTCTATGCGCTCAGAAATATATGTCGCGACCACCATTTGAACCGTCTCGTTGAGACGGTTCAAATGAGTGGTCATAACATATACTTTCATTGAGAAATAACAAAAATTAAAAATATAAAAAGAATTCCGAATGTAATGTGTTAACAGAACATTACATCACAGAAGACTAAATGGGAATCATACAAATATGAGCCATTTTCTTTGATCCTGGTATAACAATAGGATTCACTAAATGAAATACTTGATGCCGTGGTCAATGTATTTTTGTCATGGAATCATGCAGCTATTTCACCGTCATTGGATACTGACCAACACAAAAGATAATTTAGCAAATACCAAACAGTAGAACTTGTGAAAGCAGAGCTGTGTATATTGATACTGACTGGAGAGTTTATTTAACAATGCACTGAGAAGACTGAATGTACCGAGCTCTCCTTATTTTACAAATCATCATTTCACTCTTCAGTTCGAGGTATTTTATCACCTGTTATTTATTATTTATTTATTTAGTATTGAATCGAGTTTACAGTCTACACTCATTACCTCAAACTCTTTTTAAGTCAAACTACTGATAATTCAAAGTCAAAAGTGCATATAATAAACCTATATAATAAATCTGGTTGACTCAAATTTTCGCTAACTCAAGTATTTTCCTCGACTTTGAGTAAACAAGTGTAGACTGTACATCAGGTACATCATATATAGCTGGAAGTACACGTAGATCTGTCTGGTGCAAAGATTATACATTCAGTGCAGAGGATACAATATTTTTCCAGCACCAAACTGGCAATATCATGATCTAGTGTCAGGTGTATTACCACAGCAGATCAGTTGATCCCATGTGAATATTGATGCACATGGCCCAGGATTGAACCGGTAACAGGAGCTCATCAACTGAGATACAGCTGCATGTACTGCTGCATTGTGTGTGTTAACCCATTACATGCGCAATACACCTTTACAGGTATGATTTTTACAAAAATATTTTATTTTTGTTATTATAGGAATGAATGGCCTTTTTGTGGAATTTATCGGGGTATAAACTTGGAAAAGTCGCGGGAATACTGGACGAGGCCTTCCGGCCTTCGTCCAGTATTCCCGCGACTTTTCCAAGTTTATATCCCCGATAAATTCAACAAAAAGGCCATTCATTCCTTATAATTCCAGCATTTGAAATAAATTCATCAAGAAAATGTGTTTATTTTCCGTTTTCTTAAGAATTATTTTAACTGCGCCTGACAGTTACGGAAAGTAGTTCGGCATGGAGTTTACTGGGATATAAATTCTGGACAGAGACTTGCTACGGACCAATCAAATATTAGGGAATTGTGTAAATATTTTTGTGCTGGAATTATTTTATTTTTGTTATTTCTCAATGAAAGTATATGTTGCAACCACTCATTTGAACCGTCTTGACGAGACTGTTCAAATGGTGGTCGCGACATATACTTCTGAGCGCATAGAAGGAAAATATTTTTTTGTACCCAAGAACTATATCAAGAACCAAGAAATATATTTTCTATGAAAATTTCGTCAACTTTCGACGTCATTTACGGAAAGTATTGTAAATTTGGTAAATATTTTTCATGAGAATATGAACATGTTCTTGGGTACAAAATCACATGGTGTGTCTCATATGTGGCTGTAACTGGCAAAATGGGGCCTATCGTATCTATGGCAACACTGCTGGTTCTCTAGAGCACTTGTTGCCATAATTATAAGAATCTACACTGTTCGAAGCATGATAGGTGTTTCACCGACTGACTTGCAAACAGTGCAGACTGTGTGTAGTAGTCTGATCTGGGTCTACACTGGTTGCAAAGGCCATATGAGACACGCCATGTGATTTTGACATCTGCGTAATTTCATTAAATACAGTTCCGTAAATGGCGTCAAAAGTTGACAAGAGTACATACGGAATACAATTCCACCTTTGACTTTATTTATGAAAAATATTGTAAATTTTGTAAACGTATTTAATGAAATTACACAGATGTTCGAAGGTACAAAAGCACATGGCGTGTCTCATATAATAAAACCCCATGTCTCCAGTCACAACCACAAATCTGCTTCTACTGGCCAACTAATGGACGTATATAATATCTGTAAAATTTGATTGACAATAAACAATAGCAAATAAAATGTCTATCACATAATGATATAATAAGGAATGCTTTATATATCTGGACTTGTGCGCTATTATCTACATTAATGTAAAACGTAATATATTTGCAATATGCGATAAAATTTGTGGATCGGAATGTGCAAATGAAATCATAAATATATAAATAAATGCAGTATTAATGTCTGGACGGAGTTTGTATGTACAACAACTAAAATAACACGAGTTGCTCACAACCCGTATGTCGAGCCAGGCAAGATATTTCCAGTGAAAAAGCAAACGCATCATTACGAAGCTAATCTCCTTGCTGGCAGCCTTATAATAAATTACCTTGACCTTGGATGTTCAGACGTGGGGTGTATGTGAAACAAACAACCATCTCTAGACTGGATGGCCGTGGCCCGCATGTTGCGGTTCACAAGTTATCGAAAAATGAAAGGCGTCAGTAACGTATGTACATATGCTACGTATGCGTACGTACGTACATACGTACATGGACTAACGCTATATCCCCTCTTGCCTATCGGCGAGGCGATAATGAAAGGTGTTGCTAACATACGTAAGCACATACATAATTATGTACGTGCTTACGTACATTAGCAACACCTTTCGTTTCATTATCATATAAATGTGCGTACGTATGTTATATCCCCTCTGCCTATCAGTGAGGGGATAATAAGCACAGATTTCTGATGCACAGCCATCATTATGATGCACTATGTTGAACCCTATGCAAGTCTCGACACTACATTGTAAATGAAAGGGAATAAGATGGCGTAGGTAAAAATGACCCACTTCTAATTATTGTGACCCAGTTTCATGCTACTAATATGAAACCAAATCGTCTTGACAAATGTCACAATATCTGCCTAATATATAAATAACCACATGCACTGGATGCATGGCCTCTCCCGCAATTACTAACCCATCCTAAGCATCCTAATGAGAAGGTTTGAATGAGTAGTTTAGATCTAAATAATAAGAAAAACACACATTTTGAAATATTTTATTTTCTATTTTGATTTATTTCTCATTGAAAGTATATATGCTGTGACCACTCATTTAAACCGCCCCTTTGAAACAGTTCAAATGGTGGTCACAACATATTTCTGATGAGAATTAAAGAAGCACTTTTCCAAAACCAAAATCTTCAGAATATCATGGGTTAATAAAGATAGGATTAGCTAGCATCGACTACCTGTGGATGGTACCCAGCTGAAGCATACCCTGCCTATCCGCTAACTGAACAGTGTTAACCAGTACTGACCGGGCTCAATGAACCACAGTGCCCAATCAGTGCAGGGTCTACATACTTGCTACAGGACAGTGAAACCTCTCCAAACCAGACACCCTGGGAGGTCCCCAGGGTGTCTGGTTTAGATAGGTTTCACTGTATTAGAGGTATACGACTGCAAGTGTTTTGCAATCATGAATATGCCTTATCATACAAGTTACAGTACAGTGAAAGCCTTGAACAGATTGAAGTTTTTAGGTGTCCAGTTTAGAGATGCTCTACTGAATCACATTGTGACAAGTAAACCTTTATTACAGCACTTTAGAATCATTTCCAGTGCTGTCAAAACATGTTTTTTATGAGAAAAATGGTACATAAAAAATAAACAGCAAGTAAGAATCAGCATCCTGCATAAGACGGGTTAATAATATACAGTTAACACTGTTTAGAGAAGCCAAGAAGGTGCATGCCTCATTGTTAATTAACTATTTGCATGCTGGGAAACTTGTAGGCTATAAATAGTTAAAAAATAACAGATGACAATTCATTATATTTTCTTTTATTTCTCCTTATAAATGTCATGAATATGTCTTGGAATTTCATTAGAATTGTGTCCGGAGGACACAATTCAAATTACATTTCCAGACATATTTACAGAGAGAAATAAAACATATACTCCTAATTCGTTTGGCAGATATTTTCGCCGCTAGCATGCAAAGAGTTAAGGTATAGAAAATATATTTGAGCCGTTTCGACAAAACCCCAATGTATAGACCGCATATACTGTATGTTGTACCAATATAGGTCAAGGTCATTCTACAAGGTCAGTTTTGCCGGAACATGGCTCACATATTGCTAGCTATTGGGTTTATTATAGATGATAGGCCATGTTATAATGGTAAGGAATCAGACAGAATGATATATGAGACACGCCATGTGATTTTGAACCTTCGGACAAATTCGGTAATTTCATTAAATACATTTGCAAAATTTACAACATTTTTCATAAATAAAGTCAAAAGTTGACAATATATTCAGAGTACCTGCGGAATATAATTCTGCATGTACTCTGAACATTTTGTCAACTTTTGACGCCATTTACGGAACATATTGTAAATTTTGTAAACGTATTTCATGAAATTACACTGATGTCCAAAGGTACAAAATCACATGGCGTGTCTCATATCTATGTTTAGTGAGTCGGTCTGATGTGATAAAATGACGCATCTTCTGATCTAGGACTAACATCAAAATACAATTTCTCGTTCTTGTGTACCGGGTAATTATTATTTATGTGACTCGCCACAGCAAAAAGTGGCATATCGAGTGTGTGACCAGTGTTGCCACAGATTATCCGTACGATCTGACAAGTGCATTCACTGTTCGCAGTAGAGCTGGGAAAATACATTCTTAGATTTCAAAATTTTTCAGGGGAACATGCCCCCAGACCACCCTAGCAATGGGCCTTTTTGGCCCTCATGATTGGCCCCGCCACCACCAATAATTTTCCCGTTCCGCCGCCTAAGTACTTATGGTCAGTAACTTGACAAATATGAAGAAAACTGCATTATGGTCAAATACAGGGTAGCTTTTATGATAAAATTGTCGTTATTTAAAGCAAAATTCAACATATTTGAGGATGAACCCTCGTACATGTATAATAGTTTCATGATTCAACAGCAATATAGGATTATCTCTATTCTGTAATGTAACCATGGTAACAGAAAGGTTGATTGGAATGTTGAGTTTAAATAATTACAATACAATGCTCAATTAAAATTTGTTGTAGTCTAATTTTTGTTTATTTTCCACTTTTCTCAACTAACACATGTTCGGAGCATGAGAACAGTATCCAATGTAGATGATTCTCATGTGCTGCCAAAACAGGCTTTTAACCCTTTTCATGCTTAGGATATGTCATTTTGCTTGCGGAAAATCCTACTGAATGTTTTCCTTCTATGTGCTCAGAAGTATGTCGCGAGACGGTTTAAATGAGTGGTCACAACATATACTTTCATTGAAAAATAACAAAAATAAAAACAAATAGTTTAATAAATTTCATACCCGTAAATGTGCATTCCGAAAGGAATGGGTTAATGCAAAATAAGTCCTATGAACTACTGTCTGTTTCACGAAAGCTGCCCAAATTTTACGCCCATATAAACAATTCGAAAACAATATTGTTTTCGATAATATTAAATGTTATGAAAATTTAAGAATGAGCCTTCTTTTTATTTCGTGAAATTTTGTCAAATATTGATTTTATTGCGGAAAAAAATTTCCCCATGTTAAATCCCCATAGACATCTTCATGGAGTGAAGATGTCTATGGGGATTTAACATGGGGAAATTTTTTTAGAATTTCAGTAATCCTGGACCGATTTTCAAAATTTAACTTTTGTTTTCTTAGTTAGATCATTTCCAAGCTATCTAGCTAGGTTTTGGAGTCAATTTCCAAATTTTTTCGTTTTTTGACTCCTCCCACAATCCCTTACCTCTTTTTCCTCCATGTTAAATTCCCATAGAGAAATAAATTTTTCGTAATAAAACCAATATTTGACCAAATTTCACGAAATAAAAAGAAGGCTCATTCTTAAATTTTGCTTTAATTTAATATTATCAAAAAAAATATTGTTTTTGCATTGTGTATATGGCCGTAAAATTTGGGCAGCTTTAGTGAAACAGACTATAGAAAATACGTTCATAGAACATGGATCATCCACCTATCACTTTGCTAAAACAAACATAGCATTGATAAGAAAATGTGGTATGCCTGAAAGGAGGAGATAATTCACTTTGTGCATCTACACACTGGGAGGTACATACCAAGCATCAAACCACTATAGGAATGAATGGCCTGTTTGTGGAATTTATCGGGGTATAAACTTGGAAAAGTTGCGGGAATACTGGACGAAGCGATAAAAAATTACAATTTTCGGAAAAAAAAATTGTAATTTTTTTAAGGCCTCGTCCAGTATTCCCGCGACTTTTCCAAGTTTATATCCCCAATAAATTCCACAAAAAGGCCATTCATTCCTTATAATTCCAGCATTTTAAATAAATTCATCAAGAAAATGTGTTTATTTTCTGTTTTCTTAAGAATTATTTTAACTGCGCCTGACGGTTACGGAAAGTAGTTCGGCGTGGGAGTTTACTGGGATATAAATTTTGGACAGAGACTTGCTACGGACCAATCAAATGTTAGGGAATTGTGTAAATATTTTTGTGCTGGAATTATGGCACAATTAAAGAATTCCAAATAAAAAATATGGAAGAATATCACCCAGTAGTAGAATAAAAAAATCACTTCTAAAATGTTGTCAAAGGATGTTGTTGAGAAAAATGAAAAAATAAAATAAACAGCAGACAACAAAATTTAATTCAGCATTGTAAGGGTTTAATGAAGTTTGGTTAAATGGAGTAGGCTACTGGTTAATGATTTTAGTAGAATATTTGCTAATTTTGGGTAAACATTTGCCGATATAGTAAATTCTCCTTTACTCAGCCTATACCTACTTCTGTGAGTGATTTATAAAGTGATAAAACTAAATACTGGTTATATTATTCTGGGAAGTAACAGTGATACTCCCTGTGCTAGAATAAAACATGATATTGATGACCAGTTTCTATACTAGAGAGCAAAGGGCAATGATGAATTTATCACAGTTCTTTGAAAATCATTATTTTTCTCCCTTTTTTCAGTCATAATCTGACAAAACAGGTCTTATATACGGTAATTCTGCCTTGCAATGATCGAGTTGTCGCAACAATAATACGCCTAATTGTATCATCATGTACGCCAATTTCTTGTAAAATGTGACAACAGTGTGCTGGTATGTCCTACTCGAAAAGAAAAAAAAAGTACTACAGTAGTACACTTTATAATAGGACATTTTAGCACATGGTAGTCATTATACCCAATATTTTATCGTTTTCATGCAATTGAAAAAAACCCATTGACATTCTAAATGAATATCAGCCTCTGCAGCACAGGGGGCAATTTCATTAAACTTCGTACGACTAAAATGTTTGTAAATGCAAAAGTATGATAGTCTATAATGTTCACATTATCAACTTTTTCTTATAAACAATTATTGGATTTACATGCTCAATAAATGTAAATCCATCTATTGAAATTTCCAGACAATCATAAATTCGCACTTACGAACATTTTAGTCATACAAAGTGTAGTGAAACGGGCCCCAGCTACATAGATACACTAGCGCATGGCTGGATGCGTCCACCATCACTGCTGTCTGTAGTTGTTACGCTTCAGTGTCGCTGATGTTAATCTCAAGCGGGCTTTCTGATTGGCTGTTTCAATGGCACGCCTTTGTGACGAGTGTATCGGCGTATGTCCTCTAAACCCTCCGACCTGCAATAGAATAATGTCATGCTGAATAAGTTGGCTGACCAACCTATAATTATATGTGTAGTGGGCCAGTAGAACAAAATATCAAAATCACATTTATGTAGTAGATATGGCCATTGCATGTTACACAGTTTTGCTTCAAACTCGAGAGCCAATATGTGAACTTTGAAGGTATACTTACAAAACAGCATTAAAATAGATGCATTAAACAGTTTATGTCGATAGATGATATTTTATTTGCCAAACATTAGTAAATTGGGCACCTTATACAGTTTTGATTGATAGAGATTATTTTTTGTTTGATTGTCTCGTGTCATGTAATTGATAAACACCAGTAAACTAAATATAACAATTTGCATAGACAACGGTACAGAGTAGAAAGTAACTACCGGTAATTAGATGAAACCTATACCAATTAGACTAAAAATGTAAAAAGAAAAATGTACCTACAAAACGAAACTACGGAAATTGAACAGCAAGTCGTATGTATAGCTGTGTTTGTTTGTTGGGGTTTAACGGCCTATCAACAGCTAAGGTAATTTAAGGCCGGGTCAATGGGTTTAGTATTTAATCCCATATATTACCTGTACAAGTACATGTACATGTACAAATGAGGGGAAAATCCCAAAATAAGAACTGAATATTTACAATAACAAAACTATATATTCAGCCCTGAAATCCCATGTGCATGGCTGTGACTGAGGCTATGGAGCCTATGTCATTTGTAGACAGAGTGATGCCATATGTACGGCTGTGACTGAGGCTATGGAGGCTATGGAGCCTATGCCATTTGTAGATAGAGTGGTACCATATGTATGGCTGTGACTGAGGCTATGGAGCCTATGTCATTTGTAGATAGAGTGGTACCATATGTATGGCTGTGACTGAGGCTATGGAGCCTATGTCAATTGTAGATAGAGTGGTGCCATATGTATGGCTGTGACTGAGGCTATGGAGCCTATGGAGCCTATGGAGCCTATGTCATTTGTAGATAGAGTGGTACCATATGTATGGCTGTGGCTGAGGCTATGGAGCATATGTCAATTGTAGATAGAGCGGTTCCATATGTATGGCTGTGACTGAGGCTATGGAGCCTATGGAGCCTATGTCATTTGTAGACAGAGTGATGCCATATGTAAGGCTGTGACTGAGGCTATGGAGGCTATGGAGCCTATGTCATTTGTAGATAGAGTGGTGCCATATGTATGGCTGTGACTGAGGCTATGGGGCCTATGTCATTTGTAGATAGAGTGGTACCATATGTATGGCTGTGGCTGAGGCTATGGAGCCTATGTCAATTGTAGATAGAGTGGTTCCATATGTATGGCTGTGACTGAGGCTATGGAGCCTATGTCATTTGTAGATAGAGTGGTTCCATATGTACGGCTGTGACTGAGGCTATGGGGCATATGCCATTTGTAGATAAGAGTGGTGCCATATGTATGGCTGTGACTGAGGCTATGGGGCCTATGTCATTTGTAGATAGAGTGGTACCATATGTATGGCTGTGGCTGAGGCTATGGAGCCTATGTCAATTGTAGATAGAGTGGTTCCATATGTATGGCTGTGACTGAGGCTATGGAGCCTATGTCATTTGTAGATAGAGTGGTTCCATATGTATGGCTGTGACTGAGGCTATGGGGCCTATGTCATTTGTAGATAAGAGTGGTCCCATATGTATGGCTGTGACTGAGGCTATGGGGCCTATGTCATTTGTAGATAAGAGTGGTCCCATATGTACGGCTGTGACTGAGGCTATGGGGCATATGTCATTTGTAGATAGAGTGGTCCCATATCAGTCTGTCTGTTTCACGAAAGCTGCCCAAATTTTATGGCTATATAAACAATTCAAAAACTTAAGAATGAGCCTTCTTTTTATTTCGTGATATTTGGTCAAATATATATTTTATTGTGAAAAAAAAATATTTCACCAAATTTCACGAAATAAAAAGAAGGCTCATTCTTAAATTTTGCTTTAATTTAATATTATCCAAAAATAAATAGGGCCACAGCAAACGTTTGCACACGGCTGGACATGATCAAACGTTATTGTTACATTTCCAACAAAAAACTGATGTAATTTGAGCATTATATTCAGTACTTTTATAAATCATCCCATTCACGTAGATAATTTTCGGTATTCATATTCCGGGGCCGCATCATGAACGTCATGAAGTAGTGACGTCATAAAGGCACTTCCACGCAGTGACGTCATGAAGGCACTTCCATTACGCGCGGCCCCGGAATGAGCATTGCCTAAAGCCATATGCAAACAGCACGCGCTATATGTTTGCACATATGTGCAAACAACGGAAACCATGTAACAATATCAGGCGACAGGAGTGTGCTATCTGATCAGGAGCTACATAGGTCACAAATCCCATGAACCCCATTTCTCCAGTCACAACCACATATAGGCAATTAGAAATTGACACTTGTTTACAAGCGCATGTATATCCCCCTCCCAGCCTACAGGCAGCCACTACAAAAATAAAGGGAGATAACTAATATGTTCGTAAGGTGAGAGTTGTCGTTCTTGCATGAGATACACCTTTGGATCATGGTTTATGCAAGTGTGAAATATCATGAAAACATTCCAAAGAATAATCAAGTTTTGGATTGACAGGAAAAAATCAATCTGTGAAAAAAACAGAGGGAGATAACTAAACTAGAAATGTGGCCTGTCTGCACATGAATGCCCCTGCTGACATCCAAAGAAAACAAGGCACATTTGAAAACACAGAGGGCCAGAGAAGCGTGGATTTGTCACAGCAAGAAAGCAGACCATCAGAACAATTAATGGGTGTGTGAAATATCAAGCAGATCCATGCAAGAAAAGCGACATTATAAGACACTTACCCGAGTTTCAAACGCACCAAGTGTGTGACCTTGACCATGTGCTTAGCAGGAGAAGGATGATCGTGGATTTTTCACAAGGCGGTAAAGGACCATTAGAGCAATGCGTGTGTGAAATATAAACAATATCCGTGGAAGGATTTATAAGAGATTTACCCGAACATTAAAGTTTTGAATGCATCAAGTATGTTACCTTGGCCCTGGGCTTAGCGGGGTCAGGATGATCGTGGATTTATCGCAGGGTGGTAGAGGACCATTAGAGCAATGTGTGTGAAATATCAAGCAGATCCGTGTAAGGAAACATAAATTATAAGACATTTACCCGAGCTTTAAGGTGGAACGATCGTGGATTTGTCTCACGGCGGTAGAGGACCATTAGAGCAATGTGTGTGAAATATCAAGCAGATCCGTGTAAGGAAACATAAATTATTATAAGACATTTACTCGAACGTTAAGGTTTCAAACGCATCAAGTATGTGACCTTGACCCTGGGCATAGTCGGGGCAGGATGATCGTGAATTTGTCACAGGGCAGTATTTAAAAGGACCATTAAATCAATGCGTGAAATATCAAGCAGATGAAGAAAAAATTATAAGAGTTATGGTTTTGAATGTACCAAGTATGTGACCTTGACCCTGGGCTTACCGGGGGTGGGCCGATCATGGATTTGTCGCAGGGTGGTAGAGGACCATTAGAGTAATGCGCGTCTGAAATATCAAGCTGATCCGAGTAAGAAAATTATTAGACATTTACCAGAGCATTTCAGGACGTACAAACGGACGGGACATACGGATGCCAGTAACACTATATCCCCCCTCACCATTTGGTGGCGGGGGTATAAAAATGAGTAAGGCAAGAGTTGTCTATCTTGCACAAAACAC
Source organism: Conchocele bisecta (assembly GCA_029237695.1). Lineage (NCBI taxonomy): Eukaryota > Metazoa > Mollusca > Bivalvia > Lucinida > Thyasiridae > Conchocele > Conchocele bisecta. The sequence continues at coordinate 200,627,523 of CM055265.1, read as the reverse complement.
ACATTCGGGTCGCGGTTTATTCATGTGCGAAGTTTCATGAAAATAGTCCCAAGGGTGTTCGAGTTCTGCTCCAGACAAGAAATCAGTGTGCGAAAAAACAAAGGGAGATAACTCAACAATTAGTGAGACAAGATTAATGACACATCTTTGGGTCATGATCTATGCATGTGTGAAGTTTCATGAGGTATTCGAGTCATGCTCTGGACAAGAAGTGTCTGCGGCGGACGTGGACGATGTTCGGTGTCAAATCCATAGTATCCCCTGGGATATAAACTACACCATCTCACAGACAGGAGGTTGTTGCAGATTTGATAATTCATAGAAGTTCGGCTAACAGGTAAATAAACAATCTGGTGCAAAAATATTGTCATGATTATGATATAAAGAGGTCTATATATGTTACAGTGGAACCTCTCTAAACCGGACATCAACAAAACATCTGTGATCCTATTTTTGATGGGTTTCTTAGTCATTTAACTCAGGTGATAATACCTGTTCGTGATCCCGTAGCACACAACTATGGCTGATAATGATCAAATGCCTGATTTACAGTGAAACCTCTCTAAGCCGGACACCCTGGGGACCTCCCAGGGTGTCCGGTTTAGAGAGGTTTCACTGTACTTACATACACTGTAGAAAACAAGAAAATTTGACTTATCGGCTGACAAATCCCACCGGTGGCAGATGACACCCTGGCAAACTTCTTAACCAGACCCACGTACACATGGATGGACACGTGGACATATAATCCAAACACTATATGCCTCTCGACTCTACCGAGACAGGGGGCATAAAACTTTCAAAGCTCAACATTTCTGTTTTTGTGACATAATAAAGCACCATCCACTTCATAAACTTGCAGAGCTCAGGGTGTTTTAGTAGACTAAATATGGTATACATTATAACAATATAAGATAGGGATACGTGATAGGTTTTCAATGGTACACAACATCCATGACGTGATTAACCCTTTCAACACCACGGGCCTGTATAGTGCAGTCTCCGCAAAAGTGTCAACATTTTACAGGACATTCGGTCCGATAAACTTGAAATTTTTAAGAATTTTGTTTGTAAAAAATAAAATTGATTTGTGTGATATTTAAGAGCTTCTTAGTGTTTTTTTTAGTATATCAGTCATATAAGAAAAGCTAGCTAGCACCAGAAGCACATACCAAAGGAAGGTGATTTCATTGAAGCTTAGAATAAACTAGATGTCGCGCCTTGGGGCGAGGCATAGCCACTAAAAAAAAGAGATATAGTAGACGGAAAAACTTTAACCAAAAAACTTTAACCGGACACACATACGTACATACGTACGTACGTACGTACGGACGTACGCCAAAGTGCCGACTATATCGCGCTTTCCGCAAGCGGTCGCAACAAAAACTTTAACCAAAAATTTTAACCAAAAATTTCAAAGTAATTAGACCTTGACATTGGGCACAGGGGCCGCATGGGAGAATGAAAATATAGATGATGATAAACACCCATGTGAAGTTTCAAGGTAATGGGCAAAGCAGGTGCAGAGATATAGTACATGAAAAAACTTTAACCAAAAACTTCAAAGTAATTTGACCTTGACATTGGGCACAGGGGCCGCACGGGTGGGGGTAGAATGAAAATATGGATGATGATAAACACCCATGTGAAGTTTCAAGGTAATGGGCGAAGCAGTTGCAGAGATAAAGTATAACAAAAAACTTTAACCAACAAACTTTAACCAAAAACTTTAACCAAAAACTTCAAAGTAAAATGACCTTGACATTGGGCACAGGGGAACCACGGGAGGGGGGTAGAATGAAAATATAGATGATGATAAACACCCATGTGAAGTTTCAAGGTAATGGGCAAAGCAGTTGCAGAGATATAGTATAACGAAAAACTTAACCAAAAAACTTTAACCAAAAAGCTTTAACCGAACAACTTAACCAAAAACTTTAACCGGACACACGTACGTACGCCAAAGTGCCGACAAAGTGCCGACTATATCGCGCTTTCCGCAAGCGGGCGCAACAAAAAGTAAAAAAAAATATTATTTTTTTTTGTAGTCGTACATTCGGTCTGGCAACTACCGGTTTACCGTTGGACCGGCAGTAATTTTAACGTAAATGTCCAACGGACTGACGACTTTCGCGGAGATCAGCCGGCTCGTGACGAGCCGTCTCATCAGGATCTGCACTGTTTGCAATTAATTTTCATATTTTTAAGAACAAAACAACCCCTTTTCATAAATGGACTAGTCTGAAAATCAGTTTGTGATAATTGGATTGGTTGCAAAATTAACATATCAAAATCCATTCTAGTTACTGAAAGAGTGAGTGAAGGGGTGAAAGAGTTAATACCGTATTTGTGTGCATGACATGGAGGTGTGAAAAACACATGTACCGTGTGGATGTTGATAACTATGTTGTTAAGTATTGACCTTTTCTTTCATGATAATTAGTCCGCACATGGCACATTCGGATTGACACTTACAGATATTCAAGGTGTATGATCACGTGGTCACAACAACAATAAGCACTGAAACTTACAGAAGCCCTCCGATTCAAAGTACATATTCTTTTATTTTGTCCTTATTATGTAACGGATTTTGATGAAATATGGCGCATCAAACATGTCTTGTTAAGCTGCATTTGATGGTTTCAGTACTTTGGCCCAAACTTCTGTCGTTTTTGCGAAGAATCGATTTCCTTGTGTTTGCTGCGCATAATAACCACGTGATCATGCACCTTGATATTGCTATACCGATGACTGAATATAATAGAAAATTTATAAAAATGACTGTTTTAATTCCACTATCGATTATGAAATGGAACAATCAATTAATCAAAAGCAGAAATGCTAATAAACAACATAATTTGTCATGAATTTATACAACAGTAAATACTACATTTATATAAATATATAAACAACTGTTGCATTTCATTAGTTATAATATCAAGACTTAGCCCCCTTCTTCCACTGAATCCTTCATATGCTACGATAGCTTACAAAGAACTAGAAAATGTGTTCACAGAACACAGATGCCCCACATATCGCATTGATAATAAACGAGGCAAAATTCCAAGTCCAAAAGGGGAGTTAATCCATGACCCAGGGGTCGAATCAAAAATTGAAATTAACGTTGTCCATCTACTCCTCATAAGGAAGCTACATAACAAGTTTCAGGTCTGTAGCTATTACGGTTTAAAAGTTTTACGAGTTACAAGGCAAATTTGTAATTCGAAAATGGGGAGATAATCCATGACCCCGGGGTCGAAGCAAAAATCAAAATAAACATTGCTCATCTACTCATCATAAGGAAGCTACATACCAAGTTTCAGGTCTGTAACTAGTACAGCTTAAATATTTTACGACTTACAAGGTTGGTGACGGACAAGGGTAACACTAAATGCCTCCTCCACTGTCGTGGCGGGGCATAAAATGTGTTCAGTTGATATGTGGTAATGAAGATACATCACGGTTTGATTATAAATCAATATTGATCAACATTTTCTGTCCAATAATTATTGATGATTAAGTGAACAATTTGTATGATTGTGAAACACTAGTCACGTAAGTTGTTTAGTTCATGGAAAGAGAGGTAGCTACAGAAAGTATTTAATTTAGTTAATGGATGAATGGAATCTGTCACGGTTTCAACTTGCTGGGTAGTATCATATGATCAGCAACATATTTTGTGACATTAGCGTGCTTAGTTGTGTGTTTACAGTAATATACATGTAGTGAGTTACATTGACCAATTGAAGTGTACGGACACAAAACTTTTTATTGAACAAATCATCATTATTTTCTTTATTTCTCCATAAAATATCTGTTGTTACCACTCATCTGAACCGTCTCATCGAGACGGTTCAGATGAGTGGTAACAACAACATATACTTTCGAGAATTAATCAAGAAAATGGCGACGACAATTCTTAAAAGTTTCAGACAACTGTAGGCCGATAATGGGTTATAGTGACAACACTAGGGGTTCAGCAGTATTGAAGCTCTTTATGCAGCCATGATTGCCTACTACAGGTGCAAGAACATGCCAGTTTCTCCAGCAACATTGAACTCAAAGAAACCCCCAAGCCGTAACATGCCATGTGATCGAGTCCATGACTGGGTTGTACTCTAATATAGTCAGACTGAAGGATAGATTCATTGTTAACCCTTAAAAGGTTGGAACTGGATATTGTGCCTGCTGTGTTTCATTTTTGGTTTATCGTGTAGCAAAAAACACATTTTTAGGCAGGAAATGAGAAATGTCTCGAAAATCAAATAAACAGTAGAGGACAAAACGTAATACAGCATTGCCAGGGCTAAGACTTGCATGCATAACATCCCAACCTCCATGGATGAGCAATAAGTAAGAGAAACCTACACACTTACAGGGCTCCAGATAAGGAATTAGTAATTGAGTATTGTCACTCCATCATTTCTGAAGTAATTGGGTATTTCAAAATTTTAATTGGGTAAAATAAAATCAAACTACTGTTTAGACATCAACAGACAGCAATTATTGAATGGTTTGCTTCGAAATGAAAAAATGTCTTGGCATTTCATTAAAATTGTCTCCTTGGAGACAATTCTAATGAAATACCAAGATGTGTCTGCATGGAAAATGACACAAATATGCTATACTTGTGGTCTGTTTATTGTTTTCTGTAGCATGATAAAGATACCACAAATTTTCCATTGCTTTTTGATACTCACTACTTCTGATTTCAATTGGGTTTTTGGCAATTTTAATTGGGTATTTAAGCAAATACGCAGCTTATCTGGAGCCCTGCACTTACACCCGACAGCTAAACCAACATATGGAGAAATGCACACAATTCTTAAAGCTATATCCAGAGCTCCAGATAAGGTGCGTAATTTGGAGGTAAATTTCTTATTTCTCCATCAAAAATGGCAAGTTGGGAGTGCTTTAGAATCGTCTCAATGAGACGATTCTAAAGGACTCCCAACTTGCCATTTTTTATGAAGAAATAACAAAATTTCACCCCAAGTTTGTCAAATGACGCACCTTAGCTGGAGCTCTGCATATCAGGAGCATATCAATGTCCATTTTATTCGAACATGGTGAAATTATGGGTTATTATCATAGACATCAATATTGCTGGAGAAATCTGTAGCGGCTTTCATCATAATCGCTAAGTGCACTAATCAAACTATGTGCACTTGAGGGAGTATTTACTTACTTGTACTGAAATGTATTATGATTCATGTCATGTATTTATTACTTTATCCTAGTTATTGTTTCGAATACAAATATTTTATTTCTTTAAATAAAACTAGAACAACTGATACCCTCGGCTGCCACCTGCACCAACAAACAAAAATGTTAACGCAAATTACACAGACAGATGGAAATATGAAAAATGTATACCCCTCAACATACTTCGTCTGCCGGGGGGGGGGGGGGGGAGGGGGTATAAATATTAATTAATTTATGGAAAAATTTAAAATTTATGGACACATTGATTATTCCCTCAAAGTGCACATAGCTAGATTTGTGTCCTTAGGGATGTTGGTGAAATCTGCTGCAGCATGGCCTAGAAATCACCCAGTGCTACCCTTACCCATCAGGAAAACATCAGTTTTGGGAACTGCAACAGCAAACATGACAACCGGGTCACCGAACATGCTTCTTTCCAGGCTAAACCCGGCATAGTCACAATATGGACTTCACAAAACCAGACATCTAGCCGTACTATAACTGACTAAAAACTGATTAACTTTATCTATGTAATGATGTTTAACAGCTTGTCAACAGCTATGGTCATTTTAGACCGTGTTAATGGGGTCAAGTCCCATATTTCACCTGCTGTAAGGGGGAAAAATCCCAAAACTGACAAAATATTTATTCAGCCCTAAAATTAGAATAACCTTACCTGGTGTAAGTCACCACACAAGTCACTTAGCCCCACTCCCTATAGGTAATAGTATAAGTACTAATCTTACTATTATAATGGGTATAACCGGATTCAACTTTCACGTACTAGGAAGCCAAAACTGTACCTGAGGGCCAAACCAGTGATATCAGGATTCCAGTGAGAATGAAACCCATTGTTTTAAAAGCATGTTGCCAACGAACCGCCCAATGATTAACATAGGGGCAAATTTTACCAAAACTTACACAAAGTGGACTTGACATACGGCATATAGACATACGGTATATAGAAAAAATGGACGGTGATAAATAAGATAAGAATTTAGATTTCAAGTCAGCCAGCGAATTTTGTGGAGATAATAGGTGCTCCAAAATTAAAACAAAAAAATTGGCGCAAAAATCATTTGACACTGACCTAGGACAAGAGCCACATGGGAAGAATCTGGAATGAAAATATAGACTTAACTAATATGGTTGCTGAGATAATAGGTAGCCAAAATGCCCATTGAATAGATGGATAGACAGCAAGATACCATAATACATAAGTTCCTTTTTTCAAATGGGTATTTAAAAATGGTCATAGGTCTAGGCAACCTGATGTGTATTATGAATATACCGGGTTAACACTTACAATGCTGAATTAAAAATGTTGTCTGTTGTTTATTTTCCATTTTCCTTATCAAAAACATGCTTTGACATCACTTTTGAATCATTTAAAAAATGCTGCCAACCCATGTTTTTATTGAAAAAAAGAAACAAGAGACGAACATTTTCGGTTGCTGCATTCTAAGGGTTCTTTGCATGCTAGCGGTGAAAATAACATCCAACAAATTATGAATACCGATATGTTTTTATTTCACTGTGTAAATATGTCTTGAAATTTCATTAGAATTGCGTCCTCTGGATGCAATTCTAATGAAATTCCAAGACATATTCATGATATTTAAATGGGAGAAATAAAAGAAAATGTAATGAATTGTCGTCTGTGCGATTTATCAACTATTTATAGCCCACAAATTTCAACCATGCAAAAAGTTAAATATTCAACACAAGACAGGTATAGTCTAGATCTACTCGCAGAAGCAGAACACGTAGGCCATGCATGGTCGGCACAACAGGCATAAAGGGACATAATGGTGGATAGTATCAAAAGCAATGTTGGGCTATATTTGCATCTAGCAAGAACAAATCATTTGGCTTTCCATACATGCTAAGCTATCAGTGAATACAGCTTAATTTGATTATCAAATTCAACCCAATAAGTAATACCACTGGTATGGAAAACATTGAACACCATAATCAATCTTTTTGTGCAAGAATGCTTGTGCTTACTCCATGCCAGTAACTACACCGACATATGAGAGATAAAGTATGGTGCATAATAACCGTTTGGTCTTGTTTCTGGTGTTGTGACCGACACCAGTTCTATTAGTTTATGTAGTCATGCAAAGAAACAAATGTGCATTCCTTTAGTCAATACCCATGACAAACAAACGCCCTTTCCAGAAATAGAACATTGAAAATAACAGAATAATTACCATTCAATGAGCTTATTTATTCAATGTCAGGATCGCTGAAAATAATTAGAAGACCTATATGAAATCAAGCTACAGCAAAACAGGTAGATGTACCATGTATATGATAGTAAAACAGGTAGATGTACCATGTATATGATAGTAAAACAGATAGATGTACCATGTATATGATAGTAAAACAGGTAGATGAACCATGTATATGATAGTAAAACAGGTAGATGTACCACATGTATATGATAGTAAAACAGGTAGATGTACTATGTATATGATAGGTAAGTAAATGACATTGCATAAATACATGTACGCAAATGCCAAAATAACATGAGAATTTATTCAGGTTTTCAAAGGGTACAATGCAGCAATGATAAGTAACATACACTGCATATACACTGCATATACACTGCATGCAAAGTAAATCAGTTGCACCCGCATTTCATGTATGCATGCATTGGTACACACATACAATGTACAAATTATGCGCAACAAGAAAATTTGGCCTATCGGCGCACAAATGCCCCCCATGGCAGATTGGAGAACCTTCAGTACACTTCTTAACCCTTTCACCCCTCAGTAACTGGAATCGATTTTGATATGTTAATTTCCGGACCAATCCAATCGTCACAAAATGATTTTCAGACTAGTCCATTTATGAAAAGGGGGTGTTTTTGTTCTCAAAAATACGAAAATTACTTGCAAAAAGTGCAGATCCTGACGAGACGGCTCGTCACGAGCCGGCTCATCTGGATCTACACTGTTTGCCAATACGACTATACAGACCTGTGGTGTTGAAAGGGTTAAACTGACCCACAGTCCAAACACGATATGCCTCCCAGGTCTTCCGAGACTGGCAGCATAAAAATATATACCTGAATATTTTACATATAAATGTCTAGTACTTGTACCATAATGCAAATTCTTAACCCTTACAATGCGGAATAAAATTTTGTCGTCTGCTGTATATTTTCATTTTTATTAACAAAAACATAGTTTGGCAGCATTTTAGAATCATTTCCAATGGAAATGATTCTAAAGTGCTGCCAAACCATGTTTTTATTGAGAATAACGTAAACTATGAAACAACAGCAGACGGCAATTTTCGTTTCCCGCAACCTAAGGGTTAAAGAAGACTGTAACATTGCATGCATGACGTTTTGCTGCAAGTTTTGAAGCAGGCCAGTACTAGGATGAATGCTTACATTCAGGAGCCGTTTCATTAAACTTTGTACCACTAAAATGTTTGTAAGAACAAAATTATGAAAGTCTGTAAATTTCACATTAACAATGGTTTCTTGCAAACAATTATTGGATTTACATTTATTGAGCATAGACTGCATATGCAGCCCATACTCGATAAATGTAAATCCATCAATTCAAATTTCCAGGCGATCCTAAATGAGCACTTACAAACATTTTAATCGAGTTTAGTGAAACGGGCCCCAGGTACTTACAGGTAGGCAAACCCAGGCAACACCACCCAGAAAAGGTAACAATTGGCAACAATTTGTAGTTTTCAACCAATGAATGGTATGGCGAACAGTGTATACCCTGGTTAACTCTTTGCATGCTGGCAAACTTGTGGGCTATAAGTGATTACAAAAATAGCAGACGAAAATTCATTATATTTTAGTTTATTTCGCCTTGTAAATATCATATGTTTTGCAATTTCATTGGAATTGCGTCCTCCTAATGAAATTCCAAGAAATATTTATAGAGAGAAATAGAATAATTGTTGGTTGTTATTTTTACTGCAATTATGCAAAGTTAAACAGCATGTACAGGTCTCGACAAATTTGTAATTTTCCACTCGTCCAGATTGGAATTCAACTAATACAATCCTATACATGTATATGTTAATGTTAATGTTTCATTATTCTTTCAAATGAGCACTCATCCACTCATCCAAAATTCACTTGTCAATACGAGCGGACGAGTGGATTTGTCGAGGCCTGATGTATCTGCAGACAAACAGAGACAGCCAAGGGTTGCATGCACCAATAACTTCTAGTTCTGTGTGGGAATGGCCCAAGAAGGAATGTACGCAACAACACTGGGAATACAATGACAGTGCTTACATTGTCAACGGTATGTCTGTTTTCCTCGTCTACCTGGGGCAAACAGAGGGGCACAGAAGGTGAACATCTATGTCGTAACATCTCCTGCCATAACATGGCAGGTTAGTCCTGGATTATAACATTTTAACCCTTACAATGCAGAATTACATTCGGTTGCCTGCTGTTTATGTTTTATTTTCCCTTGTTCTCATCAAAGCATATGGTATGACAGCCGTTTTGAAACATTTTCTACGGAAATGATTCTAAAATGCTGCCAAAACATATTTTATTGAGAGAAAAATCAAAACGTGAAACAACAGCAGACAACAATTTTCGGTTCCAGCATTTTATTAAGGGTTAAGCATACCTAGATAAATAGCTTGAATGGCAGAGCTTGTCATCAACCGATTAACCATGCCAACCTCAAAGGCCATACAAGCAAACACCGTAGACCCAAACGACCGACTGATTGAGGTTTTACGTCTGTTTAACAGCAAGGTCATACGGATGGGAATGCACCTGTATGTGAGGAGCACGGAACATTTAACACAAACATTGCAATAAACACTGTCAGCCCATACAAACAGAAATCAGGTAATGAGCTTTGTATTGCTCGACTACGTACTGAGTGATTTTAGGGTTAACTGTATTGTAATTTTGAAATTTGCGTCGCCATTAAACAGATTTTCCGACCTATAATTTTCTGATATACGCCGCAAATCAAAATTACAATGCGGTTAACCTATTTCTAATGCACTCCTTTACTACTGGCGTAGGAATACATATTGAAATAATTTGCGACCGTTCATCAACAATGATATACCTGTAATGTATGACCATCAGCCAATCAGATTGCGTGATACTTATAGAGTGCATTGCTGTATCATATTGCTATATCAGGCATTGACCTGATATGATATCCGGGTTACAACAAATTGAACAAGAGTACGTACATGGACTAACACTATATCCCCCCTGTCGACAAAAAACTCATCAAAAGATTAATTGTCTGCGACTGGAGAAATCTAGCTCCTTCTCTACTAGAGCAACCTTTCAGTCTGATAAAGATCTATTTGTTAGCAGCAGAACAGTAGCCTATTTCACCAACATTGCAAAGTATACTTTGAGGGAGAAATTTTCAATTTAATGATAAATTTATTAACATTTATTATACTGAATTTATTACATTATCACAGCCATTTTGACTGTGATAATGTAATAAATTCAGTATAATAATTCTGCATACTTTTAATCATCAAATATATGCAGTCGTTAGTTCTATATGAAATAATGCATTTTGGGGAAAATAAATGATTACTCCCTGAAAGTATACTTTGCTAGATAAGTAGACTTTGCAATGTTGGTGAAATGGGCTACAGATGTTCCACAGATTGAATGGTGACCAGTGCAATTCATGATCACACTGCAGATGTACAGGCTGACCTGTAGCCTATTTCATCAACATTGCAAAGTATACTTTAGTAGCAAAGTATACTTTGAGGGAGAAATTTTCAATTTTAGGATAAATTTATTAATTTTTATTATACTGAATTTATTACATTATCACAGCCATTATGGCTGTGATAATGTAATAAATTCAGTATAATAATTCTGCATACTTTTAATCATGAAATATATGCATTTGTTAGTTCTATATGAAATAATGCATTTCAGGAAAAATAAATGATGACTCCCTCAAAGTATACTTTGCTACTAAAGTATACTTTGCAATGTTGGTGAAATCGGCTACTGGGACAAAACGGGTTGCAAAGGCCATAAATCCCAGGGGCCCGTTTCACTAAACTTTGTACGACTAAGATGTCCGTAAGTGCAAATTTAGAATCGTCTGGAAATTTCAATTGATGGAATGCATGCAGCCTATGCTCAATACATTTAAATCTAATGGTTGTTTACAAGAAAACACTGCTAATGTGAAATTTACAGACTATCATAATTTTTCACTTACAAACATTTAGTTGTACAAAGTTAGTGAAACGGCCCCCAGTTCTCCAGCCACAGCAACATATTGGTCAGACTTGAATTAAATCTATTTTCCATTAAAAAATGACTTGAAAAATTGTTCAAATATTAGTTCTGAAATTTTCTCCATTTTGGGGAAAACATTTATGCAAACATTTCTGAAACATGAGTCACACAATGTGACATAAACATAAATACATGTCCATTCCAATTACCGTATTTATTCTAATAGTAGCCCCCCCCCCCTCTCTAATAGCATCCCCCCTTCCATATTTGCATTCTAAATATTATAAAATATGTTATTTTCACATACAAAAGCCATTTAAAACTTGTTTTAAATGGCTTTTGTATGCGAAAATAACATATTTTGATACTATTCTCCACGTTTTGATCCCCACGACGTTTATTAGAATAAATATGTTACCTACAATCTCGCAATAAACGCATCAAGTGACTAGAAAGAAATCATGTGTATGCTCCCACAACTGACAGTTGGAAAGCATGTATGAGGCACGGATATAAAAGTATACAGAAACTCCTCTGGTTAATGCAACATACAAATCAAATTGACAAACTATTTAAATACCGCTTATAAGGCATGTAAACTCAGATTGCTTCCATGGAGATTAATTTAGTTTTAAACCAAATGAGACCCAGTCACCAGATGTTAAACCAGGGTAGAAGGTTAAACTTGGTTAACTTTATATCTATGCCAGTCATGTTTTATAATACTGTTTCAGGTGAAAATAGAAAAGCTCACTGAAACAAAGGATAGTCAAAACGTTTCGTGGTGATGTCCATTGCGACCAAATTTCAAGAGTACAAATTAAAAATTGTAGAAGTAATGCCAACCGCATTAAAACATTTTGACTAACCCACATATATGATTAAAATGTTGAACACTGTGTGCTGTTATACAGACATTTGCAGTATTGAATTAAATTTTGTCGTCTGCTGGAAATGTTTTATTTTCAATATTTCTCGATTAAAACCCATTTTGGCAGCGCATGTGCTGTCAAAACAAGTTTTTTGTTAGGAATTAAGGCAAAAATGAAAAACAGCAGATTTTCGTCTCCCGCGTAGTCAGGGTTAAGATAGCAATCTCTGATTGTTTATTGAGATGAAAGCATCACACGACTGGCATATATATGTTGATAGCATAGCTCATCTATTTTGAGGCATGGGACACTCAGGGATTCCGCTGGGGAAAATAAAAAATTTGCCACTTCAAAAAAAACAAAACAATTGGCGATAAAAAATTACAATTTTCGAAAAAAAATCCCCCCCAAAAAAAAAAATTGCGAAAGATCGCCAGCGGAATCCCTGGACACTATGGCTGGGCTTCAAAATAAAAACATGGATAAAGATGAAGAATCATACAAACTTACAATTAAATCCTCTATATAGTTGTAGTCTAGACACATAAAGGAATTGAACTATTTAAAGGTACATGCCCACTCAATAGGCACAAAATGTTCTTTCTAGGAATTAAATAACTGAACAATTGTGTCACTATTCCACCAGGTCTAAAATCTACGAGTGCCCAGAATACAGATATAATCATTTAGTAATATTTATTTTACTGATAGTGACGCGCGGTGGTATAGGCTATTTTCATATGCAAATGAGGCATGATATTTTTTAATTATTTATACTAATTAAATGCGTCACCTGAAAAAAAAGTATGATAATTGCACATCAAAAAATAAATGAAGAGAATAAATAGTAATGTCCGTTAACATTTTAAGGAAACACGGTTATCGCCCTTGATAACAGTGTGGAAAGTTTTGTTTGATATAAAATGTGTAATAATGACCATCAATACGTGGGGTAATGGTGAATGAATGTTTATTTTGCCAGAAAATGTCTCAGATGATGTCTCTGATATAAACAACAGTTTGTGCCCATTGAGTGGGTATGTACCTTTAATGTCATTGTTAATGCCAAGTAGATATAAACTATATAACATTTATGACTCACTTTTTATTGAAAATAGATGAGCTAAAATGGCATTTAATACAAAAACGGTTCCCACCAACTAGTTATACAGGGATAATTTCAACTGGGAAATGTTATAATAAATCCTTGATCTGGGAAATGTTATAAGAAATCCAAAGTTACCTTTCCTTCAACTGTAATAAATGACGACCGCTACAAAGAACAATCACAGTTGTGAATGACAATACCAGGACATATGTGACAGGCCATGCAATTTTGTACCTGAAAAATCACACATTTCTTAGGTAAAAATCACTGGCTGGCCTCAAATGTGCCTATGTTCAGAGACATCTGTGGAAGTCTCACCAACAGCCAACACAAACATTCAATGAAGAAAATAGAAGTTATAACTTATTTCTCTGATGTTAAGTTTTGTAAAGAGACTAAGTATTTGACCTTGATCGGATCAGCGGGAGCTGGACGGTCGTGGATTTGTCACAGCATGGTAGTACAACCTTTGAGGAATGCACAAGTGAAATATTAAGAATTTTCAATGAAGGAAATAGAAGTTACAACATATTTCCCTGATGTTAAGTTTTGTAAAGATACCAAGTATTTGACCTTGACCTTGGGATCAGTGGGGGCTGGACGGTCGTGGATTTGTCACAGCATGATAGTACAACCTTTGAGGAATGCACGAGTGAAATATTAAGAATTTTCAACAAAGGAAATAGAAGTTATAACATATTTCTCTGATGTTAAGTTTTGTGAAGATACCAAGTATTTGACCTTGACCTTGGGATCAGGAGGGGGGGAGGGGGGGTGGGGGGGGGGGGGGGCGGGGGAGGTTGGATGGTCGTGGATTTGGCGCAGCATGGTAGTAGAGCCATACAGAAATGCATGTGTGAAATATTAAGCATTTTAGATGAAAGAAATAGAAGTTATAATATATTTCTCTGATGTTAAGTTTTGTAAAGAGACTATAAGTATTTGACCTTGACCTTGGGATTAGCGGGGGTTGGACGGTCGTGAATTTGGCACAGCATGGTAGTAGAGTAGAGCCTTACATGAATGCATGTGTGAAATATTCAGCATTTTAGATGAAGGAAATAGAAGTTATAACATATTTCTCTGATGTTAAGTTTTGTAAAGAGACTAAGTATTTGACCTTGACCTTGGGATCAGCGTGGGTTGGACGGTCGTGGATTTCGCACAGCATGCTAGTAGAGCCTTACAGGAATGCATGTGTGAAATATTAAGCATTTTAGATGAAGGAAATAGAAGTTATAACAATATTTCTCTGATGTTAAGTTTTGTAAAGAGAGACGGACGCATGGACGGACGTTCCTACAAATGGATACTTATGTGGCTAACCGTAACCTTTTTATTTGTTCATCCCTATTGTTATGTAGCCATATAAACCCATTTTTAGCCACATAAAATCACGGAACAATAGAATATTACATAACCTATTGTTCTCCTAGCCACATATGTATCCATTTGTAAACTTGGTCGGACAGACGGATGGACGGACGGACGGACGGACGTGCCACCAATAGTGAACAAGGGGCCATTTCCATTGTTCTAGATCAAAGCAATGGCCCCTTGTATAACAATAGAATAAGGGGCCATACGGAATAAATCAAAGGATTCTTTTGTGTTAGGCTCCGCCCCATGGCCCTTGTACACCCTTGGTTGCTCGGACAGACGGACAACCCGACTCGTCAGTATAACTCGTTGAGGGGGGTATAATGAGCTAGGGTTGAAGAAATTGCTCAACTGTCATGGCGCAGGCTAAAAGCTACTACCGGTACTATAAAACATGATTACATGTAGATAAACAGCAAAGAATGGGTGGGCAACTACAGAAAAGTCAGCTAAATACACAAGTATATTGGTTACATTTCTTCTAAAATTAAGATAAAGTATGTTAACCCTGACAAAGCATACAAACAATTTTAACGAGAAATACATGTAGCATATGGCGGACTGTTGACAAATGGTAGTTTACAATATTTCCTACCAGAATAGCCCATTGAATTCTGAAGATACACCACCTTTACACAAATGTTTAAACATGTTTCTAAGCTTTCACTATTACAGCTGATTCTCTTATCTCGATATACCTGCTTATCTTGATATACGTCCGATGCATATGCGATATATTTAGTAACAACATATGCGCGTTTCGTTTCGAAAGTGCATGATTTATGAAAACCCGGAAGTAAATTTGGTATTTTTGAAGCGATTCTGGTCAGATTTTTTCGAGAATGGTCGCTAAATTTGCCAAATTTTTATCTCGAAGTTCGGATATGTCGATATATTTTGCTCAGTCTGGTCAACTTCGAGATAACGAGAATTACCTGTATATGTTGTGTTCATCATTTGTACTGTCTCATCCAGATGGCTTAAATGAGCATTCATAACATATATATTCATTGGAAAATAATGCAATAGCAAAGATATAAATAAATTTACGTGCTGAATGTGAACTCCTTCACTTTCAATTATCTGTAATGAACTATTTCATGTTAGTTCACAATAAAATCATCAGAACGTTGTTATTGTTAAACCATCAGGAAATATGGACATTGTAAATTGCGATTGTTATGAGCCGGCTCATCTGGGGGCTGCTTCACTAAACTTTGTACGACTAAAATGTTCGTAAGTGTAAAATTTAGGATAGTCTGGAAATTTCACTTGATGGATTTACATTTATTGAGCATAGGCTGCATATGCAGCCTATGCTCAATAAATGTAAATCCAATAATTGTTTTCAAGAAAACACTGTCATAGAAAAGACTATCATAATTTTGCACTTACGAACATTTTAGTCGTACAAAGTTTAGTGAAACGGGCCAAAGGATACACAACATTAATGGTGATGGCTCACATGCAGTCACAATTACTGCACAACAACATGGCAAACCGATGACGGTCTACCCATACTTACATGTAAAACCTGCTGCTGTTGTTGTTCTTGCTGCTGCTGTAGTGGCAGATGTTGTTGAACACTGTTAGTTTTGTTGGGTATTGCAGCTTCCGTAACTGTAAATTTAGAGTAGAGACGTTGTTACGACATGGGTGCTGTGGCAAGCATATCAAATGTAATAACGTATTTATACTATTTCCTAAGGCACGACTGTAAAGTCATAATTATGTAGCAAAAGGGAATGATTCTGTTGATGAAGATTGAATATTGATTGAAAACTTTCACCAGGAAATATTGGATCTGAAGGATCCGGTGCACATCTATTTCCACAAATAAATCAAACATATCTATCCCCTAGCACTGCGAAGATTCCTCCTCATAGATGGCCTGGTCATACTGTGTAATTGCATACAGAAACATCAGGTGTTCCCAAATCTACATCAGGGGCCGTTTCACTAAGCTTTGTACGACTAAAATGTTTGTAAGTGCAAAATTATGATAGTTTGTAAATTTCACATTAACAATGTTTTCTTGCAAACAATTATTGGATTTACATTTATTGAGCATAGACTGCAAATGTAAATCCATCAATTGAAATTTCATGACGATCCTAAATTTTAACTTACGAACATTTTAGTTGTACAAAGTTTAGTGAAACGGGCCCCAGGTCTACAGTTTACTTACTTTTGAGTTTGTCGTTGAGCCTATCGAGAGATTCGAGCAGCCGCTGTTCTTCCACAGACAGAGCAGACTTCACTGAAATAGAGGCAAGTCAAACACTGGTTGAAAATTCAAACAATTTATGGTGGTCGCAAAGGCCACAGCGTATATTGTTAGACTGGCCATCAATCACATAAGCCTCATTTCTCAATTCACAGCCACATATGAGACACGCCATGTGATTTTGTACCTTCAGACATCTGCGTAATTTCATGAAATACGTTTACAAATTTTATTACATTTTTCATAAATAAAGTTAAAAGTTGACAAAATTTTCACAGTACATGCGGAATCAACTTTTGACACCACTTATGGAAAACCAGCTCTACCTTTAAGTGCTGGCGATAATCGCCATTCAGTCAGTGAAACATCTGTAGCCGATTTCACCAAAATTGCTAAGCATACTTATCTAGCTAAGTATACTTTGAGGGAGTAATCTAAATTTCCCGAAATGCATTATTTCATATAGAACTAACGACTGCATATATTTGATGATTAAAAGTATGCAGAATTATTAAATGGCTGTGATAATGTAGTAAATTCAGTATAATAGCAATAGACGAGGCAAAGCCACGAAGGCCGGGTTTTCTTCAATGCATAGACAATTGGATAACATATATTTATGCAAGTATGGTGGTTCTAGGTGGTATAGTAAGTGAGACAAATGGACCTAAATCGATTACGTAGAAAAAATAGGTCAAGGTAAAAAAAAGGTCACATGTTGGATAGTGGTATATGGTGGGCACCTGTTGGTTATGAAGTCGTGCAAGTATGGTGGTCCTATGTGATATAGTAACAGGGAAATGGACCTAAACACAAAAACTTAACACTGAAAATGGCTAAGTCGATTATGCGGAAAAAATAGATCAAGGTAAAAAAAGGTCACATGTTGAATAGTGGTATGTGGTGGGCACCTGTCAGTTATGAATTTGTGCAAGTACGATGGTTCTAGGTGGTACAGTAACAGAGAAATGGACCTAAACACGAAAACTTAACATTGTGGACGCAGCCACCCACTCTACTTCCGTCAATCCAATAGCCGGGATTTTTTTTCGAAAACCTGTCTAAAAATTAATAAATTTATCCTTAAATTGAACATTTCTCCCTCAAAGTGTACTTAGCAAGGTAAGTATACTTTGAAATTTTGGTGACATAGGCTGCTGTTCTGTTTCTAACAAACATTGTCATACCGCAGATAAATTTCTCGCGTTTTGATTGGTCAGCTTGACAGGTAATATGAGCCCATATTACCTGTCAAGCCCGTCAATATGGCCGAAATAAAAAATGGCGGCGGGTAGAGGCTCAGACGAAAACGAAAAGAATTGGAAATTAGCTCCGAAACATAGCCATATGGACTGGAAATGACCTAACTAAGAAAACAAGTTAGATTTTGAAAATCGGTCAAGAAATTATTAACAAATTTCTACTCGTTTATGTAGGGATGACGTCAGGTAATATTGGTAATGTCATGACGTCCTGCCGTTTGGCGCCATATTTCTATGACGTTAAAGATGTACCAACACACTTATAAAAGATAATTCTGGAGAAATATAAAGAATCTGAGGTATGACAAATACGTTATAGTGATTCTACAAAGTCAATATGGTGTCTTATTGCCCGTCTGAAGCTATATTCCCCCTGAGATTCAGATGGGCAATAAGACACCATATTGACTGTGTAAAATCACTATAACTTATAGTATACATGTATATCCAAGCCATAAGCCTCATTTCTCCAGCAATGACAGACGGCTATAGCAGCAGTACCTTTGGGCTGCGGCCGTGTGTTGTTATAGGCCATCTGTCGGAGCTGGGCCTCGTCAATGGCCTGGTGTATCCGACTGTCGGACACGGATTGCTCCGACAGCTGCTCCGCGGCCAGGAACCCGGCCATGCTCTCACTCACTGGCAAATAAATAGAGTTTATTCAACTATCTATTTTTAAATACTGGATTTATTTCCCCCCGAGACATCTGGAAATATGACAAAGAAACGAGTGCGGAGCACTCGTTTCTTTGTCGGATTTACAGATGTCAACATAAATAAATCCGTTATTTAAAAAAATGGTGGTGGAATAAATTGCTCTTCGAAAAATTTGAGCATATAACGTCAAAATTGACAATTTTGACGTTAGCATATGAATTGTTTCTTCGCCAGAAATGACGTCAAAACGTGACGTCAATTATGTCGCGCGAACTTCTAGGAGGACATATTTCCTTCAAGAAAATAAATCTCTCCAGAATCACGGTAAATCACTGGGTAGCATATAATAAATGGAGAATACCTGATATCAAGTTCAGGCAAGGCTAGGAATTCTGAGGTCTGCCTCGAAACTTAGAAAACACTTGAAACTTAGAAAATTCTTCATTTTGTTTGTTGGCAGCACATACCGGTAATACAAATACACCATTATGATGATACTGTTGCCAGGATTTCAAAGTTATTACACTACATGTGCATTCTAAACTTTAACCCTTTCAACACCACAGGCCTGAATAGTGAGTGGTATTGGCAAAAAGTGTAGATTTCAGATGAGCCGTCTCATCAGGATCTGCACAATTCGCAAGTAATTTTCATATTTTTAAGAACAAAAACACCCCCTTTTCATAAATGGACTAGTCTGAAAAATAAATTGTGATGGTTGAATTGGTTGCAAAATTAACATAACAAAATCCATTCCAGTTACTTAGGGATGAAAGGGTTAATAACAAGAAAATGTGGGTATGTGAGCACATAAATGCATGCTAACTTCTTAACCGGATCCATGGCACACAGACGGATGGACGGATGAACACACAGTCCAAATACTATATGCCTCCCGGATCTACCGAGATCAGGGGCATTAATATAAAAGGCTTACTGCACCAAATTTCCGGGTATGGAAGGTTTTCGAGCCAATTCCAACCCTTAAATATAAGACAAATGAATGAATGAAACATTTCATTTGATAAATATTGGTCAACACCTTAGTTGTGATCATGTTGTATCGCAATTACAATGTAACAGTGGCACACCACGACAATAAGGCCAGTTAACCCTTTCAAAACAATAGATCTCCTTAGCAGTGTTTGTAAACAGTGTAGATGCAGACGAGCTGGCTCATAATGAGCCGTCTCATCAGTATCAGTAGCCTATTTCATCAACATTGCAAAGTATACTTTAGTAGCAAAGTATACTTTGAGGGAGTAATTTTCAATTTTATGATAAATGTATTAATTTTTATTATACTGAATTTATTACATTATCACAGCCAATTTGGCTGTGATAATGTAATACATTCAGTATAATAATTCTGCATACTTTTAATCATGAAATATATGCATTTGTTAGTTCTATATGAAATAATGCATTTCAGGAAAAATAAATGATTACTCCCTCAAAGTATACTTTGCTAGTAAAGTATACTTTGCAATGTTGATGAAATAGGCTACTGCACCTTTTGCAAGTACAGTCGTTGTTGACAGGCGGTCGTTGTTCCAAGGGTCGAACATTTTCCCGGTTTCACAACAAAGTCGGCCATGTATTTAGCATTCTATTGTAATCTATATGCATGCATAGAAAACGTCTTGGCTGTATAAACTTCCACCTGACAATTCACTATTGCACGATCGTGGAGTGTATCTGCTTTTCATCCATTAACAAGAAACGAGGCAAAGCCACGAAGGCCAGGTTTTTTCCAAGCATAGACACTTGGATAACATAATTATACCCACTTTTTGTAGACTAGATGGCCGTGGCCTGCATGTCGCGCCTTGGGGCGAGGCATGGACACTAAAAAAATAGATATAGTAGATGGAAAAACTTTAACCAAAAAACTTTAACCGGACACACGGACGAACGGACGGACGTATGCCAAAATGCCGACGATATCGCGCTTTCCGCAAGCAGGTGCGACAATGATGATAAACACCCATGTGAAGTATCAAGGTATTGGGTGAAGCAGTTGCAGAGATATAGTACACGAAAAAACTTTAACAAAAAAATTCAAAGTAATTTGACCTTGACATTGGGCACAGGATCGCGCTTTCCGCAAGCAGGTGCAACAATGATGATAAACACCCATGTGAAGTATCAAGGTATTGGGTGAAGCAGTTGCAGAGATATAGTACACAAAAAAACTTTAAAAAAAAAATTCAAAGTAATTTGACCTTGACATTGGGCACAGGATCGCGATTTCCGCAAGCAGGTGCGACAATGATGATAAACATCCATGTGGATGTGAGAGTCAAGGTATTGTTGGGATTTATCAGTATGTGTCGCAGTTGCAGATATAGTACACGAAAATACTTTAACAAAAAAATTCAAAGTAATTTGACCTTGACATTGGCACAGGATCGCGCTTTCCGCAAGCAGTGCGACAATGATGATAAACACCCATGTGAAGTATCAAGGTATTGGGTGAAGCAGTTGCAGAGATATAGTACACAAGAAAAACTAACAAAAAAATCAAAGTAATTTGACCTGACATTGGGCACAGATCGCGCTTTCCGCAAGCAGGTGCGACAATGATGATAAACACCCATGTAAGTATCAAGGTATTGGGTGAAGCAGTTGCAGAGATAGAACACAAAAAACTTTAACAAAAAAATTCAAAGTAATTTGACCTTGACATTGAGCACAGGGGCCGCACGGTTGGGGGTTAGAATGAAAATATGGATGATGATAAACACCCATGTGAAGTTTCAAGGTAATGGGCGAAGCAGTTGCAGAGATATAGTATAACAAAAAAGTTTTAACCAAAAAACTTTAACCAGACGTACGTTAAAAAGTTAACGTTGAAAATGGCTAAGTCAATTACGTAGAAATAATAGGTGAAGGTAAAAAAATGGTCACATGTTGGATAGTTGTATGTGGTAGGCACCCCTTGGTTATGAAGCTGTGAAAGTTTGGTGGTCCTAGGTGGTACAGTACCAAAGAAATGGACTTAAACACGAAAACTTAACATTGAAAACGCGAAAACTTAACATTGAAAATGGCTAAGTCGATTGCGCGGAAAAAATGGGTGAAGTTAAAAAAAAAGTAACATGTTGGATAGTGATATGTGGTGGGCACCCTTGATTATGAAGCTGTGAAAGTTTGGTGGTCCTAGGTGGTACAGTAACAAAGAAATGGACTCAAACACGAAAACTTAACATTGATTGTGGACGCCGCCCGCCCGCCGGCCCGCCCGCCGCCACCGCCCGCCCGCCCGGCTTTCGCCAATCCAATAGCCTGGATTTTTTTTCAAAAAACCTGGCTAAAAATTGCATGAAAATGGCTAAAATAGTGAATTTATTTTATCATCTTGTTGTTAGTGTTCTGAACCCAGCCTCACTTTGGAAATTATATACAAAGGGGAGTAATTATCTTCACGAAGTATATCCCGCGGCTTGCTTTGGTGCATCATTTAATAGCTTGTTGTAATTACATGTAAGTGGTTTAATTTAGCATGACCATTAGTATTTTGTTTTCTTATTCTCAATTTCACACCATCAGTTGAAATTAATAACGGTCATATAGTCTTTATTAAAACGATAGCCTATGTGGCGCGGCCTGTTTTTTTGCCGACAAAAACATGACATGGTCGCTGTTCACATACAAAAATGCCGTGTGGGAATGAAAATAGCTGGTCGCTGGTCGCAGTTCGGGGGTGGTCGTTATTCCAAGGTCTTATAAAGAACAAAATTGGACGGGTTTTTTTTTAACTGGCCGTTGTGGACAGGTGGTCGCTATTCCCAGGTGGTCGTTAACACAGGTTCGACTGTAATTTTTATATTTTTCTGGAGAAAAAAAAGCACCCCCTTCATATAAACGGACTAGTCTGAACATAATTTTGTGATGAATGGATTGGTCCTTAAATTAACATATCACAGTTCATTCAAGTTATTTAGGGTTGAAAGGGTTAAGGTGGCCATATAGATACCTTGATCAACTGGCTGGCCTGCTGCAGGCTGTGGTTCCTCATGGCTCTGTACCGGGGCGTTGTACACCGTGTACCCCTGCTGTTGTTGTTGTTGCAGCTGCCGCGATTTCAGGCTCTGTGGATTCGTCTGCTGCCGTCGCTGTTGTAACAAGCCGTACCGCTTTGTATACCCACCAACGCTGTCCGCCGAGTTTTGCCGCCGCAACGGGTTAGAGGCTGGCTGCTGGGCAACTCTATTTAAACTGTTAAATTGTCCGAGCGATGCACCGTCAATGTATTTCTGCGAGACAGAGGCAGCTTGACGTGGCAGTGTTTGGACATCGTTGCCTTGGTTCGCCGTGTCAGGCGTTGCTTGCGAATTCCTATTCAAGCATGTTCGTACATTGTCCCACAGATTGTTGATCTCATCATCAGTCGGAGTGCGGTCTATTCGAAGGCCGTTTTCATCATAAACAGCACCGTCATTTACCATAGCCTGGTTTGGCACATTTGAACTGTTTGTAGGCGCCATTGCAGATTTTGCTACATATGTTGGATAAATAAACGGAGCACCAGATTCAGATTTCGGAAGCATTATACTGGACACAGCATAATTAGTTTTCTGTTCCACTGGCCTGCTACATGGTATTACCGTCACTGCATGCACGGGTGTGGTTGTAGCAGTAGATATCTGTAGGTCATGCTGCCGTACCATCGACGGCACTTTCTCCATGAAGTTATTGTTTACAATCGTGACACGTTTCTCATTTGTATTGAAGTAGCCATCTTGGTTACCATTTCCTGTCTGGGAGCTTTGGGTAATGATATGGGCAGCAGCCTGGGGCCGCACAATCTGTGTTTTCGCCCGTGGGATGGAGCTGGCTCTCACCGTGCTGGCACTGGAGGCTCGCGTGATTTTGTTGGTCAGTTTGTCCGAGTTGCCAGCAGCCTTGCTAGTCATAGCAGAAATAGGTCTCGGTGGCTTTTGGGCAACAGGGCCTAGAATGTGCAGAACTAAATGTCATGTAGGAATTTGATGTGCCACAATCAGAATGTGCAATTGGTAATGTATAATATGACATCTTTTATTGTGTTACAATGATTTTAATTACAATTGGTCAGAATTACAGGGCGCCTCTATAATAGAACAGGTGCATAATATTGGAATGAACTCCTATTTTACATATACATGTACATGTAGCGGTATTACCTTTTGTACAATATACCGGTACTACAGGGTGGCCCTAAAAACATGGACACTTATTGTAACACACATCTTTCGACATACTGTTCGAAACTTAATAAATGTTGGCATACATATTGGTGAATGTCTGCTATTTGAAGGATCAATTTTGCTTACTGCTCGTGCAAGTATTGTGACGTCATCATAATTATGACGCCACTAGGTCATAATCTGGAATTTCCATTGTTGTGAAACAATTGACAAGCCGTACCAGATCCATTATTTTCATTGACAGAGTGAAATAAACGATATACTGAACTGATGAAATGCATAAAAAAATGTTTGTTGCATGTACAATGCCATTAACAGCAACTATTATGCAAGTTAAATGTTAATAATTCCAGCACAAAAATATTTACACAATTCCCTAACATTTGATTGGCCCGTAGCAAGTCTCTGTCCAAAATTTATATCCCAGTAAACTCACACGCCAAACTACTTTCCGTAACCGTGAGGTGCAGTTAAAATAATTCTTAAGAAAGCGGAAAATAAACACATTTTCTTGATGAATTTATTTCAAATGCTGGAATTATAAGGAATGAATGGCCTTTTTGTTGAATTTATCGGGGATATAAACTTGGAAAAGTCGCGGGAATACTGGACGAGGCCTTCCGGCCTTCGTCCAGTATTCCCGCGACTTTTCCAAGTTTATACCCCGATAAATTCCACAAAAAGGCCATTCATTCCTATAGTAACAAACATCCCACACGAGCAAGACTGGGTAACACTGTTGAAAGTGACACTGATCTCAGCAATTCGTATTTTATCACAATTGAGGCAGACTTGCAGCATAAATGCTTAATGTAAACACAGGTTGAAGTAACGGACCGAGGTCTATAAATACATTAAATATGCCTAAAAGCATCCATAAATGAAAAAAAATAAGCTTAAAAAACAATTTGTTACTCCCTCTATTTATGTGTTATAGAGGGAGTAACAAATTGTTTTTTTAGCTTATTTTTTTTCATTTATGGATGCTTTTAGGCATATTTAATGTATTTATAGACCTCGGCCCGTTACTTCAACCTGTGAATGTAAATGGTGAATGTATGTCTGTAATTGTATTTTAAGAATCTATGATGGAGTTTATGCCATAAATGCAATTTTACAGCAGGAAAGGTGAAAAATACCTGTATACAGCAGTTTTACGATATTGCGTACAAATACTATTTTTTTATTCCGACCTAGTGATGTTATAATCGCCATGGCAACAGTAAAGTGAATACAAGAAATGCGTCTGTCGAACGCGGATGCCACCTGCAGCATATTTGAGAAACTGTGACAAAGTGGTTAACCGAAAAGTGTGACGGACGGACGGACGGACGGACGAACTTACATTTCGGACCTTAGGGGGTACTTGCTATATAAAAGATCAAAGGAAATACCCTGTAAGACACAATAGGCTTACGGGGTACGGAATTAATTCCATTGTCTTCTATTGTCTTAGGCCACGCCCCCTACCCCATAAGTACCCTAATGTGTGCCCGGACAGACAGACGGACGGACGGACGGACGGACGGACGGACGGACGGACGGACGGACGAACTTACATTTCGGACCTTAGGGGGTACTTGCTATATAAAAGATCAAAGGAAATACCCCGTAAGACACAATAGGCTTACGGGGTACAGAATAAGTTACATTGTCTTCTATTGTCTTAGGCCGCGCCCCCTACCCCATAAGTACCCTAATGTGTGCCCGGACAGACGGACGGACGGACGGACGGACGGATGTTCAAACATTTGGGAGTTATGAGCTATTTGTTCTTTAAAAGATCAAAGGATTAGCTCCTAAAGATCAATGGAATTATGAGCTAACCGACTATAACAAAGGAATCCTTTGTTACTAACCCTTACCCTAAGCTCCTAAACCCCCGATGTTGGCCCGGACGGACAGACGGACGGACGGATGGTCCAAACACTATATGCCACCCGTTTCTTCAAAACCCGGTGGCATAATAAATTTCATATGCCAAAAATAATAACCAATATGCACGTTAAAATTTGTGAAGATTGAAATATTATACACAAAAAGTGTCCAAGTTGTTTTGGGTCACCCTGTAGACACAGTATATATGCACAATATTTCAACCTATTCACTCAGAGATCCACAGGATTATTAAGATGAAAATGAAGATGGACATTAATTACCCTGGTTTCGTTTGATAAAGAATTTATCCTGTTCGGTATCAGAATCAGTTTTGTCTTCTGGTTCATTATACGTCAAGTCCCCCCAGCGTACATTTTTCTTCGATGGCTGAAATGGAGAATACATCATACAGTGAAACCTCTCTAAACCGGACAACCTGGGCACCTCCCCATGGTGTCCGGTTTAGAGATGTTCCACTGTAAATCAGACAAAAGACCATTCTGCGACATACTTATGTGTTTTGCAATCACGAACATGCATTATTATCTGAGATGCGTTACCATGTAACCTCTCAAAATGAGATCACATATGTTCTTGGTGTCCAGTTTAGAGAGGTTCCACTGTACATGTATGTTGGGCACTGCCGTTACCAGATATATTGTTTGTGCTGTATCCATAACGTATACATTCATACACTGTGATAAACAGGTAAATAATTGGACAATGATTTTCCTCTGTAACTGTACTAGCAACCACCATATCCATTCTAGACATGGTTTAATTATTTAAAATTTAATAAATACAAACACTTTCGGAATACGAAGATAACAAATACAGTGGAACCTCTCTACACTGGACACTAAGAAAACACCTGCGATCATATTATCGATGAGTTTCTTTGTCATTTAACACAGGTGATACTGTCTGTTCGTGATCGCATAGCACACAACTATGGCTCATAATGATCAAATGCCTGGTTTACAGTGAAACATCTCTAAGCCGGACACCCTGGGGACCTCCCAGGGTGTCCGGTTTAGAGAGGTTTCACTGTAAATTCACTCACAGTGTTTCCTCATCTGTTTCGTGACAGTCTACACAATCACAGAGAACAAAATACAAACAAATTAGTTTTCACTTTCAAAAGCTGGATAGAACTGAATGACTATAGTGGGCTTATTAATTTCACCACCACTCCAGTTCACCTTCACATTGGCAGGTTGATCAGAGTTTACAGACCCATGTGAAGTTGCTTGTAAAAACTCAAAGAGCCAATAAATGGCAATTACAGATGATGAGAAAAGTAGATCAAAATCACACATGTACATGGTAGTTAGCCAATGGCACTGGAGAACTGAAACTATGTGGGGTTTTTTTCTCAAGGAAATAAGATGGATATGGGTACATTCACAGACCTCCCTCCCTGCATGTGATCATGCTCCAGATAAGCTGCGTATTTGCGTAAACACCCAATTAAAATTGCCAAAAACCCAATTGAAATCAGAAGTAGCGAGTATCAAAAAGCAATAACAAATTTGTGGTACCTTTATCATGCTACAGAAAACAATAAACAGACCACAAATATAGCATATTTTTCTTATTTTCCATGAAAACACATCTTGGTATTTCATTAGAATTGTCTCCAAGGAGACAATTCTAATGAAATGCCAAAACATGTTTTCATTTCGAAGCAAACTGTTCAATAATTGCTGTCTGTTGATGTGTAAACAGTAGTGTGATTTTATTTTACCCAATTAAAATATTGAAATACCCAATTGCTTCAGATATGATGGAGTGAAAATACTCAATTACTAATTCCTTATCTGGAGCCCTGTGTGATCATGAAAATATACCTCCTTTATAGTTCTCTACAATGTATACACATGACAGTTTAGCAAAGAAGGATGTATCTATAAAGAAAGAGATAGATAATAGTAGAAGCAATCAGATATAATTATCTTAATAAATAACAAGAAACGAGGCAAAGCCACGAAGGCCAGGTTTTTTCCAAGCATAGACACTTGGATAACATATTTATACCCACTTTTTGTAGACTAGATGGCCGTGGCCTGCATGTCATGCTTTGGGGCGAGGCATGGACACTAAAAAACTAGATATAGTAGATGGAAAAACTTTAACGAAAACAAAACTTTAACCGGACACACGGACGTACGGACGTACGGACGGACGGACGGACATATGCCAAAATGCTGATGATATCGCGCT
Source organism: Conchocele bisecta (assembly GCA_029237695.1). Taxonomy (NCBI): domain Eukaryota; kingdom Metazoa; phylum Mollusca; class Bivalvia; order Lucinida; family Thyasiridae; genus Conchocele; species Conchocele bisecta. Next base: position 200,599,272 of record CM055265.1, on the reverse strand, counting down.
TTCCGCAAGCGGGTGCGACAATGATGATAAACACCCATGTGAAGTATCAAGGTAATGGATGAAGCAGTTGCAGAGATATAGTACACAAAAAAAAATCAAAGTAATTTGACCTTGACATTGGGCACAGGGGCCGCACGGTTGGGGATTAGAATGAAAATATGGATGATGATAAACACCCATGTGAAGTTTCAAGGTAATGGGTGAAGCAGTTGCAGAGATATAGTATAACGAAAAACTTTTAACCAAAAAACTTTAACCAGACGTACGTTTAAAAGTTAACGTTGAAAATGGCTAAGTCAATTACGTAGAAATAATAGGTGAAGGTAAAAAAAATGGTCACATGTTGGATAGTGATATGTGGTGGGCACCCCTTGATTATGAAGCTGTGAAAGTTTGGTGGTCCTAGGTGGTACAGTACCAAAGAAATGGACTTAAACACGAAAACTTAACATTGTAAACGCGAAAACTTAACATTGAAAATGGCTAAGTCGACTGCGCGGAAAAAATGGGTTAAGTTAAAAAAAAAGTAACATGTTGGATAGTGATATGTGGTGGGCACCCCTTGATCATGAAGCTGTGAAAGTTCGGTGGTCCTAGGTGGTACAGTAACAAAGAAATGGACTCAAACACGAAAACTTAACATTGATTGTGGACGCCGCCCGCCGCCCACCCGCCCGGCTTTCGCCAATCCAATAGCCTGGTTTTTTTAAAAAAAAGCTGGCTAAAAATAATAATAAACTTACTATAAAAGTCAATCTACTTGACAACCTAGAATACAATTAATACAGAATAAATCATAAATGGTTCTACCCGATTCATTTTCACTTGTGTCACAGATAGTTTTTGTGGTACTGACCAGGGTTGAATTTTGGGGGCGACTTGGGCGAAGTCGTCACTTTTTTTCCGCCCAAGTCGCCCTATGTGTCCGGCAAGGCGAAGTTCACTTTGCCTTAAAAAATCTCACAAAATATCGGAAATTCTAAAAAAAAGCTGGAACCAAATTCGTTCAGGTAATCCCCATTTCCCACCCAGTGACCTAAATCTCGCAAATTGCAGGCCTGCCAAACTGTTTACAATATCATTTGTTTTATGACACCCGAGTGTTTGACCAAATTTTAATCACATCATTACGCGATTCACTAAAATCATGCCTACCCGCATTTCGTACTTGGCGAACGAATTTCGTAGTTGTCTACACACATTTTTGTCAGCTTATGACACTTTGTGGGATACCATTTCCGAAATAAAAATAGCATCCAATCGTTAGCTACGATTGTGGGTATACCCACTTGAGGCGCCACCTGACGAGCCGCGTCGTGGCCTACACAGCCGTTGCGGAAGGGCCATGATTGCAACTTTCTTTTTCGCCGAAAAGTATGAAAGAATTATATGAAATCCTTTGATGCCGAAAACAAATATTGTTTATTACATTACTAACTGTTTATTTCAACCAAATATGGCTAACTGTATTGTCAGAAAACATTAAAAGTCATTAAATATCACGGACAATTCCGGCGATTTCGTACCTACTTAGTTTCGTACTTTTGCAACTTTTTCCAATCGATGTTAACGTAACCCGATTTTTATGATAATTCAGTTTGGTATTAACTAAATATACAGAATTTATGCACATCCAAGTTCATAAATAATATTTTAAGTGAATTTAAACAGATTAATTTGCTATTCGTCTAAAGTACATGTATTTACATAAATGCTGTTTCATTACATATACACAGTTAAAGAGGTTCAAATGGGTGCTAACAACATATACTGAGATGAAATACAAAAAAAAAAAATTCTTCAAATTCTACATACTACCGGTACTTCATTTGCTTCCCAGCATCCCACTCCCGTGTCTTTTTTATTTCTCAATGTAAGTATACGTTGTTAACACTCACTTAGACCGTCTCGACGAGTGTTAACATCACATACTTTCATTAGAACTTAGAAATAATATTTATTGTCTTTAATGGCCTGTCAACAGCTACATGTATGGTCATTCTAAGCTTGTATGATACAAGCACATGTTAATGACTCTACCCCTGTAATAGATATGCTTTTGAAAACATATAGTTAATGTATACAGTTACGCGATAACTATAATTAAGAGAAAACATCCGGGAAAATATGATTTTGATCACTTCTCCCTAATTTCCCCTCACTTCTCCCTATTTTGCCTGGAGGGAGAAGTCACTCCCTAATTGTTTGGCCTAGATTGAACCCTGCAGTGACACTTTGTTTCAATTAGAGCCAGAGCTCCAGTTAAGGTGCACAATTTGGAGGTAAATTTCGTATTTCTCCATCAAAAATGGCAAGTTGGGAGTGCTTTAGAATCGTCTTAATGAGACGATTTAAACAGATTAATTTGCTATTCGATGAAGAAATGTTTTGCCATTTTTGATGAAGAAATAACAAAATTTCACCCCAAGTTGGTCAAATTACGCACCTTAACTGGAGCTCTGCTTAGAGCCAACAATCTTATACATGTACATGTACATATTATGTCATATGGGCCAGTGAATAATTCATATTTTCTACCCTATGGATCCATATTTCGCTGACATTGATTTCTAAAACAACACATTCATTTCAGTAAATGAGACTAGAAGCTAACAAAATTTTCTTAAAAAACATTATATTAAATTCTATGTGTTTGATGATTTTTTTCATCAGCTTTCATTCGAGGCCATTTATAAAACACGTTGTATTGTATTGGCAAAAAGTGTAGATCCAGATGAGCCGGCTCGCGACGAGCCGTCTCATCAGGATCTACACTTTTTGCAAGTATTGTTATTTTCATATTTTTGAGAGCAAAAAACATCCCCTTATCTTAAATTGACTATAGTCTGAAAATAATTTTATGATGATTGGATTGGTCGGAAAATTAACATCAGAATCCATTCCAGTTACTTAGGTATGTAAGCCCATTAGGGCTACTTCACTTTTTTTATTTCCATTTATTCAAGATCATATCTTGAATATTCAAGATCTTTTCTTGAATTTTCAAGACACTTTCTTGAATTTTCAAGATCTTTTCATGAATATTCAAGATCTTTAAAAATCTGTTGCAGTTCAGAACGATATGGCTCTCGATGATTTGGTTCGTTGAAAATTTAAGAAAAGATCTTGAAAATTAAAAAAAAGATCTTGAATATTCAAGATATGATCTTGAATAAATTGAAATAGAAAAAAGTGAAGTGGCCCTAATGGCCTCCGTACTTAGCGGTGAAAGGGTAAATATTGAAAGTACACATTGAGAACATTATTACCATCTTATCTTATTACATGTACATAATTCCAGCACAAAAATATTTACACAATTCCCTAACACTTGATTGGCCCGTAGCAAGTCTCTGTCCAAAATTTATATCCCAGTAAACTCCCGCGCCAAACTACTTTCCGTAACCGTGAGGCCTTCCGGCCTTCGTCCAGTATTCCCGCGACTTTTCCAAGTTTATACCCCGATAAATTCCACAAAAAGGCCATTCATTCCTATAATGTACTCTCATCTACAGATTTGCCACTGAACCTCCAACACGGGAAGGTAACAAGACTGTTGGTTGAGAAATGATCCAGCAGTCAAAGAACAATGAGGTAGAAGAACCAACTGCCGTGAAGAAAAGTTTCAACAAATTTGTGAAATTCCAAAATATAATGAGCATAATGGATGTTTGTTTGTTGGGGTTTAACGGCCGATCAACAACTAAGGTCATTTAAGGCCGGGTCAATGGGTTTAGTACTAAACCCCATATATTACCTGTACAAGTACATGTACATGTTCAAGTACATGTACAAGTGGGGCGAAAATCCCAAAATCAGAACTGAATATTTACAATAAAAAGAACTATAAATTCAGATTCAGTCCTGAAATCAGAATAATCCTGATCTGATGCCAGGTCCTCGCCACACCAGAATCACTTGGCCCCCTCCCAAAAGCAGTAGGAACAGTAATAATCCTACTACTTTTATAATGGGCAATGACCCAATTCAACTACCAGGTAACAAAAGAGCCAAAGATAAAAACGACGGCCAAACCAGGCAAATGGTGATTCCTGTAAAGAGGAAACCCTACCGTTAATTTACCCTTCGCGTGCTCCCGACCCACCAATGGATGTTTAATTAGTGGAACAGCGAACAGTGGTCACATAACCCGGGAACGTATGTAAAATCTTGTATTGTTTCACAACGCAAACCATTAAAGGTACATGCCCACTCAGTAGGCACAACATGTTCTTTATATCAGAGACAACATCTGAGACATTTTCTGGCAAAACAAATATTCATTCACCTTTACCCCAACATATATTGGCATTATTATACATTTTATATTAGACGTACATTTCCACACTGATATCAGGGGTGATAACCGTGTTCCTTAAAATGTTAACGGACATTACTATTCATTATCTGCATTTTTTTTTTTTTGATGTGCAATGATCATACTTTATAATCTGTCGAAAATATTATTTTTTCAAGTGAAGCATTTAATTTGTATAAATAATTAAAAAATATCATGCCTCATTTGCATATGAAAATAGCCTGATACCAACGCAAGTCACTATTAGTAAAATAGATATTACTAAATTATTATATTTGTATAGCGTGCACTCGTAATGTTTAGAACTGGTGGAATAGTGACACAATTGTACACTAATTTAATTCCTATATTAAAATAACAGTTTGTGCCTACTGAGTGGGCATGTACCTTTAACTTTTCATTGGCCTAATCAAACTTGTGAATGCTATAATATGTCTATTTTTTCTGTCCAATGCAACAAATTTAACACTGATGGCAAACATGCTGTTATTCAAATCCATTTAATGGGTTAATTATGCTCCTGTAACATGCTATTATTGAACACAAGTAATATTTCATCTGCCTGTATTGTGTTACTATGCAATACCAGATAGCCGCGGCCCGCATGTCGAGCCCGCCGAGGCATTTGATGGTATTTTTAAAAACTTTAACGCAGATCACGGATGGACGGACGGATGGACGGACGGACGGACAGACGGACGGACAGACGGACGGACGTCATTGTGATCACTATGTCTCGCTTTCCGCAAGCGGGCTCGACAAAAACCGTCATCCTTCAGTGCTTTTTAGCGAGCATACACCTTCAGCCTAACCCTTAGAATGCACAAAACAAATGTTCTCGTCTGTGTAGCAGAGATAAAACTAGAGAAAGTGAGCAGGGGCTCACGTATAGCCCCGGCTGCCGCCTGGGCAGACAAATAAAAACTTTAATGCAAATATTTAAAAAACTTGAACGCAAATGTCTAAGTAATTTGACCTTGACCTTGGACATGAAGGCTGCATGGGTGTGGTATGGAATGAAAATATGGATGATGATAAGGAGGTATATGAAGTTTGAGGTCAATCAGACTTACCACCATCACAGAAATAATGGGTACCCATAACTTTAACGCGGACGGACGGACAAACAGACGGAATTATAAAAACTATATACCCCTGGACATACTTTGTATGCCGGGGATATAATTACTAAATGGAATTGTGGACTGTACAAAATGTACATTTAATGTCTTACTTTACACCAATGTAATGAAACAACTATCCAAAGAATACATACTTCTCCGTTAACAAGGTACATGTATTATATTTCTAACAAATTGAGATGCCCATTTCCACTGTCAGGTGGCAAGGTATATATCAACTGATGAGAAATTAGAAAATATAGTGAAGATGTATCTGCAAATATAAATGTAAATATGAAAACAGTCAGATTCAATATGAATAAGGAACTAATAGAACACCGATTACAGTGCTCCAGATAAGGAATTAGTAATTGAGTATTATCACATCTGAAACAATTTGGTATTTCAAAATTTTAAATGGGTAAAATAAAATCACACTGCTGTTTACACATCAGCTGACAGCAATTATTGAATAGTTTGCTTCTAAATGAAAACATGTCTTGGCATTTCATTAGAATTGTCTCCTTGGAGACAATTCTAATGAAATACCAAGACGTGTTTTCATGGAAAAATAAGACGAGGATGGCCGCGGCCCGCATGTCGAGCCCACCGAGGCATTTGATGGTCTCAGAGTGTATTTATTTGAAGTTTGATGCCCAATAAGCATACAAAGTTTCAAACAAATCTGACTTACATGTACAGTTACAGAGATAGTAGGTATGTGAAAACTTTAATGCAAATTTTGACAGAAACTTTAACGCAAACTTCTAAGTCATTTGACCTTGACATAGGGGCACAGCATGAGTGGGACACAGAATGAATATATGGATGATGACTAATAAGCATATGAAGTTTTAAGTCAATGTGACTTAGGACTGCAGAGATATAAGGTATTTAAAAACTTTAACACAGATTTCGGAACGCAAACTTCTAAGTCATTTGACCTTGACCGTGGGCACAGGGGCCGCATGAGTGGGATACAGCATGGATATATGGATCATGACTAATAAGCATATGAAGTTTCAAGTCAATGTGACTTAGGACTGCAGAGATATAAGGTATTTAAAAATTTTAACGCAGATTTCGGACGGACGTACGCACGAACACCCGGACGTCATTGTGATCATTATGTCTCGCTTTCCGCAAGCGGGCTCGACAAAAAACATGCTACATGTGTGGTCGGTTTATGGTTTTCTACAGCATGATAAAGGTACTACAATTAGGCATGCAATATTAAAGTCAAGCTACTGAAAATGAATTGAATACAAGCTATTCCAACCTACCGTGACGGTATTCAGTTGTTCTTTTTCTCTAAGCAGCTGAGATAAAATGCATGGTAATGAACTAATTTTGGTCTAAGACTGGGGATTAACATTGTGAGTGTTCAGTCTATTGATTGTATGTGAGTATATACGATGATCAGGATCTAAATTGATCACACATGAAAACACAACAACTCAGGAACACTGATGGATATACCCTTCAAAAACACAACAACTCAGGAACACTGATGGATATACCCTTCAAAAACGCATTTAACTTCATCTTCAGCACAGGGGCCGCATGGATGGGCCATAAAATGACAATATGGATGTTGACAAATAAGCATATGAAGTTTCAAGCTAATATGACTTAACTTCACTTAAGGTAAAAGAATTAGCAGGTAGCTGAAAACTTTAAACAAATCTCGGACAGACAGGGTGACGACTATATGTGTACGGAATCTTTTTAGAGTACTACCTATACTAAATATATGGAAACGGATCATAACTTCAATAGACTTCAACATTCAATGCTCAAAATGGCCATTGAAGATTAAATTTAAAGTGGGAAATATAATTGAAGGGGTCTGTGGAAGAAGGGGGCTAACTCCATTTTGGACTTAGCCCCTTTTTCCAACTGTACCCTTCAATTTTACTGTGTAAAGTAGACAAAATAGCAAAGATTTACTTTTGTGCTGAAATTCCCACAAGTCAAAAGCAAATTACAAGGGTAAAATGCCCCAAAGGATGCCTATTGAAAACTGATGGATGGTTCTGTATGGCAATATATAATTCACCCTACGTTCTAAGCCAATCACTGGCCAATATCGCACTCCACTTATTTCACATATTGCAATATTTAACCAGATATTACCAGATTTAATGACTATCCGTTCAACAGGAAATGGAAAATCAATACTTGGATGGGAGACTGCATTATAAACCTGGCTCATTATAAGTATGCCATTGTTCACATATTGGATTTTGAAGGAACTAAATGCCAGTCACTAACGCTCCCTCGCATTCAATTCCTTAAAAATCCAATATGTGACCAATAACAAAAACATACATACCTGTTGTTCCTTCTCGTCAGCACTGGTACGAAGGTGCACACGGGTGATCTCCAGGCTGTCTCGGATCTCCCCCTGCCGAATATTGCCCGTGGAGCTCCCCTTCTTCAATATACCACCCTTTTTACTGCTGGCCGGCTTCTTCAGGATACTCCGAACTTCTACTGAAAATGATGAGTGTGTAATTAAGCCATTGGTCACACTGGTAAATAAACAAGAGCTGTAGGAGAACAGCATAGCTCGACTACGAGGGTTGTCGATGTACATACAGCTTGACAAATGTGGCCGCGGCCCGCATAACAAGAGCTGTAGGAGAACAGCATAGCTCGACTACGAGGGCTGTCGATGTACACATAGCTTGACAAACAAGTTGGCTGCGGCCTGCATAAAAACCTTAACCAAGGTTGACTAAAAAACTTAACCAAGGGAAATTAAGTAAGTAATTCAAGGTTAAATGTAGGTCAATGACAGATATAGGTCAGGGGTTATTGATGTACATCACTAGGAGATGAAGTTTTCCAAGTATGGTTGCTGTAGGCCCAGGAGTATTCCATATACAAGCTTGACTAAAAACCTTAACCAAGGGGAAATAACTAAGTAATCAAAGGATAAAAGTAGGTCAAGGTCAAATATAGGTCAGGGATTATTGATGTACATCACTAGGAGATGAAGTTGTCCAAGTATGGTTGATGTAGGCCCAGCAGTATTCCATATACAAGCTTGACTATAAACATTAACCAAGTAATTCAAGGTTAAATGTAGGTGAAGGTAAACTATAGGTCAGGGGTTATTGATGTACATCCTTATAAGAAAAAGTTATCCAAGTATGGTGTCTGTATGCACAATAGTATTCCAAATACAAGCTTGACTAAAAACCTTAACCAAGGGGGATTAACTAATTAATTCAAGGTTAAATGTAGGTCAAGGTGAAATATAGGTCAGGGGTTGTTGATGTACATCACTAGGAGATAAAGTTGTCCAAGTATGGTTGGTGTAGGGCCAGGAGTATTCCATCTACAAGCTTGACTAAAAACCTGAACGAAAGAGAATTAACTAAGTAATTCAAGAGGAAATGTAGGTCAAGGTCAAATGTAGGTCAAGGTCAAATGTAGGTCAAGGTCAAATATAGATCAAGGGTTATTGATGTACATCCCTAGGAGATGAAGTTGTCCAAGTATGGTGGGTGTAGGGCCAGGAGTATTCCATATACAAGCTTGACTAAAAACCTTAACCAAGGAGAATTAACTAAGTAATTGAAGAGGAAATGTAGGTCAAGGTGAAATATAGATCAGGGGTTATTGATGTATATCCCTATGAGAAAAGGTTGTCCATGTATGGTGTCTGTATGCACAATAGTATTCCATGTACAAGCTTGACTAAAAACCTTAAACAAGGTTGACTAAAAACCTTAACCAAGGGGAATTAACTAGGTAATTCAAGGTTAAATGTAGGTCAAGGTCAAATATAGGTCAGGGGTTGTTGATGTGCATCACTAGGAGATAAAGTTGTCCAAGTATGGTTGGTGTAGGGCCAGGAGTATTCCATCTACAAGGTTGACTAAAAACCTTAACCAAAGAGAATTAACTAAGTAATTCAAGAGGAAATGTAGGTCAAGGTCAAATATAGATCAGGGGTTACTGATGTAAATCCCTAGGAGGTGAAGTTGTCCAAGTATGGTGGGTGTAGGGCCAGGAGTATTCCATATACAAGCTTGACATAAAAACCTTAACCAAAGGGAATTAACTAAGTAATTGAAGAGGAAATGTAGGTCAAGGTCAAATATAGACCAGGGGTTATTGATGTACATCCCTATGAGAAAAGGTTGTCCAAGTATGGTGTCTGTATGCACAATAGTATTCCATATACAAGCTTGACTAAAAACCTTAACCAAGGGGAATTAACTAAGTAACTGAAGAGGAAATGTAGGTCAAGGTCAAATATAGACCAGGGGTTATTGATGTACATCCCTATGAGAAAAGGTTTTCCAAGTATGGTGTCTGTATGCACAATAGTATTCCATATACAAGCTTGACTAAAAACCTTAAACAAAGGTTGACTAAAAACCTTAACCAAGGGGAATTAACTAAGTAATACAAGAGGAAATGTAGGTCAAGGTCAAATATAGACCAGGGGTTACTGATGTACATCCCTAGGAGATGAAGTTGTCCAAGTATGGTGGGTGTAGGGCCAGGAGTATTCCATATACAAGCTTGACTAAAAACCTTAACCAAGGCGTGACGGTGACGCCGGGGTGACTACATAAGCTCTAACTATTCATCGAATAGGAATAGTCGAGCTAAAAACCTTAACCAAGGTTGACTAAAAACCTTAACCAAGGGGAATTAACTAAGTAATTCAAGGTTAAATGTAGGTCAAGGTCAAATATAGGTCAGGGGTTGTTGATGTACATCACAAGGAGATAAGTTGTCCAAGTATGGTGGGTGTAGGGCCAGGAGCATTCCATATACAAGCTTGACTAAAAACCTTAACCAAGGCGTGACGGTGACGCCGACGCCGGGGTGACTACATAAGCTCTCACTATTCTTCGAATAGTCGAGCTAAAAATGATATACTGTAAATGTCACTGTCGCTGGATAAATGGGACTCATGAGATGTGTCGCCAGTCTAGCTCCTGGTCTGCTGGCATACTCTGGTTATAATATCAGTTTCGACCATGTTCAGCCGTGGGCAAACGTTTGCCCACAACTGGAATTGGTCGAACGTTATTGTTACATTTCCATCGGAAATATCATGTTATTTGAACATACGTTGTATATGCAGTTACTTTAGGTACTTTGATAACCCGTTTCATTAAAACAGCTGGTTTATGTACACATATTCAAGGGCCGCAGTACACGCCGCGTGAAGCAGTCCCATCAATTTCAAAATTTCAGTGCAACGGTTGTGAACTGGTCTGGTGACGTAATGGTGCGTTCTAGTAACGTCATGAGACACATGCATTACATAAGTGTTGGCTTGGCCCCGGAATGAGAATTGTATACAGCCATGGTCAAACAGCATGTGCTGTACGTTTGAACACGGCTGCGAGTGGTGTCGAACAACGGCATTCATGTAACGATTCTTGTTAGAAACTGTCTAATTTATATTACATGTGTTTGGAAATCATGCTATTTTTAACAATAGAAAAGCAAATTTACAGGTTTCTGAAAAAAATCACAATGTGTTTATCGTATCCATGTTCACAGGAACATATATACCATATTAAATACGGTCCATACCTAAAGATTTTCTTCCTTATCGTATCACTATATTTTTTTTTCATCAAATGACAAGTTAGAAGAAATTTGTGGCTATGACTGGAGAAATGGGGCTTATGATAATTGTGATCAGTGTAGATCCAGAGCAACCTGTCTGACCATGATCTGGACTGTTCATCAATGCATTCCATTAATGAAACACATGTCATGCTTCTAACAAGCACTATAGATTGTGCTACATGTAGCTGATCAGGAGCTACACTGATAATAGCAACATTTAAGTCAATACCGGAAAATTAAGCACAAATTTCATGGACTGGCTTGTTTTTGGCAATTGTTACCTTTAAGTTCTGGTTCACGTTCTTCACAGATAGTGCTGACCGAGTCGGTGTCACCGGTGTCCATGGCATCATCCTGTATGTCCAGAGCCTTATTGTGGTGAACCATCGATAACTGGCCATCGACAATCCCCAATGTGCCCTTCGCAATGCTCCCATTGAGTCCACTTGTATCAAATGTCTTACTATTATTACCACTGTTAACAGCCTGTTTATTAGCTGTATATGCATTTGAATATGAACTGATATAGTAACTAGGGTTCAGTGACGGCTTGGAAGGTGTATTTACAACAGATGGTTTATTTTGACTCGAAACAGTACTTTTAGAAGTCTGAGTCGATGTGGAATTGCCAAAGGTCGATTTGTTTTGTTGAAACTGTACCCCTTTCTCTGTTGGTGGTTGCGAGTTTATTATTGTGTCATTTGTCCGGGTATCTTGGCCTTTAGTCAAGTCATTTGTGACTGCCGCCAGGAATGATAAATTGTCCTCTTGTTTATCCTGTTTGTTGTTAGAACCACCATTTCTGTCCCCATTCTGTACATTATTGCTAAAGGTCACCTTACTGAGTGCATTAACAGCTGCTTGTTGCTTGTCTGAACTATGCACACTAGTTTTGGAGTAGGTGTCCATCGGAGGTGCAGTGGGTGCGGTTAGGTTTGAGTTTGTCTTGGTCTGATTCTGTTGCAATGTACTGACAGCAGACTTACTGGATATGCCAGTGGTTGGTGTGGTGATACCAGTGTGTGGTGACGAAATACCAGCGTGTGGTGTACTAAATTTGACACCGCCATCACTTGGTGGTATTTTATCATACAGCATTACCGTTGTAACATTTGTAAGAGTATTTTTGCTTGTATGTGGAGCTGAATGAGTCACCAAGTTTTGACTTGGGCTTATCACAGCTGATGCTTGGGTTGTTGGGTGTGGGGACGGGGTGGCCCATGCCTTCACTTTAGGCCGACACTTCTCTTTCTCTGTAGATTCGGCCTGAACTGAACTGTCTGTGGCAGATGCTGGTGTGATTTCTGCCAGCTGCATGAACTTCTCGTGTTGTTGTTGTTGTAGCTGCACCTGCTCTTGTTGTTGTTGTTGTCTCTCCATCTGCTCCTTCTGTTGTTTCTGCAACTGCTGCTGTAGCAAGTACTGTTGCTTCTGTTGTTGTTCCAACATATGTTGTTGCAACTCTTGTTGCTGCTTTTGCTGTACAAACATCTGTTTTTGATGTTGTTGCTCCAACTGTTGTTGAATTTCCTGTTGTCGTTGATGATAATACTTGTCCTTTTCTTCCTGTATTCGTTCTTGGATATGTGCTTGTGCAGGAGTGTCAATATTCTGTCTGGTTACAGTATCAGTAGTGACTACTCTGGACCCCGTAAAACTGTTTACTTTTACCCCCTGCTCAGCATTCCCATTGGTCCCAGTTAATGCTCGACATACTTTTGTATCTGAAGCAGCACCATTAACCATAGAACCATATTGCTGTCCGTTAAACGATTCCAAGTCACAACTTTCTCTTAATGTGCTTGTTGAAGCTGTTTCTTCCAGGCTGTCTGCACTTGACAAGCTGTCACTCCTTTCCAGTGTGACATCGTTAAGATCACCATACATCATACCACCTGCTTGGACAGGCCGCTCCACTTCCACTTCCCTCATTAACTGCTTATTGAACTCTCGTAGAGAGTTCTGTTGCTGGGCAATCAGCGTCTGTTGATGGGTCTGCAACTGTTGCTCAAACAAGGTACGGCTATTATTTAAATTATGCAAACTTTTGTTTCGCATGGAATCATGTCTTTCTTGCCCATTGTAGTTAGGAGGCTGGGAATTGATATTTGGATGGGCATATTTATTGAAATATGGCTTGCTTGCAGTGTCCGAATCCTGCCGGTAGTAGGCATGAGTTGGAGAGGACATTTCCGAGCTGCGGGCGGAATTGGAGCGCGATGATGACGGGCTTCCACGGACAACCCGGAGAGCGTCTTCAAGGAGTGACGAACCATGCTTAGGTGACCATCTGGAGGATGCTGCAAATGGAAATTACTGTAATAACTCTCAATATTCGGACACCATTTATTTGGTGAAATACATAAAAATATATGGTTTCCCTCACAACAGTGAGAGTGCAAATATTTAGGGTTAGTATGGCAGTACTGGTTTAATCACAATAACAATGTATTTGGATACAAATTGTTTTGGGAAACCCCTATTAAATAGGCGTTCCACAAAGCAAATTGTGTCCGAATATTTAGGGTTAATACGGTACCATATTACAAAAGACGAGTTAGATGGAAATACCTTGAAAGTATTTGTTCATGCCTATGGTGGGGATTGCAATAGTTTAGAGCAACAATGTGATCGTCGGTGAGTGTCTCACCCACAAAAAGGTATGTCAATGTCACCTGAATGACATAGGGTGGTTAGCCATTAATGTGAGGAAACTATTGATCAGGTTAAGTAAAGAGCTGACCAACATATCAGGAGATATGCAACATTATGACGTATGTCAAAAATTCTTGACGCCTACAATACAATACTCCTGATTTGTGATCGCCATATTTAAAAAATCGTGCATAAAATGGCTAAAACATTGAAGCATTAAATAAATTTCATAGATGGGTGAAAGATGGCAACAGTGTATTAGCAACATGTTGCAAAAGCCAGACTAATCTAGGACTAAATTGGTCAAAAATACACTTGCACCAATTTGAAATTGTTAGAATTATAAAGATAGGCATTACATAAAATTCAAATTATTTGTAAAAGCGGGCAACAACAATTACGATGGGGCCATGGTCAGGATGTGAAGCAGGCCAAGGTGCCAGTGAACTTCAATGCAGATTTTGGATGCATGCAAGGATTGACACAGACGCCATTATAAGGTTTGATCATGTCCAGCTGTGTGCAAACGTTTGCTGTGGCCCGAGGGAACTGTTTGAACCCCAAGGCCGCAGGCATTATTTCTTCCTCTTGTTGTGATAAACAGGTATACTAATTTAGATGTGTATAGTAGAACTTATATAGAATTTGATAGAAAATTTTAGAAAAAATGGCTGAGTTAAAAAAGGTGATATTTTTGTTAAAAGAACCCATTTTGGCATAAATACACCAATGTGCACATCTACAATATGTGTGGAAGACGTATGTATACTTTCAGATTGAATGATGGAACTGTTTCAGAGGAGTTGTGTACACAAACTACATATGTACCCTATATCGAAGTGTATACACAAATGTAGAATAAATGGCTAAGTTAAAAAGGTGATATTTTTGTTAAAAAATATTTTTTCGGCATAAAACCACCAAGGTGCACATCTTCAATATGTGTGGAAGACGTGTGTATAGTTTCAGATCGAATGATGGAACTGTTTCAGAGGAGTTGTGTACACAAACTATGTATCCTATATCGAAGTGTATACAAAAATGTAGAAAAAATGGCTAAGTTAAAAAGGTGATATTTTTGTTAAAAAATAGTTAGTTTCAGATCGATTGACTGAACGGTTTCAGACGAGTTGTATGCACAAACTATGCACTTTTTCTGTCCTCCGCCCGCCCCGCGGTAAAACATAATAATTATGTACCGTTTTTTTAAACGGTCGTATAAAAATAAAATATGCATTGAATTTGAAGCAGGGGGTATAATATTCTTTTAGAGACAAAACCAAGACGATAAAAATAAATTATTTTGGTTCTCAGATATTGCGGCATCAGAAAATCCCTGCGAGTCAGGTATTTTATATTCATGGACAAATAAAAACATATTAAATTCACCACATGATCGATCAAAAACACTACCATGCAAAGATATGTTAAACCAAATCACATCTAAATAGGTTATAGTAACTTTAGTAATCACCATGCTCCAGATAAGCTGCGTATTTGCTTAAATACCCAATTAAAATTGCCAAAAACCCAAATGAAATCAGAAGAAGCGAGTATCAAAAAGCAATACAAACAGACCACAAATATAGCATATTTCTCTTATTTTCTAAGAAAACACATCTTGGTATTGCATTAGAATTGTCTCCAAGGAGACAATTCCAATGAAATGCCAAGACTTGTTTTCATTTTGAAGCAAACTATTCAACAATTTGCTGTCTGTTGATGTGTAAACTGTAGTGTGATTTTATTTTACCCAATTAAAATTTTGAAATACCCAATTGATTAAGACATGATGGAGTGACAATACCCAATTACTAATTCCTTATCTGGAGCCCTGTGTCACATATGTGAACCACATGTCTAATTGACATGCACAATGCATCTGGTGACTTAACAAAATCAGTAGCCTTTTTCACCAACATTGCAAAGTACACTTTTCTAGAAAAGTATACTTTGAGGGAGTAATCATTTATTTTTCCTGAAATGCATTATTCCATATAGAACTAACAACGGCATATATTTGATGATTAAAAGTATGCGGAATTATTATACTGAATATATTACATTATCACAGCCAAAATGGCTGTGATAATGTAATAAATTCAGTATAATAACAAGACCAGGTTTATTCCAAGCATAGACACTTGGATAACATAATTATACCCACTTTTTTTAGACTAGATGGCCGTCACCTGCATGTCGCGCCTTGGGGCGAGGCATGGACACTAAAAAAAAAGAGATATAGTAGATGGAAAAAGCTTAACCAAAAAACTTTAACCGGACACACGAACGGACGGATGTATGCCAAAATGCCGACTATATCACGCTTTCCGCAAGCGGGCGCGACAATGATGATAAACACCCATGTGAAGTATCATGGTAATGGGTGAAGCAGTTGCAGAGATATAGTACACAAAAAAAGTTTAAAAAAGAAATTCAAAGTAATTTGACCTTGACATTGGGCACAGGGGCCGCACGGTTAGGGAGTAGAATGAAAATATGGATGATGATAAACACCCATGTGAAGTTTCAAGGTAATGGGCGAAGCAGTTGCAGAGATATAGTATAACGAAAAACTTTTAACCAAAAAAACTTTAACCAGACGTACATTAAAAAGTTGAAAATGGCTAAGTCAATTACGTAGAAATAATAGGTCAAGGTAAAAACAAGAAACGAGGCAAAGCCACGAAGGCCAGGTTTTTTCCAAGCATGGACACTTGGATAACATAATTATACCCACTTTTTGTAAACTAGATGGCCGTGGCCTGCATGTCGCGCCTTGGGGCGAGGCATGGACACTAAAAAAATAGATATAGTAGATGGAAAAACTTTAACGAAAAAACTTTAAACGGACACACGGACGTACGGACGGACGTATGCCAAAATGCCGACGATATCGCGCTTTCCGCAAGCGGGTGCGATAATGATGATAAACACCCATGTGAAGTATCAAGGTAATGGGTGAAGCAGTTGCAGAGATATAGTACAGGAAAAAACTTTAACAAATAAAATCAAAGTAATTTGACCTTGACATTGCGCACAGGGGCCGCACGGTTGGGGGTTAGAATGAAAATATAGACGATGATAAACACCCATGTGAAGTTTCAAGGTAATGGGCGAAGCAGTTGCAGAGATATAGTATAACGAAAAAGTTTTAACCAAAAAATTTAACCAGACGTACGTTAAAAAGTTAACGTTCAAAATGGCTAAGTCAATTATGTAGAAATAATAGGTGAAGGTAAAAAAATGGTCACATGTTGGATAGTTGTATGTGGTAGGCACCCTTTGGTTATGAAGCTGTGAAAGTTTGGTGGTCCTAGGTGGTACAGTACCAAAGAAATGGACTTAAACACGAAAACTTAACATTGTAAACGCGAAAACTTAACATTGAAAATGGTTAAGTCGACTGCGCGGAAAAAATGGGTCAAGTTAAAAAAAAAGTAACATGTTGGATAGTGATATGTGGTGGGCACCCCTTGATTATGAAGCTGTGAAAGTTTGGTGGTCCTAGGTGGTACAGTACCAAAGAAATGGACTTAAACACGAAAACTTAACATTGTAAACGCGAAAAGTTAACATTGAAAATGGCTAAGTCAACTGCGCTGAAAAAAAATGGGTTAAGTTCATAAAAAGGTAACATGTTGAATAGTGATATGTGGTGGGCACCCCTTGGTTATGAGGCTGTGAAAGTTTGTCTGTCCTATGTGGTACAGTACCAAAGAAATGGACTTAAACACGAAAACGTAACATTGTAAACGCGAAAAGTTAACATTGAAATTGGCGAAGTCGACTGCGCTGAAAAAATGGGTCAAGTTAAAAACAAGAAACGAGGCAAAGCCACGAAGGCCAGGTTTTTTCCAAGCATAGACACTTGGATAACATAATTATACCCACTTTTTGTAGACTAGATGGCCGTGGCCTGCATGTCGCGCCTTGGGGCGAGGCATGGACACTAAAAAAATAGATATAGTAGATGGAAAAACTTTAACCAAAAAACTTTAACCGGACACACGGACGAACGGACGGACGTATGCCAAAATGCCGACGATATCGCGCTTTCCGCAAGCAGGTGTGACAATGATGATAAACACCCATGTGAAGTATCAAGGTATTGGGTGAAGCAGTTGCAGAGATATAGTACACGAAAAAAATTTAACAAAAAAATTCAAAGTAATTTGACCTTGACATTGGGCACAGGATCGCGCTTTGCGCAAGCAAGTGCAACAATGATGATAAACACCCATGTGAAGTATCAAGGTATTGGGTGAAGCAGTTGCAGAGATATAGTACACGAAAAAAATTTAACAAAAAAAATCAAAGTAATTTGACCTTGACATTGGGCACAGGATCGCGCTTTCCGCAAGCAGGTGCGACAATGATGATAAACACCCATGTGAAGTATCAAGGTATTGGGTGAAGCAGTTGCAGAGACATAGTACACAAAAAAACTTTAACAAAAAAATTCAAAGTAATTTGACCTTGACATTGGGCACAGGATCGCGCTTTCCGCAAGCAGGTGCAACAATGATGATAAACACCCATGTGAAGTATCAAGGTATTGGGTGAAGCAGTTGCAGAGATATAGTACACGAAAAAACAAAAAATTTAACAAAAAAATTCAAAGTAATTTGACCTTGACATTGGGCACAGGATCGCGCTTTCCGCAAGCAGGTGCGACAATGATGATAAACACCCATGTGAAGTATCAAGGTATTGGGTGAAGCAGTTGCAGAGATATAGTACACGAAAAAACTTTAACAAAAATATTCAAAGTAATTTGACCTTGACATTGGGCACAGGATCGCGCTTTCCGCAAGCAGGTGCGACAATGATGATAAACACCCATGTGAAGTATCAAGGTATTGGGTGAAGCAGTTGCAGAGATATAGTACACAAAAAACTTTAACAAAAAAATTCAAAGTAATTTGACCTTGACATTGGGCACAGGATCGCGCTTTCCGCAAGCAGGTGCGACAATGATGATAAACACCCATGTGAAGTATCAAGGTATTGGGTGAAGCAGTTGCAGAGTATAGTACACGAAAAAACATTAACAAAAAAATTCAAAGTAATTTGACCTTGACATTGGGCACAGGGGCCGCACGGTTGGGGTTAGAATGAAAATATGGATGACGATAAACACCCATGTGAAGTTTCAAGGTAATGGGCGAAGCAGTTGCAGAGATATAGTATTAACGAAAAAAAGTTTTAACCAAAAAAACCAAAAAAAACTCTAACCAGACGTACGTTAAAAAGTTAACGTTGAAAATGGCTAAGTCAATTACGTAGAAATAATAGGTGAAGGTAAAAAAATGGTCACATGTTGGATAGTTGTATGTGGTAGGCACCCCTTGGTTATGAAGCTGTGAAAGTTTGGTGGTCCTAGGTGGTACAGTACCAAAGAAATGGACTTAAACACGAAAACTTAACATTGTAAACGCGAAAACTTAACATTGAAAATGGCTAAGTCGACTGCGCGGAAAAAATGGGTGAAGTTAAAAAAAGTAACATGTTGCAGGGTTCAAGCTAGGCCAAAAATTTAGGGAGAAGTGACTTCTCCCTCCTGGCAAAATAGGGAGAAGTGAGGCAAAATTAGGGAGAAGTGATAAAAATCATAATTTCACTGAACATTTCTCTTACGGTTATCGCGTAACTGTAAACTCTATGTGTACACACCAGGGGTCATGAAACAATCGATGCGATCCAATTTTACAGCCTATTTGGTGGGATTAGCGCATTTATGACATGCACTCGCCCCTAGGGTCTGAAATTCGTAGTAAAAAAAAAAAAAAAAAAAAAAATAGAAAAAAAAAAAAAATAGAAAATTCCAGGGCGACTTGACTTCCCCCTACGAGAAAAATAAGGCGACTTGGCCAGAAAAAAAGCGACCACTTCGCCCATGTCGCCCTCAAACATGAACCCTGTGTTGGATAGTGATATGTGGTGGGTACCCCTTGATTATGAAGCTGTGAAAGTTTGGTGGTCCTAGGTGGTACAGTACCAAAGAAATGGACTTAAACACGAAAACTTAACATTGTAAACGCGAAAACTTAACATTGAAAATGGCTAAGTCGACTACGCGGAAAAAATGGGTCAAGTTAAAAAAAAAGTAACATGTTGGATAGTGATATGTGGTGGGCACCCCTTGATTATGAAGCTGTGAAAGTTTGGTGGTCCTAGGTGGTACAGTAACAAAGAAATGGACTCAAACACGAAAACTTAACATTGATTGTGGACGCCGCCCGCCCGCCTGCCCGCCCGGCTTTCGCCAATCCAATAGCCTGGATTTTTTTTAAAAAACCTGGCTAAAAAGGTAACATATTGGATAGTGATATGTGGTGGGCACCCTTTGGTTATGAAGCTGTGAAAGTTTGTTGGTCCTATGTGGTACAGTAACAAAGAAATGGACGAAAACTTAACATTGATTGTGGACGCCGCCCACCCGGCTTTCGCCAATCCAATAGCCTGTTTTTTTTTTCAACATTCATAATTTTATAACAAAATTGAATATTTATCCCTCAAAGTATACTTTGCAATGTTGGTGAAATAGGCTACTGAGACAAAGATCGCATACAAAAAAATCTGCCCTCCTGTGTCACATTTCGCAAACCCCGTGTCTGAGAACCAAAGTACTTTTTTTATGGCCTTATATGTACCACTGGATCCACTAGCAAGCCTTGCTGGCATGTGTGCTCTCTGAAACCTCTCTGTCGCTTCTCTCTGCTTATCTCGTCTTTTTGACAAAATCTGTTGTCGTCGTTTTTCTTCCTTTTGCTGTTCTATTTTACGCTTGACGACCAAAGCTCTGAAAATTGAATAATAGTAAATACAATAACAGGGATTCCGCTGGGGAAAATAAACAAGAGGGCCATGATGGCCCTAATTCGCTCACCTGACTCCATGAACACCAGGAGAATGTAACATTGAGTTCATGTGTTTTAAAAAAAGTGTGCTATTTTTAGATGGCGGTCATCTTTGATTAAGCGATGACTCTCATTTTACCAAATCTGAAAATACTTCACCCAAGGATCTTAACTTCCTATGAAGTTTGGCCAGCATCGGCCATGTGGCTCCTGAGAAAATGACGTTCAAAATCTTGAATAAATGGACCTTTTGGTGGCCATCATGGATGACATAATCATTCGATTCCGACAAATATTGCACCAGAGCAATCGCCTCATCAATACCTTCAATTTGATATATGACAAGAGCAAATTCGGTCAAAAATAAAATTTGACCCCAAGGGCCATGCCTATTTTTGACCCCGGGGTTACCATTTTAACAACTTTGAAAGAGCATTGTAAATCGATCATTCCTACCAAGTTTAGTCGAAATCTGGCTGGCGGTTCATGAGAAGAAGATTTTTTAAGAATTTATGCTTGGATTAGCGATGACCTCCATTTTAACAAATCTGAAAAGGCTTCACCCATGGACCATAACTTTTTAAGTTTGGCTACCATGGGCCAAGCGGTTCATGTGAAGAAGAATTTTGAAATCTCGGCGGCCATCTTGGATGACATAACAATCCAATTTCGACAAAAAATGTACCAGAGTGATCGCCTCATTGATACCTTCGATTTGATATGTAACATGACCATATTCGGTCAAAAATAAAATTTGAGCCCACGGGCCATGCCCATTTTTGACCCCGGGGTCACTATTTTAACAACTTTGAAAAAGCATTGTACATCGATCATTCCTACCAAGTTTCGTTGAAATCCGGCTAGCGGTTCATGAGAAGAAGATGTTTTAAGAATTCATGCTATTTTAAGACGGCGGCCATCTTGGATTAGCGATGACCTCCATTTTAACAATCTGAAAAGGCTTCACCCATGGACCATAACTTTTAAGTTTGGCTACCATGGGCCAAGCGGTTCATGTGAAGAAGAATTTTGAAATCTCTAATAAAAGAGCAACCATTTGACCTTTCGGCGGCCATCTTGGAAGACATAACAATCCGATTTCGACAAAAAATGCACCAGAGTGATCGCCTCATTGATACCTTCAATTTGATATATGACATGACCATATTCGGTCAAAAATAAAATTTGACCCCACGGGCCATGCCTATTTTTGACCCCGGGGTCACCATTTTAACAACTTTGTACATCGATCATTCCTACCAAGTTCTGTCGAAATCCGGTTGGCGGTTCTTGAGAAGAAGATTTTTGAAGAATTGGTGCTATTTTTAGATGGCGGCCATCTTGTATTACGTAATGACATCATTTTAACAATTTTGCAAACTCCCTACCTACGGACCATGAAGTTTGGTGACTATAGGCCCAATGGTTACCGAGGAGAAGACGTTTGAAAATGTTCACGGACGACGGACACATTGCGGTAACAATAGCTCACATGAGCTTTGCTTAGGTGAGCTAAAAAATCGGCACTTAAAAAAAAAAAAATAAAAAAAAAAAAAAAATCCATAACCATTAGGATAAAAATAAACAAGGATTTTTTTTCTCTCGAAAATTGTAATTTTTTATCGCAAACTGTGTGACTGTAGAAATGGAGCGTATAGGTTTAGTGACCAGTGTAGATCCAGATTAGCCTGTGAATCTGCAGTCTGATCAGGATGTGCACTGTTCACCATTCTATCAATGAAACACCTGTCATACTCTAACATGCAATATAGATCATTATCAGGCTAAAGGAGTGTGCTATTTGATCAGGAGCTACACTGATCACAAATCCCATAAGCCCCATATCTCCATTCACAACCAGATATAAGAATATCCAATTTTTTTTAAAATGGCCCTAGAACAGTTCAACAACCAAATAATATACTGGATAATATTAAATTTGAAACCATCATACTGGCAAACACAGTGGGACCTTTCTATACCGGACACCCTGAGAGGTACCCGGGTGTCCAATTTGAAGAGGTCCCACTATAAATTGGGTAAATGAGCACTCCAAAACATGCATATGTACTTCATGAATCTGTGTCGTCTGATGAATATTTTTTATTTTTCCATTTTTCTCATCAAAAACTTGGTTTGGCAGCACTTTAGAATCATTTCCAATGGAAATGATTCTAAAATGCTGCCAAACCATGTTTTACTGAGAGAAAAGACAAAATATGAATTATCAGCAGACGACTATTTTCGGTTCCCGCATTCTAAGGGTTAAAGAGGTGCTACTGTACTTGTATTACGGTATACCGGTATGTAAAAGTAAGAATCTAACATTTAGATTGATTATCTAAGCAGATGTATTAAATTTGAATCTAGGCCAAGCACCCAAGACCTACCTGTCAATCAAACTGGTGTACATTTAATTAGCATACATATTGGAATACATGGACAGGATGTTAAGTGTTTAGTTTTACAAGCATATAATTCCAGCACAAAAATATTTACACAATTCCCTAACATTTGATTGGTCCGTAGCAAGCCTCCGTCCAAAATTTATATCCCAGTAAACTCCATGCCAAACTACTTTCTGTAACCGTCAGGCGCAGTTAAAATAATTCTTAAGAAAACGGAAAATAAATTTTCTTGATGAATTTATTTCAAATGCTGGAATTATAAGGAATGAATGGCCTTTTTGTGGAATTTATCGTGATATAAACTTGGAAAAGTCGCGGGAATACTGGACGAGATCGTCCAGACAGACAAGACAGGTATCATTCAACATCAGGTACCAATAGTACACCAGTGTACCTGACTGCTGTATATTGCCTACACAGCATCATACCAGGCCCTGGCATTATTAACCCATTTCAGACTAAGGATACAATTTCTTTTTGTTGAAGAAATCTCATTATTTTGTTTATTTCTCCATAAAGGTATATGTTGTTACCACTCGTTTGAACCGTCTTTTTGAGACGGTTCAAACGAGTGGTAACAACATGTACTTTCGAGATGAAATAAAGAAAATAGGATTTTTTCTCTCTCAAATGTTTCACAGTACTAATTGTATCCCGTGTTTAATGGGATAATAGAACATACTTTCACAGAATGCACTTTAATCTCATTCTCAAATTCAAGCAGCTTGATTGGTTGAGACTGGGCTATGTTCAGTTTCAGCCGATCAAAACTGTTTAATTTTGATCAAAAGCTCAAAATATTTTATAATCATGTGCCTACCTTCTCCTCCTGTTAGTTTCCAGCGAGAGCTTGCGTGACCTAGCAATGGCATCTGCTTTTTCATTGTCGTCAAATGTTTTGATCGTGTCCACCTGCTGTCTCTCCATATCCCGGAACTGGGACCTACGTTCTAGTTAAGGAAGTGTAGATAGTATATTATGTTACATACATGTGTCACAGGGTGAGAAAAATGTGCACCGGCCCGGGACCTCTGGTTTACCGTACCATCGCTCTAACCGACTGAGCTAGCCGGGCACGAATACACATGTCCTCCCCACAGTGAGTTACGTACCGTGATATACTATACTTCCCAGCCAAATTGGAATTCGTCCCCGAATTCTATATTTAATTTGTCTCTGAATTCCATATTTTTGGTATATTTTGGAGTATATATATATCAGTCATGGTCCCACATTGGGCGCCAAATGTCACAGGGTATGAAAAATGTGCACCGGCCCGGGGCTCGAACCCGGGCACGAATACACATTTCCTCCCCACAGTGAGTTACGTACCGTGACACATGTACACTGTAGAAATCTAAAATGGTATTCAGCAACATTAACCCTTACACTGTTGAATTAAATACTGCCGTCTGATGTTTATGTTTATTTTACATTTTTTCTCATCTGGGTAAGATTAACCATTTCACCCCTAAGTAACTGGAATGAATTTTCATATGTTAATTTTTAACCAATCCAATGGTCACAAAATGATTTTCAGACTAGTCCATTTATGAAAAGGGGATGTTTTTGTTTACAAAAATACAAAAATTACGTGCACTAAGTGCAGATCCTGATGAGACGACTCATCACGAGCCGGCTCATCTGGATCTACACTTTTTGCCAATATCACTATACAAGGAGGAGATAATTCATGATCCAGGGGTCAAATAAAAATATTTAAATTCACATTATACACACACCATCAGGAATACACATACCAAATATGCAAAACTCAAAGTGACTTCCTTATGGTGTGCAGATGTGCAAAGTGAATTTTTATTTTTTTATTTGACGCCGGGTCATCTCCTTTTGGACTTAGAATTTCACAATTTTGCTTTGTAAGAAGTAAAACTTTTCAACCATGATGGAGACTTCATATTTGGTTCATGTATATGGCTTTCTTATGTTGTGTCAATGTGCACAGTGATATGTTGTATCGTAGAGCGAAATCTATCGTGTTACCCCCCAGTTACGATGGCCATGCCCAAATTTGTGTCACGTGAATTATGTCATGCTTCTGCAAGATTGAAACTCCAAGAAGAATTGCCATTGACGATCTGCATGTACCAAAATTTCAAGGTCCATGAATTTACACCAGCACTAACCGTTGAAGGCTGTGATGATTTTACGACATTCATTTACGTAATTAGTATACAACAGAGCGCAAAATTTCTGCCAATTCCTATGAACCAGTGTATTGCGGTTTGTTTTGTTGTTCACATACATGAAGGGGCAGATGCACCAAATGAATTTATTGTGCTCATAAAAATCAACAGTATATTCACAATAAAACAATATCAAGTGCTTAAGTCACAGGTAATTAGTACCACCAAGCTACATAAAAACCTTAAAATAGTCCGAGCTTCATCACCAATGCTCGGGAAGATGATCCGGGGTAGACCATAGTAGGTCGTTAGTATGTCCGGGAAACATGCGGGATTCAATATGGTGCTCACGGTACCACTATGGATAGTCAAGGTTCATCCTGGATGGCTCCGACGGCGCCACGGTGCAGCCACGATCGTCTGAGTGCCACTGTGGATGGTCACGTGGTAGCCATAGTGATAAAATTGTGCCACAGTGTAGCAATTAATCAGCTTGTTTATTCCAAAATCCATATATTTTATTATGACGTACACAAGGCTATATTTGACGTGAATTGCGTATTAGCCGATGCGCAAAATTAGCCGAAATGACAGTACCCGTTTCATGACAAGTCTGGACCATCCTTGACGCCGCTCTGACCGACGTAGTACCACCCTAATACACTGTGATAGTCATTGATTGATCTTGGCAACACTGTGTTCGGCGTAATGGCACCTTGAGGGAAACCGGCACTCACTGTATGCACACCAATGACACCGTAGTAGATCCGGGATCTCCATAGTGATGCCGCGACAAACTTTTCCAAAAAGACTCACGGATTCACTACGGTAGCAGAGATCCGAGGATCATCCCGGATGGCCACAGATGTTTTGAACAGTTCAAAACCTGGGGGGGGGGGGGGGGGGTGGGTGACCTACAGTCCATCCCGGATCACGATGGTTCATCGAGGTATCATTACGGTCTGGTTACGGACTGACCAAGGTTCTCCACGGACCGAGGTTCGGGACCATCCGTGCCCTGGTGTGACTGTGACTTTAGTCATACTATTCACTCAACTAATCCGACACACACTATGTGCCTGCTCATATTACCCACGAGGGTAGTTGCGAAGTAACTCTTGTTGCAATCTACTCCATTACCGTCTGTAGCTAGAGTTACAATTCCACTCATAGGATTCCTCTGCAGAATAGCGAATCAGATCTGATTCGCACTTTAGCAGTTAATTGTGGAAGATATTCTATATTTTTTTAACTGAAATGAGTGTTAATATTATGAAAATAACATATTCAAGTAATTATGACATAAGGTTACATATGTAGATGACCTGATAAAGTAAATTTAAGCTATAATCAACAAGTGACCCAGTCAGTGGCAGCCAAATTCAACATGTAAAAGTTATGATGGGGTCCATAATCTGCAAAGGCAAAAAATAATTTTCTAAACCTTCTACACTGGTAAATTTTTTTTCCGAATTATTAGTTTGTATTACTTTTACAATACTAATATTTTGTTCAGATGGAAAATATCTAAAAAATGTCACAATTAACTGCTAAAGTATGTTTGTTTGTTTATTGGTGTTTAACGGCCTATCAACAGCTATGGTCATGTAAGGCCGGGCAAACGGGTTCGATCCCGTTTTAACCTGCTGCATTGGGGGGAAAATTCCAAAATCAGAACTGAATATTTACATCGAGAAACAATATATTCAGCCCTGAAATTAGAATAACTTGACCTGGTGGCAGGTCCATACCACACCAAAGTCACTTGGCCCCTTCACCTAAAATAGGATTACGAACAATCGTAATACTCACATAAGGGGTATAACCAGATTCAACTGTCACATACAAAATGCCAAAGACGTATGTGAGGGCCAAACCAGGTCTCCAGTCGGAATTCCGGTAAGGATGAACCCCATCGTTAAATTACCCATCGCTTGCACCCATCTTCCACCCACTTGCTAAAGTGTGAATCATATCTGATTCGGTATTCTGCAGAGGAATCCTATGAGTGGAATCGTAATTCTAGCTACGGACGGTACGGGAGTAACTGCAAGAGTTACCGTTCGCAACTACCACGAGGGTAGTGCGGCAGTATTTATAGATAGATGTGAACCGCAATAGCCATGTGCTTGGTACGTCGGACTGCTGCTCCAACGGTCATGGGTTCGAGCCTTACCGGAGGTGTGTGTTATGTTCTTAACTGCTTGATCAAGAACCTTTATCCACACTGCTTCAGTCCACCTAGCTGTAAATGGGTACCAGCTAATTACCGGGAACCTCAATTGTATTTGAAATTGTATGTACAATGTAACATGTATATATGAAACAAATTATCTGCTCGAAATTACCCGTGAGGATTTGAAGCAGAATAAACAGATAGATTGAGAGATGTCGAGTTCAGGAAGTTCAGTAAACTGGTAAAAAAAATATGAAAACAAATTGAAGGATACGAATAAGCTCCACCCAACATTTCAGATAATGTGAAATGAGACAGCGAAAACCGGAAGAATCACGTATATCTAGTATACACCATTGCATTTACTGGAATCACTATAAAATGACTTCAAGATGTCATCGAATTATAATTTTGACAACCATGGACGCCATATTGTTTTGGTAACAAGGTGCGCGACTTCAGGAATTCTGCTCTTCTGCGCATCGTATGACAGCGTAAAGAACACGGTATGACTGAATGGTGGTACCTGGTCAATTCGCACCCATACCATTTAGTACCCGGTTTGGTCAATTCGTACCCATACAAAGTAAATTCGTAAACAGTTACACAGGGACTAGGACTTTAAAGTCGCCCACTGTGTCTGCTGCATGGATATAGGGCGGTAGAAGGTTCCATTGGGTGACTGTTCGAGGGCAGAATGAGTATTTGCAAGAATCTTTTGCTGTTTGGATATGTTTAAATGTCTGTGTACTATTTTGTCTGGTTTTTATATCTGAAGGACTAAGAAGATTACTAGGTGGATGGATAGCAACTACACAGTGGATAATTGTGTAGAGCGTGATTATTCTGGAGAGAGTACGTTGGATTTATAGAAAGGGTCAGTTTAGGGTTTGGAGTATGTCAGTAACAGAGCTTGTATTGCGGTATCGATATGAAACATATCTGGCAGCGCGTCGTTGTACTTTTTCGATTTAGTTTATTTAAGATTTGGTATGTGGGTCTCAGATAGATGAAGAATATTCTAGTTTAGCCCTAACAAGCGCTTTATATGCATGATCTTTTGGTTTAGCAGAGTTTACTTTTAAGTTTCTACGAATGAATCCTAAGGATTGATTTGCTTTACCAGTTATTGAATGTATGTGTTTGTCCCATTTTAGGTTACTTTGTAGGGTGACGCCTAAATATTTTGCATGTTCAACTTTTTCGAGTGGATGGTTATGAATTTTATATGTGAACTTAATTGGGGTCCTTTTTTGAGTGACGCTAAGGATATAACATTTATCAGGGAGGAAGTGCATTAGCCAGTCTTGCTCCCACCTGCCTGCGGCTTCCAGGTCATCTTGCAAATTCCTAGTATCGTCCGGGTTATTTATTTCTTTGTATATTATGCTGCCATCGGCAAAGAGTCTTAGGGTGCTGTGTTTTATATAGTCTGGAAAGTCGTTGGTATAGATAAGAAAGAGCATGGGTCCCATGACAGTGCCCTGGGGTACTCCAGATGTGACAGGTACCATGTCTGATGTTTCCCCTTCCAGGACAACTGTCTGGGTTCTATTTCTAAGAACATCAGAGACCCAGTGAAGAGCATTTCAATCAATTCCATAGTATTTTAGTTTGTAGAGAAGATAGCGGTGCGATACTTTGTCAAATGCTTTTGCAAAGTCCATAATGATCACATCTGTTTGTATGTTCCGGTTATTGATTAGGTTATATTTTGTAAGAATGAGTTTAGTTGTGCTTCGCAAGAGTGGGATGATCTAGAACCATATTGTAAGTCGTATACAATTTTGTTATTTTCTAAGTGGGTCATTACGTTACTGGAGATGATGTGTTCAAGGAGATTGCAGCAAATGCATGTTAGTGACATAGGCCTATAATTAATAGCATCATGTTTGTCACCTTTTTTTGAAAACAATGTACGATTTGTAAATGAGTTGATATACATAACTTATATTGAGCTTGACTATTATGTCGCCTGATGCGCAGTAAATAGCCCAAATGAGTTAGTTTATTGTAATCAATATTTATTAAGTTATAAGTCATGTAAAGGAACAATACATGGTATGATACAAGCATTAAATAGTGTGTGGATTGGAAAACAAGCTTGAAAAAGCTTATATGAATTCTTCTCCACTATAAGCGTGAGTGCAATATACATGGAATTACTGTCAGGCAGATTATGACTAGTTAATTATCAATGGTGACTGAAATAACAATTGATCATTTATATTTCAAATAGATGGTAATATGTGTAGATTGATGGTGGAATATGTATTTTAAAGCATTATTTATAAAACTATAAGTTCAGTATTTCAGTACTAAACAAGGGAGTACACACATAGAATGATCAATATAATCGAAATTATAACCATGGTATGGTGGGGACGATGTAACTGGTGGAGGGCGCGGGGGTGGGGTGGGGGGGGGGGGGTAAAGGGATGCACTCATTGCTGACATGGTGGCTCGTATTGGACATCTGCCCACTTGTCTCCTCAATTGCAGAAGCGCCTTGTAGCCACGATGAACTTCTGGGCCTGCTGAAATACGAAGCTGTTTTCCTCGAATGTCAAATGTTCATTGCCGCGGAGCAATGTGTCTGCTGTTGGAGGACATGGAAGGTTGTTAATATGTGTGTTTCGCTGAAGTGTATATTTGTTGCAATACAAGCGAAAGTGGCTGACTGTTTCTATGGATCCGCATGTGCAGTGTGGGGTGTCGACAATAGATCTTCTGTGAAGGTCGAAGTTGAGAGCGTTACATGAAAGACGAAGGCGTGTATGAAGAATTTGTCCTGTCCTGTTTCCGACGTTAACAAGGGGTGATGATTTGACAGAATTGGCGTTTAGGTTTGCTTTGAAAGAAGACAGAGATTGAGAGTCCTTTATGTTCCGATTCAGTAT
The DNA here is from genome assembly GCA_029237695.1 of Conchocele bisecta. Taxonomy (NCBI): domain Eukaryota; kingdom Metazoa; phylum Mollusca; class Bivalvia; order Lucinida; family Thyasiridae; genus Conchocele; species Conchocele bisecta. The sequence continues at coordinate 200,569,074 of CM055265.1, read as the reverse complement.
GATTGGTTGTACTGCTGTGTATGTGAGGTATGTCGTCAGCACTTCTAAGATTGTAGCGAGGCTGCCTTTGAACGGGGATTACATTTGCAAGACAAGATGGTGACATATTGTTTAACATCTTATAGAAAAGGACTAGTCTGTGTTTCTTACGCCTGTCGGTCAATGTTTCCCACTTGAGTTCCTGATAGAGTCTGGCAATGTTGCAAAGTTTGGTCGCGCCCGACACTATTCTGGCAGCCTCAGTTTGCACAGCCTCCAGGTCATCTTTCATCTGGTTCGAGCAATTATCCCAGACAACATCGCCATATTCAAGGAGAGGACGAATACACGAGAAATACATACGTTCCAGCGAGGACCTTTTAAGACGAAATTTTAGAGATCTCAAAATGCCTATACGTTGCCATTGCATGCTTTGTTAATACACTGTGAGATATGAGAGTTCCACTTTCCGTCGTCAGATAATGTAAGTCCAAGCTGTTTGTGTTCTTTGACAGGATCGAGTGAGGCATCATTCATGAGTAGAGGAGGATGGTGTATTTCCGGGAAAAAGTCATAGTTTCAGTATTTGATGGATTGAAGTTTACGAGCCACTTCTCTGACCAATTGTGGATAGTGTTAAGATCGTTGTTTAGAATAGTTGAAGAAAGGACAGGGTCATCGACGATAATGTAGAGACTGGTGTCGTCGGCGAAAAGACGAATGTTTGATTTAATTTCCTCGACGATATCGTTTATGAAGATAAGAAAGAGAAGAGGACCAAGAATAGAACCTTGAGGAACACCGGCATTCAATGAGGTCCACTGCGAATTGGAATTATTATAAACTACCCTTTGCTGTCGATTAGATAAATAGGAAGAGAACCATTTATGAAGAGGACCGTGAATACCAAGGGAATACAGTTTGTATAGAAGACCGCGATGCCAGACTCTGTCGAAAGATTTGGAGATGTCACAAAAGACTGCTCTGACCTCCTTGCCGTCATCAAGTGCCTTACAGATATCGTTGTATACATAAGTAAGTTGGTTGATAGTAGAGTCGCCTCTAATAAAGCCTGATTGGAAGGAAGTTAGCTTATTGTTGTTAATGAGAAAGTTGTACAGATACTTGTGGATGCAGCGCTCCATCAATTGACCAATGCAGCTGAGAAGAGACATTGGTCGGTAGTTTTGTGGTTTTGATGGATCTGACTTTTTAAAGATGGGTGCAACGTTGGCTAGCTTCCAAGAAGAGGGGAAATGAGACTTGCGGATCAATGTTGTAAAGTATGTAGAGAGGGGGAGTGATAATACATTTGCTGCTTCCCGTAGAAGTATTGGGCTGATAAGATCAGTACCACTAGCTTTGGATGGGTCAATTGCCTTTATTGCGTCACAAACGTCGCTAGGAGAGATTGTGATTGTAGAGATTGAAGGTTGAGAGGTTTCCGCTTGTAAGGGTAGTGTGTGTGCATTGTCGTGATAGTGGACTGCTTACAAAAATAGTTGTTCAAAAGAGTTGCCTTTTCACTATCAGAGGTAGCTTCGATACCAGTATCGTAAAGTGTTGGAATAACGGAAGACGATTTCTTGTTAGACAGTTGTTTCGCTAATTTGAACCAATATTTTGATGATACGTTGTTGTCGTTAATTTTCTCTATTAATTTATGTTCGTACTCTGACTTGGACTTTCGAATACGTTTAGTGACTTCATTACGTACTTTTCTGAATTCGGATCATAAGTGGATGTTATTCATTTTTTTTTAGCTTTTCTACGTAATCTGTTTCGTTTGCGCATTAACCTACGTAAGTTGTTATTGAACCAAGGGATATCTGTGGGACGAATGGTTACAGTTTTGTTTGGAATAGTTTCTGTAGCTGCGGATGTGATTGCCATTGTAATTTTACTTTCAATTGTGTCTAAATTTTCATCGTTCACTATATCGTTCCAATTTGAAGATTCCAAAATACGTCTATATTCAGAGAAATTTCCGCGATCATAAAGCCAAATTTTCCGTTTAAATGACGTTGATTTAGGTTTGTCGAATTTTAAAACAGCTACTATGGGACAGTGGTATCGCACACGATCAGGAAGGAAAGGGTCTGCGACAAAGCTTGAAATAATTTGCGTCCTGTCTTTTGTGAAAATAAGGTCGATAAGAGAGCTAGAAGTTTCAGTGAAGTGAGTCTGTGAAGAAATCAGCTGTTCAGCATTATAAGATGAGATAAGCCTACTAATCTTATCTGAGACCGAATTGTGAACATTGATATTGAAGTCTCCCGCCACTACTATGTTGTCACATGATTGACCGAAGGCTTGATCGATACTTTGTTCCATTAGTGTCCAATGGTTATTTTTGGAACAGGTGGTCTATATATGTCTCATATTAAGAGTTTGCGCTGATGAATGTGGAGTGCGACCCACAAAGCTTCGAACCCGTTGATGGAGAGGTCAGTACGTTCGGTGGCACTGAGCCCTTCACGGACATAAATCGCTACTCCGCCCCCAAGTCTCCCCACCCTATCTCGCCGGAATGGGGGTTTGAAGTTAGGAATGTGTATGTCATCAGATGAAGTGTCAGGGGAGAGCCAGGTTTCTGAAAATATAAGAATGTCGAAAGATTGAGCTTCGATTTCCAAGATATCGATTTTTGGCTTGATGCTCTGTATGTTAAGATGCATGATGCTAAGACCACTGTTAATGATGTATATGTAGGAAGCAGTAGATGTAGATATGTTATGTGATGTGTCAGAATGTGTGCTTGGTCCAGGGTTTGGATGAACATCACCCGATATGATGAGGAGAAATGCTACTAAAAACAAGGATACACAGTAACAATAGACCGAATACGAGTGACAGTGTGTATATATGTATCTGAACCGCCAGGCAAAGATTCTTAACCGATGTGGCTTGAAGAGGGGAGATAGCTCTGGACAACACTTGTGGGGTCTGGTATATATATAGGAATCATGGAGGATGGTATCTCAATCTATTTTTCCCAAGCGCCGTCCACGTGAGATTCGACATGAAGAAACAAGTATGACAGAAGGACAGGGAACCACCAGCAGCAACGTGTGCACAAAGAGGAGAGATCGATGGGTGTTGTAAGTATTATTATCGGTGTGAGTCGGGACATTATCAATGGATTGTCTTCCTATGGACATGTTATTTAGAGTTTACCATTTCGCAGCATGAATATATTTCGACAAAAGGGTAATGTAAGTAATATCAGTTTAGGCATGTGTTATCATGTTTGCTTGACGCGTCATGAGAAAATAGGCTCAAATGCGACCGTGATCAATGGAATCCCTATGCAGCTTGACTAAAGTCGTTTGTCGCTCGTTACCCTTCTGGGTCCGTCACATACACGATTACGATCAAGCTGCATCATATGTGTGTCCCGTTTTCTCATGGCGCAAGCAAACATTTACACACAGCTTATCTCCGAACAAACAACAATTTGGTGACTGTAGATTATTCGGTTACGAAGACATACGATAGATGACGATAATTTAACAATTTTCCAGATACTAGTCGACAGTACATGTAAGTATGGACGCGACCCTCATCCTAACAGAATCGAACAGTTGTCTTCATGACATTGCGAAACAGTGTAGACCTGAAGCGAGAATAATGTGCCTCGGTCGTTATACGGCTCATAATGCCCACCACAGCTACAATATATTCATCCTGGACCGTTTACTGAACAGTTTGAATTTGATTGTCACTGAGCTAGCACGCGAGGTAAATGATTAGTCGAGACTGCAGTTCGTTACAGTCAGCATGAAGATCCGCCATCATCACACACACACACTGCTAAGTATTTCCTTAGTCCGTACATCTAAGCCTTCAAATCATCGACTGTATAACACATGTGCAATATTCCATTAGTCACAACAGGGGTGTGTTAAACAAAAATCATAAGCGCATTATCAGTCGCTGTGTATCTGATGAGAAAGCACATTCGAGCTGCCTCATTTGGATATACAGCGCTTGGAACGATGGTTATACGTTTTAGTGCTGTTAGAGCTAAGATAACATTATGAGAATGGAAATACATATCGCCGCATAAAGAAGGTGGTACATTTGGTGACAACACATTGTTATGACAAAGTTGATCGTGGTAACTGTACATGTGCTTTTGTAATCGGCAAAATGATCAAAAGCTGCTGTTCATCAGAAAAACTGCTTGGGCCCTGATCAGACTATGTTGATACGCAGGCTGATCTGGGGTCATATTGATCGCACTGATGTCAGGTACGGCTTCTTCCCAGCAGGTTAACCATATATACCCGCCATTGTACAAATGTTATTGTCTTTTTGCAAACAGTGTTGACTCTAGTCTGGTCACACACTTGTAATTGGGCAGACTGTACTTAGCATCAACCATGTTCATGTATCACGATCACCAATGATATGCACGAACTAATGAAACGGCATTGTGCTGTGGGAATGTGCTTGCCTTGTCAGGTAACTGTATTGTATCAACACATAGGGAAATCAGACTAGTGTTTTGTTTGCAATGTTCGAAAGTGGCCTTAAACTCCTGCTAACAAATATATGGTGAAAGAAAATGAAACCGCGTTAGTACAAATGAGGGTATTATATATGATAATTGATTGTCATCGCCGTACTCAGTATTTCTGTTGTAATACATTGCAGTAGCAAGTATGGTTATCTAAATAAGTTGTTCTGTGTCTGATTATCAATATAGTTCACGTGCTAGAAACGCATGTTTTGTATTGTAAACATGAACTGACTGGCCAAGTTGAGCTTTTCTGCAGATGTGAAATTGACAAGGGCTTACCCACAATCGACATAGGCCGCCATAAGCAGCTTGTTATATCAATAGTTCAATTGCTGCGACGGTACTATGTCGAGTACAGGCAAGCGCTCGTAATGCTGATCATATGGTACCATCAATGGAAAACTAATCAACGCTCCAGTCGCGGTGACGTGAGGTAGAACCTCTCCAAATAGGGCACCCGAGAGGTATAGGATGTACAACAGAAGTGCCCCCACTAAAGTTCAGCCGTAAGTACGTTCCGAGAAGAAATTGCGTGTTTTGTATTGGAAATCAAGAGTAGGCACACCGAAACATGTGAGTTAGGCAAAACGTAATGTTTTAATTTTATGTATATATGTTAAGTTACATAAATCAATATATACAGATGGGATTGTTTTGCCACATTTTGACTGGTTGGTCAGAGTGGAGACGAACATTACAGCAAATACTAAACAGGCATACAATATTAAATAATCATGATTTTTATTACTTTGGTTAGTAGAAATGACATTGTAATGATGAAAGAAGTGAACAAAGAGTATGAAAAACATGTTTCTGTTGTAAATATCATTGATGAGTGCACACAAATTATTTTGTTCTATGTCAAACCTTCTCATATATTTTTAATTGCAGTATATTGCTGTATTTTTGTACTGTTTTGAGTTTTGTAGAAATAAGGGTGATAATTTTGTAACCCATATAAAAAAGGGCGCCCATTATTGGGGGGGGGGAGGGGACATTACGCAGTTATCAAACAGAAACTCTACACATACTGATTGTTCAATCAATCACATGCACGTACTCAGAAAACTAGCAAAGCATGATGATAGTTCAAATGCAGTAGATTATTGGCATGTGAAAGTGTGGGTCCCATCATTAGCTATAGACACACACTACTCTTTATAGGCATTAAATAAGTGTATAATTGTGTAACTATTCCACTAGTTTTAAACATTGCGAGTGCCTGCTATACAAATATAATATTTTTTTTATTTACCATGTTTATACTGATAGAGACACGCATATCTGTATCAGAATATTCTTTATATGCAAATGAGGCAGGATATTTTTTATAATATTTATATCAAATTAATGTATCATATGAATACATTCTGAATAGATTATTCGGACTTTACTGGTCATAAGTAGCAATTGTTATTCTTCTCCCAGTATTCAACAACAACTTCATAAGTTCAATATCATTCAATTTGGTGAAGCAACACACTTTAGATTGTTTAATTATGACATTGTCCGCAACAAAATCATTTACACGGACAGAATCATTATTACCAGAGGATATATCTTATAGCTCCAAGCTTTGTAGTATCTTCTTGTTGTTACTACTTCGACGACCTTTTCATCGCGTCCAGCAGCTACATGTTCCTGGACAGTAGAATTTGCTGGTTTTTGTATTTGTGTTTCCCAAGTGTCCGAGTCAACATATAGCCTTCACAATAACAACTCAAGCACCTAACATTTATCTGTTGGTGGGTGGTTGTTTTGGGAGCACGCGAATACTAAATTTAACGGTGGGTTTCATCCTTAACAGAATCCCGATATCCCTGGTTTGGCCCTCAGGTACATTTTTTTCTAGAACCTACTTTCTTTTCATACGTGCCATAATTTGTGACGTAATTTTTTACATTTTCTTTTAGATTTTCTTTAAAATCTTCCTAATAAAAGGACGTATTTTGACGATATATAGAGCAGCCAAAATCCGTCATTCCGTTAGAAAGATATAAAAGGAAACATACTGTAAACATATCTAACACATATGATGTCACGCTGTTCGGAAACTACGTGATCCAACGCTCTGTTACATACGCAACATCAATCAAACACTGCATCCGGACCAAGTTACTATAAATCCCCATCACTTTACAATCACCGGCATGTATATATCATGCTGCATTAGTTCTGTTCACCATGTTGACTCTTGTATGTATTTCTGTGGTTATATTACATGCACACACTCAGGTAAACCTGATTACTCAACAATACATGTTCTGTATAGATCCGGACACATATGTTAGATAGTCTTGAAGGATTTAATGCACATGTACATACTTATGCCAATGGGGTATATAGTTTTCGCCTTTCAGTCTGGTCTGATGCGCAAACTCAATTAAACTGTAATATTTAATGGATCTCATTGTTATGTTCACCAATATGGCCCTTATAGATATGTACTTGCATGCATATATAACATATTAAAGTTACACACATCAAATACTCATTACATGTCATTACCTTCCACTTGCCTCCCAATATCCATTCACAGTGATTGGTCAGTTTGAACCTAGGCTAGTAGCAAACAAATAATAATCAGATACATTGAGATATCTCATTATGTGAGTTTAAAAAATAAAAAAAGACACCCCGACATAATAATGCCATTGCGGCTGGTCAAACTAGAATTGGTCCGCAATGTGGACATATACTATGTTGTAGTACTATGTCCGGAGAATGCGTCGGCACCGTCGAATTGGCGGCCTGAATAAACCCTCCATTTATTCTACTTTCCCGACTGTCACCATATGTACCGGCTGCTGATGAGAGAGTCATCGGGACGTGTCTAACTAATGCATAATTTGCCCATTATGACAGCATTATACTCAACATAAATATCAAGGTAGTTAGTCGTGGACACAAACCTAAAGTTTGACTGAATGAAAGTCGGTGTATGCCCTGATCAGACAGCGTTGTTGCGCGGACTGACCGGGTACTAAGCCGGTTGCACTCGTCATAATGTCCTTTTCCTCAACCGGGGCCCCATACACTAGTGTAACGTATTTCCTGGCTCTTGCCCCTCTGAGCAAGCCCGTCACAGGTCCAGCTAGCTCTCACTATACCTATACAACTAAATGCTGAACAACTACCAGGCTGGCTGTTCCACAAGGTCTCCACTTCAGCTGAGAATATATCATTTTCCTTATGCGTGCCTAGCCAATGATTGGCTTACCAATGATCAGATAAAATGATTATTACAATGAGTGGTTTACTGCAACAATCAAGACGTTAATTTAACAATAATCAACTACATAGATAATGTATATTTTGCTATGCTATTCTGACTTGTATGCTGGGCGATATGGCTGGGAGTGTAGTTTGTTTCCCGTCTCTGAGCTATTAACAATATGCCACTCTCCGGTACTATGCTTCGGACTATGTGCTGGGAGAACAGCTCGTCTCTGAGCTATCAATAGCATGTCACTATATCTCAGATTATATGCTGGGAGTGCAGCTCGTCGCTGAGCTATCATCACTCTGGTACTAAGTTTCGGATTAATTGCTGGGCATGTAGATCAGCTCCCTTCTATGAGCTATCAATTATATATCACTATATATATCTCAGCATATATGCTGGGAATACAACTCGTCTCTGAGCTATATACACGGATGGCTCAGCATATTGCCGAGCGGCTTCAGCTGACTAGCTGGGCGAATGGGGTTGGAGTTTTAACACTGCTTAGCACAGCTGCTGGTCTCAATATTCAACGAGGTTTGACAAACGTAATACTCGTCTAAACAACGCCGAAATGCATGTGACCAGCAGCTGAGCTGGGCTTCAAGTTTCAACTCTTGCTCAGCTCAAATGGAGAGTGTACGACTCAGCAAAGTGTTTCAGTACAGTGCTGGGCACAGCTCCAAGTCTGAACAAACACAATGCTCGTCGACGACTCATAGACTTATGTCAAACTGTTCGCTGGGCTAATATTGCGACCGACGGTTCACTGTCCTAATCCAGCCATAGCCCATGTCCAGTTGAACGCAATGCTCAAAAGTCCCAACCTACTAAAGCTCGATTCTGTCCAAGGGAACAGAAGGTGCATTGCTATTAGTGGGAGAATTTTTCAGAAGAATTGCGCTATTTTACGTACACGCATGAACGGATTACACGCTAGAATACATATATTGTCATACTTGCAATGTATTTCATGTACAGATAATCTGGTTAAATAAAGAGTTTTTTATGAACAATGAAACATACCGTATGACCATATAGCCATGTGTCGTGATATATACTTTCCTAGAGCAGTGGATGTATTGTGTAAGAGTACAAATATGTCTTTCCGAAACAGAGAAACTTGTTATTGTGACCAAGGAATGTGTTATACGGCAGCATAGATGTGTGACACGTACATGTTGTATGGTCATTCAGTATAATAGTTATTTTCCTGTCGTAACATTTGGGCAAAATGTGCCAAGAAGAAGCTTTCCACAACTGCAAATATGAATACTTGGAATTTAGGTACACGTAGATTGTCACTTTATGACGTATGAATTACACCATTCCGACGTGATGTAATGTTTTGTTATGCACGAACATTTCGAATTCTGTTGGCATGTGTTTCTATCTGGAAATACTATTTATTCAGGGAAATATCAATATTCTAAGCCATTGGCCGGTAAAGTAGGTTAACTGCAGCCAGTGTGAATTTATTGAAACTAGTTGTCATGGATCGTGGCTTGAGGTGGATTTACTATATGATCGCACCAGCACCCATGTGAACATTGACCAAACGCACCAAAACGGGTAGAGCCATGGAAATACTTCCACCAACTAAAGCTGCATTAATGCAATATGCTAAGAGGGTTGTACATATATATCGGGGTGGGCATTGCTAGGGAAACGTGGCAACTGTATATCTTCAAAATGCCTTCTCTTGAAGACTGTGGTTGGATGGACCCAAACAATTGGAAACCTTTATGGACAACCACAGCTGAAGCCAGCACTGCATCTAGAGAACTGCTTCGCTGTGGCTGCACTAAAGGATGCAGCATGCTGTAATTACAAAACGGCAGTACGGAAATGCATCGGCGAACCGTGCTACTGTGTTGGTCGAGATTTGAAAACTGGCGTTGGTAACTTGCAGTTTATGTTCTATGACTATTGGACGAAACACCTACTAATGTTCGCATACTATAAATGAAATGGTTGTTGGCACTCAAAACCTCTCAATAGATAATGTACTGGGCATTTTTATTTCTCGTCCATAGATAAGAGTGTTTGATTTACATTGTTTCAGTAGAATACAATAAACATACTAGTATCCTATATTGGGCGTTTGGTGTATAGCAAACCTCATTATTTACACCATTTTTCCAACAAATTTAAATTTGGCGGCTATCTGGCCGCCATTTTGAAAATGTATAACATTCTATTGACAATAAATTGAAGGTATTAAAATCATTTGTGGAAACATTGACACTTTGATATCTTGAAATATATATCATTTGATGAAAACAATTGTTTTCTAAATCGTGCAATTGGTTTTGGGCGGCCATTCTGAAAAATGGTTGCCACACCTCCTATAGGCGTTTTTTTCCAGATGGCTCTATAGCATATGTCAACCGGACCGCCGTGGTCTACAAACATGCGAAGTTTCATGATTGTACATAAAATAGCGAAATTTTGCCAAATATATCCCACAATTTCTTCCACAATTTCTTCTAAAACTGTATGTGAACGTGAATAAAGTATGTGTATGACAACTCGGGGATTCACAGATCATGCATGACGTAGACAAGAGTATGCGGCACAGTTGGTTATGCGACCTGTGACAGCTGAAATGTATAATTACACATCATCTTAAATTACTCTATTAAAATAGTTTGTGAGAGAAGTGGTGAATATGCGAAATAATGCATAGTAGTATGTACAGTGAGAGTAGACCCGAACCAGCCTGCACACCGCGCCGTTTGATGAATGTTTACATACACTGTGTTTACAATCATGTGCTGGACAATCTTCGTACACACTAGACACATGTGGATGTGCAATCCGGACGGACTCGGATCAGTCTATCGGCAACTATTCGTGCTTTGTATTCTGTTTACGTGATTTCCCAGTGATTTCCCAGTGACGGTGATTTCCCAGTGATTTCCCAGTGTGAATCACGACAAAATAACAAATGCTATCCCATTACATTTGCAACCAGTGGCCACTGAAATAAGGTTGTGCATCTGTGAAGCTGACCAGGTGTTACAGTAGACAAGAAGGGCTCTGCAAAGAATGGACGATCGCATATTATATAATATATAAGTATATCAACACAATATAATAAACTACGGAGCCCCGCAGGGGACGTAGAATTCTTTTTTTTATTAATTCGTTCGCACGAAATCACAATTGAATTCGTTCACTCAATTAAAAATTCGTTCCCACGAATTAACAATTCGTTCCCACGAATTAACAATTCGTTCCCTCAATTTTACAATTCGTTTCCACGAAATAACAATTCGTTCCCACGGGAACGAATTGTTAATTCGTGGGAACGAATTGTTTTATCGTGGGAAAGAATGGTTAATTCGAGGGAACGAATTGTTAAATTGAGGTAACGAATTGTTATATCGTTGGAACGAATTGTTAATTCGAGGGAACGAATTGTTAAATTTAGGGAACGAATTGCTAATTCGTGGGAATTGAGGGAACGAATTCAATTGTTATTTCGTGCGAACGAATTAACAATTCGTTCCCTCAATTTTACAATTCGTTCCCACGAAATAACAATTCGTTCCCACGGGAACGAATTGTTAATTCGTGGGTACGAATTGTTTTATCGTGGGAAAGAATGGTTAATTCGAGGGAACGAATTGTTAAATTGAGGGAACGAATTGTTATATCGTTGGAACGAATTGTTAATTTGAGGGAACGAATTGTTAAATTGAGGGAACGAATTATTATTTCGTGAGAACGAATTTCATAAAATGTCCCCTGCTGGGCTCCGTAATAAACAGATATGGTATATAATATAAATAGTTTTAAACTATGTAATCTCCAAGGTTCAACATTGACTCTGATTTTTATCTACTCATGACAAATCCTTTTTACTGCCAATTGGGATAAATTTAGCTGCGTGCACGTAGCTCTTCGCACCATCCCGTCCGCTGGTACGAACGCTACAGACGTTTTTTGCAGAGTTTTGTGCACGCAGCAATGATATGTTATCATGAGATTATCTGGCGGCATATGCCAACAGTCTTACTTCCGCTGAGTAATACACACATACATCTTAGTGTACTAGTAGAACGAGATTTCATCAAAATTGCAAATATACTTATCTTGCTAAGTACACTTTGAGGGAGAAGTTTTCAATTTAAGGATACATTTATTACTTTTTATTATACTGAATTTCTTACATTATCACAGCAATTTTGGCTGTGATAATGTAATAAATTCAGTATTATAATTCTCCGTACTTTTAATTATTAAATATATGCAGTCGTTAGTTCTATATGAAATAATTCACTTCTGGAAAATTATTATTCCCTCAAAATATACTTAGCTAGATAAGTATGCTTAGCAATGTTGGTGAAATCGGCTACATATCAAAATGGTACCGCACTGGAACGGTCAGGTGGTCAAATACTACCAGTTGGTGAACTGAAACCAGTTTACATATACGATCCTAAATGAGTGATGATTTAATATATGATATTTATTAAACGAGTTTACTGATTTCATAAGAAACGAGGCTATGCCGAGTTTCTTTGAAATCAGTCAACGAGCGAACAAATATCATACTAAATCAACACAAATGTTAGATTTTATATATTACATAAGTACATCATCATACTTTGAAGCTGTACTGATTACCTAACATGTTTTCTGTAGCGGGCTCATTTGAATAGTTATTACACTAGTGTATCATGATTTGAATACACTGTGTTATTACCATGATTACACTGTGAAAGCCTATTTTGTGTGCAATAAAACAAGTTCTCCTGCTGAGTATATCACTACTTAGTAGGGTAACTTGAAAGTGTTGTCTGTTATCGATGTCGGAATCAATAACACAATCCGAAAACGCCATTAGTTTCGTATATATGGGTCCGCCCACTGAGATAATGTACCTTCCAACATTTGCAACAATTCTAGATCCTAATAACTCAGTCACCCCCTTATGGGTATAGTCTGATAGTTTGCTGAAGATAAAACAGCTCTTTCAGTGCTTTACTTCATCTACATTGCTTGGCCCTAAATGATACTCTTTTGTGTTGATGGGCCGTTAAGCACCATTCCATTCCATTCCATTCAGTGCTTTAATGCCGTATAGCGTATGTCCTTATCAGACTGCGAAACTGCGCAGGCTGATTTGCCGCTATACTGGACGCAAACATCGTAAGGCTCATTTTCTCTGCCGGCGGCCCATATATGTCACACGCCATAGATGCCCATACATTACACGTACACGTATTTCAAATACTTTAAGTTTACCTCATTAGCAATGCGTATATCTCATCATCACAGACACAAGTTCACGCATTGTCGCGCGCGTATTAACTTAGGCGACATGTTTAACGATGGGCTTCACGTAGTTGTAAGTATGTAATCGTAATCATCACACGGTATACATATGTCAGTAGACACTTCATCTGCACGACATGGTCGATCATTCATCAACACGTATACGTGCCAACAGCACCGATATAAGTAGCAACAAATGACTTGGTCGATGGTAAGTCATTGGCCACAGGAGCCGAAGCTACATCTTTCCATATTAGACTACTGTGGCCTCAAATCATTTACGTTGAATAATTAATGCACCGAGCGAGACATTTAGCGTCAGTGCGTTTTCGTTGCACACTAACTTAATCACTGATACGACGCTTGTAACGTACATGTATCCGGACAAATAAATAATTAATTAATATATCCGAATATAAGTGTATTCGAGGACGAGTATAAGTGTATTCTCGATTGGAATAGTTGAACCATATGGATATGGGAATATGCATGGAAGAATCTGTTGAAAATAATCAAGCCAGATCTAAGTACATGTACATGTTCCACATTTCCGGTTTCTGTTGATACATGTTGTCAGGGTAGTGTCTCAGGTGATAATGTCTGTTCGTGATCGCATAGCACACAGCTATGGCTCAGAATAATCAAATGCCTGATGCATAGTGAAACCTCTCAAAGCCGGAAACCCTGTGGACTTTCAAGGGTGTCCGGTTTAGAGAGGTTTCACTGCACTAGATCTCGATTATTTTGTCTGGAAAAAAACACCAACAAACATATATTTTCCATTACAAGTGTAAGGAATTTGTCAGATTCAGTCGGCACCCACAAGGAATTCGCTAGTGAGATTTATGCACAATGTGGAACATGGAAGTATGTTTACAATGGATAACCATGGTGCTCAGTGTTTCCGTCCTGACAGTTGGACAGGTGCACCAAGTCGACACGGACGTTGGCACAATTGAAGGCAGTTTGGAAGATGTAACGCTTCAAATTGGCGCCGGTGTAACGAGCCAGGTGAAGTTTGTACAGTACTTGGGAATCCCATACGCGGAGCCGCCTGTTGGTGAACTGAGATTCCAGAGGCCGGTGTATAAAGCCAACCTAGACTCCGTTCATAACGGCACGTTCTACAGACCGGTCTGTCATCAGGGTACGGACCGTTCAGCTGAGTCGCTTATAAACATGAACAATGTGCAAATATCGGAAGATTGCTTGACTTTGGATATTTACGCACCAATTGGAACCACAACCGGTGATGGCGTTTATCCAGTGATGGTGGTAATTCATGGCGGGTCGTTCGTGTCTGGAGGTTCCAATGCGATTATTGGCGACACCCTGAGTGCGTACGGACAGACAGTTGTGGTAGTTATGAATTTCAGACTGGCAGTTTTGGGATTTTTTAGCACAGGTGACAGCAAAGCACCTGGGAACTATGGACTTTGGGACCAGCAATTAGCATTATTCTGGGTTAAACAAAATATTGGCGCATTCGGTGGCGATGTTGATCGAATTACCGTCCTTGGATACTCGAGTGGTTCCGCGAGTGCTATTCTGCAGTCAATGTATCCGCCAAACGAAGGCTTCTTTCAACGGGTAATTGCAGAAAGTGGCAGCCCTATTCCAGCCTATAAAATAAGTTCTTTCCTCGGCAAGCCTACGGGTGCCGCTGTAGCGAATGCGGTCGGCTGCAGAAATGATAGAACCGAACAAGTGGTTGCTTGCATGAGGGAAAAAACTCTGAATGAACTGGACGAAGGGTTAAGACGTGTCGGGTACAATATTAGCTTCACGCCAGTTATCGATGGTCAATTCATAGCCGGTGTACCCGATGTCATCCTTAGCAGTAACAACCCGGACACGGAAGACATAAGGAGCATGTTTGCCTCGGTCGACATGCTAACTGGTGTCAATGGACTCGATGGTGGCGTTCATGTGACCTTTTTGTGGGCGCCACTGCTAAACCAGGACTATAATACACTTCATGTCAACAGATCAACATTCGATGAAGTACTTCTTCCTACTGCACTGCAGCTATTTCTTGGAAACTATTCTGACACGACCAAGGCAATTGTTCAGTTTCAATATACTAATCTAAAAGACCCCGATAACCCGTTTGAAACGCGCAAGAACATTTTGGATCTATCTTCAGACATGGACTTCTTTATACCAGCGATAAAGACGGCTAATTTACATTCTAGCTTAAGCATTAACAAAAACACGTATCTGTACCATTTTTCTACACCATTCAGCTTGGAAAATCCTTTAACACCAGCGTGGTTCAACGGTAGCAGTCATGGGGACGAGATATATTTCTGGTTGGGATTCTCTCAACGTAATCTGGAAGCCCGGCCCCACTTGACCAACTTTGTACCCACTGAAGCAGAACGTGGACTATCGAGGCGAATGATGACTTTGTGGTCAAACTTCGCCGCTACAGGGTAAGTGAACATGGGGGCGTATAACTACAGTAAAACATCTCCAAACCGGACACCCTGAAAAATCCACAGGGTGTCAGATTTGGAGTGGTATCTCTGTAATTCAGGGAAATGAGCCTCCAATGACATGATTGTGGTTTGTAATCATGAACATACATAACTGCATACTAACTTGAGATGCCATTACTGTGTATCCGATCCAAGTTATTCGAGCGCTAGCGAAGAATTATACAACCAACATCCAACTTTGAGATCTTACAGTTTTTATACAAATGAGCTTATGCCGGTCGCAGACATATTTTGCGGGTTGAACTTTTTAAAAATACGGGTCTTACGCCATAATAAATAGTTCTAACAACTTAGCTTGATCGCCTTTTCAGTGTGATAAATGTTTTGTTTGCTTTTTTTGTGTGTGCTAAATTTATGTTATTGCACATGTTGCGGTAGTCTAAGGGTGCGACGATTAACAGCCATACTAGATTATTTGTGATTCGTAACTCCATGGTTTGGTGCATGAATACAATCTTCGATTTCGGTTCAGAATAGGTCTCAGAGTATAAATCTATTTTTCATATTGTGTTTACCAAAAATATACTTTTTCAATTCGTTGTTGTTGTTGCTGCTGCTGTGAAATTCCCGCGCTTATTTTTCGCGAAACGCTTTCCACTCTATATTAAGTATTAGTATATGTGTCATCCACAAACACATATTGCGAAGACTTTCAGGACGTTCAGTCCTTTGATTGTATTGTGGGATTTTAACCACACTTATTGTATAATATGTGATTTCGCAGACAGCGTTTCTTATGAAATCAGTAAGCTCGTTTATAAATATCATTAAATCATCACTCTTGTAAGATTCTGTCATTAGTTTCAATATTAGCGACAGTGTAAACTGATTGTTCCACGGATCAACTGAAGCAATGGGCCGTATAACTTTGGATAAAATGAACAAAAACACGTACTACGGGGCGCCATGCAGGACAGGTTAATTATGTGTACAAAATTGAGTTTTGTAACACTAAAAATCACGAATTTCTGTGTCACAAAATTCAATTCTGTGTCACAAAATTCAATTCTGTCAATTCTGTGTCACAAAATTCAATTCTGTCAATTCTGTGTCACAAAATTCAATTCTGTGTCACAAAATTCAATTCTGCATACGTTTCGTATACAAAATTCATTTTTGTTATAAAGGATTCAATTTTGTAAGACAGAATTGAGTTTTGTGAAGAAAATTCAGTTTTGTGGGACAGAATTCATTTTTGTCAACAAAAATTAGTTTGCGTAGGATAGTCTATGTCATCTCTACGTTGATTGGTTGAGATCGGTCTTAGTCCATTTTACTAGATGGTGGAGTACACTTGCTGGTTTAAATATTTCGATGCGAAAATATAACCCAATATATCAATATTATACTTCTTTATGGACAGTTATTTTGGTTATATTATGATTACAAATGAGTGGTCACACCATATAAGCATATATACTTTGAAGGAAAAATAAGAAAAATATTCAGAATTTTCCCTCAATTATGTAAACAGGGTCAAACATAAAGTAGCCGGGACATAGCTAGACCTGAGAGCATGCCCATATATAGAGAATGCCAGGCTAGTGTATTTTGATATCAAGTTTATCAGGCAAGGCTAGGAAACGCGTAGGAATTCCGAGGCTTGCCGAGGAATTCCTACCGTTTCCGAGCCGAGCCTGATAAACTTGATATTAAAATACACTAGCCTGGTATTCTATTTATCAGGTAACGTTTTATGCTCGAAAATGACATTAGATGACGTCGTATTCTAACAGTAGATCTAACATTGTAAAACAAATGGTATTGGATCTGTGTCTACTAGTTGCGAAGTTACGTGTTCGCAACTATGTGTCTACATGCATTATTTACAGTATACACCATCTTAGTATCCATGGTATCTACACAAATACTACAAATGGTTTCCTCAAATGGCCCAATACACACATTCTGTTTATAAACACAGACAGCAGTCAGAACACAGGCCACAGCGCGTGCATTATTGATTTAACTGGGGCAGATGTACCTTGCGATACACACTAAATGACGTCAGTACTCGCGGGAGATCTACATGTACATGAATTATGTGTACAATTATAACGCAAATGAGTTTAAATACGAATGGGTTTGTCAACGTTTGACTGTTTGGAGATAGTTGAAGCAAAATGGCAGAATGAGAAATGAATCATCGGCAGAATGAGAAATGAATCCTCGACATTGAATGTGTAGATCGGCGACCGTGACCCATTTCTCCAGTGCAGTTTCTGACCAATGGTAGTCCTTCTTACATGCGTGTGCAGAATTGACAGAATTGAATTTTGTGACACAGAATTGAATTTTGTGGCACAAAAGTGAATTTTGTGACACAGAATTGAATTCTGTGGCACAAAAGTGAATTTTATGACACAGAATTGAATTTTGTGGCACAAAAATGAATTTTGTTGACAAAATTGAGCCATGTACCACTTGGCGCCCCGTACTATCTTAACAACATGTACGCTTCTGATTAAACCTTACCTATCATTGACACACAACTAGAAGACTAGAAACACAATTGCTACCTCACTGCGATATTCTTCCTAGATGACATATCGTAGGCGAATTATTGTAGCTACTAGAAGACATGCATTCTGTGACGTCCATCAATTAGTACAATTTCGACATTGATCCACTCTTCTTTCTTTTTTGCAGAAATCCCACTATACCTGTAGCTGTCCCGACAGTTCCAGAATGGACGCAGTACGACTCCAACACGGCGTCCTATCTGGACATTGGGCTCCATTCTTCCGGGCTACACGACCGATTCCGGGAACCATTCACCTCATTCTGGCTGCGTGTAGTGCCGTCTATAATGTCGTTATCTGTGTGTACGTCAGCTGATGCAACTACAGCTGGTAGTCCAGTGACAGGTGATCGGCAGATTTTCAGTGAAAGATTTAATATGAGTAGTTTAATGACAGACAATATAATGACCGTTTTAATTATCTCATGTTGTGTATTTTTACTTGCTTTCATTGTTGTGTGTTCGCTATCGGTTGCTCGTTTTGATAATACAGATACGTACGATGTGAAAACGATTTAAATTCAGCATGTGTGTCTGGTGTTAGTCAAATGAATATGCATTTATTGTAAAATCTCTGACACAAGGTTTCTGCGAGCGTGCTACTATATTCTGAGGGAGGCATTACGCGATAGATTCAGAATTTTGGTGATGATGATATGGGTGTGTGCTAGCAGTAAGAGGTGGCACTATGACACGGCTTTGTTTGCATGTTAAATTTACATAGCTCGGGGCGGCACTATGGCACTGTCCAAGGCAATATGGTACGATCTTTCTCGGAGAGAAACCTTCTCACTTCCCTTTACTTCAGAAGAATCATACCATATGTCAGTTGTCGGCAACGGTCAAAAGGAGGTGGAGGATTTTCTATACAGTTCAGAACTGACCCTGTAAGTTGCACGAGTGTGTGCCATAGTGCCACCATTTACTACTAATGCATAATGGAAAACATAAAACTACTGGGCCCGTTCTTATAATACTTTCTGAGCATGTTGTCAACATTCGAACTCGAAATGACGCTGTTTGACTGACGGAGCTCAAGCAACGCAGCTCAGCCTCGAGCATACCAACCAAACTCACTGATTTCGAACAAGAACAATGAGTAGTGCTTAAGTATTATGATCATGGGCGCTGGTGGCGTCGGAACAGCGTGAATACATGTTAGTTCTATTCATAAACACCTTTATTGTTTGCCCTAGTTTCTCGACCAATGAAAGCATAGCATTTCGTCTCAATCACAATGTGTTACTATTTCTCCAATATCTGCTAACTTTATTTATTAAATGTTCCAATACGTAGAAAAATATATTTATATCCATAAGTCAAGACTTGGTGTCAGAAATTCACGTGGCACGTATGCGGTTGTGACGTGTACATGTTCGCTGCTTGTCAGACGGCCAACAACTTAGTAGTATGGCAAGTCGAAAGCGCGTATGAGCGGGACTTTCTTTGAAACAAACACGTGTACTAAGAAGGCAGAGCAGCCAATAAGTAAGTTATAATTCACCCATTGAATTTTTAATAAACTTATTTATTAACAATTCAATATATGAACTATAACTATTACTACCATTCATTGTTCTGATTGATAAAACAATCAGCATGTAATTAATTAATGGCATATTGGAACACATTTATAACAACCGTTATACTTACTGAGTGACTGATCACCTATGTATGTACGCATGTATTCACGTGACTGTAATGAGCCTTCTTGTACACCCTACTTGTATTATTGTTTGCCCTAGTTTCTCGACCAATGAAAGCATATCATTTCGTCTCAATTAATCACATATTGCTACTATTTATTTCTCCAATATCTACTAAATGTATACATTAAATGTTCCAATACGTAGAAAGGTAATTTTAGATCCAGACGTCACGGCTTGTTGTCAGAAATTCACGTTTCATGGATTCTGTTCAGACGTGTAGATGTCCGCGTGAGTGTCAAACGGCCAATAGTCGTATTGAAAGTCGAAAGCGCGCACCGATCGCAAAACACATAAGCCAGATTTCTCCAGCCACAGCCACATATGTCTGTTAAGTTACAGACAGTCAGACCATTATACCCGATTAAAACAACATGGCGGTATAATTCCGGCCGACGCTTAGCGTCGACACATTCAAAGTGACTAATCCCAGCAAATAGTCTAAGCCTCTTTTGCCATGGGGCGACATACAATACCACTCTACAGGTGATCGTCTCAGTGATAGGATCATGGTAGCGTGGAATCTCTCTAAACCGGACACCAAGAAAACACTTGTGATCCTATTTTTGATGAGTTTCCTGGTCATTTATATCAGGTGATAATGTATGTTCGTGATCGCATAGCACACACCTATGGCTCAGAGTGATCAGATGCCGGATTTACAGTGAAACCTCTCTAAGTAAGCCGGACACCCTGGGGACCTCCCATGGTGTCCGGTTTAGAGATGTTTCACTGTATAATGTACTTTCTTAGACATGTAGAAAACAAAGACATAGGTAGTCATTGTTTAGAAAAGCTATAGTTATATTACTAGTTTAGACATGCAGAAAACAAAAACATACGTTGTCATAGTTTAGTCATGTATGACTAAACTATGACTACCAATGTCGTTGTGTTCTACTAAATGTCTAAAACTGTAGCCTAAAGGATACCATCGTAGCAATCTGACCGCCTGTGGCACATAATCCTGTTTTTGCCATGGGAGTTATGGATGCATTCAGGTCAAGACAGAATATCATTTCCAGTCGTTAATAGTTGGCTAACACGTCAAGCGACATATGGTTAAAATGACATAGTTACCAGTTATCAATCGGTTGCCATGACGATCGTAAATATGTTTTATTGTAATGATCAGGTGATGGAATTTAAAGGTACATGCCCACTCAGTAGGCACAAAGGGTTCTTTATATCAGAGACATCATATCTGAGACATTTTCTGGCAAAATAAACATGAATTCACCATTATCCCACGTATTGATTGGTATTATTATGCATGTTATATAAGCCGTACATTTCCACAGTGATACCAGGGGCGATAACCGTGTTTCCTTAAAATGTTAACGGACATTACTATTTATTCTATGTATTTATTTTTATATCCCTTGGAGATAGCATATTATGTCACGCACATTCCTATGGGGCAGCCATTGTCGTGCTGTGCCTAAACGGCGAGTACGACCAAGAAAATAGTGCACTGTGCCAACTTATCCTATGGCGTTTTGGTCTGTCTTGCTTTGTATCTAAAACTCTACATATGCTATTCTCTATAGTTTTCACAGTTTTGGGCTCACTTTTCAGTTAATTTGGAAAATACGAATCAAGACAGCTCGTGCGTATGCATACAGCAGCTATTATCTTTAGGTCTCACGGGACAGTACGTACGGAGCTAGCTACAAAAATTCACCTCCGATATGTTATCTACGGCTACAATTTGACCCATTCAAAAATGTCAAAATTTAGTTAACTGTATATTTTATACCTTTAAACAAATAATCTTTGATGTAGAACTAGTAAATTGCCAAAAATAATAGAACAGGGAAATCATTTTCCCATGGAATCAATCTTTTCTCTAGTTGTTGTTCAACATACAACATAACGAAATGAAACTTTCAAATTTACAAGCTATACATGTAAATGTCAGGTAAACACCTTGAGACGGTAAAATAACCAATTTCTGCATGTGTATGTTCTTTATTAATAATTTATTGATACAGCTTTGACAGTTTTATATCGCTAACATATCAAACACGCCAGATAACCGATTGGAAAAATCACTCTTACATGCGTTACATTAAAGAGATGGGGTTAAATTGCTACGCTCGCGAGAGGTATGGAGCGGGGTAGCAATTTTGTTTCTAGTACGGAACTAGCAGTAAAAAAAAAGGGGGGGGGAAGGGTGAAAGATTGCTATATATTTCAGTACTGACCCTGCAAGTTACACCAGTGTGATTTACAACGTTAACTTACCAAACACACCAATCAGTTTTTGTGGAGATAACATATTTCAGTACTTTCAGTACTTTGATTTGATGTGTAATGATCATACTTTATAATCTGTCGAAAATATTACTTTTTCAGGTGACGCATTTAATTTGTATAAATAATTAAAAAATATCACGCATCATTTGCATATGAAAATAGCCTGATACCACCGCGCGTCACTATCAGTAAAATAACTATTACTAAATGATTATATATGTATAGCGGACACTTCTAATTGTTAAAACTGGTGGAATAGTGATACAATTATACACTTATTTAGCTCCTATAAATAACAGTTTGCGCCTACTGAGTGGGCATGTAGCTTTAAAGTAAACCTTGGAACTTGTGAAGGAGTTAGTTCGTGTTTCGCTACATGCTATTGTTCAGGATAGATACTAATAAGCCCATGTTCAGCTGTTTGGTGGCACTGGGTCTCAGATATGCATAGGAAGTGACGAAACAGATTAGGGTAAACTAGTTTAATTGTAGATTTGTATCGTATTTCTGAACCAAAGTGTCCTTATAAGTCGCTTTAAAACACAATCGGATTGGTAAAAGCATGTTTATAATACTGAAAAATAACTAGCGTTAAGTTTTAGACTGTTCCATTATGCAGAAAAGGGGGTCATTTTGCGAAAATTACAAAAAATGTGGTGCAGATCCTGATGAGACGGCTCGTTACGAGCCGGCTCATAAGGATCTAAACCGTTTGCAAATATTAGGTACGAGGTCTCTAGTGTTGACAAGGGTTAACCCTTTCAACAATACAGGCCTGTTTAATAGTGGTATTGGCAAACAGTGTAGATCCAGATGAGCCGGCTCGTGACGAGCCGTCTCATCAGGATCTGCACTTTTGCAAGTAATTTTCATACTTTTGAGAGCAAATACACCCCTTTTTCATAAATGGATTAGTCTGCAAATCATTTTGTGACGATTGTATTGGTTGCAAAATTAACATATCAAAATCCATTCCAGTTAATTAGGGGTGAAAGGGTTAACTAGTGAGCCACCTGTAAACGTATGAATTTGTTAAGACCAATACTTAAAAGGTTGATGCTTACTAGTTTAATTTCCTTTATAATTAGTAGTGTCTAGAATTAACATTTATTTCTATACGAGGCTAAGTATGCTTATTTCACAACACATTATCATTACATTTCACAAATTATATTCACTGGTAACTTTAATAGGTCATCTCTCCATCATTCAGCGAAATTATATAATTAAATACAAAATAAAGCGCCTTGGAATTTGATCAAATACAACGCTAAATTTGATTTATATAAAACTTGCAGTTCCGAAAGTAAAGCATAAACATAAATAATTCCAGCACACAAATATTTACGCAATTCCCTAACATTTGATTGGTCCGTTTCAAGTCTCCGTCCAAAATTTATATCCCAGTAAACTCCATGTCGAACTACTTTCCGTAACCGTCAGGCGCAGTTAAAATAATTCTTAAGAAAACGGAAAATAAACACATTTTCTTGATGAATTTATTTCAAATGCTGGAATTATAAGGAATGAATGGCCTTTTTGTGGAATTTATCGGGGATATAAACTTGGAAAAGTCGCGGGAATACTGGACGAGGCCTTCTGGCCTTCGTCCAGTATTCCCGCGACTTTTCCAAGTTTATACCCCGATAAATTCCACAAAAAGGCCATTCATTCCTATAGTATTTTAGACACAGTACTATTCCACGTAACATTTGAGTTAATTAAAGTGTTTGTGTGTCGGTCCAGGTGGCGGCCGGGATATTCGCGGCGTGTGAGCCTCTGTTTACTTACTGTAGTTATAAATTGCAGTTATAAAATTGCTAAATCTACTCTTAGTTTGCAGACTTGATTTTTATCATAATCGTTACTTAATATTTGTATTCACTCCAAAGGATTAATTACCGACTACATAATTAAGTGCGTTCTAGTCTGCATGGGATTAAACGATCACTGTGTAATAGGAAATACGTATTTGTTCTACCGGCAGAGAATATCAAGGTTTATGATCACGTGGTACAAACAACAACAACAAGTACTGACATTTCTATAATCCATCTGATTCAAAGTACGTATTATTTTATAGTGTCCTTATTACGAAAGGGATTTTGATAAAATATGGCGCATCAAACGCGTCTTGTTAAGCTGCATTTGATGGTCTCTGTATTTTCGCCCAAACTTCTGTCGTTTTTGCGAAGAATCGATTTCCGTGTCTCCGAACTCCCTGGACCACCAAATACAGCTCATGAAGACGCGTTTGCTGCGCCATATTTCATAAAAATCCGTTGCATATTAAGGAAAATATCAAATAATACTTACTTTGGAGTGGGCGACGTTGTTGTTGTTGTAACCACGTGATCATGCACCTTGAATATGGAGCTTACAACGCCCGAACCAGGGGCCCGTTTCACTAAACTTCGTTTCGTACGACTAAAATGTTCGTAAGTGCAAAATTATGATAGTCTGTAAATTTCAGATTAACAATGTTTTCTTGTAAACAATTATTGGATTTACATTTATTGAGCATAGGCTGCATATGCAGCATATGCTCAATAAATGTAAATCCATCAATTGAGATTTTCAGAGGTCCTAAATTTGCACTTACGAACATTTTAGTCGTACGAAGTTTAGTGAAACGGCCCCAGCATAGCAATGATAGTATGGGAGATATGTACGAAGTAGATATCTCTTAAAGAGAAAATTTACACAATGTAAAATAGAATTCCGCATTTGCCATGACAATTTCAACTTTTCGACGTCATTTGAAGAAAAAATCACGGTTTCTGTAAATATTTTTCATATGTGGCTGTAGAAATGGGGATTATTAGATTTGCGACCAGTGTAAATCTAGACCGACCTGCGCATCAATGCAGTCTGATCTGGGGCCCGTTTCACTAAACTTCTTACGACTAAAATATTTGTAAGTGCAAACTTATGATAGTCTGTACATTTCAAATTAGCAATATTTTCTTGTAATCAATTGATGGATTTACACTTATTGAGCATAGGCTGCATATGCAGCCTATGCTCAATACATGTAAATCCATCAATTTAAATTTCCAGACGATCCTAAATTTGCACTTACGAACTTCTTAGTCGTACGAAGCTTAGTGAAATGGGCCCCTGGTTCTGGACTGCTCGCCATTCAATCAGTAAAATACGGAGCCCCGCTGGGGACATTTTTTTTTTATTAATTCGTTCCCACGAAATCACAATACGTTCCCTCAATTTAACAATTCGTTCCCTCGAATTAACAATTCGTTCCCTCAATTTAATAATTCGTTCCCTCAATTTAACAGTTCGTTCCCACGAAATAACAATTTGTTCCCTCGAAATAACATCAAACAGCTTCAAAGTATATCAAAGGTGTTGCGCGCGCAGCTGAGCGCCAAAACAATTCGTGGGAACGAATTGTTAATTCCAGGGAACGAATAGTTAAATTGAGGGAACGAATTGTTATTTCATGGGAACCAATTGTTAAGTTGAGGGAACGAATTGTTATTTCGTGGGAACGAATTGTTAATTCGAGGGAACGAATTAATAAAAAAAAATCTACGTACCCTGCGGGGCTCCGAATGTTCTGGACTGCCCGCCACTCAGTCAGTAAAACACATGTTATGTGTCTAGCAGACAGAATGGCTCTTTGTCACGCTGCTGGAATGAGATAAGATCAGGAACTTGACTGGCCACATATGCCATAAGCCCCATTAATCCAGACACATCCGCACATAGGATATTAATCTGCTGTCTGATTTGACCAATGGAGTTATTATAGCACGTGATCCGTCCTGTACGCGCCAGGAGGAATTGGGCATTGACAGGAGGAATTGGGCATAAAAATATGCAACCAGTGTAGCGCCTGGGAATATAGCACATTCACGGAGCCTGATAACAATATGTATTGCTAGAAGCATAACGGGCGATTCATCGATGGAATGGCGAACAGTGCAGATCCTGATCAGACTGCGCGGATGCACAGTCTGATCTGGATCTACACTGGTCGTAAAACAAACACGCCCCATTTCCCAAATCACAACCATGTATATTGATTGGTCAATAGGTAATTAGCATGACGTCCGCTATGACAAAATGAGGGCCCTTGAGGTTTTCACCAGTGTAGAGTCTGATCAGCTCGTGCTCGACTGCATTCTAGTAAGGATATGGAATATTTCCGAAGCGACACCAAAGTTCCATTTACGACGCCAAGAGTGTGCAGGATAATCTGTGTTAACGACGGCCGTAAAATAAATAGTGCCCCATTTTGTAATGAGATGTGGCACAAATATGTGTTACCAGTTAACATTCACATGCGCGGCACATACAGACAGTTGTCTACAACTAGTTGACACTCTTAAAATGGCCACTGCGGTAGTATTAAAGTGGTTAATAATGTCAATTTGTGTTTACGTCGCGGCGAGTGGATCAACAACGGTGACAACGATTGCAAATGGCGGAACATACGTGGGAAAGACTTCGGAGATTTCTATCAATGGAGAGAGGTTAGAGGTGCGTGAGTTTTTAGGTATTCCGTACGCGCAGCCGCCGGTTGGAGAGCTGAGGTTCAAGAAACCAATTCCCAAGGAAACGCTCGAGACGCCGTATAACGCTACGTTCCACAGAGCCATGTGTCAACAGGGCGGAATCAAAATTGTACCGCTCGACAAATTTAAAATATCCGAGGACTGTTTGTATTTGAATATCTACGCGCCAGAAATTAGTAACCGGCGGAGGAACGTTTCGTGGGCGGTGATGATTTATATTCACGGTGGCGCCTTCACCACCGGTGGCTCGGACTTCTACGTTGCTGACGTCATCGCTGGTTACGGTGACGTCGTCGTAGTGACGTTCAACTATCGCTTGTCAATATTCGGATTTTTCACAACGGAGAATTCGGTTTCTCCGGGGAACTACGCACTGTGGGACCAACACTTGGCCATACAGTGGGTTCACGAGAATATCGCGGCATTCCGCGGCGACCCCGCCTGTGTGACCATTGTTGGCCAGTCCTCGGGGGCCGTCTGTGCCCTTCTACATTCGCTGTATCCGGGCAATAAGGGACTGTTCGGGCGTATTATTGCGGAAAGTGGTACACCCGTTGCAATTGGTTCTAGAAATGTGGGTCCCATTAATAATTCTGTAAGTTATTCAACAACTGGCCATTTGGTCGGCTGCTCTTCGTTGGATGCCAACGAGATTGTTACCTGTCTGCGGAAGCTGACGGACAAGCAGATCATGATGGCGCTGTCGCACTCTTTCTACCAGATCCCCTTCTCCCCCGCCATCGACGGCGAGTTCATTCTGGCAGAACCGGAAGTCATGCTGGACATCGCGAATACTCGTTACAAACACGTGCAAGAACATTTCTTTTCGTTGGACATTATGCTGGGGAACTGTAACATGGAGGGCGCGTCCTACATGCAGTATTTATGGAAGGCATTGCTCCTCCTACAGCCAGACAATGATCACATAGTTAATAATGAAGACTTCTTGACCAAAGCTGTGCCGCGGGTGCTTACACAGATATATAGGGACACTGTACCTGAAATGGCTGTCCAGGCGGTGGCGGTGCGCTATTCCGACGTCACCGCGCCGGATAATGGAGCGAAAGTGCGCGATATGTTGTTAAAACTCTCCACAGATACAGTCTTCATGGTTCCACTGTTGAAGACGGCAAATATTCACGCCCAAACCCGTGACAATGGGGACACATTTGTGTACGAGTTCGTGACGCACTCTAGTTTGAGGATCGGAAAATACCGAACTCCAGACTGGGTTAAAGGCGCCAATCAAGGGGACGAGACGGGTTTCGTGTTCGGCTTCTCACGGCGCATGCTAGACGCCCTCAATGTCAGCTCAAAATATGAACCATCGGGGTATGAGATGAAGTTGTCTATGAACATTATGACGATGTGGACCAATTTTGCGAAATCAGGGTAAATATGCTATTTATGTCACTCCTTGAATTGTGGTTGTAACTGGAGGAATGGGGTTCGTGGTATTTGTGGCCAATCTAGCTCCGGCTAGTCCACGCATGTAGCCTGAAAAGTGTATATTCTCGCTGATAAAAGCAAGGTGGGACGTAGCTACAATCAGTGTCTTCGATATGTGTATGAGAGGAGGTATCGTAGCGAGTACAGATCCTGATTTGGGTTTACACTTGTCGCAAATGCCATGAACCACATTTCTCCAGTCAAAGCCATATTTCTGCACAACGATGTCAACAACAGTATGTATTATATTTTCTAGCATATAAGTAGGTTAATACATTGCATTGTAAAATAATATATAGTCTTTTCACGAAACCTGCCCAAATTTTACGGCTATATAAACAATGCAAAAACAATATTTTTTTCGATAATATTAAATTAAAGCAAAATTTAAGAATGAGCCTTCCTTTTATTTCGTGAAATTTGGTCAAATATTGGTTTTATTACGAAAAATTGATTTGTCTATGGGAATTTAACATGGGGGGAAAAGAGGTAGAGGACTTGTGGGACGAGTCAAAAAACTTTTTGGAAATTGACTCCGAAACCTAGCTAGATAGCTTGGAAATGATCTAACTAAGAAAACGAAAGTTAAATTTTAAAAATCGGTCCAGTATTTCTGAAATTCTAAAAAATTTCCCCATGTTAAATCCCCATAGACATCTTCACGGAGTGAAGATGTCTATGGGGATTTAACATGGGGAAATTTTGTTTTCGCAATAAAATCAATATTTGACAAAATTTCACGAAATAAAAAGAAGGCTCATTCTTAAATTTTCCTTTAATTTAATAGTATTATCGAAAAAAATATGGTTTTTGAATTGTTTATATGGCCGCAAAATTTGGGCAGCTTTCGTGAAACAGACTATAGTTCGAAAGATTTGCAGATAATTATGACTATTTCTATAATTCCAGAAATCCCAACCATCCTGTTTCCATTGACGTGCCGGAGTGGCCGACATATTCGTCTAGAACGGGCTCTTACCTGGAACTATCCACCAACATGTCCCCCAAATCCGTCAAGGACCACTACGGTGAACCGAGCGGCTCATTCTGGCTCAAGTTCATGCCGACGATAATGACGGAGACGACGTCAGACGTCGATATGACGCAGGTCGTCCCGCCAAAATCTGACCATGGAAATAAGTTACATTTGACCGTGAATACCGCGGAAACGCTTGTTATGGTGTTAGGGATTATTGTGGTTGTATTAAGTACGTGTTTGGTTGCGTTGCTACTGTGTTGGAGGCGTCGAATACAGGACACCAAGTTATACGACACGATTGAAATGTAATATGTCATTGTTTATTGGTGTCTAAGGGCCTATCAACAACTAAGGTCAACGGCATATAACCTACTGCATTGGGGGGGGGGGGGGATATTTACATCGAACAAAAAGAAAAGACCTACCACAAGAAAGTCACTAAAAGTAATAGAATTGCGAATAATCGTAATACTCACATTAGGGCAATATGTTGTTGATTGCTATTAATTCACAATTTCACAATTAATACATATGGCTGTGACTGGAGAAACGAAGCTTATGGGTTTTGCGACCAGTGTTGATCCAGATCAGGATCTGCACTGTTTGCCATTTAGTCAGTTAAAAACGGACATGACTCTAACAAGCAATATATGTCGTTATCAAGCTACATGAGTGCTATGATTAGGCGCTACACCGGTCACAAATCCCATAAACCCCATGTTTCCAATCAAGACACAAATTATCAAAATGTGAGCGGATACGAGAGAAAATTGGCTGCATGCTGCCACTTCAGAATGTCCACTCACTCGAATTTCATTTCTTAGTTTCATTATTTGTGGCTGTGGCTGAATAAATGGGGCTTATGGTTTTTGTGACCAGTGTAGCTCCTGACCAAATAGCACACTCGTGTAGCTTGACAACGGTTTATTTGCTTGCAAGAAGCATGATGGGTGTTTCATTAATGGAATGGTGCAGAGTTCAGAGCCTGGAGGCCGTTTCACTAAACTTCTTACGACTAAAATGTTCGTAAGTTCAAATTTAAGATCGTCTGTAAATGTCAATTTATGAATTTACATTTATTGAGCATAGACTGCATATGCAGCCTATGCTCAATAAATGTAAATCCAATAATTATTTACAAGAAAACATTGTTAATGTGAAATTTACAGACTATCATAATTGTGCACTTGCGAACATTTTAGTCGTAAGAAGTTTAGTGAAACGGGCCCCTGATCAGACTGTGCGGATGTACAGAAAGGTCTGTATATATACTGGTCGCAAAACCCATAACCTCCATTTATTCAGTGCCAGCCACATTTGAGACACGCCATGTGATTGTGTACATTCGGACATCTGTGTAATTTCATTAAATACGTTTACAAAATTTACAATATTTTTCACAAATAAAGTCAAAGGTTGATTAAATTTTCAGAGTATTCCGCATGTACTATTAAAATGTTGTCAACTTTTGACGCCATTTACTGAAAATATTATAACTTTTGTAAATATATTTCATGAAATTACGGAGATGTCCGAAGGTACAAAATCACATGGCGTGTCTCATTTCTCGTGAGAATATACCGTGACAATATTTTTGAACCATCCCGTCGATATGGTTCAAGACATTGTTGGTAATAACATATACTTGTATGACGACAATCAGTTCACCGGTACTTATGTCACATGTAGTGTTTATTGTGTGTGTTTTTTTTGTTATATTAAGGCCATACCATATCTGTTCTATGTTAAGCGTCCACCCAGCTGACCAAAACGTACCTCCGTATCCGGTAAAAACAAACAAGGCCTTGACAAAAACGAAGGTAAATTCATGTTAAAAACTTCTTCAACCTTTTGCAGTGTTGAGGAAGCCATTAGCATAAATTTAAATTTCAGACAGAAAATTATAGAAAAAAGAAGAAAATACTCTTATTAAACTTATTAAGTGGACATTCATGAACGGATTTAATACTTGACAAGTTCCCCAATCAGATTTCATATTACTTCACCAGTAAATAGTGTAAAATAGCATACACATTGTGTTTGTTTTTTCACAGAACCACTTTCAAAACCTACCCGCACGCGGACGCTTAACAAGAGAAACAGCGTGATATGGCCTAATGTATATTATACGCGCTTGAAGGCTAATTCAGATGATACATATTTTAGAAAAGCCATGTGATGATGTACTTAAGAAGAATGCGATTTTTCATGAAAACTATTTACAGAAACTGTGATATATTCTGTAAATGACGTCGAACATTCACGAAATGTTGATAGCAAATTCAGAATTCTATTCCGTATTTGATTTGAACATTTCGTCAACTTTCGACGTCATTTACGGAAATATCTTAATAACTTTTGTAAATAGATATGAGATATCGCACATCGTACAAAATAGCATGGCGCGTCTCACATGTATTCCGACATGAATTCACATAGTTGTTAACCATTTGAACCCGAAATCCCGCTATATTGGTCTATGCAAAAAGTGCAGATCCAGATGAGCCGGCTCGTAACGAGCCGTCTCATCAGGATCTGCACTTTTTGAAAGTAATTTTAATATTTTTGAGAACAAAATCACCCCCTTTTCATAAATGGACGAATCTGAAAATCATTGTGTGACCATTGCATTGGTCGGAACATTAACATATCACAGTCCATTCCAGTTCCTTAGGGTTGAAAGGGTTAAAGGTACATGCCCACTCAGTAGGCACAAAATGTTCTTTATATCCTGGACATCATCCGAGACATTTTATGGCAAAATAAACATTTGGGGGGTGCGACGGGTGCATACGCACCCCCCTAAATTCGCCGAGGTCCGCTATTTTTCAAACAGTAATCAACAAATCTTGAAATGCATTAATATACACGTTTAAAAAAATTCAGGGGGGTGCGTCAGGGGCGAGCCCCATGTAGTGGCGCGAGTACGCTAGGGGGATACCCCCCCCCCCCCTAGCGTACTCGCGCCACTACATGGGGCTCGCCCCTGACGCACGCCCCAATAAAAAATCCTGCGTACGGGCCTGAATAGATCTACTGCACAGCAACACCTGTATATGTATTCATGTTCAAATAAACAACCGACATACATGCACATTTGTATTTTATTTCTGGACGCCGTTTCAGTATCACATCTCTTGCTGTTTTTACCACAGGTGAAAAACTCGGTAAATGGTAATCGATTCTTCACTAAAATAATATGGTTTGGGACCGACATCAGTATACAAATGTACAAACGATACATACATATTCTCGTTTGATGTTTATTGTGCAACTGAAAATACTTTAATAAATGTGCTTGTTTGATTGTGCAACTGAAAATACTTCATTAAATGTGCTTGATGATTGATGTTTATTGTGCAAATAAAAGTACTGAATATGATGGGGGGGGGGTGGGGGGGGGGGGGATTTTGTCCTCGGCTACATTTTCATTGGGGGGGGGGGGGGGGGGGGGTTGTCCTACCTTGAATGTTGATGGGGGGGGGATTATGTGCTACCTGTGATTTTAGAGGGGGGGGAGGATTTTGTCCTGCTGTGTCAAAAATCATGGGGGGGGGGGAATTATGTCCGGGGGGGGGGGGGGGATTTTGTCCAACACTCCATGAACTCACTTCTACAGTGAAACCTCTCTAAACCGGACACCCAGGGACACCTCATTGTGTTTACTTTAGATGGGTTTCACTTTGATTTGTTTCACTGTCATGTCTGTTCAGGATTAAATTTTCTCTATGTTTGTCGCTCGTGGTTGGTGATAATCGGTGGATAAATGACTGTTAACTGCGTGTTTGTAGCGCTTTTAACGGTGGCACAGAGGGGACATGGAAATATTTATTTTTACGTTCGTGTGTGCACGGGATAGGTTTGACGTGCGCACGCGATAGGCTTTGCGTCATGGAAATATATTTTACTATCGCGTGCGCACGCAAATTAATAAGTGCGAACATATGAATCTGGCAAATAATGTAGTCCCAGATCAGATTGTGTTGATATATAAGGTGATTTTGATCAACACTAGTCGAAATCCCATATATTGACTCCTTTTCACAACAAATCATGCTACATTCGCTCTTTTTACAAGCAATAAGGCTCTAAATTTGGACCGGATTTACGTAAATAAATTTAACGGGAGATAACTAGCTATGATTCCTCATTAACCTTATGAAACGCGATACGAGGCATACCAATATTCGTGTTTCTAGTAATGTATGGGTGGGAGCAGAGGTGAAAACCAGGTTAGTGGACATTTGTTTCCAACTGATTCAAGGTGTATGATCACAAACAACAACAACAAGTACCGATTCAAAGTACGTATTCTTTTATAGTGTCCTTATTACGCAACGGATTTTGATGTAATATATGGCGCATCAAACGCGTCTTGTTAAGCTGCATTTGGTGGTCTCTTTATTTTCACCCAAACTTCTGTCGTTTTTGCAATCTCCGACACTGAAATCGATTCTTCGCAAAAACGACGTAAGTATGTGCCAAACTCCTAGACCACCAAATGCAGCTCACGAAGACGCGTTTGCTGCGCCATATTTCATCAAAATCCGTTGCATATTAAGGAAAATATCAAAAATACCTACTTGGAGTGGGCGACGTTGTTGTTGTTGTTGTAACCACGTGATCATGCACCTTGTGATTGTTTAACCACAATTATAGTAAAGTGTATCAGTGAACCGTTTACGTCCATATACTACATGTATATAGACGGATTTCGTTGTTTCTAGTCGCGAGAGGTATAGGGTAAACTTGGATAGCGGTTGTTGTTATCAATTGCTTTAACAGCAGTAGTAAAGTGCATCATACACAACCTGATACCAGAAGCGCGAATGTTCGTGTTTCTCTATCAAAATTGATATCCCAGTAAACTCCCACGCCGAACTACTTTCCGTAACCGTGAGGCGCAGTTAAAATAATTCTTCCGGCCTTCGTCCAGTATTCCCGCGACTTTTCCAAGTTTATACCCCGATAAATTCCACAAAAAGGCCATTCATTCCTATATTGTTTTCTTTACTACTCTTCTAGTGCTTGTCTAGTATTCACTATAACTATTATCTAATCAGTTATGTACAACTTTGTATTTGTCTCGTTGTACTCTATTTAATTTATGTATTGTATCTGCATGTGGTACAAGTTACAACTGCGATTGCGTTCTGTGCGTTACTCTGTGAACGGCCATTTTCTCGTCACATCCAACTACATTTGTAATTATTCTGTCAAAGACACTCCGGCAATCCGGACGCTATTTCCTAGTTTGCCAATCCACCCAACTGTTATGATGAGATTTTAACTACTGTCGGTTCCACATTTTTCTGCCGACGAACTTTTGGCTATTAAAGACATTAAATCTACAAAATATTTAAAAGTAAGTACTTTTTTATCAATAACAAAAAAATCACCCTCCCAAAAAAAAAAATTATTTGAAGAAATTCCATCAAATATT
This sequence comes from Conchocele bisecta, assembly GCA_029237695.1. Classification (NCBI taxonomy): domain Eukaryota; kingdom Metazoa; phylum Mollusca; class Bivalvia; order Lucinida; family Thyasiridae; genus Conchocele; species Conchocele bisecta. The sequence goes on along the minus strand of CM055265.1, from coordinate 200,534,665 downwards.
GATTTTATTGCGGAAAAACGATTTTCCTATGGGAATTTAACATGGGGGCTAAAATATATTTTTTTAAATATTTTTTTTAAACACATATCATTGTGGATACAGTTATGAAGGCGTGTGTATATTACTGCAGGGATTGATAATGGCTCTCAAATCAACGCCACATATAATCTCTACTATCTGTTTCACAAAACCTGCCCAAATTTTACGGCCATATAACCAATGCAAAAACAATATTTTTCGATAATATTAAATTACAGCAAAATTTAAGAATGAGACTATTTTTTATTTTGTGAAATTTTGTCCAATATTGATTTTATTGCAAAAAGCATGTCACAGCGTGGAGATGTTTATGGGGATTTAACATGGGGAAATTTTTAGAATTTCAGAAATACTGGACCGATCTTCAAAATTTAACTTTTGTTTTCTTTGTTAGATCATTTCCAAGCTATCTAGCCAGGTTTCGGAGTCAATTTCCAATTGTTTTCGTTTTTTGACTCCTCCCACAGCCCATCCACCTCCTTTTCCCCCATAGACAAATCAATTTTTCGTAATAAAATCAATATTTGACTAAATTTCACGAAATTAAAAGAAGTCTCATTCTTAAATTTTGATAAAATTTAATATTATCGAACACAAATATTGTTTTTGCGTTGTTTATATGGCCGTAAAATTTGGACATGTTTCGTGAAACAGGCAGTAAGTTTGCATCTTTACAAATGTTATACAAGCCAGGTAATATGTCTCGTTCTTTGTTCCGTGGTTGACATTTACCAGTTAGCCCTTGTCATAAACCGCTTTGACGGTAATGCGTTTGATAAATTATTGATATTACAAAGCCTGAATGACCACACCTTTTGTTCCGCACAGACTGAAAGTTACTGCATGAAATCTGGTTCCGTCTGGATTGCCTTTGAACAGACAAATATCATTGGTGGAAACCCACCAAATTATTAATCCTAACATGTTGTCAATTTGCAAACGAACATTGTGAAAAATATACCGGCAGTTAATGAAAAGTTATTGTAGTGTCAACACCTGGAGTTGCCAGCGTTTTTGCGGAATTTCCGTAACTAGAATTGTATAGAGTTGTGCTTTATTTTTATTCATATTTTAGAACATATTAAAAGTTTAAAAACAGCATGACTTCAACCGTGTAATAAGTATCGGCTCGTTCATAATACAACCATCACTGACAAGTTCCGGCAGTGACGTTCCGGATGTGATAATCTCTATTACTACTGCTGCTCTGACTGCACATACACAGTGGCACCTCTCTAAACCGGACACCAAGAAAACACCTGTTATCTTATGTTTTCTCAGGCAGGTGATAATGTCTGTTCGTGATCGCATAGCACATAACTATGGCACAGAATGATCAAATGCCTGATTTACATTGAAATCTCTCTAAGCCGGACACCCCGCGGACCTCCCAGTGTGTCCGGTTTAGAGAGGTTTCACTGTAGTTACATTACGTCAATATTCGACTGGATATTAAACGAGCGTTTTATATAATGTTTGAAAGATAATGAAACGTACGTTTCGTTATCTTCCGTAAATGATGACAAACTCTGAAATAGTGACCATTAGTTTTTGTGTCATTCAAGTTTTCAAGTTTAGAAATCATTATGAAATAGGAAGCAAGTAAAAACGGCCCCTGGTCAAAACGGCCCAGATTTGGTCAAAACGGCCCCAAGTTATGAAATATACTGAGATTTACGGAGCCCCGCAGGGCACGTAGATTTTTTTTTTATTAATTCGTTCCCACGAAATAACAATTCGTTCCCTGACTTTAACAATTCGTTCCCACGAATTAACAATCCACGAATTAACAATTCGTTCCCCCAATTTAACAATTCGTTCCCACGAAAAAACAATTCGTTCCCTCAATTTAACAATTCGTTCCCACGAAATAACAATTCGTTCCCTCAATTTAACAATTCTTTCCCTCGGAATTTTCATTTCGTGGGAACGAATTCATAATTCGAGGGAACGAATTGTAAAATCGTGGGGACGAATTGTTAATTCGAGGGAACGAATTGTTAAATTGAGGAAACGAATTGTTATGTAGTGGGAACGAATTAATGAACACACAAAATCCATGTCCCCTGCGGGGCTCCGTAGAGATGTGACATTGCCTCACGATCCGACTCGGTTTTACGTAGACACAATACAATTTGAACTCTGTTCATGCTGAGGATACGCCATTATATTTGCGGAAAATCCTAAATATGGATGTATTCTCATATTAAATAGGCTAGAGGAGCAATGGCAACGATTTATTGTATACTTATGTATGTCAATTAAACATGAATCAGCTAGGGACTAAACAGCAGTCAATCAAAATACACCTTCAAAATACACATCAAAATTCGATTCGATGGTATCTATCTCGAACACCTTCTGAAACGTGGCATGGCGGTGGTTATATATGGATGTAATTAATAATATTGGACCAATTTGTATCGCATGAAACTGAATATTAATTAATTATAGTGTACCGACTGGGTGCATGTTTTCAACGTGTCAACTGGTGATAATTAATTAAGCAAGTTTCAAGTGGACTCCTACCAAGAAGTACATGTGTATGTGTTATATATATTAGTACATGTATGTGTCATGTTTGCCTTGTATCAACTTGAACATAAGTTAATAATTCCAGCACAAAAATATTTACACAATTCCCTAACATTTGATTGGTCCGTAGCAAGTCTCTGTACAAAATTTATATCCCAGTAAACTCCATGCCGAACTACATTCCGTAACCGTCAGGCGCAGTTTAAATAATTCTTAAGAAAACGGAAAATAAGCACATTTTCTTGATGAATTTATTTCAAATGCTGGAATTATAAGGAATGAATGGCCTTTTTGTGGAATTTATCGGGGATAAAAACTTGGAAAAGTCGCGGGAATACTGGACGAGGCCTTCCGGCCTTCGTCCAGTATTCCCGCGACTTTTCCAAGTTTATACCCCGATAAATTCCACAAAAAGGCTATTCATTCCTATAATATATGCCCTAGGTGAAAACTAGCAACACACTAGAAGCGCCGCAAGGCCGTACAGAGCAATGGAACTGGGAGCTCCCCAGGATGTCCGGTTTAAAGATGTTCCACTGTAAAATAGACAGTCATATGACTCCATCACGACACGCGTGTGTGCTTTATGACCATAATATACATTATCTTCGGAGACAAATGGCAAGGAACCCGACCAAAATTTTCTGTTTCACGAAAACTGCCCAAATGTTATGGCTATATAAACAATTAAAAAACAATATGTTTTCGATAATATTAAATTAAAAGGAAAATTTAAGAATGAGCCTTCTTTTTATTTCGTGAAATTTTGTCAAATATTTATTTTATTGCGAAAAAACAAATTCCCCATGATAAATCCCCATAGGCATATCCACAGAGTGAAGATGTCTATGGGGATTTAACATGGGGACATTTTTTAGAATTTCAGAAATACTGGACCGATTTTTAAAACTTAACTTTTGTTTTCTTAGTTAGATCATTACCAAGCTATCTAGCCACGTTTCGGAGTCAATTTCCAAAATGTTTCGGTTATTTAATCCTCCCACAACTCTACCTCTTTTTCCCCCATGTTAAATTCCCATAGAGAAATCAATTTTCCGTAATAAACATTCAATATTTGACCAAATTTCACGAAATAAATTGAAGGCTCATTCTTAAATTTTGATAAAATGTAACATTATCAAAACAAATATTGTTTTTTCGTTCTCTATATAGCTGTACAATTTGAGCAGTTTCGTGAAACAGACAGTAATTGTCTCTGGTCCGGTTTAGAGAGGTTCGTATGTATGCGTCCTAGTGACAGTTTTTAAGTCATAATTAGGAGATACTAACTCGTAATTAGGAGATACCAAGTCCTAATTAGGAGATACTAAGCCCTAATTAGGAGATATTATCTCCTAATTAGAACATAGTATAGTATCTCCTACTTAGAACTGCTAATTATGACTTACAATCTCCTAATTTGGACTTAGTATCTCCTCATTATAACTGAGTATCTCCAAATTATGACGTATCTTCTAATTAGGAGATAACAAATATTTCAGCATCGGCACCAGGACGCTTCCATAGGTTCGACTGTATTTATATATAAGAAAGAGACACGGTGTCCGTTTATCAGACATTGAGTCCGATGAGTTTGAATGGCGGTGCTGGCAGACTGTTCTCCACGCTGTAAATCGCGCACTTCTTGAAGGAACATGGCGATTCCCGCCATGCGTAGCGCAGGCCGACGGCGAACTTATCAGAACAACCATCCTTGTAGGACACCGTCACCCGGTGAGGTTTCTTCAATATTATCGGCGCTGGTATCCATGTAGAATCCGTGCCGTCGCAGAGTGACTGGTTGTTTAGGGAACAGCAAACCTGAAAGTACATGTAGTTGTAACGACAGACATATAGGTGAAAAGGGTGGTTACACATATAATATGCATGTCTACGGAGCCCAGTAGGGGACATGGATTTTTATTAGCCGATATATTTATAGATCGGCTATATATTGGTTATCCATTGGTTTTTGAAAAAGTGTGTAACCACCCTTTTCTCCTATATTCGGTAATCTACAAACGCGAAATTTGTTGTATCACTTCCAAATTACACCAACCGGATGATTTTTCATTTTTGGCCGTTATCTCTGTTGAAAACTTTAAATATAGCTAAATAACAGAATTTGGATATAAATAACAAGAGTTCGGTAAACTAAAGTTAGGCGGTTTGCAATTTGGCTATAAGTACTCAATTCGCATTCAGACAATACACTGAATAAGTTAAGTGCATTTATACATGTCATAACAAACACTTTCAATAACACCAAGGTCTTTACATCGATTCTGTATACAGCACCTACAGGAACTCCACAATGACCTTATGCTGTTCATTTATAATCAAATTGATAAAATATGCTGAATATATATTGGCTGCCTCACCGCATTCAGCAATTCTGTATATTCTGCACTCAGATAATATGATTAGAATCTCATCAGTATTTCGTTGCCATATTTCGTTGTCTACCTCTTTAGCAAATGAGAGAAAGCCTAGGCCCCGATCATACTGCACGGATGCTCGGTCTGATCTGGGACTACGCTGTCTCTTTTGTCATAGAGTAATTTTCTCGACAGGACGACCATATACGTGTTTATATATAGCATACCAGATATAATGTGTATATATACCCACTACATGTGCCCATTCAGATATGTCAAAAGACAACATATGTAGTAAAAAGGTTATGTATGAATGTACATGTACAAAGTATGATGACATATTAATATAAAAGCGACGTCTTAATTGCCATAGTATATTCATGTAAACGAATCTCAGGCTTTTCGCCAGGATCTACACTGTACATTCGCCAGGATATACACTGTGCATATATACATGCGGGATTAAACGCATATTAAGGTTAACCAGTATGTTCACAGTTCGTCGTCTACATGTATGTATCATGCAGTACCTTGTAGACAATAACACACTGTGCACTAAGGTAACAAACAGGCAATATTGCAGAATTTCGACAAAATAATTCATAAACCATAACTATGTATAAATATAAATATTCTACAATCCAAAACTATTGACATATTTAGTGACTAAGTACACCCTCGCATGCTTTCGAATTTCGCTTATCAATCTGAGGGTGTCAGACAGAACGTCACAAAATCATACAGTCTAGCAAGCCCTAGTCTCGGTCTCCGTATACATGTATTTGGAGATCGAGTAAATATGGGCTGTGCATAGTAAATAATTAATTGACAGCTAGTATACATTACTGCACGGCTATGTTTACATCTGTATATATGTGCACCATGTCTCACCACAGTAAATATATTATTTTAATATGAGTGGAAGAAGTCAGAACTCTATGCAAACTCTAGCATGTTTTTCTCTCTTTTTTCTTTTTCTTTTTCTGTTCAATATATATGAAATTGGAATGCAGCCGTAATTATTTATAATCTATGTATTAATATATGCCCACTTGCTTATAAACTATAACATAATAACGAATTTCTCCCTGAGAATCCATCATCCTGAATTGATGATGTTCAATAGTGTGAGTAGCTGCAGGCATATATATTGAAGTAAATAGCTGGCAATTATATTTATATTTCACAATGACCAGGTAAAATAAGTACAGTAATACTGTCCGGTTGTTAAAGTCATTCACCATGTATCACGATCACATTCTATTATCCGGGATGTCGGCTGAGGAAACGAGCCTTATTGTATTTGCAAAACTCTTATTTCAGATACAAGTTACTCGTGCACTCGCAGAGTATGCATATACTAGAACCGTTCAACTTGTTTACTTTAGTGACTGCATGACACACAGCGTATTCCCTGATCGAACTGCACGAAAGCGAAAATAATTGCCAATATATGAGCCAATAGGTCTTGGTCCTGAACTTGGAAATTGGTGTAAGTTGTTAAAAAACTTTTCTGATGGATATATTAAAGAATTTACGTAAACTACACTAATATTCAATATATAATTATCATAGTTTCAAGATGGCCGCCAGAAATCGGGTATTTATGAGATTTCGGTTGACTTGCTACATATTTGTGTAATGCTGAGCGCCTTCACCTATATTCAAAGGTTAATTCTTTCAACTGGAATAATATTGTTTACATTTGACTACCATAAGTATTGCTATGATCAGATATTAATGATAACTAAATATAACTGGGATAATTTGGTTGGGGAGGAAAGCAACACTTCTCTCACTTTTCCCTGAGATTCCCTGAACCCTGATTTGATCGGCTAATAACATCATGCTCTGCATGACTTTTCATTTGTTATTAATTCTTTCCCACGAAATAACAATTCGTACCCTCAACTTAACAATTCGTTCCCTCGAATTAACTATTCGTTCCCGTGATATAATAATTCGTTCCCACGAATTAACAATTCGTCCCCGTGAGAACGAATTGTTATTTCGTGGGAACGAATTGTTAAACTGAGGGAACGAATTGTTATTTCGTGGGAACGAATTAATGAAATAAAATAATTCTACGTCCCCTGCGGGGCTCCGTACATGTCGGTATAACCAGACTTCCTACCAGTTGTTCGGTCACTGGCGAATTATCGTTGTCACTAGTGAAAATACGCAATCGTGGTTTTACTGTATGAATGTACCACAGGAAATGCCAGTTTCATGTAAAATGATTCAATAACGATTGTACAAAAGAAAAAACCCATACGTTATTGCTTAAGTCAGTACTAGCGGACATTTGTGTCATGGAATGTGACAACATTGCACAATCCGAGACACGCATAGGTATAGTTAATAGTTTATTTATGTCTCATCACATGTGTACATATTAACAAGTACCATAACATTATTACAAATACAGTTCACATGTGCCATTCTTTCTAGAATTATAAGAAACGACATACTATAAATAGCATCACTAGTACAAGAGCTGTAATGAGAACAGCATAGCTCCACTACGAGGATTGTCGATGTACACATAGCTTGACAAATAAGGTGGCCGCGGCCCGCATTAAAACCTTAACCAAGGTTGACTAAAAACCTTAACCAAGGGAAATTAACTAAGTAATTCAAGGTTAAATGTAGGTCAATGTCAGATATAGGACAGGGGTTATTGATGTACATCACTAGGAGATGAAGTTTTCCAAGTATGTTTGCTGTAGGCCCAGGAGTATTCCATATACAAGCTTGACTACAAACCTTAACCAAGGGGAAATAACTAAGTAATCCAAGGGTAAAAGTAGGTCAAGGTCAAATATAATTCAGGGAGTATTGATGTACATCACTAGGAGATGAAGTTGTCCAAGTATGGTTGCTGTAGGCCCAGGAGTATTCCATATACAAGCTTGACTATAAACGTTAACCCAGTTTGAGTACAAACCTTAACCATGGTGAAATAAGTAAGTAATTCAAGGTTAAATGTAGGTCAAGGTAAAATATAGGTCAGGTGTTATTGATGTACATCCCTATGAGAAAAAGTTATCCAAGTATGGTGTCTGTATGCACAATAGTATTCCATCTACAAGTTTGACTAAAAACCTTAACCAAGGTTGACTAAAAACCTTAACCAAGGGGAATTAAGTAGTAAGTAATTCAAGAGGAAATGTAGGTCAAGGTCAAATATAGATTAGGGGTTATTGATGTACATCCCTATGAGAAAAGGTTGTCCACGTATGGTGTCTGTATGCACAATAGTATTCCATCTACAAGCTTGACTAAAAACCTTAACCAAGGTTGACTAAGTCGCAAGTTAAAGTCTTGTTTAAATAGTTTGCTCATGCAATCTCATTTAGCATCGATGTTCAGGTGTGTGTCAATATGAATTTGCAACTGTATCAATCTCCCAGCATATATGTCACACATCGTTAGCTATAATTATGGTGTATCTGTACCTCAAATCCATCCAGAACTCGGACATCAATCTCTGACGTCTCATTGTCAAAGTTCAAGCCAATGGCAAAGAAGCGAATGTCATTATAGACCGACGACACCATGGGCCCTTGATATTTGCCGACGCTCATGTTGTAGGCCACCGACAGTGCCGACAGTACGAGCCTCTGTGCAACATCCTGCTTATCTCGCGGATGGATACTGAAGTCAATATGGGTATTCTGATAAACCACCATCAAGGTGTATGATCACGTGGTACTAACAACAACAACAAGTACCGATTCAAAGTACGTATTATTTTATAGTGTCCTTATTACGTAACGGATTTTGATGTAATATGGCGCATCAAACGCGTCTTGTTAAGCTGCATTTGTTGGTCACTTTATTTTCGCCCAAACTTCTGTCGTTTTTGCGAAGAATCGATTTCACGGAAATCGATTCTTCGCAAAAACGAAATAAGTCTGTACCAAACTCCCTAGACCAACCAAAATCCAGCTCATGAAGACTTTTTTGCTTTTGCTGCTAGCTATTTCATCTAAATCCGTTTCGTAATAAGGAAAATATCAAATAATACTTACATTGGAGTGGGCGACGTTGTTGTTGTTGTAACCACGTGATCATGCACCTTGACCATGTTCATAAATAATACGGACTATATTTATGCAAGTCATGTGCACGGGTCAATATAGCCCTCGCCCCTAATATAAATACACGTGATCGCTGTTTTGTAGATTTCTGAATGTCGCCGAGGTTAAACCTATTTTCTTTATATTTGCTGAGAAGTATATGTCGCGACCACCATTTGACACGTCTAGTCCAGACAGTACAAATGAGTGATCACAACATATACTTTCATTGAGAAATAACATAAACAAAAAGTTCATATCCGTAAAGGTGTATTCAGAACACAATAGGAGAATTGCTGCTTCGTTTATTAGATGTGCATGCTACAAATGCTAGACTGAACCATATGCACACGGCCAATCGATATTACCGTGGTTTCATTCGGTTTTTATACGCCCGTTTTAAAAACAAGAGGGTCATGATGGCCCTAATTCGCTCACCTGAACACCAGAGGAGAATGTGACATTGAGTTCATGTGTTTTAAAAAAATTGTGCTATTTTTAGATGGCGGTCATCTTGGATTAAGCGATGACTCTCATTTTACCATATCTGAAAATGCTTCACCCAAGGATCTTAACTTCCTATGAAGTTTGGGCAGCATCGGCCATGTGGTTCCTGAGAAAATGACGTTCACAATCTCAAATAAATTGACCTTTTGATGGCCATCATGGACGACATAATCATCCGATTCCGACAAATATTGCACCAGAACAATCGCCTCATCGATACCTTCAATTTGATATATGACATGAGCATATTCGGTCAAAAATAAAATTTGACCCCAATTTGACCCCACGGGCCACGCCCATTTTTGACCCCGGGGTTACCATTTTAACAACTTTGAAAGAGCATTGTAAATCGATCATTCCTACTAAGCTTAGTCGAAATCCGGCCAGCGGTATATGAGAAGAAGATTTTTTAAGAATTTATGCTTGGATTAGCGAGGACCTCCATTTTAACAAATTTGAAAAGGCTTCACACATGGACCATAACTTTTAAGTTTGGCTACCATGGGCCAAGCGGTTTATGTGAAGAAGCATTTTGAAATCTCTAATAAAAGAACATTTCGGCGGCCATCTTGGATGATATAACAATCCGATTTCGACAACAAATGTACCAGAGTGATCGCCTCATTGATACCTTCGATTTGATATATAACATGACCATATTCGGTTAAAAATAAAATTTGACCCCAATTTGACCCCACGGGCCACGCCCATTTTTGACCCCGGGGTTACCATTTTAACAACTTTGAAAGAGCATTGTAAATCGATCATTCCTACTAAGTTTAGTCGAAATCCGGCCAGCGGTTTATGAGAAGAAGATTTTTTAAGAATTTATGCTTGGATTAGCGAGGACCTCCATTTTAACAAATTTGAAAAGGCTTCACCCATGGACCATAACTTTTAAGTTTGGCTACCATGGGCCAAGCGGTTTATGTGAAGAAGCATTTTGAAATCTCTAATAAAAGAACATTTCGGCGGCCATCTTGGATGATATAACAATCCGATTTCGACAACAAATGTACCAGAGTGATCGCCTCATTGATACCTTCGATTTGATATATAACATGACCATATTCGGTTAAAAATAAAATTTGACCCCAATTTGACCCCACGGGCCACGCCCATTTTTGACCCCGGGGGTACCATTTTAACAACTTTGAAAGAGCATTGTACATCGATCATTCCTACCAAGGTTCGTGAAAATCCGGCAAGCGGTTCATGAGAAGAAGATTTTTTAAGAATTTATGCTATTTTGTTTTGAAGTGAATATATTTGAAGCCCTAGGACATTTATGGATTACCATAGATATAAGTCAGCAGAAAAATCGAAATGTGTGGTGTTTGAGCGAGTCCGAAACTACGACATTTTCCCAAGCTCTTTCCTACCTTGAAAACGCCATAGTGTCTATTGTACGTAAATTGGCGGGTGGGGTAACGGTATACAAATTAGCGATTTATCAGGTCCTAGGTCCGAGTCTTCCACCTGTGGCTACTACTAGCATTACACCCTTGGCGCTAACCGCGATATCGATCCGGTACTATTATATAGTCCACACATGGCTCGGACCTACGACATAAATTAAAATGCCTATTGAAAATCCTACGCAGGCGCGGATACAGAAATAATTGCAGGGGTGGGGGGGTCTGTAATTACAAGTCTGCATAGCCGACCTCTGCGATCGCGAAATCGTAAAGTAGGGGGGGGGGTCTGGGGGTCCTCCCCCATGAAATTTTTAGATGCCAGATCGCCGCAGATGCGATTTCCTGACACCTAGGCCACGATAAAAAGTCATCCAACTATTCGAGTATTGTAGACTATTCGTTTTTTTACCCGGGAGGGGGGGGGGGGGGGGGGGGGGTCCGGTCTTTCTGTAGAATGATGCGGGATGTTGTTACAGATGCATGTATGGAATATTAAAGCATAAACTGAGCGTTAACTTTTCCAAAACACGGAAATTTATAATTCAGTGACCTTGACCTTTGGGGTTAGCGGGCACTTTGGGCTTTCTGTAGAATGATGCGGGATGTTGTTACAAATGCATGTATGGAATATTAAAGCATAAACTGAGCGTTAATTTTTCCAAACACGGAAAGTCAGTGACCTTGACCTTTGGGGCTAGCGGGCACCATGGGCTTTCTGTATACTGATGGGCTTTCTGTAGAATGATGCGGGATGTTGTTACAAATGCATGTATGTAATATTAAAGCATAAACTGAGCGTTAATTTCTAAGTCAGTGCCCTTGACATTTGGGTTTAGCGGGCACCATGGGCTTTCTGTAGAATGATGCGGGATGTTGTTACAAATGCATATATGGAATATTAAAGCATAAACTGAGCGTTAACTTTTCCAAACACGGACATTTCTAATTCAATGACCTTGACCTTTGGGGTTAGCGGGCACCATGGGCTTTCTGTAGAATGATGCGGGATGTTGTTACAAATGCATGTATGGCATATTAAAGCATAAACTGAGCGTTAACTTTTCCAAACACGGACATTTCTAAGTCAGCGACCTTGACCTTTGGGGTTTGCGGGCACCATGGGCTTTCTGTAGAATGATGCGGGATGTTGTTACAAATACATGTATGGAATAGTAAAGCATAAACTGAGCATTAACTTTTCCAAAAACGATAATTTCTCTAAGTCAGTGACCTTGATCTTCGGCGTTAGCGGGCATCATGGGCTTTCTGTAAAATGATGCGGGATGTTGTTACAAATGCATGTATGGAATATTAAAGCATAAACTGAGCATTAACTTTTCCAAACACGGAAATTTCTAAGTCAGTGACCTTGACCTTTGGGGTTAGCGGGCACCATGGGCTTTCTGTAGAATGTTGCGGGATGTTGTTACAAATGCATGTATGTAATATTAAAGCATAAACTGAGCGTTAATTTCTAAGTCAGTGCCCTTGACATTTGGGTTTAGCGGGCACCATGGGCTTTCTGTAGAATGATGCGGGATGTTGTTACAAATGCATATATGGAATATTAAAGCATAAACTGAGCGTTAACTTTTCCAAACACGGACATTTCTAATTCAATGACCTTGACCTTTGGGGTTAGCGGGCACCATGGGCTTTCTGTAGAATGATGCGGATGTTTGTTACAAATGCATGTATGGCATATTAAAGCATAAACTGAGCGTTAACTTTTCCAAACACGGACATTTCTAAGTCAGCGACCTTGACCTTTGGGGTTTGCGGGCACCATGGGCTTTCTGTAGAATGATGCGGGATGTTGTTACAAATGCATGTATGGAATATTAAAGCATAAACTGAGCGTTAACTTTTGCAAACACGGAAATTTCTAATTCAGTGACCTTGACCTTTGGGGTTAGCAGGCACCATGGGCTTTCTGTAGAATGATACGGGGTTTTGTTACAAATACATGTATTGAATATTAAAGCATAAACTGAGCGTTAACTTTTCCAAATAAGGAAATTTCTACGTCAGTGACCTTGACCTTTGGGGTTAGCGGGCACCATGGGCTTTCTGTAGAATGATGCGGGATGTTGTTACAAATACATGTATGGAATAGTAAAGCATAAACTGAGCATTAACTTTTCCAAAAACGATAATTTCTCTAAGTCAGTGACCTTGATCTTCGGCGTTAGCGGGCATCATGGGCTTTCTGTAAAATGATGCGGGATGTTGTTACAAATGCATGTATGGAATATTAAAGCATAAACTGAGCATTAACTTTTCCAAACACGGAAATTTCTAAGTCAGTGACCTTGACCTTTGGGGTTAGCGGGCACCATGGGCTTTCTGTAGAATGTTGCGGGATGTTGTTACAAATGCATGTATGGAATATTAAAGCATAAACTAAGCGTTAACTTTTCCAAACACGGCAATTTCTAAGTCAGTGACCTTGACCTTTGGGGTTAGCGGGCACCATGGGCTTTCTGTAGAATGATGCGGGATGTTGTTACAAATGCATGCATGGAATATTAAAGCATTCCATTGAGGGAAACAGAAGTTACAATGAATTAACCTGTGCGTTAAGTTTTAGAAACAGAGCTAAACGCAAAAACTTAACGTTGAATGCATGTGAAAAGTAGGTCAATGAACCATGAAAACTAGGTCAAGGTCACATGGGCTCCCTCTGTGTGAGATGGTTACACCACAGTGTTGATGTATACCGAAGCATTCCATCAAGGGAAACAGAAGTTGTAATACATTAAACCGAGCATTAACTTTTCCAAACACGGATATTTCTAAGTCAGTGACCTTGACCTTTGGGGTTATCGGGCACAATGGGATTTCTGTAGAATGATGCGAGATGTTGCTACAAATGCATGTATGGAATATTAAAGCATTCCATGGAGGGAAACAGAAGTTACAATGAATTAACCTGAGCGTTAAGTTTTAGAAACAGAGATAAACGCAAAAACTTAACGTTGAATGCATGTGAAAAGTAGGTCAATGAACCATGGAAAGTAGGTGAAGGTCACATGGGTTCCCTCTGTGTGAGATGGTTACACCACAGTGTTGATGTATACCAAGTTTGGAGGTCGTAGGAGTTATAGTTTTCTGGAAACTGAGCTAAACGCAAAAACTTAACATGAAATGTTGACGCCGCCGACGCCGCCGACGCCGACGCCGACGCCGACGCCGACGCCGACGCCACGCCGACGCCGACCGACGCCGACGCCGACGCCGACGCCGACGCCGACGCCGACGCCGACGACGCCGACGCCGCCGACGACGTCGACGGAAAAGCTATGCCTATGTCCCGCTTCTGTTAAAGCAGGCGGGACAAAAATGTCATGCCTCATTTGCATATGAAAATAGCCTGATACCAACGCGCGTCACTATCAGTGAAATAAATATTACTAAATGATTATATCTGTTTTCCGGACCCTTGTAATTTTTGGGACTGGTGGAATAGTGACACAATTATATACTTATGTAATTCCTATAAAGCACATTTTGTGCTTACTGAGTGGGCATGTACCTTTAAAGATAAATTTATTAGTTTTTATTATACTAAATAATACATTCAGTATAATAATTCTGCATACTTATAATCATCAAATGTATGCAGTCATAAGTTCTATATGAAATAATGCATTTCGAGAAATATACATGATTACTCCCTCAAAGTATACTTAGCTAGATAAGGTGGTTGTGGTAATGGGTTGTTTTAATGAGCATTTCCGTTTATGTGATATATCGGAGTCATCTATCAGTAAAATAGTGCAGTACCTGTTGTATGGCGACTCGAAATCCGGCAAATCCATCGCCACAGCCATGAAAGTGTTTGGCATTTCGGCGTTAGGAACATAGCCGTAGTCATCCGTTTGATGCCATCGGATATCCGGAAATCCTTTCACAATGGAGGAATCGTTTTTCCATGGTGCAAGCTGTAAGAAACTGAGTATCTTAATCGCAAAATAGCGGTTGGTCACGATCACTTGATCTTGATCTATGGACATCGATTTTCTCGGATATTGAATAAGTCAGTATTTAGCATACAGTAAGGTAAATGGACACACATTTGTACGGAGCCCCACAGGGGACGTAGAATTAACAATTCGTTACCTCAATTTAACAATTCGTTCCCACGAAATAACAATTTGTTCCCACGGGAACGAATTGTTAATTCGTGGGAACGAACTGTTAATTCTAGGGAACGAATTGTTATATCGTGGGAACGAATTTTTAAATCGAAGGAAGTAATTGCTAAATTGAGGAAACGAATTGTTATTTCGTGGGAATGAATTGTTAATTCGAGGGAACGAATTGCTAAATTGAGGGAACGAATTGTCATTTCGTGGGAACGTATTGTTAATTCGAGGGAACGAATTGTTATATCGTGGGAACGAATTGTTAAATCGAGGGAACGAATTGTTAAATCGAGGGAACGAATTGTTTTGAGGGAACGAATAGTCATTTCGTGGGAACGAATTGTTAATTCGAGGGAACGAATTGTTATATCGTGGGAACGAATTGTTAACTCCAGTGAACGAATTGTTAAATTGAAGGAACGAATTGTTATTTCGTTGGAACGAATTAATACAAAAAAGATCCATGTCCACTGCGGGGCTCCGTACATTGGGCAGATACGGTAACATCCACCCATACTATTTATAATATGGAATTATTACATGGTATAGTCAGGTGATCCATGATAATCGTCGAACACGACTATATAAGGTCTGCTAATAATTACCATAGATTGGCTACAAATAATAATTTTCATGTAAAAGTAATTAAAACATGTGCCATGGTATTGGTTGATATTTCAAAAAGAGACCTACTGGTATCTGAATCAACCCAAAGACCGAATAGTTTGAAGTTTTGACAGACCACCTGGTGCTTCGTTAAATGAGGGAGGCCAAACTCCCGATTCATTTCCGGAAATCGACGGGTGCAGCTATCATGCACACATGGACTGTAAAAGCGACAAACACATACGGTCTGCACTCCAGATAAGCTGCGTATTTGCTTAAATACCCAATTAAAATTGCCAAAACTCAATTTAAATCAGAAGTAGCGAGTATCAAAAAGCAATAAAAGGTTTGTGGTACCTTTATCATGCTGCAGAAAACAATATACAGACAACAAATATAGCATCTTTTTCTTATTTCCCATGAAAACACATCTTGGTATTTCATTAGAATTGTCTCCAAGGAGACACATCTAATGAAATGCTAATACATGTTTTCATTTCGAAGCACACTATTCACTAGTTGTTGTCTGTTCATGTCTGTTCAGCGTGATTTTATTTTGCCAAATTAAAATTCTGAAATACCCCATTGCTTCAGAAATGATGGAGTGACGCTATTCAATTACTAATTCCTTATCTGGAGCCCTGTACGGTGTTTCATAATTATAATCATAACTGAACAAATCCAAATGGGAACATTTTGTCGGTGAGACCCTCTGATCCTTTATTAAATTTTGAGCCCCAATCCCGAATCATTTCAGGAAATCGGCATTTGTAGCTTTTAGGCGCACCGGCATTAGCCTCACCTTAAATACAAGTGTGGCTACAAGAATAAACTCACTCAGTGAACAAATTTTTAAAGTAAATTAGAAATCACTTTTTATTGTCAAGTCAGGAACAGACACAGTGGTCCGACGTTGTGCTGAGAAAGTTCCGAAGTTGTACTGAGAAAGTTTACTGAAAGTCCGATTCGGTACAGAGGCGAAGGAACGCCACTATGAGTGGCGATCCGGGTCATAAGTGCCGTTTCCAACGCGTTGAAAAGCCAACGCGTTGATTCACCAAAGCAACGCGTTGAAAATGTATATACTATATAGTAATCAACGCGTTGCTTCTAGAAAGCAACGCGTTGCTTCTCCAACGCGTTGAAAACGATGAGCAACGCGTTGAAAACGATGAGCAACGCGTTGAAAACGATGAGCAACGCGTTGGAACATACCCATATTGGCAGTTCGGGTCATAAGTGCCGTCTCTAACACGTAAGAGAAGCAACGCGTTGCTTTTTGTTTCAACGCGTTGCTTTGTTAAATCAACGTGTTGCTTTTTCGTTTCAACGCGTTGTTTGTCGTTTCAACGCGTTGATCTGCCGTTTCAACGCGTTGCTTTGCCGTTTCAACGCGTAGCTTTGAACGACCAATCAAAGTCCATGTTACAGCTCTACTGTTGTTGTTGTCGTTATTGATATTCCCGCGCTTACTTCTATTGGCTTACTAGATGCGCACACAGCTGGCATGGGGGGGGGGGGGGGGGGTGGGGGGGGGGGGGGGGGGGGGGGGGGGGGTTTCAGGGGTCGCAAAACACATGAGACGCGCCGCGACATAACGTACCTTCGGGTATTTGGAAACTTAGCCGTAGCCGTAAATGGTTTTGAAAATTGAACACAATTTCTGCAAAAAACGTCAGAATTTGAAAATTTTAGAACAAATGCGGAATCAAATTCCGCATTTGCTCTGAAATGTGCGTCAAATGTGTGTACATTATACACGAACATTACGTTCAATTTTCAAAAACCATTTACGGCGAAATTCCAAATATCCGAAGGTACGTTATGTCGCGGCGCGTCTCATGTGTTTCGCGACCCCTGAAACACCCCCACCCCCCCCCGATGCCAGCTGTGTGCGCATCTAGTAAGTAAGCGCGGGAATATCAATAACGACAACAACAACAACAGTAGAGCTGTAACATGGACTTTGATTGGTCGTTCAAAGCAACGCGTTGAAACGGCAAAGCAACGCGTTGAAACGAACGCGTTGAAACGACAAGCAACGTGTTGAAACTGCAAAGCAACGCGTTGAAACGACAAAGCAACGCGTTGAAACGGCAAAGCAACGCGTTGAAACTTTCGTGTTAGAGACGGCACTTATGACCCGAACCGCCAATATGGGTATGTTCCAACGCGTTGCTCATCGTTTTCAACGCGTTGCTCATCGTTTTCAACGCGCTTGGATAAGCAACGCGTTGCTTTCTAGAAGCAACGCGTTGATTACTATATAGTATATACATTTTCAACGCGTTGCTTTGGTGAATCAACGCGTTGGCTTGTCAACGCGTTGGAAACGGCACTTATGACCCGGATCGCCACTCATACGCCTCTGTGCCAAATCGGACTTTCAGTAAACTTTTGAAGCACAACTTCGGACCACTGTGAGAACAGATTATCAATTTGACACCAGTGCCGTAGCCAGAGGTTCGAAATAGCCGAGGCCAACATAAGCGGCGGAAGACGATAATTATTGGGGGTGGAAGTGTGGAGGGCCCGAAGGGCCCGAGTTTGCTAGGGCGGGTCCGGGGGCATGCCCACCCTGAAAATTTTGAAATCAAAGTGGTCTGAAACGCCATTTCCTGCATTCTCAGCAAAGTCTGAGCACATACTATGGCTCCCATTTTTCCTATATTGGAATAAAAAAAAAAAAATTAAAAAAAATCGTGAAAAAACGGACGAGGCCATGGCCTCGTCTGGCCTCAACGTGGCTACGGCACTGGACACGCATGCAGTATTTGTTTTGGTCAGCCTAATTGAGCGGCTATTATGTTGGAACATTATTGGCTACACACCTTGGAACCAGATGGCGACGTTTATGGTGAGATTGAGGAACGGGTGAATCATGGCATTCCATAGCACGGACCGGTCGTGGGGCGAGATGGCAGCATCAGGTTGTGCAAACTCGGAGTCTGGAGATCTGTTCGTATATGATACATGCGGATTACATTACTTATTTTCATAATTACAGGCCGTGTAACTGTTTAGCAGTTAAACTTTGTTGTGTGCATTCAGGAGGAGGCTGGTGCAATACAATCGAATTTATCAATCGAATCAAATCGAATGTCTTATCCATACTAATTGGTGCAATTCTGAATGTTGAATATTTTGTTAGCCGTATTAAAATCTCGGAGACCACGATTACTTTGGCATACTTTGTTAGTTGTGGATGTTTATTTTGATACTCAGATAGCCTATTACTAGTATTGGACCTGTATATAATAAATCATTTACTGTTTACTTGTACATGTATATGCTAATTGCGTTAACTGTCATCAAACATTTTTATTTATTGTTATATAACCATTAATTGCTAATTGTATTTTCTGGTTTCCTATTATTACACCCATTTGACCATTCGACCTCATAAGTACAGACACAGATGCCAAATGTTTTAGCAAGTAATACCTTAAATGGATTAATTAACATATTAACAATATAATCCTACGCCAGTATATAGTATATTCCACTTGAACTTGAAGACTACCGACAGATTATCTACATACTCCACGTAGTACGGACATCGACTAGTTAATAGTATTACATAAATTGCATACGTGTATAGCAATTAAATCCTCAGACCATGCAGACGGTGGATGGCAAAGGCAGTATTATGAATACAGGACAGCGAGTCACTGTGCAAAATATATACACTTAGTTTTAGTTCCATTGCATATCTGTAGCCGATTTCATCAAAATTGCAAAGTCTATTTATATAGCAAAGTATACTTTGAGAGAGACATTTTCAATTTTAGGATAAATTTATTAATTTTATTATGCTGAATGTATTATATTATCACAGCTATTTTTGCTGTGATAATGTAATACATTCAGTATAATAATTCTGCATACTTTTAATCATCAAATTTATGCAGTTTTTTTATTGAAATAATGCATTTCAGGAAAAATAAATGATTTCTCCCTCAAAGTATACTTTGCTAGAAAATTATACTTTGCAATGTTGGTGAAATCGGCTACAGAAGTACAGATTACAAACTCGCAAGATCTATGAAGAATATAAGTTAATCAGAGTAAGATGGCTATTTGTGGCTCTGACTGGAGCAATTGGACTTATGATATTTGTGACCAGTATAACTCCTGATTAAATAGCACACTCCTGTAGCCTGATACCGATTTGTATTGCTTGTTAGACTCATGATGTTATATTGATGGAATGGTGTACGGTGCCGCTCCAGATAAGACTGTGTGGATGCAACTGGTTGCAAAACACCATTTCTCCAGCCGTCACAGCCACGTATATTTACAGAAAGTGACAAAATGTCAGAAACCATAGCTACATAGTTTGGGTGTTTCTTATATGTTTTACAGATTACAGAGTTCTGAATCCGACATGTTTTCTAATGTACACACTGTCATAGAATACACATTTCCTATCAAAGGTGGAGTTTGCGAGAAAATTACTACCTAGTATCACATCACTGATTAATTGTCGTGAGTGTTCGACTCACATTTGTATGGAATCGATCAGTAACCTGGAAACTATAATCGAAATATATTTACTGGCTGAAAGAGCAAACGTATTTCCATATTTTAAAACATATATATTATTTTAATGATGTCTTACATATAGGTGAAAGACCCGGACCTAGGACTCAGAAAATGACTACTTCAAGATATTACCCAAGCCACCCACTTTGATACGAGGGGTGTTCCAAAAATAATGTCATTATATGTTGTATAACCAAACTGAAAGTATTTGCGATTATTTTATCTTATGATTCCCTTCAAAATACTCCCCCTTGGACAAAACACACATTTTGAGTCTCTCGATCGAGTTCTGAAAACATTGTTCATAGTTCTGAACAGGTATACCCACCAGACACTGATAAATGGCTGACCCAAGGGCAAACATAGAGTGTCGTACGTATCTCTTTCCAGATAAATGATATTTCAGTCTTGGAAAGAGGAAATATTCACAGGTAGCCAGGTCTGGAGAGTAAGGTGGGTGGGGAAGAACTGTGACATTTTCTTTCTGCAAATACTGTCACAATACGTGCCTTGTGAGCTGGAGCATTGTCGTGGAGAAGGCGTACGTAGTTTTAGACTGTTGTAGGACGACGGCGTTTGTAGTAATTCGTCGAGTTTTTCAGTACGACATTTTTATAGAACATTCCTGTGATTGTTCTACCCTTTGGGACCGTGGTTGGTATGGCTGGACCATTATTTGTGAAAAATATTGCATACACCACTTTCTTAATTGTTCTAGTTCTTTTGACAATGCTTGGGCGTCTTGCGTTTTTCGTGACCCAAATTCTGTTTGTGACCGTTTTGGTTCAAAATAATGAACCCAGATTTCATCACCAGTAACTACGTTTGCAAATGCTTTTTTATTGTATGATGGATATATTTTAAGAAGTTCTTTTGCCATTGTTAACCGGGCGTTCTTTTGCTCAGTTGTCAACAAATGTGGTATCCATCTTGCATTTATCTTCCTAACTTTTAGATGGTTCTTCAAAATTCCATGAACACCTGCTAGACAAGTTCGTCATTCGCGCTATCTGTCTTACAGTCAACCTAGCGTCGTTTATGAGAATAACCCGAATTTTCTCTACATTACTTGTAGTGGTAGTGTCCTAGGACGACCCGGACGAGCAGCATTTTTCAACTGCTGCTGTCCCGACTGAAATTTAGCAACCCACCTAAAAATTGTTCTGAGGGACATTTGACCTTCACCATAAATCGCACACACCTCTTGGTGGATATCGTTTGTCTTCAGACAAAGCAGAGACCTTCCTGTTATATCGGCCCTAATCTCTAGCGCATGTTCAGCTCTATTGCCAGTCATTTTCTATATTAGTGTAACGCGTACGCTATAAAGACACGTACATTGCACCGAGGTCAGTGAACGTATGAGTCCGATTTTTACCTATGACACGAGTCAATGACTACACTACCGGTACAATGTGTTTTCACACATAGATTGCACGATCTGAGCGAAATAATGCATCGATGTCATTAGTATTGGAACACCCCTCGTATATACTACTTTTAGTATGCAGTATGAAAGAGAGATCATAACAGCCAGCGTACAGAGGCTTCTGTTGCACTGATATATATATCACATATAAAACAAGAGAAGTACATACATTAATACATACAAGTAGTTGGTAGTTTGAACATGGGTACTATGAGAAACATGCTGGAAGAAGTGTACAGCAACATATACGGCCAGTGAGGCGCCAGTTCAGCCTACATGCATCCATGAAGTATGGTCAGGAACCACACTGGTCGTGATATCAGTGAATTTACAAATCATAACTACGATGGGCTACCATTAATATATAGTGGGTGTTCTTACTGCGACCGTCGATCTAATGATGGGATTAGCGGTCGTAGTAAGACAACTCATTCACCGACATCATGATGGGTCACGTAACCATAGTTACACAGGTATTCACAAGGCAAATGTGTCAGCTAATGCGCGTAGATTATCTCATCGTACAGTCCAATATATCGAGCGCGGACAATAACGGTAACCTTACATACATTCTGTTAGTTGAGGTTAGTTTACTTATGTTTCGTGTCGACATGTCGAGAAGCATTTTTGATGGATGTTTGAAATTGTAATCTTTCAATAAATATTCATAAGTTTCGCTTATTTTCGAGGTCGTTAGATCTTCTGAAGTTATTTTCAGCTAAATGCAACTCAGGCAATACTTAAGGCGATTTGTCTCGAGGTTGGACCCTTTATGCTGATGAATCGCGGTGAATAGTTTCCGGCAGAGATCCGGCATCGTCGGATGTAATTTCCAGTGCAGGTAACAGGCGATTTAAGTTAGAGACGTCGGTAATGGAACGGAGACACCATGTCGACAAATGACAGTGAAAAAACAAACACACAAGTCCTTCAATTTATCAGTGAACGAGTCTTGGAGTTTCCTACCCTTATCTGATGGAACTTGATATTAAAAGACACTATATATATATACTCTCTGTTTCACGAAACCTGCCCAAATGTTACGGCCAAATAACAATGCAAAAATAATATATAATAATAATACATGTTATCAAAATTTAAGAATAATTATTTCGTTTCGAAAACTGATTTCTCTATGGGAATTGAACATGGGGGAAATGGAGGTAGAGAACCTGGAGGAATAGTTAAAAACAATCGGTCCACTATTTCTGAAATTAGAAAAAATGTACCCATGTTAAATCACAGAGTGATGATGTCTATGTGGATTTAATTAACATGGGGAAATTTATTTTTCGCAATAAAATCAATATTAGACGAAATTTCACGAAATAAAAAGAAGGCTCATTCTTAAATTTTGCTATCATTTAATATTATAGAAGTGAATATTGTTTTTGCATTGCTTCTATGGCCGTTAAAAGTGGGCAGGTTTCGTGAAACCGACAGTAACTAACTGGCAATCTCTTTATCGAAGTCACTGTTCAATGTATGTTTACTACTCAACTCGAATGAGCAAAATGGCTAACAGCTATATAAATACCATATTAGCTTGAAGACATCACCATAATGGGAATATATATATAAATGATTAGCCTTACCCTTGGCCATTCATTACGGGGTCACATGCGTGCAGGGCGTCCGGTGAGGACCACGCCTCTATGGGCGTGCCGCCCCAGGTCGTGGATATCAGTCCGATCGGGTAGTTCAGTCGTTCGTACAAGTATTTTCCGTAGAGCCAGCAGACGGCGGAGAAATACGTCCAGTCCGAGTGACCCACGGCGTCTGACGGATAAAAACATCACGTGTTCGTTGAATTTAGCCAGATCATTGTGGCTGTGACTGATGAAATGTGGCTTATTACAAGTGCACACTAGCTCATCTGGCCGGATAGGATGTTATGCTGTTAGAAGCAAGATCGCAGTTTATAAGACTTGATAGTCTGGGTCTAGACTGGGAGTAAAAGCCAATAGCTCTATATATCCTGTCACAGCCACATCTCCCATCCCATCATTCATGGCAAATATCAAATAAAATACAGTAGTATCGTCTAGCAGAGTCTCTCAAATCAATGGATTCGGTGTCTGGTTCAACGGCACTATACCATGGTCACATAATGTCCCACCAGTTTAAGGAGTATATGTCCTAAAGTTTACAATTTCTGGTAGCGGTCCCGGTCTATCTGCCGAGTGTTTCTCGGTTTAGTAGTTATTATCGGCTCTTGGGAATGAAGAGTTACCGCTAGTATTAAATAATATATGTATTGTAAAATGTGTTTCGCGTACCAGGGGTATATGCGATTTTTTTATGGAAGCATTTACCTTGTTGCAGACACGTTCTTGGAATACTATTCAAATACGTTGCCTTTTACTAATATCCTTTACGAACTTGGCCTATATACTACTAACGGCACTAGTTTTATTGTGTATTTATTTTAGTACGTTTAGTAGAACTGTCATGTCTTGATGCTGCTGGTGTTGTGCATTGATTTTCATTATTTATTTTCAACCTGGTATCAACGCCCCTTTTTCACCTTTATTAGGCAACGTCCAGTACTCCTCGACTTCCAGGAGGTCAAGTAGCGGGTCGTTGGACATCTTCTCAGCCGCCGTGAACAGCCGAATATTCGGGTAGTTCTCCGCGTCCGCGATCTCTTCGCTCGCGTTATACGCCTGAAATGTAATCGGTATACTACGGACATCATTCTATAAATTAATCAGATCTGCATGCACACTTCCATTTCTGGTTCATGCAGTTCCATCCCATGTACTACGTCAAGTATTAATACTCTATTTACCTCGAAAGTATATAGCATGCTCTTTATTGGATAATAAGGAAAAGGACTCAGCTTACCATACTGAGTGTGAACTGCATATTGCTCTGTCCCGAACAGACACATACATCCCCAAACAGCACGTCCTTGATATCGACTGATTGCGCACCCACGTCACCAAACCCAATCGCTGTTATAGTGAACGGACCCGGCCCCTTCTCTGTCGGCAAGACTGCTTTCCACATGTTCCAGTCAACCGTTGGGCTCGGAGATACGTCCGCCTTTAATGGCTGGGTTCCGCTGAGCGTCACGTTAACGTTGGAGCCGTACGATGAGTGTGAGTAGCCCCAGACCGTGCTGCGCTTTGGTGCCTTCTGTAGGACCATGTGGTCGCCATAGTATGAGGCCAACTTTATACCCTTGTCGGCTACAGCTCCTACAAGAACTTCGTAATGATATTCTTTAACACAGACAACACATTAAGTGAAAGTCTGTAAACACATACATTTAGAATTACGAGTACTAATACGTATGCATCTATTAAAACAAAATTGAGCTTATTGACGTTTGAACATGGAGCTTTCAATTAACTACAATTTGACAAACGTAATGTGCACTTCAGTCTTTGTAGTTTAGAAACTGTCACAGATAACGTAAATCCTATTTGTGCAATGTACACGAACGTTTGCTATAACATGCACCCATGTGGAGGGAATTGTAGTATGATACTATTCAAACAACTGTTTTCCATGGAGGGCTTATCCGCTTTAGATAGCACTAGCATCCATGCGCATCGTAATCTTCATTTGCAATCAAGATCTCGGCAATTCAGTACGTGTTTACAATATTTATGGGGGGGGGGGGGGGTGGGTTCAAATTTCGAAAATTATTTACTAGTATGTTCCAGCACAGCGCCAAGCTCCAATGCAGAATGTAAATATAATGCATCCACATTTAGCATCAACATATATAGGAAGTGTCAATGGTAATCAGTTAGTCAGTGTTAAACAGTACTTACGCGTGCAAGAAAGGCCGATCTCCAAAGTAAAAGAAATGAGCACAATTGAGAGTAGTGACTTCATCGTTGGTTCTACATAGCGACATTCATGTCAGGCGGTCACAACGGCACGCGATAGATAACGATGCGCCCTTGTGTGACAATGTGCCGTCCTCTGACAAAAAGTGCCGAAAGACACGTGTGACCATTGTAGATCATACTCCCCCTTGCATACGCTATGAAAAAGTATCATTTAAGATACAAGAATCGTGTTATTTCAGTTTAATGGTTTATGGAGAGTAATTGATACTACAGTCAAACCTCCCCGAACGGCCACCTCTCTACAACAGCACACTCACCATAACAGCTAATATTTTATATTCCAAATGAACAATTGCCCATATGTTTAACCTCCCAACCGCCACCCGTCTACAACAGCAAGTGTTGTGTCTTCCCACGGGTGACTGTTGTAGAGAGGTTGCATTGTATACAGGAATATACTGATTTTAAATGCTCATAGTCTTCAGAACATGCTATATCACTTGTATAATAGGAACCATCCCGAGACCCTGACAATGTAACTCGATTGCTTTAGTAAGTGTGTAAGTGTGCATTACACTAGACTGATTAGTGAGGCGGGTATGTTTGTTTGTGAGTCGTGATATTCTATCCTCGAGAAGCTCCTGGTTGATCAATTATTTTCTAAGATGGAACATGAGATCCACCTTTGTCACTGTCACGAATTGTAGCCGACTGTCTTCTTTATCATCCATCCTTTGTAACACGGGTTACACAATTACACAATACTCGAGCACAATACTCGAATAACCTTGTAACGATTATCGAATAGGTATTCGTGTGTGAAATATCGCTCCCGTGGAATACACCGCTGTACAGAATAGCGCTTTATCCGAAACCGTGCACGTACCACCAGTATTGGATTTTGCACCGGTTATATCTAGGTGATTTACACTGTTTATGCAGACTTGGATGCTAGCCTGAATACCGAGTAGGTCATATCTACTGATGACTGAAGTATTTCAGATTAATTCGCCAGATACCTCAGGAGTTAGAACATTAGTCCACTTACGCAAAGTTTTAAGCAAAATGTTGGCACGGAGTTCTTATATTGACACGCGGACGATTAGAGGAAACTTATGCACTATGGTATGTATATAAACTATCGTATCCATATTCTAGCAGTCGGACATTTAACCATTCTTGTGATCATTTTGTGACACAAGCTTTCACTGGGAACTGGTAAGTACATATGTTTATTAGTTACTTTCAAATGCTGCCAATAACATCTGACTCGTGCCAAGACCGGCAATTCACCGCATTATTATCGTATCCTCGATAATACTGCCTTATTTCGTTTACCTGAGTTATTTGGACCCATTTCAACCAAATGCTTGGTCAATAAAAGCCGTATGGCATGTATCCGCTGGTGTAGATAATCTCCCTTGATCAAATCGAACTGAATCATTAATAATTCGTGTTTACGTGTAAATGAAAACGATTACAGGTCTCTCATGTGGGAGCATTCCGTGAGTATTGTAATTGCATATTATTTTCATGTGTTTTGTGCATGTCACTCCGACTTATTGCAGTAGCAATTTATTCTATTTGTAAACGAAGGGCGAACACGATTGAAATGTTTACTAAAATGTAGCTATGCATTTCATATTACGATTCAGTCCAATATCAGTCATGCGTCCTGTACTATACATGAGAATATTGCCAATTTTGACTTGTAACAAATGTAACGTGAATTTTCTGGATGACTTTCATTTACTCTATGTAAAACTCCATACATTTTATATTACGATTCAGTCCAATATCAGGCATGCGTCCTGTACTATACATGAGAATATTGCCAATTTTGACTTGTAACAAATGTAACGTGAATTTTCTGGATGACTTTCATTTTAATACTCTATGTAAAACTCCAACCCCAGTCGTCTGTACATTCATTTTATTAAGTCATGTACGTTCACAGTGAATGGAATGATAATGCTATTGCGACCAAGATATACCAGATCAGACAGTTCTGCTCTAAATTCACTGATTTGTACGTCAGTAAACTGTAATAAGGACATGATGTGAAGTGTAATTTATTTCAATCACTGATGCTTTAGGTCAGCCTGTGTAATCCTACAGTCTGATATAGTGGCTGTTCATTAATGTGTTATATCGCATTCCCTGACATATGAATTCCATCAGCCCCGTTCTTCCAACTAGTGAAAATATCTCTGTGTACATTGCAATTTATCATGGTTCATCATTGTAATTTACGAGGTTGTTTAGTATTGCCATGCAATCATAATAATTATTTCATGTGCACTACTGTGACTATTATGGAGACTATAACACGTTACATTATGGTAACAACACCGTTGGTGTTTTGTAGTCCCAGCCAGTCAGCCAGCCAGCAAAGCAACCAGCGACGGCACGTCTATCGGGTGTTATTGCGTAGAACCAGTACGCTGCACCGATACTATTCTGGGGTCAACTACACGACACCGTGTACCAGCGGGGACTCTGCTCCGTGTGGACCAGGGCGTAGCGAGCGGGGTATTATTCTGGCGACGTCATTCTGTCCAAGTACGAAATGAATCTCAAAGGACGTCTACCCATGTTATGTCGTCACCCCATCCGCCCAAGTAGTCGTTAATACTTCTAAGTAATGTAACTGAACGACGTCATAAAACGTCACCGTCATCATGGCGGAAACCTTAGTTTGATAACAGAAACTCTAAGTTCGTATCTTGAACGTGATGAACATTGTTATACGATACTTACCTGTTCCAGAATCGTGACTGTGCATTGGTTGTGACTGTGCTTTTGGTGAACCATCGAGAGGACGTTGTCCATACTGTCTTGACTATTCATTATTTGTGTATATCATTATTTGTAAATACACCATCATTGTAACTGTATACATTGTTGTCTCTTTCCACAACGTGCTTGGTGTTCCGACACAACAATGAACTATCCCAGTGTCACCCTGGCGTGACACTAACCCAATGTGCAATGAAGAGAGTATGGTTATTTCAGATTCCGAAGCGGATATTCTCGATATACAAATAGCTGTTATTAATGGTTTCATTAAAATAAAAATATATAATATACAGCATGTACATCACACAGCTCATGCTCAATACCAGGACGTCGACCAATGAATAAGAGATCAATGGTTTCGTAGAGTCTGAAACTCATTGGACAGGGCTACCGATATGTAATAGAATGTATGTATTTCCAGACTTTATATCATAACGATATTATTGCAAATGTTGTATGTTAGCATCATGAAACATGAAAACGTTGAGGCAATTACGAAATCACTCACGATTTTTTTCGGAGATGTGGTTTGTAAAGACGATGGTGGTCGTTGATGTCCCGTTACAAATTAACAAGTGTAATAACACTGCACTTGCAATGTATGTCTTTTATGGTAGTCGTGTTAGGCGATTATCATAGATTGCTTGTTTTCGTTTGGCAGCGAAGATAATGTTACACTTTCTACAATGCTGTTGTGGGGACATGTGCGACACTGATGTGAATTGCCTAGCACATGTCCAGATGTACGAGTCCTGATTATCTTGTATATAGGGTGGATTTATAAATATACTATTTACTATACTATATAATTTCCTAAGTAGTGACGTTCGTGATGCTTCTGTATTGTTCTGATAATATACTGAAATTCCACCATTCCCATGGCCAAAGCGCTACCCGTTACTTGTTCCACTACATTTTTGAATTCTTACACCACATAGCTCATTTCCAGGACGGAATTCTTGTTTCAGGATTTCAGAGGAAGTGTACAATATGTACCAATCTGTGATCTGCACAAGGCTCAAGACCTGCCAAAACAATTCCCACGTTCTTTATTATGTGGTGACGTCAGCTCATGATTATTCAACATCTCTGGTAATCTACTCCTCTCGTAAAGTTAGTTTAAACAAACACGTTTCCATCTCTATTTATAAACGTTTATCAACAAATGTCTGCGATCTTACATACAAAGGTGTACAGGTGAAGACATCCAATTAATATCCCTGTGCATTCTGTTACCAATTAGAATGAACTATGCGTATGTCTAATTCATGAAAAAACGTTTATGATTTCGAAATACAAGCCAGAGAACCACTACTCTGTAACAAACAAAGGTAATCGCAAATTGTTAATCAATGTATGTGTGATCATTTAGTGTTTTAGAAATAGTATTACGTGAGTTAGAATCATGAACAATAATTTATTATTATGTTGGTTACAAATGTGGTATGTCACAGAAGAGACTTTTGCGCAAATGATCACACATTTGCAAAAGCCAAACATCTGCATTTCCAACAAACAATCCGCTGACAAACACATGTCAATAAATATCACAATCTCCGTGAAACATGAACGCGTCGTTTATGACCTATAGCATTAAGATTTTTTACAAAAATCAACGGTTTCCGCGTGGATACATCAGCCTATTAGACCGATTGTCTTGAATGGTGGCGCCGGAAGACTGTTCTCGACACTGTAAACCGCGCATCTTTTGAAGGCGCATGGCGATTCCCTCCACGCGTAGCGGAGGCCGACGACCCACTGATTTGCGCAGCCCTCTTTGTAGGACAAGGTCACTTTGTGGGCTTCACTGGAAATGATCGGAGCAGGTATCCATTTGGAATCAGTACCGTTGCATTGGGACTGGTTGTTATGGGAACAGCAAATCTGAAAATGCCAGTAGTACCTATTTATAACTGGGTCAATGGGAAATGCTATTACAAAAGCCATAACATACCTTCCACTACTGTAGTTCCTGGTCAGCATGACACTCAGTGATTCACTTGATTCACAATAGGACATCTTATATGCGAACGGTCATTAACTACTAGCGTAGACATGTACGCGATACTGAATTTATAAATGTATATATACATTGCGCATACAATTAAGACAAGCTGTTCTTACCTCAAATCCGTCCATGACTCTCACATCCAGATCAGTAGCAGTATTATCAAATTCCAACCCAAGGGTAAAGAAGCCAATATCAATATAGAATGCAGACACCATGGGTCCTTGATATTTGCCGACGCTCATGTTGTAGGCTACCGACAGTGCCGATAGTACCAGCCTCTGTGCAACATCCTGCTTGTCTCTCGGATGGATGCTGAAGTCAAGATTGGTTTGATAAAATATATGATGCTAATTACTCAGCCGAGACGCATGTGTTTACAACATATGAAATTGTGTCGACTCATAGTATGGCTAGTGTGCTTATTCAAGTGCATAGCTTCAAATTTCAAACAATACTGTACGTAGACTTAGTTTGTATTCTTTGACGCAGTTGTATGTTTCTTGAGGGGTCATTTTGGTCAATCGATCGTGCTAATTGTATTCTTCTCATGTATGTGACATGTACCATATCTACAATGCATTGTGTATGCGAGAAATCTCTTACACCGAGCCGAATGCAAGGCACGATTAATTGGTGTTGCCTTCATTACAACTTCTTCATATGTTTTTTTTAAATAAGTTCTAATCCATATTCGACCACTCTACAATACGTTGCAGCAGTTACTGTCAGCTTAGTCCAGGATGTGTGACTGGTTTCTTTTTATGTATACGGTTCCAGTACCTACTATGCCGGTAAGTGCGGTAATTGTAGTGCAGTACCTGTTGTATGGCGACTCGAAATCGGGGAGATCCATCGCCACAGCCATGAAAGCGTTCGGCATTTCGACGTTAGGAACATAGCCGAAGTCGTCCGTTTGATGCCAGCGAATATCCGGAAATCCTTTCACAATGGATGAGTCATTTTTCCATGGTGCAAGCTGTAAATAATGAAAAATGTCTGAAATCGGTAAAGGCCTGAGTTGAAGGACCACAACACAGGGCACTGGAAGCATCACCAAATTGGTCCGGCGAATCTACTGGGTGCCCCCGCTACCCACCCAAAGTGTATGTTGTTACCACTCAGTTGAACCGTCTCGCCGAGACAGTTCAACTGAGTGGTAACAACATACACTTTTTATAAGAAATTAGAAAATTGCAGAAAAATATTTACATTCCGTTTTTTATACATGAATTACAATACATTATGCCAAAATGATTGATCCGGCAGTGGCCGGACCTGCCGGACCCCGACGCCCCTGCAAAAACATAACCATGATAATTGCTGATGCGCGTGAATAATTTACGCTCATTCTGCAGATTTTAGAAAATGTATATCAACATTTACGGTGTACGAAAAGGAATTTAATACACAACAACGAGAGGTCGAATGGATACCGTACATATTATTTATAATTACAATATACAATGTAGTTTTACATTTAAATTATATTTACTGTATATAGATACCTGGACAAATCCAAATGGAAACATTTTATCGGTGAGACCACCAGATTCTTCATTAAATTTGGAGCCCCAATCACGAATCATTTCCGGAAACCGGCATTTGTAGCTTGCAGGCGCCCCGGCGTTTGATTCTCCTTCAAAATGAATAACAAACGGTCCGTTCAACCAGTTGTTTATTATTACTATACCTGAACAAACCCGAATGAAAACATTTTGTCTGTAAGACCGCCAGATGCTGCGCTAAATTTGGATCCCCAATCCCGAATCATTTCTGGAAATCGGCATTTGTAGCCATCAGGTGCCCCGGCATTAGCCTCACCGTAAAGAATACAATACAACCAGGCCACAGTGTAACACACTGTGAATGATGTAATATATCGCATTTCCGTTTTGTTTGTTGCATCAACATCCCGACATACAGAAACAGAAATTACATAGTCAAATAAACACCGTTCAAACACGGGTTTTCCGGGCGACGGATAGCTAGGCAAGGTGAAAATCCAACAATGCGAAAAGTAAACACGTCAAGAATATATGGCAAATGTATGGGGCTCCGGTTTGGATTTCGAATGGACGATATCACCTATTCAGATCCGTATGCGTGATATCACATATTCCAATGGGTGAAATGAATAGATGATATCACCCTTTAAAATCGGTGATATAATCATTTCAAATCGGTGATATCATGTATTCGAATCGGTGATATCATCGATTAAAAATGAATGGGTGATATCACCTATTATAAAGAATTATATCATTCATTCGAATGGGTGATATCATATATTCGTTTTGAATAAGTGATATCATTGATTCGAAAACATGATATCACCGATTCGAATGGGTGATATCACCTACTCGAAAGGGTGATATCACTCATTCTTTCTGAATTGTGATATCATCCTTTCGAATAGGTGATATCACCGATTATAATGGGTGATATCACAAAGTTATATTAAAGTCCAAAACGGCCCCCATGCAAATGCGATATAAAGCACGGCAACACTACGGCGATCTGGTAATACGGGAATTCAACAAGTGTGGGCGGCACGGAAACTCGATACAAGGCAGGGAAAAGTGGAGACAATGAATAGCAAGATTATGAACTGCTATTTCACCCCATTTTGTCAAGTTATAGTTCCAGTGACGGCTGACACACGCTATTTACTTGGTGACATAATGCTAGTGTCAAATTAATGCACTGGCTAATGGAGACGAATAAATTGTTGTTCAGAACATATGATTGATTGGTACACACCTTGGTACCAGATGGCGCCGTATATGGTGAGCTTGAGGAACGGGTGGATCATGGCATTCCACAGCACGGACCGGTCGTTGGGCGAGATGGCAACGCCAGGTTGTGCATGTCCGAGGGCCGTATATCTGTTCGAATATGGTTAATGTAGATTTCATGCAATATGCATTGCTAAACTGCATAACACAATATTATAATTATATAATTGTTGATATGAATCAAGCCATTTTCCAAGTCATTATCCACTTGGAAATTTAAAATGACGAGAATATGTGTTTATCA
Source organism: Conchocele bisecta (assembly GCA_029237695.1). Classification (NCBI taxonomy): domain Eukaryota; kingdom Metazoa; phylum Mollusca; class Bivalvia; order Lucinida; family Thyasiridae; genus Conchocele; species Conchocele bisecta. Next base: position 200,501,323 of record CM055265.1, on the reverse strand, counting down.
AATGATGGATATGTTACAAAAGTCTGGTATTATATTTCAAATACAGATGTACTGTTTAATTTACAGGGGTGGGCATTTTCAGGATATATCATGAAATCAGGATTAGACGTTCCTGATAATTGTAGAAACATGTTGATATTTCAAAATGGGTAACCAGTCACATACATCATGTCGCATTGCTGCTTTTGCCAAATTGTGTTGAGTTTATGACAACACACGTTGAAATAAAGAAGTTGTTGTTAACAAAGATTGCTAGAAACCATTTAGTTTAATGCTGTGTATATGGGTCAAAATAAAATTTCACAAAACTGAACGGCCATTTCTAGGTACGGGTGTATCCGACTCTTGCCCGGATTACAGCTTGACAACGTTGACCCATGGAATTGATGTAATTGCCAAAGAAATGTTGCTGACCGATTGTCCATTCTACTGGAATGTCTCCCTCAATTCCAGGAGAGTTTGCTGCATACGTCGACGTCTGATGTCTAATTGGTCCCACACGTACTCTATTAGGTTGCGGTCATTCCAACACTATCACATTGTTATCATCAAGTAATTGACGAGTCGTTCTTGCAGTGTGACGTGGTGCATTGTCAAGAACGAATGTCGCAGATAGTCTGCTGTTACTGGTATCTGTACACTTCTTTTTGGCATTCGTACATCCGGTTCGCGTGTACTTCCTCCAAAAGTTCCGAATGGTGGATAAGCTCCGGTTCGTTAGGCGCGCGACCTGTGGAATTAATAACAATCTAGTATCGTAGGTGATGCTCTACGGTAAATACTGTCGTATACGATAGAGTATATGTGGGTGGGGTAGTGAGTGGCATTTAGGGGGACATAACTAGGGCGGGCAAGGAGGCGGGTTGGCAGACAATCAGATGATGTTGCTTGGGTAGGCGGTTTGATAGATTGACAACACCATAGCATAATTACGAGCCTTTGTTTGAATAAAACAAAATAATATGATTACCTGCCACACGGAATGCCCAGCTGTTATCATGCCCATCACACGTCCGCGGTCCTCAGATGTCAGTAGGGGCATACCAAATGTTGTTGTTAGGTTTTTCTGATGTGGCTGATAAAACTGCAAACGTTGATCTGTATCACCTAATTCACATCTGTTCCTTGGAACACGGGCAGAAAACCCGGTTTACGGCCAACTGGTTACGCACGAGAAATGGCACATAATTTTAATCCGCTAAATGACTATTCCGGTGCAGAGGTATGTACTAATAAACTTCAGAAAATATCAAATGATGTATTTAACATCAACCGAATAATCGAATATTAACAAGTGACTGGTTAGAAAATTGGGCCAGTATATATGTTTGTTTAGCCATGTTCATGATTTGGCATTTGGAAGTGTTTCCACTCCTGAATTTACGAATACTTGGGAAATTCAAGATGTATTAAAGGTACATGTCCACTCAGTATAGACACAACATGTTCTTTATAGGAATTCAATAAGTGTATAATTAATTGTGTCACTATTTCACCAGTTCAAAAACGTACGAGTACCCGCTATACAGATCTAATAAGTTAGTATTATTTATTTTACTGATAGTGACTCGCGTTGGTATCAGGCTATTTTCATATGCAAATGAAGCATGATCTTTTTTTTAAATTATTTATACTAATTAAATGCGTCACCTGAAAACAATAATATTTTCAACAGATTATAAAGTATGATCATTGCACATCAAAACATAAATTCAGAGAATTAATAGTAATGTCCTTTAACAAATTAAAGAAACACGGTGATCGCCCCTGATATCAGTGTGGAAATTTATTTCAGATATAAAATGTATAATAGTGCCAATCAATACGTGGGGTAATGGTGAATGAATGTTTATTTTGCCAGAAAATGTCACAGATGATGTCTCTGATATAAAGAACATGTTGTGGCTACTGAGTGGGCATGTACATTTAAAGACTGAGCAAGTATATGCAATATGGTTGTCAACTCAAACATTAGCACCCGGCCAAGGTTCGGAAGAAACTACTGGACTTCAGATTTATCATATATATGCATAATTGTGCAATGGCTGATTGGTTAGTGCACACAACACTTTCGCAGTTGTCGAAACAAATGTATCGTAGACATAAAGGTAGTTGCGTTTTTCCATCTGCTTACACTGTCCAAGCAGCAAGTATTTTCACACTGTTGTTCCTTGTATATATCAGCGGTGATGAGTATCCAATGCCGTTTGCCATATAATTGCCTTTATGTATTATAATTACTGTATGCCCTATCGATATATACCGTGCAAATAACGTCGTGTTTGTAATAATAGTTATCTACTGCACCCCCTTCCCCCATCCCAGTGCATATCGAGTCAAGCAGGCATGATGTTATGGTGTGTGCAAGTGTTGACTCGTTTTTATGTGATGAATGGCGCATTCTTTGTGTTCCTTGGTCAGGTTATGGATTGTTTCGCAATAGATTATGAAGATTACTGCCGCTGTACTTTTTTTTTCTTTTTTTTTTATTAAATGTTTTTTTATTCTCTTTGCTACATGTACATGTACAAACACAAGATATACAAACAATTCGATGAACAAAGTACATAGATATGTCAGTTCATACGCATGGCTACATCTCAATGAACAGTCTGAATAATAACGTATTGATGCTTGTCTACATGTAACATTGAGTTTTATAAATAAATAATAGGGGCTTTATAGGGCGTTTGGGCAATGAGACTGTTATAGGTCGTGTATTTTTATGAGAAAAAATAAATACGTGAAAAAAGGTTATCAAAATGTATAAAATAAATTATAGGAATGGACGTCTATTTCATGTTCTGTGCTGATATAGGTATATTGATACACATAGCAGGTGAATGTTTACGTATTAATTTCCATAAAGTCACTCCATTTTGGATGGAAAATATCTAGTTTATCCTTGATAGTGGCAATAGTCTCTTCTATTATTATTGTTTGCTTCAGATATATTTTAAAACGGCCTATCGATGGTTGCGTTTCATCATATTTTCACTTAAAAATAAAATATTTTGCTAGAAGAATTAAAAAGCTGATAAGCATTGTTTTATTTTTGCAGTCAACACTCACGTTACAAAATGATATGTTTCCATATGTTAAATTACTATTGTAGTCTGACCTACTTGTTTGCAATAGCAGGTTAATATCCGACCAAAAAGGTTGTATGACGTTGCCTTCCCAAAACATATGCTTATTAGAATCCACATTCATATGACATAATTCACATAAGTTAGATGGTTTTAATTTGCATTTGATTAGAAAGGCATTGTTTGGAATTAGTCTCATCAAATATTTGTGCTGAAATGCTCTAAGTTTTGTACTTATTGTGCTTTTATATGACAATGAAAAAATGTATTTCCATTCTATATCTTGTTTATTTAGTTCGTTTTCCCATTTGATTATATGTTTTTGTTGTGCTAATCTTGATTTTCCAATCTGTATATTATATACTATTTTATTTATATGCTTCGATGACAAACATAGATTTATTGCATATTTGGGCGTTTCATTAGTGAATGGCTCGGTTTTCATTTCTAGTTTCCATTCGGTTTTAATTTTACTTAATAATTTGTAATATTTCAAAAAATCTCCAATATTTATGATATATATATTTTTCATATCGTCGAAGCTATAAAAGTCTTTTATTCTAAAATCATATATGTGTTTTAAATACATAATACCTTTATCATACCATTCTTTATAGAAAATAGTTATATTTCTTTCATTTTTTATGTTTGAATTATGCCACAAAATTTCATGTGATATGTTAGCACATGAATTATTAAAATTGACTTTGCACCAAGATGTTAGTATATTGTTTAGGAACGTATATTGTTTTGCAAGATGTTTGGTGTCATTTGAATTTAGATTGCTTTTAAATAGTATATCACCACCATATGTATTTAGTTCCTTATTGTATGCAAGTTTTAACTGACTCTGTTGACCCTTTAAACGTGTTATCCATGAACAGTTAAGTGAATTGAAAAATGCATGGATATTTATCATTTTCAATCCACAGTTTTCATAGTTTTGAATTATAGTTTTTCGTGCTATTTTATCGGGATTACCGTCCCAGAGAAAGTTATACATCAAATCATTGATGTGTTTGATTGTTTCTTCAGCGGGATTCTCAAGCACTGTTAATGGGTATATTAATTTAGGTAACGCGAAGGTCTTTAAAACAGTTATTTTGCCAATTAATGTCAAGTTCCATTTTTTCCAGTTTATTAAACAGTTTTGAAATGACTTAATTTTTGGTATTAAGTTTAATTCATGTAGCCGTGTTTTGTTGTTTGTGAATATTATTATACCCCCACAAACAAAGTTTGAGGGGGTATATAGGAGTCAGCTTGTCGGTCGGTCTGTTGGAAATTCCCTTCCGCTCTATATCTTCTACACCCACGCATGGATTATCAAATGGATTGGCACAAATGTTTCTCATGATGAGAAGGTGTGTCGCGATCAATAACCACGCATCTATGTCCAAGGTCAAGGTCACAGTTGAAGGTCAAAGGTCAAACCTATCGAAATTCCCTTCCGCTCTATATCTTCTACACCGATGCATGGATTATCAAATGGCTTGGCACAAATGTTTCTCATGATGAGAAGGTGTGTCGCGATCAATAACCACGCACCAACGTCCAAGGTCAATGTCACAGTTGAAGGTCAAAGGTCAAACCTATCGAAATTCCTTCCGCTCTATATCTTCTACACCGATGCATGGATTATCAAATGGCTTGGCACAAATGTTTCTCATGATGAGAAGGTGTGTCGCGATCAATAACCACGCACCAACGTCCAAGGTCAAGGTCACAGTTGAAGGTCAAAGGTCAAACCTATTGGAATTCCTTCCGCTCTATATCTTCTACACCGATGCATGGATTATCAAATGCCTTGGCACAAATGTTTCTCAGGATGAGAAGGTGTGTCGCGATCAATAACCACGCACCTACGTCCAAGGTCAAGGTCACAGTTGAAGGTCAAATGTCAAACCTATTGCAGGCGGCAGACAGATAAACTGCATAGTTTGTGTACACAACTCCTCTGAAACCGTTCAGTGGATTGATCTGAAACTATACACACTTTTTATGCCGAACAAACATTTTTTTTACAAAAATATCATCCTTTTAACTTAGCCATTTTTTCTATTTTTATTAAATTGATTCATTGCGTTCTTGACAAACTCGGCACAGAGTTTTTAATCAAAATCATATTAATCCATTACTCGTGTAAGATCCTCTATAACTGATGAATGAATTTTCAAATGTTTGCAGATTATCTCATTTTCATTGACCACGTACGCAGGTAAAAGGTCAATGTCACACATCTCTAAGGCCAGCATTAAATAATGATCATGCAATTTTATTCAAACCTATACAACTCTTCTAATGTTAAGCTATTTGTAAGTCCAACTCTTTGTGGGGGTATTATGATCACTCCTGTGATAGTTCTAGTTCCAAGTGTTGATGCATGGTCGTGTACTTTTTTTGTCTATTTTGTCCGGCCAACACATTGTAGTGTTATTTTATTTATTTATTTCATTTTGTACACGAGCTCTTCTCTCTCATTGTGTATGTTGTTTTATATTTTCCCCGATTATGATGACTCCTGTTTGGAACTATCCTGGGTATTGATGCAGATTGAATATACACACCACTGACAAATTAATTTGGTGTTAAATGGCGATTATTATTCCATTAGTAGAATGATAATTATGATATATGGCGCAATAGCTTGACAAAACCTTCATTACAACTAATTCAACACTGATAGCTGGTATTATTTAAAACTCGTTCTTAGTTCAAGTTGCATTACTGCATACAGACTAGCCTATCGAACCCATTCTTTGACGATATAGTATATTGGCGAACGAAATATGGAGATGTGTGCATCACGTACCGTGTATATGATTTATTTGTGAGTAGTAAGCTGGGCGCAAACATATATGTATTACTAATCTGGAACGATCAGGGGCATTATATTAGCGCAGTCACACCTATTTGGTTACCACTAGTTTTGACACTGCCTCCAATTCCAGACACATGTGCCATGTCATCTGAGATGCGGATGTCATTTGTTTTTGCCCAGTAATATCACACTCATTATTAGATGTAAATAGTATACAGTAGTCGAAGTCGAACCTCCATAGTGGTATCTTTCGATGCGATTTCTGCCAACTTGTTCGACATCATGAAGTTATGTTTAACATAAATGTTGTTCGTAGAATAGCGTCAATTATCCCGTGCATATACTTGTTCAACCGCAATTATACAGTGGGCGACAAAGAGATTCGTCGTTAGTACGTTGCAGTTTCAATTACTCTAGGTCGCAGACAGTTCACTTAGACTTCCAGAATGCACCTATTATAAGACGGACCATCGTAGACACCATGTCGAACAAAACACAGGTCATGTTCATGAGCTGATTGCGAATGTTGAAAAGAACGTAATTCCAGCATGCAGTACAAATTAATGTGAGATTGGTGCTGATTAGCAGTACTTGCAGCGTATATATCTTGTACTCAACTGACCACTGACTAGTAGGTGCATACGGCTCGTTGACGAACAATAACTTGGTGCGACCATCGTAGCACCAGAATACGACATTAAAGATATACAGATACGTGTGTCCTTTTGGCGGTAGGATGAATTTGAATCATCAAGAGATTTAGTGTATGGCGACTTAGCATAACGACTCAGTATTTTGAGACTTTCTGAATTCTGAATTTTGAACATTTAATTTCCTCTGGAATATTGTACTCGAAACCAAACAGTTTGATTCGTGATAAATTAATTTAGCTGGTCGACATGGATCATGGTATTCAAGTTTCTGCTCGGTAGTGGTATACTCATGTACAAATATTGAGTAGTCTTACCCGTGGTCATTCATTCCGGGGTCACATTCGTGCAGGGCGTCCGGTGAGGACCACGCCTCTATGGGCGTGCCGCCCCAGGTCGTGGATATCAGTCCGATCGGGTAATTCAACCGTTCGTACAGGTATTTGCCGTAGAGCCAGCAGACGGCGGAGAAATACGTCCAGTCCGAGTGACCCACGGCGTCTGATGGATAAAAAAACTACGTGTTCGTTGAATCTCACCGCACGAGTGCGGCTGTGACTGACGTCATATGACCTACTGTTCTTAGAAGGATGATGACGGTTTCAATAACTTGATGGTCTGATTCTAAACTGCTATTACAAAATCGAATAGCTCCATATATCAAGTGGCATGCAGCCACATGCATATGACTTACAGAAAAGTTATTAGTATTATTAGTTCGGTATACTTGGGCTGTTGCTTATCTAAAATGTACATGTAATTGTAGTTCATTGCTAAATACTGCGAAATAATAATTTTGAGTTACTGTCGTACTATGACACTATACCATGGCCATATAACGTCATAATCGCTCACGTTTAAAATATATGTCCTAGAGTTTACAATTTCTGGTAACAGTACCGGTCCAACTGGTGAGTGTTTCTTGGTTTAGTGGTTACAATCGGTTCTTGGAAATAAAGAGTTTCATATGCCAGTGGCATAAGATATACTTTATGAAAACTGTGCCTTGTTTCCGATATGCTCTTGGACTATTATTCAAATATATTACCTTTTACTACCATCCTTTACAAAACAGGCATACACAGCCCATTATGTAACTTGGCAAGTCTGACTGCCATGTGTTGATGTTGCTGATGTAGCGAATTGATCTTCATAATCGTTTAATTAATTTCAACCTGGTATCAACGCCATTATGTTTACCTTTATTAGGCAACGTCCAGTACTCCTCGACTTCCAGGAGGTCTGGTAGCGGGTCGTTGGACATCTTCATAGCCGCGGTGAACAGCCGGATATTCGGGTAGTTCTCCGCATCCGCGATCTCCTCGCTCGCGTTATACACCTGAAATATAATATTTAGTATTTTTCCGGATACAAGGAAAAAATGCCGAATGGTGCAACGTTGTTGGTTGTAATGTCAAACTACTATATGGCACATTATCAGCAAATGAACCCCCTTTGCGTTTATGAAACCATACATGTAGTATGTTGAGCGCAACTTTCATATATTGCTTAGTTTGGTAGGTCTTGTCTGGCAACAAGACATAAAACTTTCCGTCATTTTATATTAAATGACATTTTCATTTCATCATATATTGCTTAGTTTGTTGTCTTGTTTGCCAACAAAAAACTTTCCGTCATTTTATATTAAAATGACATTTTCACAAAAGACATGGATTTGTCTTGGTTTCTTATCCCGCAAATAAACTCCTCCCATTCAGGATGTGATTTCCAGATTGTATTTATGTATTTAGGTATTTGAATGGTAAGTGATTCAACGGTGTTGGAACATTTTCCCTTCGATGGGAATAAATGCTAAGTTGTTTATTTCAAAATTAATTATCTATGAGATGTTATGAACGGTAAGTGATCCATGGTGTTTGGAACACTTTCCCTTCAATATGAAGGTGTTTCAAGACTTAGTGGAACGGAAAGTGATTCAATTATGTTGAAACATTTCCCCTTCCATTTTGAAGGATTTAATTCAATATATGAATGGATGGCGTTCCAATTTCATAGCGGAACGGAAAGTGATTCAATTATGTTGAAACATTTCCCCTTCCATTTTGAAGGCTTTAATTCAATATATGAATTAAGTGCATTCCAATTTCATTGGAACGTTTTTCCTTCAATATGGGTGCAGATTTAAATGATTGTGTGAAACGACTGCCGGGAAAATGAAAACAATCAAACTTACCATGCTGAGTGTGAACTGCATATTGCTCTGTCCCGAACAGACCCACACATCCCCGAACAGCACGTCCTTGATCTCGACTGACTGTGCACCCACGTCACCAAACCCAATCGTTGTTATAGTGAACGGACCCGGCCCCTTCTCCGCCGGCAAGACGGCTTTCCACATGTTCCAGTCAGCCGTCGGGCTCGGAGATACGTCCGCCTTTATTGGCTGGTTTCCGCTGAGCGTCACGTTAACGTTGGAGCCGTACGATGAGTGTGAGTAACCCCAGACCGTGCTGCGCTTTGGTGCCTTCTGTAGGACCATGTGGTCGCCATAGTATGAGGCGAACGTTATACCCTTGTCGGCTACAGCTCCTACCAGACATGGCCATAATTGGACTACCACATATGCAAAGCATGATCATAATGACGTGACGGTGGCGTATCATGGCTCAATAGTTGTTTTTACGCTTGAGCAGTGAAACTGTTGTACATCGTATAGATTCCTGCAGCGTAATATAGTGCGTATATTAAACTATTTGCAAGCTAATGTCCTTGTCAGCTAAACTATAAAGCACGGTTTGACTGTTATTAAATATGAAAATATATTCGGTTTTATTAAATATATGATAGATACTGTTTTGGTTGCCGGCCTTCGATGCCCGCATAAGTCGACATTCGCTTCACGTATAATGATTTATTTTACTATAAAACGATCCCGGAGAAATAGTGCAACTTCCTATTCGTTTCGTTTTTACATCTTTTACTGCAACGTTCTCAAATGCTGGTTTGCAAAATTCCATGCAATGTTAAACCAGGGCCTATCAATTAACGTTAGTATTCGACCCAGGTTAAATTTAATGCACATATGGATAATCGTTTCTTTATCATGCCTATGCTATTTTTAAGATTTTTGTTATCCGCTGTATGTAGGTAATATATGAACATATATACGGCGTTTTGTTAAGCTAGTGGTATTAGAACATATGAATACGCCCAGTGTAGAGTCACACATAATTGACTCAAATTTGGACCACAGAACTATTATATATAAGCACATGCGGCAGTGTATGTTTCGACATTCGTGTTCTCTATAATAACATATGTACTTACTATTGCAAGAAACTCCAAGTTCCAAAATACAAGAGAAGAAAACGATCAACAGTAGTGAGTTCATGTTTGGCCCAACATCAGGTCGACACTATGCCCAGCGATTACAAGCGCACACAGCGACAGATAACGTTGGTCCCAATACGTGTGACTGGGTCTTCGGTAGATAAAAGGGGCCGCGTGAGAGATACGACCTATGACAAAAACTGTCAGCAGACAGGGGCGCAGCCAGGACACACATTTGGGGCGCGCACATGGTGGATTATAACCGATCGTATGAGATTGTTGGCTAGTGAAGCTCAGGAACATGCGCCATCTGTACTGGCGTTAATTGGCAATGCACACTCAATACAATAAACACAGAATGTGACATTAACTATAGCAGGATCTCCACACCCTGGAGAGATGGAACACGGGCTGGCAGATGTCATGTCACACAGACGAGTTGAAGGAAAAACGATTCTCTTCATAACTATTCCCTTCATAACCAAATACTTCCTTTCTGTCAGATTATACATTTAAGCTCTACAAAATTAGAAACGACTTTCATTGATTCTCCACTAATGGTACAAATTCGAAATCTGGAAATGTTAACAAATGAAGTTCACACGAATCCAATAAATTTTATTTATTTGGAACTCACTGCATATACTGTATATGTTAGAATGTCCAACCTATACTCACATCATTCTATATTTATGTTGGAACCGTGCCACCCCATAATACAAAAAAATCATCAGAAATAGATATGTTACACAGAACAATATGTCCTTCAGGATCAGTGAGCTAACATGAATACATGTTTCCATACCTGTTTGTATATGTATAATATCGTGTAATATTGCAGGATACGGGGGTAGTAAAACATCTGATTGAATATTGATGTTGAAGAAAATATTTTTCAGTTTAAATTGGCATCTAAATAAGACACACTTCTGTTCTATGTTAGTCTATCAAACAGTATTCACCCTTTTATCTATATCTTGTCTATATAAAATGGTGCAATTGTATTTTATAATAGGTGTATGATTAACTTCAGCGATGCTAATTGAATTTGATACGAGTAAATGTAGGATTATATATTTAAATCTCGACAAATAGTGAGCTATATAGAAAATATATAATTCAGCAGTCATCAAGAAGAACACAAAACACAACATATGTAAACGTACATATGTACCTAAAAGGAGCATACATATGTGAAATAGAAACAATATCCACAAATATAATACAAAAGCAACGCACACACCACAATATACTACCCCAAACTATCACTAAGAAACCACGGTGTTAGAATAAAATAACAGCACAACTAAATAATTTACATGGAGCAAATGATAGCAAGGTCACACCATACGAACGGTAAGTAAACACAAGTGTCGCCCACTCAGAGGAAGTTGACACTGGTTAAATCAAAGCACCAACCCCACCGGTTACTTCACCCCAATGCCTGAAAAGGATAGTACAAAAGACTAACAAATAAATGACTGAACAACGGAAACGAAAAACTTCCACAGTATTATACAATAGGTAATAGTGTACGTATGCTTACTTATAAGTGTCACGGTACGTAACTGACACTATGTGGAGAAGGTGTGTATTCGTGCCCGGTTAACTCGGTCTATTCGAGCGATGGTATGGTAAACCAGAGGTCCCGGGTTCGAACCCCGCATCGAAGCACATATTTATTGGCATGCTACTTTTGGCGCTCAACGAAGGAACGAGTGACGAGGGAAATACTACCCAAAAGTTATCAAGCATATGAAATTCAGAGACTAATTATAGATATATACTTCGGAGACAATTTCAATTTGGCGGGGAAGTATGTCACGCTACGTACGTAACCAGCTATAGTGAGAAGGTGTGTATTCGTGCCCGGCTAGCAGCCCATTAGAGCGATGGTACGGTAAACCAAAGGTTCCAGTTTCGGCTCCAGACCGGACGAAATCTTAATCAGTGGTGTACGTACTTATTCACTGTCCAATGCAGTCTCAAATTATCTTCTTCAAGAAAACAAAATTATATTCTCAACATCAATATTTAAATCGGTAAACTTTCAAAGTAAATAATGGTACACATGTAAATGTTGTGCACTATGTGTAGCTCCTATGCTAATGTTCAAGTTACTTGAACAAGCAGATATCCCGTATGCAATGCCGAAGTCAAAATGTAGCCATGCACCGGGAGTCAAAATGGACCCACCCGGGAGTCAAAAATACCAATCCTGATTTCAAAACATACATATACATAACATTCCATTCTTGGGTACATTTGGAAACATGGGTACATTTGCATGACTATTCAAAGTGGGTACGTTTTGACTTCTCAAATATATGTATAGGTACCTTTTGACTTCTCGAATGGGTACGTTAATTTTTACTTAGAGATGGGTACGTTTTGATTTGGGTACGTTTATACCAGCACCCTGCTATACTCAATGATAATTGTATCTTTAATTAAAAAAAATTAATCCGTTTATAAGTTTTCTTAAGGTCTAGACTTTTTTTTATAATCTTTCGTTTATGCAGAAACATATTACAACCATACATCCTTGATATATGTTATCTTTACTTATGCTACTGTTTACATTTCAAATTAATGTACTCTGTAATATAGTATGCAACAATGAAGCTAGTCCACAGATCGCACAAATGTCGCTCCTTCGAATTTGTTTTGGTTGTTATCCCTTGATTTCTGCTATTATATTTGTTTGACCATAGTTAAATAATCAATGTTATAATAATAATAATAATAATAATAATAAATAATAATAATAATATAAATAATTTGCTCTGTTCATATTTAAAGAATACACAGATGTGCTATACTCCCGAACGGTATATGGTCATGGAATTAAACTATACCAAGATGTCAACTCTTGACAGGAAAGAAAAACAAAGGAAATTTATGATATAAAACTGAGCATGAAAGACGATTATGGCTAGTTATTAAATTAATTCGTGTTATAGAGTTCAAGAGTTATAATTGTTCTTGAATTCGATAATGTCGGTTCAGAAGCCAGGCAATAGGTTCGCTGATTATTTTGTAATCTGTGGACTTGATGCCACTTCTGGTTTGGAGCCTGACCAACTTTCTGGTGAGTGCAGATTGTCCACAGGTGCTTTTAGCGTGTCTTGAATGCTCTATTATTGTTGGTATTGTACATGAAACATATTTCTAAACAATGTGCAAAACAATTTAAATGCACCTGCATTATTACCATATGCATATGTAAATTGTTAATAAGCGGGTGCATTTGAATTGTTTTGTACAAGACGGGCTAAAAGCACCTGTGGTTGTGCCCATGTTGTGCCCACAGGCACTTTGTGCTATGAACGAAAAGACCCTAAAGCCCCAGTTACATGTAACAAGGATGAACTACGGATGCACCCGGAAGCTCCACGGTTCATCACCGGTGCCATCCGGGAAACTGATAAAATATCTATCTATTCATTTTGCATCACCCTCTCGCGAGTAGATACTCGCGAGGATTATGTGCAGCTGCACGTCTATGTATGTTAGTAGAGTGACGAGAGATGGTAAAGAATGACAGTAAGACTGGAATAAAAGCATACAGTGTTATGTGTGTTAATTAGGGTAGAAATAGATTAAGATCAGATTAAAAGCAATTGGTCAAATTCTAAGGACTGGAGTGATGCACCCCTCGTACAGCCTGCTTGAAAGCTTCAAGACTGGGCTGCACGACAACAGTACATTTTCATATATGAACAAACTATGTTCCTCCAACTTTACAAATCACTAGTAAGACCACATCTAGAATACAGATCGCAAGCATGGTCTGTCGTATGCAAAAAAGAATGTATCACAATCGAAAATGTCCAAAGAAGAGCCACCAAAATTGTAAAATCAATCAGCCAAAAATCGTATAAACAACATCGATCATATAGGAGGTTTTGGGAATTCCGATTGTGACGTCATTTTCGCGCATGCGTAAATAGCTGGCCATCAATCGATCGGCCAGTGGCCTATTCAGGCCATTGTGTTTCTTCACGGAGCGTTACAATGGATTTGACAACTCAGCAAAATATTTCAAGTGTGTCTCTCTATATACGTCAAAGAGTTGGATCATAGGGACGCGAGAGACAGATATTTCTAAACGATTATGTATGAAAAAAAGCTCTAGATCGCTACCAGACCTGTTTCCATAGAAAATTACTATTTTAAACATGTTATTTTGTTTTGATACGATGATCGAGGTCGTGTCCGACCAAACTTAGAAGCCTATATATATATATATATATATATAGAGAGAGAGATAGAGAGTGTTATACCGATGAAAGCCGAAACACGCCGAATGCCTGTGGTCTGATTGTATAGTATGTTTATTGACCTGCCACCTGATAAATATATTGAAAAAGTATGGCATCAACTTGACTTCGATATGATTATGTATTACACTACTGTAGTGTAATACTAGAAATAGTTATGGTTTATTGTTACACATCCAGGCTACAGGTCTGATTGTAAAGTATATTTATTGACTTGCCACGCCGTAAATATAATGGTGAACATGTGTGAGATCATAAATTCAATATGATTAGTTATTACACTGGCGCCCGTTTCACTAAACTTCGTATGACTAAAATGTTCGTAAGTGCAGAATTACGATAGTCTGTAAATTTCACATTAACACTGTTTTCTTGTAAACAATTATTGGATTTGCATTTATTGATGTAAATTCATCTATTGAAATTTCCAGATGATTCAAAATTTGCACTTACGATCATTTTAGTCGTACAAAGCTTTGTGAAACGGACCCCTTGTGGTACCAGAAATAGTTACTGTTCATTATAACATATCCAGGTAACAGGTCCGATTGTTGATATATATATTTTAACTTGCCACCTCATAAATACATTGATAAGCACATGTATATTACCAGAAATAGTTGTTGTTTCGTATAGCACATCTAGCTAACAATGCTGGGATTGACAATTATTTTGGAGTGGGCGACGTTGTTGTTGTTGTAACCACATGATCATGCACCTTGTGTATGGGGGACAATGGATCACGACCTGGCTCTCGGGTCCCCGATTAGTGGGAAGCGGCCTGTCTTGAAAATAAATTCTCAGTTCCATAGCAATGTTCTTACAATAGTCTGGCTTGATCGCATCAGTGTGGTATCCCAGCATCCGTGCCACATCCAGACTCGACCGCAGGCTGAAGTAACAGGTTGTTCATGAGAGCCGCTAGTGCTTGGGCATATAAAAGGCAGTCAATGTAGCTTTCATCCATACATGTAGCTTCCACACATTTTTAGTTATCCACCTCGTGTCATTCGTCACCGTCGAGTGTAAAACGCTCGCCGGCGATTGCCTTGTTATGAATTTGATTACTTTAACATGGTTCCGTCTTTTTCACCAACATGTTAGTCTTCACGATAAACCACTGGTACATGTACAGTACTATGCCCACTGGGCCAGCAGAACTTTTACATACGTACATGTACATAGTTTCTCACAATTTATATAAAATCTGTAGCCTATTTCACCAACATTGCAAAGTATACTTATCTAGCAAAGTATACTTTGAGGGACAAATTTTCAATTTAAGGATAACTTTATTAATTTTTATACGCCCGTTTGAAAAAACGGGACGTATTATGTATTCATCTTGTACGGGCGGGAGGGCGGGCACAGGTTGTCCACGCAATAACTAGAGTACTACTTGACGGATTGTAACCAAATTTGGTATACATGTTTATCACGGCAATTTGAAGAAGCCTATCGATTTTGATGACTTATTGTCGCGCCGGCTTGCGGAAAGCGCGATATAGTCGGCACATAGGCGTGCGTGCGTACGTACGTGTGTCCGGTTAAATTTTTTTGTTAAGTTGTTTGGTTAAGTTTTTTGGTTAAAGTTTTTGGTTAAGTTCTTTGGTTAAAGTTTTTGGTTAAGTTGTTTGGTTAAGTTCTTTGGTTAAAGTTTTTGGTTAAAGTTTTTCGTTATACTATATATCTCTGCAATTGCTTTTCCCATTACCTTGAAACTTCACATGGGTGTTTATCATCATCTATATTTTCATTCTACCCCCCTCCCGTGCGGCCCCTGTGCCCAATGTCGAGGTCAAATTACTTTGAAGTTTTTGGTTAAGTTTTTTGGTTAAAGTTTTTTGTTATACTATATCTCTGCAACTGCTTTGCCCATTACCTTGAAACTTCATATGGGTGTTTATCATCATCTATGTTTTCATTCTACCCCCCTCGTGCGGCCCCTGTGCCCAATGTCAAGGTCAAATTACTTTGAAGTTTTTGGTTAAGTTCTTTGGTTAAAGTTTTTGGTTAAGTCTTTTGGTTAAGTTTTGTGGTTAAAGTTTTTGGTTAAGTTGTTTGGTTAAGTTTTTTGGTTGAGTTCTTTGGTTAAAGTTTTTGGTAAGGACAACTTCATCTCCTAGTGATGTACATCAACAACCCCTGATCTATATTTGACCTTGACCTACATTTAACCTTGAATTACTTACTTGAGTTAATTCCCCTTGGTTAAGGTTTTTAGTCAACCTTGGTTAAGGTTTTTAGCTCGACTATTCTTAGAGCTTATGTTGTCACCTCGGCGTCACCGTCACGCCTTGGTTAAGGTTTTTAGTCAAGCTTGTATATGGAATACTATTGGCCCTACACCCACCATACTTGGAAAACTTCATCTCCTAGTGATGTACATCAATAACCCATGATCTATATTTGACATTAACCTACATTTCCTCTTGAATTGCTTAGTTAATTCCCCTTGGTTAAGGTTTTTAGTCAACCTTGGTTACGGTTTTTAGTCAAGCTTGTACATGGAATACTATTGTGCATACAGACACCATACTTGGACAACCTTTTCTCATAGGGATGTACATCAATAACCCTGATCTATATTTGACCTTGACCTATATTTCATCTTGAATTACTTAGTTAATTCCCCTTGGTTATGATTTTTAGTCACGCTTGTATATGGAATACTACTGGCCCTACACCCACCATACTTGGACAACTTCATCTCCTACTGCTCCTAGTGATGTACATCAATAACCCCTGATCTATATTTGACCTTGACCTACATTTCATCTTGAATTACTTAGTTAATTCCCCTTGGTTAAGGTTTTTAGTCAAGCTTGTATATGGAATACTACTGGCCCTACACCCACCATACTTTGGACAACTTCATCTCCTAGTGATGTACATCAATAACCCCTGATCTATATTTGACCTTGACCTACATTTCCTCTTGAATTACTTAGTTAATTCCCCTTGGTTAAGGTTTTTAATCAACCTTGGTTAAGGTTTTTAGTCAAGCTTGTATATGCAATACTACTGGCCCTACACCCACCATACTTGGACAACTTCATCTCCTAGTGATGTACATCAATAACCCCTGATCTATATTTGACTTTGACCTACATTTCATCTTGAATTACTTAGTTAATTCCCCTTGGTTAAGGTTTTTAGTCAAGCTTGTATATGGAATACTACTGGCCCTACACTCAAGCGTGTACATGGAATACTATTGTGCATACATACACCATACTTGGACAACCTTTTCTCATAGGGATGTACATCAATAACCCCTGATCTATATTTGACTTTGACCTACATTTCCTCTTGAATTACTTAGTTAATTCTCTTTGGTTAAGGTTTTTAGTCAAGCTTGTAGATGGAATACTCCTGGCCCTACACCAACCATACTTGGACAACTTCATCTCCTAGTGATGTACATCAACAACCCCTGACCTATATTTGACCTGGAATACTCCTGGCCCTACACCAACCATACTTGGACAACTTCATCTCCTAGTGATGTACATCAACAACCCCTGACCTATATTTGACCTTGACCTACATTTAACCACTCCAGGTCCTACACCAACCATACTTGGACAACTTCATCTCCTAGTGATGTACATCAACAACCCCTGACCTATATTTGACCTTGACCTACATTTAACCTTCAATTACTTAGTTAATTCCCCTTTGTTAATGTTTTTAGTCAACCTTGGTTAAGGTTTTTTGTCAAGCTTGTAGATGGAATACTATTGTGCATACAGACACCAGGGCTCTAGATAAGGATTTATTGATTGAGTATTTTTACTCCATGATATTTTTTTCAATTGGGTATTTTCAATTATCTATTGGGTACCTTACAACCGTTACCCCATTGTGTAAAATTGAATAGGGTATTTTCCAATTCTGGTATCAAAATGTGTAATAAACATTTATCTTTTATCTCTTTATACTGTTGCACACACTCACGGGTAATTTCGAGCAGGTATTTATTTCATATCTACATGTACATGTACATACAATTCAAATACAATCGAGGTTCCCGGTAATTAGCCGGTACATATTTACAGCTGGTTGGACTGAAGCAGTGTGGATATAGTGTCTTGCTCAAGGACACAACGCACGCCTCCGGTGAGGCTCGACCCATGACCGTATGGTCAGCAGTCCGATGCCTCAGACCACTCGACCACACGCTCCACATGGCTACACAAAACATTGAATACGTACATGTGGCATCTTTTAAGTGTTAGTTAAAACAAATTAGAAATTATGATTAATTGGGGCCTTTGCTGCGTCTTTTTCCTCCACGTTTTGTTGAAGACATATTTACCGCGGTCTGCCGTCTTAAACGATAATATCCGAAGTATATCAGAATGAAAAAAAACTTAGTCTATTTGCACGAACTCGGACGTTTCGCATCACAAACGTTTCGGACCAGGGTCGAGTCGGTCATATCCTTATTTTTTTCACATCTCAAAGCAATTAATTACATGTCATTACCTGTGAACACTGTGCGTATTAAATGGCGAATTACAAAAAGGAATCGCCATTATCAATCGTAATCGACCGACCGGAAATTCATATGAAGTGCTTTTCACCAATACCGTCACCGTGTAATCTGCTAAAAAACAGTGACCGTGCGTATCCTATTTATAAAATATCCATAGACGCTTATTATAATTTTTATGTATAGTTGCATCATCGATACAGATGCTTATTGTAACCAAATACGACAGATAGGCTAGCGGTGATTTTGTTGCTGATTTTCCCATCAACGTCTTTGGCATTTTTCAATAATTTTATTGAAAACAGTCCTTGTAAAATTACCAGTACGCATATATTTTCAAGCCAATTGATTACTCGATGTTTTAATTGGGTTTTGGTACGCATGGCTTGAAATTTTAATTGGGTTTTCAGATTTTTTGATTGCGTATTTACGCAAATACGCAGCTTATCAAGGCCTCTGAGACACCATACATGGATAACTTTTTCTCATAGGGATGTACATCAATAACCCCTGACCTATATTTTACCTTCACCTACATTTAACCTTGAATTACTTACTTATTTCCTCATGGTTAAGGTTTGTACTCCAACTTGGTTAATGTTTACAGTCAAGCTTGTATATGGAATACTCCTGGGCCTACAGCAACCATACTTGGACAACTTCATCTCCTAGTGATGTACATCAATAATATCCCTGACCTATATTTGACCTTGACCTACTTTTATCCTTGGATTACTTTGTTATTTCCCCTTGGTTAAGGTTTTTAGTCAAGCTTGTATATGGAATACTCCTGGACCTACAGCAACCATACTTGGAAAACTTCATCTCCTAGTGATGTACATTGTACATCAATAACCCCTGACCGATATCTGGCATTGACCTACATTTAACCTTGAATTACTTACTTAATTTCCCTTGGTTAAGGTTTTCAGTCAACCTTGGTTAAGGTTTTTATGCAGGCCGCGGCCACCTTGTCAAGCTATGTGTACATCGACAACCCTCGTAGTCGAGCTATGCTGTTCTCCTACAGCTCT
Organism: Conchocele bisecta; assembly: GCA_029237695.1. NCBI lineage: Eukaryota > Metazoa > Mollusca > Bivalvia > Lucinida > Thyasiridae > Conchocele > Conchocele bisecta. Next base: position 200,481,657 of record CM055265.1, on the reverse strand, counting down.
TGTTAATTTTCGCACTCTGTATCCTTGTCCACGCAATAACTCAAGTTCTACTTCACCGATCGAAACCAAATTCGGTATACATGTTTATCATGGCAAGACAAAGAAGCCTATTGATTTTGAATAATTTCCGCTACTTATCTCCCCTTGGTAGCCATTTTTAATTTTCGCACTCTGTATCCTTGTCCACGCAATAACTCAAGTTCTACTTTACCGATCATAACCAAATTCGGTATACATGTTTATCACGGCAAGGTGAAGAAACCTATTGATTTTGAAAAATTTTCGATACATATCTCCCCTTGGCAGCTATTTTTAATTTTCGCACTCTGTATCCTTGTCCACGCAATAACTCAAGTTCTACATGACCGATCGTAACCAAATTTGGTATACATGTTTATCACGGCAAGACGAAGAAGCCTATTGATTTTGAAAGATTTCTGATAACTTATCTCCCCTTGGCGGCCATTTTTAATTTTCGGACTCCGTATCCTTGTCCGCGCAATAAGTCGAGTTCTACTTGATGAATCGTAACCAAATTTGGTTTACATGTTTATCACGTCAAGATGAGTTATCTCCCCTTGTTGACTGGCCTTGCCTCGACGGGCGTATATTGTGACCTTCGGCACTCTTGTTATTATTATACTGAATTTATTACATTATCACAGCCATTTTGGCTGTGATAATGTAATAAATTCAGTATAACAATTCTGCATACTTGTAATCATCAAATATATGCAGTCGTTAGTTCTATATGAAATAATGCATTACTCCCTCAAAGTATACTTTGCTAGAAAAGTATAGTTTGGCAATGTTGGTGAAATAGACTACAGGAACAAAGGCTATCCACGTGTGTAAGGTGTCTTGGATAGAATGATAATACACAGAATACATAACAGTATTGTACTGTGAGCATGTAAACTGCAAGTGACATGCAATGAATGTTTTGTTCAGATTGCTTCTAATTGATCTTCAGATATAATTAACATAATCATTTCTCTGTTTAGGGGACAACCTCCACTGCCCGCCCCTTGAGCGGCCCTACAAGTCGCGCGTGTTGGCGTACTACCCAGAGTCACTGGTGTGGAACCCCTTTGATAAAGATGCTGTTGGAATGGTAAGACCTGCCCACCGACAGGTGTTTTTAACATGTCTTGGATGATCAAATAGTGTTTGTATATACTTTTCCAACAACGTACAAATTATGCAAATGAACCCGCATGTATTGTCAGTGTACATTGTTCACAAAAGTGTTTCATGTACGGGTATATACAGACAATAATTGACAGAGCTCCAGTTAAGGTGCGTAATTTGACCAACTTGGGGTGAAATTTTGTTATTTCTTCATCAAAAAAATGGCAAGTTGGGAGTGCTTTAGAATCGTCTCATTGAGACGATTCTAAAGCACTCCCAGCTTGCCATTTTTGATGGAGAAATAAGAAATTTACCTCCAAATTACGCACCTTAACTGGAGCTCTGATTGAGCATCCAATATACGCTAAAAGCACCTGTGGCCCACACTGGCTTTTCTCAAATCACATTATTCAGAACCATAATTTCAGTAATACATTAATTGAATGAATCAGTAGAAGGGGGCTGAGTCCATAATGGACTTAGCCCCCTTCTTCTGATCCATTCAGTTGCAAACTTGCCCGTCCATTTTCATGCACTGCACCCTGTGTGTCCGTCCATCTCTCAATGGCCACTTTTCATTTGTGTATGATGACTCTACTAATATACATCCGACCATGGTAATACTTCACTTTACATTCATATTAAGCAGGGGAAGAATCCTATTGAATGTATCCTTTGTCCTGTCAAGGTAACAGTTACTAAAAATAGATTGTTTATTATACCCCCCGGCATACAAAGTGATTCCGTCTGTTTGTCCGTCCAAACACGTTAAGATTTTTGGGTACACATTATCTCTGTAACGGTAAGTCGGATTGACCTCAAACTTCATACATGTGTACTTCCTTATCATCACACTCATGTGGCCTTCATGTCCAAGGTCAAGGTCAAATTACTTATAAATTTGCGTCCGTAAGATTTGCGTTAATGTTTTTGGGTACCCATTATCTCTGCAACGGTAAGTCAGATTGACTTCAAACTTCATATACATGTACTTCATTATCATCGTCCATTTTCATTCCATACCACACCCATGCGTCCATAAGATTTGCGTTAAAGTTTTCGGGTGTCCATTAACTCTGCTACGGTAAGTCGGATTGACTTCAAACTTCATATATTTCCTTATCATCATCCATATTTTCATTCCATACCACACCCATGTGGCCTTAACCCTTTGAACCCGAAAGCCCGCTATAGCGGTTTATGCAAACAGTGCAGATCCAGATGAGCCGGCTCGTAACGAACCGTCTCATCAGGATCTGCACTGTTTGAAAGTAATTTTCATATTTTTGAGAACAACAAATACCCCCTTTTTATAAATGGAATAGTCTGAAAATCATTTTGCGATGATAGGATTGGTTGCAAAATTAACATATCGCAGCCCATTCAGTTACTTAGGGGTTGATCCAGGCGGTGGTCGTGGGTATGCTTGAGCCCCTGCTCACTTACTCCAGTATCTTTTTTTTCTTCATCTCCATGCAGACCTAAGACGATAAAGTCAACATTTGCAAACATTAACAGGGCTCCAGATAAGGAATTAGTAATTGAGTATTGTCACCATCATTTCTGAAGCAATTGGGTATTTCAAAATTTTAATTGGGTAAAATAAAATCACACTATTGTTTACACATTAACCGACAGCAATTATTCAATAGTTTGCTTCGAAATGAAAACATGTCTTGGCATTTCATTAGAATTGTTTTCTGGTGTTTTGTGTGCAGACAGGTGTGAAAGGGTTAAAATATCAAATGTTAGTTTGCCTGTCTTTTGTCTGTTTGTAGCTATGTTTACCCAAAGGGTTGACATTCCGTACACAGCGACAGAACTGCAAGCCAAACTTCCATTCATTCATCATCACGAAGGAAGATGGGTCGCGCGTCTACGGCTCGTCGTTCATCTTCTACGAGGAGGTGTCGAACATCCAGATCTGTGCCGCGATGCAGACCCTGCACCACATGCACGAGGCTGAGGTGTGCAGTGAACTCACCCGCTCCACTCTGTCGGTCCAGGAACCTCTCTGTGATCACAGCCCACAGGTGGAGAAGAGGAAAATTCGCGATAATTCTCATTACGACGCAAAAACAGACACGCTGTACGTGACAAAGTGTATATGCCTAATCGCACAGATGCAGTTTGTGGCGTCAACGAGGCTGTGGCTGCGACAGCTATACGAGGCTGTGGTGAAGCCACGCACCTGGCAGTTACCCATCGAGTGCTACGTGTATAACATGCTCTTTGAAGTGCCATTGCCGCCGCCAGGACGCAGTATGAAGTTCTATGGTGTCGCCTCGCCAGTATTCTGCCAACGGCCAAGTGAGTGTAACCCTAAATATTCAGACATTAATTGTTTTGGGAAACCCCTCCAAAACAAATTGTATCCAATTACATTATTATTATGATAAGTCAGTACAGCCATAGAAATCATAACTCCCTCATTGTAGTTTGCCCCCTTCTTGCACTGACCCCTTCAATTGTTTTGAGTTCATGCAAAAACTAGTTTTATGTTCCGCTGTGAAATAGATCACTGGTGGGACTCTTTAGGATATTTCCAGAAATCAGAATATGAGGTTCCTGATAATTGCAGAAAAATACTAATGTTTTCACATGGGAAGGACACTTTTATGCATTTGTGGGTGCAAAAAAAATGTGTTTGTGTAGCCATTTTCAGGATTTTGCATTTGAAACTGTTCCCACCCCTGCATGGATGTACATTTACCATGACCAGGGATTCCGCTGGCGATCGCCACTTTCGCAATTGGCGATAAAAATAAACAATTGGCGATAATAAATTACAATTTTTTTTTATGGGCAATCGTTTTATTTTTTTGGAAGTGGCGATTTTTTTATTTTCCCCAGCGGAATCCCTGCATGACACCCTAAAACTGGTGAAATAATTACATACCGTGATCATTCATTTAAACGCCCCGGGGCGTTGCATATGCGAGGGGGGGGGGTGGTGGCGTCTAAATGAGCATGTTTTTTTTTTTGAGAAATAAATAGTTCTAAAACTTGCTTCCACATGCTCTAAATGACTCAAAATACGAGTGCTGTGTTGTAAACACCTGGGAGTAAGATTGCTAATTAATAGAAGGTCCCCTAGCTCTAAACACATATTTCAGTGCAGTTTAAAAACAGGGTTGGCCGGGAAATACCGCCGGCCCCGGGAAATAAGCTCAGAAGTGGGAAATATCGGGAAATACCGGGAAATAAGATTTTGTGTGTTCAAAACGCCGTTTTTGGCTTTGTTTCATGTGGTAAATTTTTTTTCTTCACATTGCTACCACTGTAACATTGTGGGTCATCTCAAATTATGATGCTGAAATCTGAAATAACTACTTAATTATTTTAATAATACAGCTAGGTTATGAACAAATTTCAGGGATAATCCCAAAAACATTTGTATTTTGCCTACTACATTAAAATTCCTTCAGTAAATGTATGCCTAAACTGTGTTTGTATATATAGCAAGTGGAATGGACAGTATCATTAATGTTATGTCTCTAACAGTTATATAAAGTTGATGGACAATGCCACTATTAAATGCCTGTATTTTTTGCCACACTCTTCAGAAACAGTTAATTTCCATCCTAGAATACTTTGAATAAAATGCTACTACAATCGGTACACCTGCAAATAGAAATTGTATGGTATATTGACCGGTATTTACCACCAAATCATCCAAATTCTTATTTCCCACTATTTCCCGGTATTTCCTGCCGTCCCGGGAAATACTCTTATTTCCCGGGAAATTGCCAACCCTGTTTAAAAAGGTTGGACTATTAACACACCGCAAGTATTGATTGTATGTGAGGATTACCGCTTCCTGATTATTTGTTTACGCAAAGTTTTACCGATTTGAACGCAACTTTTGGGAAATTTTACCGGACTTGAGCATCTATGTTAATGGTAAGTTGGTTGTTGATTTTCAAGAAATGCCAGGGAGGGCGTTTAAATGAACATTTACGGCAATTGTATACCCACATGTACCGGGTATTTGTTTCATAGAAATACATTTCTTACCTTATCTGATGACATCCATCTTTAAAATGTAAGAATCCCACTATCTAATGTATTTGAAAAGGACACAAACCCTGAAATTGTCCAGTTTGATGGGAAAATAGTCTTGCAGTTAATGGATAGTTTAGATGATTGCCAAGATACCCAGGGCTCCAGATAAGGAATTAGTAATTGAGTATTGTCACTCAATCATTTCTGAAGCAATTGGGTATTTCAAAATTTTAATTGTGTAAAATAGAATCACACTACTGTTTACACATCAGCAGACCACACTTATTGAATAGTTTGCTTCTAAATGAAAACACATCTTGGTATTTCATTAGAATTGTCTCCTTGGAGACAATTCTAATGAAATACCAAGATGTGTTTTCGTGGAAAAATAAGAAAATATGCTATATTTGTGGTCTGTTTATTGTTTTCTGTAGCATGATAAAGATACCACAAATTTTTCATTGCTTTTTGATACTCACTACTTCTGATTTCAATTAGGTTTTTGGCAATTTTAATTGGATATTTACGCAAATACGCACCTTATCTGGAGCGCTGGATACCTATTGCATTGTGATAGATAATGTGTTAACTATCCACCCCATTTTATTCCAACTTTTAGATCTACTAATTCTATGATAAATGTGTACCATAATAAGCCTAAATATTCGGACACCATTTATTCGGAGAAACACATACAAATATATGGTTTCCCCACAACAGTGAGCGTGCCAATAACAATGTATTTGGACACAATTTGCTTTGGGAAAGCCCTATTTAATAGGGCTTTCCCAAAGCAAATTGTGTCCAAATATTTATGGTAAATACAGTATTCAGGGATTCCGCTGGGGAATTTTGTTTACTTTTTTTTGAAGTGGCGATTTTTTTTCTCGAAAATTGTAATTTTTTATCGCCAATTGCGAAAGTGGCGATCGCCAGCGGAATCCCTGAGTATTCAATGTCGGAGATGTACAGAGAATACCAGGCCAGTGGTTTTGGATATCAAGTTATCAGTCAAGGCTAGGAAATGTGTAGGAATTCCGAGGCTCAGCGAGCTTGATAGACTTTATATCAAAATACATTAGCTTGCTTTTCTATTTATCAGGTACCATTTTATTCGACAGAATTGGAAAAAATGACAGCAGACTTGTCTATGTTGCATCATAATACAATGTACATTACACTGGCGTCATTCGTTAACGTAATGTGCCGTAATTTCAACCAATGAAACATATTGTTGAATCCCTTGTAACCCTTATATGTGTATCCAATCAGTGCAGGATATGACGATTTGTTATCAGTCAATAATTCCAGCACAAAAATATTTACACAATTCCCTAACATTTGATTGGCCCGTAGCAAGTCTCTGTCCAAAATTTATATCCCAGTAAACTCCCACGCCAAACTACTTTCCGTAACCGTGAGGCGCAGTTAAAATAATTCCTACGAAAACGGAAAATAAACACATTTTCTTGATGAATTTATTTCAAATGCTGGAATTATAAGGAATGAATGGCCTTTTTGTGGAATTTATCTGGGATATAAACTTGGAAAAGTCGCGGGAATACTGGACGAGGCCTTCCGGCCTTCGTCGAGTATTCCCGCGACTTTTCCAAGTTTATACCCCGATAAATTCCACAAAAAGGCCATTCATTCCTATAGTACGTATTAGGCCAATACAAAATCTCATTTCCTGATAAATCACCGTATTTGTATGTTTGCATGTCTGTTTGTCTAGAGCGTACTATATTTGTTTAATAACCCAAATAATTGTTGCAGTTGATTGGAAGGAGACAAAAGGTTTGTTGTGCTTGTAGCTGCTTGGTATCCAAGCAATAATTGCAGTAGGCTGTTAACCATTTCAAAACCACAGGCATTCGGTGTGTTTTGGCTTTCATTGGTACAACTCTCTGTATATGAACAAGGCTTCTAACTTTGGTCGGACACGACCTCGTATCATAACAAAATAACATGTTTAAAATTCTAATTTTCTATGCATTCTATGTATTTCTGCAGGATAACGATAATTCTCAAATGATCATATAAACTTTCCACTACAATATTGACTTTAGAGCCTTAAACACATTTGTTTGTTATGAAATGAGGTTGTGTCCGACCTAGGAAAAGCAGCTGTAAGTCGATATTCTTTGCATAATTATGTTCTATGCTATTTTAGCAAGATAACAATAATTCTCAAATGAACATGTGCACTTTCTGCCAAAATATTTACATTAGCGTTAATAAAATCGCGGAATTTGTTATGATACGAGGTCGTGTCCGACCAAAGTTAGAAGCCTTGTTTATATATACATGTATAGAGTTGTACCGATGAAAGCCGAAACACGCCGAATGCCTGTGTTCAAAACTGGAGACCTGTTTCCTAATATTTGCAAATAGTGTAGATCATGATTATCCGGCTCATAACGAGCCGTCTCATCAAGATCTGCACCATTTGTGGACCACCTTTTCTGCATAATGGAACAGTCTCAAACATAACAGGAAACAGTCCATGTCAGTTATTTAGTGGTGAAAGGGTTGACCTCATTGTACATGTCCATACATACTAACTTGTCCAATTTCAAAACATCTAACTGCTGTCAATTCCCAATTACAACCCAGATGTACAGAACAATTATGTATACATGTAGGCATATGTGTGCAATTTATTATAAATTTGACATAATGCCACGTCTGAATTTGAAACTTCACATAAATTATAAATGTGACCGGTTCCACTGTAATTCTCAATATGAAGGGCCCATGGCATATCTGGCTGTACAATCAAATGCATTGTACATGTCCATGTTACCTACCAGTCTGTACCATGCAGGCTATGGTCATCTGGTATAACAAGATTAATCTTTTGGGCCCCTATTTTCCATAGGTTTGTAGTTGGATATCAATTCAAATGAGCATACAGTGTATACAAATTGCTTTGCTTTAAGTAGACATGATTAGCTTATGGTTAAGGCAAGCTCCAGATAAGCTTTCTATCTAAAGAGTATACCCCTTGATTTAAAATACAATGCATATTTTTTTTTACAAATGGTTTACTGAATTGTTCCGTTTTCAAATAGGAATAAATTATCAAAAATGAAAGACAGTTAAACATTCACTTATTAGAGCTGCAAAAAGCAAACACTGCTTGCTTTTTGAGGCTCAACTAAGTGAATTTTCAATGTTATTAGATCAGTTTCACTCCTCAATTTGAAAATCAATGAGTATTTTCACATTGTTGTGAGTATTTTGTACTCCCACTAAAATAAGTGTGTAACATACACCAATACGCACATTATCTGGAGCGCTGGTTAAGGTACCCGACCTACGTGTACTTTTAGAGAGTAGTGGGTTATGGAGTACCCTGCTTTAGACATGTTACATACACATGTACATGTATTGCCCCTATTAAATTATATGCATGACCCTGTGTTTACAGTAGATTTACATGGCCGTAATAATTTTCTGAGGTATATGTGATGTATACCATACATGAGCAACATGTATACAATGATAAAACTAGATTTTCCGATTTCTCCATGAAACCAAATTGTATGCATGTTGCTCATTTATTATACCCACTTTTTTAGGAAAAAAAAATGGGTATATTGTTTTCGTCATTATACCCACTTTTTTAGGGGAAAAAAATGGGTATATTGTTTTCGTCACGGGTGTCCGTCCGTCCGTCCGTCCGTACGTACGAACGTCCGTCACGTTTCTTGTAACTCGAAAAAAAAATTCACCTTCATACCTACGCGCCTGATATTTCGTATGTAGCTTCGTTATCATGTGCAGATGCGCAAAGTGAATTCGGATTTTTCATCCGACCCTCCATCATGGATTATCTCCCCCTTTCGGACTCAGAATTTCCCATTTTTTCCTTGTAACTCGAAAAACTTTTTCACCTTCATACCTACGCGCCTCATATTTGCTATGTAGCTTCGTTATCATGTGCAGATGCGCAAAGTGAATTCGGATTTTTCATCCGACCCTCCATCATGGATTATCTCCCCCTTTCGGACTCAGAATTTCCCATTTTTTCCTTGTAACTCGAAAAACTTTTTCACCTTCATACCTACGCGCCTCATATTTGCTATGTAGCTTCGTTATCATGTGCACATGCGCAAAGTGAATTCGGATTTTTCATCCGACCCTCCATCATGGATTATCTCCCCCTTTCGGACTCAGAATTTCCCATTTTTTCCTTGTAACTCGAAAAACTTTTTCTCCTTAATACCTACGCGTCTGATATTTGGTTCGTAGCTTCGTTTTGATGTGCTGATGCGCAAAGTGAATTCGGATTTTTTATCCGACCCTCCATCATGGATTACCTCCCCCTTTCGGACTTAGCATTTGGGGAAAGTGGGTATATTGCGATGGCGCGCCATCGACTTTTTCTAGTATTGTTTATCATTTGATTGCCCACCACATCTCACATACTATTTGACTATTATGTTCTTCTTAATCTAAATTGCTTGGCCCTAAATGATACTCTTTTGTGTTAATGGGCCGTTAAGCACCATTCCATTCCAAGTTCAGCACTGATATGTACATGTATAAACTTGTGGAAATTTCAAAACAGAGTGGGCTTTGAAACCTCTAAAAATAATACCTGTAGATTGGTTAATTAATGTCAAAAGTTTTATTTTGGAAATTACCCATTTCTATGATCCATGTATATGTAACAAGGCGTGTTTGAATTAACACTCATTTTTATATGCCCGTTTGAAAAATTGGAGGGATGGATTGTGGCCTAGGGGTTAGAATTCCTGACTAACAATCCGGAGGTTGTGGGTTCAACCTCGCCTTAGGCATCAACAATACTTTCATAGTATTTCCATCCCACTGGTCTGTCGGATGAGACTTTAAACTGTGGTCCCGTACGTAAACTTTAGTCTTGTACAACAAACTAGTCCTCCAAACACTGTTTTTTTTCGAGTTTCCAGAGCTCCAAATAAGGAATTAGTAATTGAGTAGTGTCACTCAATCATTTCTGAAGCAATTGGGTATTTAAAAATTGTAATTGGGTAAAATAAAATTACACTACTGTTTACACTTCAACAGACAGCAATTATTGAATAGTTTGCTTTGAAATGAAAACATGTCCTTGGAGACAATTCTAATGAAATAACAAGATGTGTTTTTATGGAAAATAAGAAAAATATGCTATATTTGTAGTCTGTTTATTGTTTTCTACAGCATGGTAAAGGTACCACAAATTTTGTATTGTTTTTTGATACTCGCTAGTTCTGATTTCAATTGGGTTTTTGGCGATTTTAATTGGATATTTAAGCAAATATGCAGCTTATCTGCAGCTCTGGTTTCTACTGTTCAGGTGGGAGCACGCGATGGGTAATTTAACGATCGGGGTTCATCCTTACCGGAATCCCGACTGGAGACCTGGTTTGGCCCTCACATACGTCTTTGGCATTTTGTATGTGACAGTTGAATCTGGTTATACCCCTTATGTGAGTATTACGATATTCGTAATCCTATTTTAGGGGAAGGGGCCAAGTGACTTGGTGTGGTATGGACCTGGCACCAGGTCAGAATATTCTAATTTCAGGGCTGAATATATTTGTTCTCGATGTAAATATTCCGTTCTGATTTTGGGATTTTCCCCCCAATGCAGCAGGTTAAAATGGGATCAAACCCATTTGCCCGGCCTTACATGACCTTAGCAGTTGATAGGCTGTTAAACACTAATAAACAAACAAACAAACGAACAAACTTCCCATACATGACTACTATCATGTGCCGCAGTGCATTGATCACAGCTACATTCGGAAATATTAAAAGAAGCATAGGACCATCAATGTACAGGTGATTCTAGCGTGTACGGCTGGTCAATTGTTGTTTGTATATACATGAAACACCTTTCTAAACAATGTACAAAACAATTCAAATGCGCCCGGTTCTGAAGATTATGTAATTATGAAAGGTACAAAACTCGCATTCGTCACTATTGAAAGACAAAGCAACACGAAAGCGTAATCGTTACTCGCCTATAGATACAACGTGTTACAGCGTGTCGAAACCGCTGCTTGGGGTGGGTTTTTTGTATAGATTTTACATTTGCTAATACATTAACATAAATCTCAAAGATTTCGAGTGTAAACTGCACTAAAAATGCATCTCACTAACCTAAATTCGCTTTTTAAAATTAAACACATTCACTTCTCATTCTACATGAATATTATCCGCCATCTTTGAAAATATTTCAATCACGTGCACGTAGTGGTTTGGTTGGTTACTGGAGACTGACGTCATTTGCCATTAGCCAACCAAATCACTGCGTGTCGCTTCATTCGATATTTAGGCCCGGCCAAGTGATTCTGGTGTGGCATCAGATTAGGATTATTCTGATTTCAGGGCTGAATATATATATTTTTTTATTGTACATATTCAGTTCTGATTTTGGGATTTTCTACTTGAACATGTATTTGTACAGGTAATATAGTTATTGACATTAAATTCCATACTTTTACACAGGGAGTAATTTACAGGACGATTTGGGCAAAATTCTCTCCCTAAATTGTGCCACTTCTCCCTATTTTGAGCTAAGGGAGAAGTTTTTCACTGACAAAATAGTCAAATTTTCCACATTTATTGTGAATAAATAAATATGTTTCAATAAAATTAGTAGGCACTGGGTCTCAGATATTCCTAGAAAGTGATTATGAAAAAATAGTTGTTGATTTGTATCGTACTTCTGAACACAATCACACCTATAAGTCGCCACAAAAAATAATAAGGGTTGGCAAACAGGGCCCAGTTGCTCAAAACCTCTGTTTGCTTAACAGACTGTTAAATCCTTAACATTGTTAAGGATTTAACAGTCTGTTAAGCTAACAGAAGCTTTGAGCAACCGGGTCTAGATGTTTATATTACTGAAAAATAACTAGCGTTTCAATATTATGAAAATGTTTTTACCAATCACTGGTGACTAATTTATTTTATTTAGATTAATTAAATTACCGTCTATAATGGAAACTTCTTTATAAATGTGGCATAGTATGATCTTTTCACAACAAAATATAAACAACATTTCACATTTCTTCCGGTTATTGGTACAAAAATACCAAATTATGCCAAACCAAATTATCCCCCATGTTTATCACAATTTCTTATTGTACATACTTAAATATAATAATAATAATAACTAGAAAAAGTCGATGGCGCGCCATCGCAATATACCCACTTTTCCCAAATGTTAAGTCCGAAAGGGGGAGGTAATCCATGATGGAGGGTCGGATAAAAAATCCGAATTCACTTTGCGCATCAGCACATCAAAACGAAGCTACGAACCAAATATCAGACGCGTAGGTATTAAGGTGAAAAAGTTTTTCGACCTACGAGGAAAAATAGTGAAATTCTAAGTCCGAAAGGGGGAGATAATCCATGATGGAAGGTCCGATGAAAAATCGGAATTCACTTTGCACATCATAACGAAGGTACATATCAAATATCAGAAATGTAGGTATTAAGGTGAGAAAGTTTTTCGACTTACAATGTAAAAATAGGGAAATTCTGAGTCCGAAAGGGGGAGAGTAATCCATGATGGAGGGTCGGATCAAAAATCCGAATTCACTTTGCGCATCTGCACATGATAACGAAGCTACATAGCAAATATGAGGCTCGTAGGTATGAAGGTGAAAAGTTTTTCGAGTTACAAGGAAAAAATGGGAAATTGTGAGTCCGAAAGGGGGAGATAATCCATGATGGAGGGTCGGATCAAAAATCCAAATTCTCACTTTAGCGCATATTGCCACATTAGGATAACGAAGCCTACATACCAAATATCAGGCGCCGTAGGTTAATGAAGGTGAAAAATGTTTTTCGAGTTACGAGGGAAAAAATGGGAAATTTCTGGAAAAAGGTCCGAAAGGGGGAGGGATAAATTCCATGATTGGAGGGTCCGGATGAAAATACAAATTCAAACTTTGCGCGGGGGATAATGCAAACCATGATAAACGGAAAGGGATACATACCATATATCAGGCGCGTAGGTATGAAAGGGTGAAAAAGTTTTTCCGAAAGTTACGAGGAAACACAATCCAAAATCTTTGACGTCCGAAATGGGGGAAGATAATCCCATGATGGTAGGGTGGTCCGGATGAAAAAAATCCAAATTCGAAAACTTTGGAATTCTGCACATGATTAACGAAGTTTAATACCAAATATAAATATCAGGCGCGTAGGTAAATGTAAGGTAGAAAAAGTTTTTTCCGAGTTTTACGAGGGAAAAAATGGGGAAATTCTGGGAGTCCGAAATGGGGGAGATAATTCCATGATTGGAGGGTAGGATGAAAAATCCAAAATTCATTCTTTGCTTTGGCCATTCTGCCACATGATAACGAAGCTACATACCAAATATCAGGCGCGTAGGTATGAAGGTAAAAAGTTTTTCGAGTTACGAGAAAAATGGGAAATTCTGAGTCGAAAGGAGATAATCCATTGATGGAGGGTCGGATGAAAAATCAAATTCACTTTGCGCAATTGCACATGATAACGAACGTACATACCAAATATCAGGCGCGTAGGTATGAAGGTGAAAAAGTCGAGTTACGAGGAAAAAATTGGGAAATTCTGAGTCCAAAGGGGAATTAACCATGATGGAGGGTCGGATGAAAAATCCAAATTCACTTTGCGCATCTGCACATATTAACGAAGCTACATACCAAATACAGGAGCTAGGTAGAAGTGAAAAGTTTTTCGAGTACAAAAAGTGAACGACGTACGACGTGACGGACTACTGAGTAGGACCGGATGACATCAAAACTACCCCGTTTTTTTTTACTGGGTATAATAAATTAGATAATATCATACATGGCACATACTGCACTGGCGCGTAGGTATGAAGGTGAAAAAGTTTTTTTCGAGTTACGAGGAAAAAATGGAAAATTCTGAGTCCGAAAGGGGGAGATAATCCATGATGGAGGTCGGATGAAAAATCCAAATTCACTTTCGCGCATCTGCACATGATAACGAGCTACATACCAAATATCAGGCGCGTAGGTATGAAGGTGAAAAAGTTTTTTCGAGTTACGAGGAGAAAAGGAAATTCTGAGTCCGAAAGGGGGGGGAGATATCCATGATGAGGGGTCGATGAAAAAATCCAAATTCACTTTGCGCATCAGACAGAATAACGAAGCTAACTAACCAAATATGGCGCGTAGGTATGAAGGTGAAAAAGTTTTTTCGAGTTACGAGGGAAAAAATTTTTTTTGGGAAATTCTGAGTCCGAAAAGGGGGAGATAATCCATGATGGAGGGTCGGAGAAAAAATCCAAATTCACTTTGCGCATCTCACATGATAACGAAGCTACATAACATATATCGCGCGTAGGTATGAAGGTGAAAAATTTTTCGAGTTAAGAAACAAATTGACGGTGTACGGACGGATTACGGACGTAGGACGTAGGACTGACGGACTATACGGACGTTTTTTTTTACGACTGACGGACACCCGCGTAGGTATGAAGGTGAAAAATTTTTCCGAGTTTACGAGGGAAAAAAATGTGGGAAATCTGAGTCCGGGGAGATAATCCCATGATGGAGGGTCTATGAAAAATCCAAATTCACTTTGCGCATCTGCACATGATAACAACAACATACCAAATATCAGGCTGCAGGCTAAGGGGTGAAAAAGTTTTTCGAGTTACAGGAGAAAAAGGGAAATTCTGAGTCCGAAAGGGGGAGATAATCCATGATGGGAGGGTCGGAGGGAAAAATCCCAAAATTCACTTTGCGCATCATGCACTGATAACGAGCACATACCTATGGCGCGTAGGTATGAGGTGAAAAAAGTTTTTCGAGTACGAGGAAAAAATGGGATTCTGAGTCCGAAAGGGGGAGAGAATCCATGATGGAGGGTCGGATGAAAATCCAAAATTCACTTTGCGCATCTGCACATGATAACGAAGCTACATACCAAATATCAGCGCGAGGTCTGAGGTGAAAAAGTTTTTCGAGTTACAAGAGACGTGAGACGTACGGTACGAGGTAGGACTACGGAAACGTCGGACGTACGGACGGACGGACACCCTGACGAAAACAATATACCATGTTTTTTTTTACAAAAAAAGTGGGTATAATAAATTAGGATAATATCAAATAAACACTTTGCAACATACTGCACTGGCGCGTAGGTATGAAGTGAAAAAGTTTTTTCGAGTTACGAGGGAAAAATGGGAAATTCTGATCCGAAAGGGGGAGTAATCCAGATGGAGGGTCGGATGAAAAATCCAAATTCACTTTTGGCGCATAGCACATGATAACGAAGCTACACCAATATCAGGCGCGTAGGTATGAAGGTGAAAAAGTTTTTCGAGTACGAGGAGAAAATGGAAATTCTGTCCGAAAGGGGGAGATAATCCATGATGGAGGTCGGATGAAAAATCCAAATTCACTTTGCGCATCTGCACATGATAACGAAGCTACTTACCAAATACATGCGCGTAGTATGAAGGTGTAAAAAGTATCGAGTTCAGAAAAAATGGGAAATTCTAGTCCGAGTTAATCCATGATGGAGGGTCGACTATCCAAATTCACTTTCGCATCAGCAACATGATACGAAGCTACATACCAAAATATCAGGGCGCGAGGTATGAAGGTGAAAAGTTTTTCGAGTTACAAGAAACGTGACGGACTACGTGGAGGACGTACGGAACTACGGACGTACGGCGGACGACACCCGTGACGAAAACAATATACCCGAAATTTTTTTACAAAAAAAGTGGGTATAATATAGAATATCACACTGGCACATTTATACTGGCACTGGCGCGTAGGTATGAAGGTGAAAAAGTTTTTCGAGTTACAGAGGGAAAAAATGGGAAATTCTGAGTCCGAAAGGGGGAGATAATCCATGATGGAGGGTTCGGATGAAAAATCCAAATTCACTTTGCGCATCTGCACATGATAACGAAGCTACATACCAAATATCAGGCGCGTAGGTATGAAGGTGAAAAAGTTTTTCGAGTTACGAGGAGGAAAATGGGAAATTCTGAGTCCGAAAGGGGGAGATAATCCATGATGGAGGGTCGGATGAAAAATCCAAATTCACTTTGCGCATCTGCACATGATAACGAAGCTACATACCAAATATCAGGCGCGTAGGTATGAAGGTGAAAAAGTATTTTTCGAGTTACGAGGAAAAAAATGGGAAATTCTGAGTCCGAAAGGGGGAGATAATCCATGATGGAGGGTCGGATGAAAAATCCAAATTCACTTTGCGCATCTGCACATGATAACGAAGCTACATACCAAATATCAGGCGCGTAGGTATGAAGGTGAAAAAGTTTTTCGAGTTACAAGAAACGTGACGGACGTACGGACGTACGGACGGACGGACACCCGTGACGAAAACAATATACCCGTTTTTTTTTACAAAAAAAGTGGGTATAATAATAATAGACTTTATTTAAAGAGGGTTACACATTTAGTTATAAACTAATCTTCCATGAGGCCCTCACAGACTTACATACATGTATATTACAAAATGTACAGAGTTAAAGGAAAAGTTTAAAACATGACGCAACAAGCAAACATACATTTGTACAACCAACCCATGGCTAAACACTGGACTCAAACATTTCTCCAAAACCTGCAGCTGTCAATTGCATAGACAGACATAAATGGTTGGCATACAATCGAGAGATGAAAGCTCTTAACTTTTTGGACGCTAGCGATGAAAACAACAGCCAAATATGTCATGGAATTTCATTAGAACTGCGTTGTGACAACGCAATTCTAATGAAATTGCATGTCATATCTTCACAGTATTCAGAGAGCAATAAGAAAATAAGATAACAAATTGTCGGCTGCTGATTTTTTACTATTTATAGTCATTTATTTTTCAGCATGCAAAGCATTAAAGTGTGATAGTCCATCTGTTTTCCCTGCTGATGTCTATACTTCAACAACACACATACAATCACATACAATCACATAGCAATAATTGTGCACATACAAAATGTACCATCAATCTTCCAATGGTAAACACACATAGACATACACTATATATATACACACACATTCATTATATTAATAGATATAACTTTAATGTTCTCGGATATTTCATCAAATAAAATTGTGCAATTGTTTGGTATGTGCCATTTACTGTGCATGAAGCGAAAAAACAAATATTGAATAGCGACATCATATGAGAGTTTGAGACACAGTCACTTTAAGAGAAAGAAAGCAATATTTGTTCACTCTATTTACATTTAGCTGCAGAATAATCATCCTCTATCTTGTTTTCAAATCTACAGTGCTATTGTTGTCCTTCCATCCCATCTGTCCATCATATATTTTGTAAATGTAGCTCATAAATCTCAGGGATTCCACTGGGGAAAATAAAAAAATCGCCACTTCAAAAAAAATAAAACAATTGGCGATAAAAAATTACAATTTTCGAAAATAAAATTCAAAATTTATTTATTTTTTATTTTTTCTGAAAATTGTAATTTTTTATCGCCAATTTTATCGCCAATTGGAAAGTGGCGATCGCCAGCGGAATCCCTGAATCTGTTTGTCGCACCCACTTGCAGATAGCGCGATATAGTCAGCACATTAGCGCATGAACGTCTGTGCGTCCAGGTTAATGTTTTTCGGTATACTATCAAAGCCTCCGGTAGGCGCGACATGCGGGCCGCGGCCATCTAGTTAATTGTATTATTAAATAATGATGAGCAGAAAGCATTTGGGGCATCCAGTCTGCTGAAAATGTCAACAAACACAGCTTAGACCAGAAGTAAGATTTGTCCAATACATTGTGCCTTTATCAGGCGCGGATCTAGGATTTCGGGTTAGGGGGGGGGCGTAACTATTTTGCAATACTTGACTATATTATCGAATGAGCTATGCTTGTTCAATAATATAGTCAAGTATTGCAAAATAGTCGAGATAGTGCTAGGGGGGTCCCACCCGGAAAATTTTGCAAATCTACATCGCATTTCCTGCGTTCTGGCGCAAAAATATTGACACTGTCACAGTATGTTTAGACATGATTTTTGATTGAAAACGTTTAAATTTTGAAACAATAAGAAAACGACCGAAAAATGCATGGAATACATGGCATTTGGCATGAAACGTGCCTTGTAACTTTACTCGGCGAATTTTAGGGGGCGCACGCGCCGGTTCGCCCCCCCCTCCCCTGAATCCGCCCATGTTTATGTTTGTTGGTTTGTTTGGTATACATAAAATAAAATAAATCTTGCATGGATGAAAGTGGATGTTGTTGTCCCTCAGAAAAATAATTATAACTTTATCAGAGCTCCATATCAGTTTTGCATCTACAGAATATTATACCCCCAGATTTCAAATTCAATGCGTATTTTACTTTTACAAATGTATTATTGATTTTCTTCCTTACTAAATAGGGAAAAAATGTTAAAAAATAAAACAAATTAAAAAAATCACTTATTTGAGCTGCAAAGAGCAAACACTGTAACTAAGTAAATTTTCAACTTTATTACAGTATTTTCACAACTCAATTTGAAAATAAATGCGTATTTTCACATTGCTGTGAGTATTTTGTACTCCCACTTTTAATAATCAATGCGTATTCTGCTAAAATATGTGCGTAAAATACTCCAATGCGCACCTTATCTGGAGCTCTACATTTATCTCTATGGAGTACCTACACATCATGTATGGTGGTTCCAGGTGTGAACGAGCTGCCTCTATTTGACTTCTCGTTATGGGACTTGGTACGGTTGCTGGGCCTAGACAATCTGCTACAGCTCTACACCAGCGTGCTGATGGAACACCAGATCCTGTTATACTCATCAGGTCAGTACGGGTGGGAGTGGGTGGCAGGTGGGAGAATGTGATTGGTAATTTAACGATTGGGGTTCATCCGACTGAAGACCAGTAGCCTATTTCACCAACATTGCAAAGTATACTTATCTAGCAAAGTATACTTTGAGGGAGAAATTTAAAATTTTAGGATAAATTTATTATTTTTTATTGTACTGAATTTATTACATTATCACAGCCATTTTGGCTGTGATAATGTAATAAATTCAGTATAATAATTCTGCATATTTTTAATCATCAAATATATGCAGTCATTAGTTCTATATGACATAATGCATTTCGGGGAAAATAAATAATTACTCCCTCAAAGTATACTTTGCTAGATAAGTTTACTTTGCAATGTTGGTGAAATAGGCTACTCGTTTGGCCCTCACATACGTCTTTGGCATTTTGTGTGTGACAGTTGAATCTGGTTATACCCCTTATGTGAGTATTACGATTATTCGTAATCCTATTTTAGGAGGAAGGGGCCAAGTGACTTGGTGTGGTATGGACCTGGCACCAGGTCAAGTTATTCTAATTTCAGGGCTGAATATATTTTTTCTCGATGTAAATATTCCGTTCTGATTTTGGGATTTCCCCCCCAATGCAGCCATTTTGGCCATGATAATGTAATAAATTCAGTATAATAATTCTGCATACTTTCAATCATCAAATATATGCAGTCGTTAGTTCTATAAGAAATAATGCATTTTGGGAAAAATAAATGAGTACTGCCTCAAAGTATACTAGCTAGATAAGTATGCTTTGCAATTTTGGTGAAATAGGCTACATACTGATAACATAATGCTGTGTACCAGGCAGGTGAAATAGGCTACATACTGATAACATAATGCTGTGTACCAGGCAGGTGAAATAGGCTACATACTGATAACATAATGCTGTGTACCAGGCAGGTGAAATAGGCTACATACTGACAACATAATGCTGTGTACCAGGCAGGTGAAATAGGCTACATACTGATAACATAATGCTGTGTACCAGGCAGGTGAAATAGGCTACATACTGATAACATAATGCTGTGTACCAGGCAGGTGAAATAGGTTACATACTGATAACATAATGCTGTGTGCCAGGCAGGTGAAATAGGCTACATACTGATAACATAATGCTGTGTTCCAGGCAGGTGAAATAGGCTACATACTGATAACATAATGCTGTGTACCAGGCAGGTGAAACAGGCTACATACTGATAACATAATGCTATGTACCAGGCAGGTGAAATATGCTACATACTGATAACATAATGCTGTGTACCAGACAGGTGAAATTGGCTACATACTGATAACATAATGCTGTGTACCAGGCGGGTGAAATAGGCTACATACACTGATACATAAGCTGTGTAACCAGCAGGTGAGGAAATGATAACAATAATGCTGTGTGCCTGACCAGGTGAAATAGCTACATACTGATAACAATGCTGTACAGACATGCTGTGAAATAGGCTATCATTACTGATAACATAATGCTGTGTACCAGGCAGGTGAAATAGGCTACATACTGATAACAAATGCTGTGTACCAGCAGGTGAAATAGGCACATACGATCATAATGGCAGTGTGATAACCAGGCATGATGCTGACGTGAACCAGACCCGACTTACTGACAAAATGGTTGATGGTTGGTTGGGAGCATGTGAAGGGTAATTTAATGATGGGGTTCATCCTTAACCAGAATCCTGATATAACGACAATTTTCGTTCCCAGCATTCTAAAGGTTAATGTATACATGTACTATACAACATTATCATGTGAGGTACATCTATACTTTCCAATATCCACTGTATTAATTATTTAATATCTCTCGCTAATCACATTGACATACATTTATAATTAATATACATACACACGTAATTAACTTACATCTGGATGAGACATATGTCATTCAGTAATTGACAACAATTAGTATTAGATGTGATTTCTGCTACAATGTCAATATTGTATTTGTTGTGCATAGATTGTAGCCAGCTGTCAAGCGTTTCAAGACACTTAACCCTTAGACCGCTACACATAACAATTGTCGTCTGCTGTTGCTTTATATCTAGCCTTATTTCTCAATAAAAACATGGTTTGACAGCACTTAAGAATTCTAATGGAAATGACATTTCCAATGGAAATTATTCTAAAGTGCTGTCAAAGCATGTTGTAAATGATTCTAAAGTGCTGTCAAAGCATGTTTTTGGTGATACAAATGGAAAATAGAACATAAACAGCAGACGACAAAAAATAATATAGCGGTGTAAGGGTTAAGTCCATTATAATGTTAGTTTTCGCCTTCCGAATCATCTGTCAACAGAATTGTATGACAAAATACATCTCCAAAGAATAATAGCTGCCCATACCCGAAATAGCTGCCCATAGTGAAATTTTAGCTAGAACACTAACACCTTCAATCAAGCAACATACGACGAGGACTCTACGTACGTCCTTGGTGCACCTATGGAGAGGTGGAATAATACTGATGTGACAAGAAGTTATGTCTGCAAACAGAATGGTTCGAGGAAATTATAATATTGATTGATTCATTCATTAAATACTTTCACTATGGAATGACTGCATTTATATTTTCTACATGTTTAAAAAGTATAATGCAATCCTATCAACATGTCAATCGCCTGTGGCTTTAAGTCCATGTAACAGAAAGGTCATACTGAGGGGAATCTACAGGTATGTTGGGGGATCAGTCTGGTTGTTCTGTCATACATGTACATGCTTAACCCATTTCATACTGAAGATGCACTATGTTTCTCACACAAAGAAACGACATTTCATACTGAAGATACACTATGTTTCTCACACAAAGAAACAACCCATTTCATACTGAAGATACACTAGGTTTCTCACACAAAGAAACAACCCTTTCATACTGAGACACTACTGTACTCAACAACAAAGAAACACATACACTACTGAAAGATACACTATGTTTCTCACACAAAGAAACAATTTTCCCATTTCATACTGAAGATACACAAGGTTTCTCACACAAAGACAGATTTCATACTGAAGAAGACACAGGTTTCTCACCATTTAAAGAAACAACCCATTTCAGACTGATAACTAGTTTTCTCACACAAAGAAACGACATTTCCATCATACTGAAGATACACTAGGTTTCTCACACAAAGAAACAAAACCATTTCATACTGAAGATGCACTAGGTTTCCTCACACAAAGAAACAAACCCAATTTCATACTGAAGATGCACTATGTTTCTCACACAAAGAAACAACCCATTTCATACTGAAGATGCACTAGGTTTCTCACACAAAGAAACAACCCATTTCATGCTGAAGATACACTAGGTTTCTCACACAAAGAAACAACCCATTTCATACTGAAGATACACTAGGTTTCTCACACAAAGAAACAAACCATTTCATACTGAAGATGCACTATGTTTCTCACACAAAGAAACAACCCATTTCATACTGAAGATGCACTAGGTTTCTCACACAAAGAAACAATTTCCCATTTCATACTGCAAAGATGCTACTATGGTTTCTCACACAAAGAAACAACCCATTTCATACTGAAGATGCACTAGGTTTCTCACACAAAGAAACAAACCATTTCATACTGAAGATGCACTATGTTTCTCACACAAAGAAACAAACAACCCCAGTTTTCATACTGTAAGATGCACTATGGTATTTCTCACACAAAGAAACAACCCAATTTCATACTGAAGATGCACTATGTTTCTCACCACAAACCCAAAAAACAACCCTTCCCATTTACGAAGATACACTAGTTTCCACAACAAGAAACAACCCAATTCATCTGAGATCACTAGGGGTTTCTCACACAAAGAAACAACCCATTTCATGCTGAAGATGCACTAGGTTATCTCTCACACAGATTTCTCAAACCCACAAGACAACCCACTCACACAAAGAAACAACCCATTTATCTGAAGAAGCACTATGTTTCTCACACAAGAAACAACCCCATTTCATACTGAAGGATGCACTGGTTTCTCACACAAAAGAAACAAACCATTTCATAATGAAGATGCACTAAGTTCTCTCTCACAAGAAACTAACCATTCATACTGAAGATGCACTATGTTTCTCACACAAAGAAACAACCATATCATACTGAGATGCACTATGTCTCACACAAGGAAACAACCTATTTCATTACTGAAGATACAGCTAGGTTTCTCCCCAACCACAAAGAACAACCCATTTCGTTGCTGAAGATGCACTAGGTTTCTCAACAAGAAACAACCATGTCATGTGAAGATTGCACTAGGTTTTCACACAAAAGAAACACCCATTTCATATGATAGATGCCACTATGTTTCTCACACAAAGAAACAACCATTTACATACTGAGATACACTAGGTTTCTCACACAAAAGAAAAACAAACCCATTTTCATACTGAAGATGCATAGGTTCTCACACAAAGGACACAACCAATTTCCTTGCTGAAGATGCAACTAAAAGGTTTCTCAAACAACCAAAGACAAACAACCCATTTCATATGAAGATTTACACTATGTTTCTCTCACAAAGAAACAACCAATTTTCATAATCTGAATGATAATACACAATAGTTTTCTCACACTAAGAAACAACCCATTTCATACTGAAGATGCACTAGGTTTCTCACACAAAGAAACAATCCATTTCATACTGAAATGCACGAGTTTCTTCACACAAAGAAACAACCCATTTCATACTGAAGAATGCACTAGTTACTCACACAAAGAAACAACCCATTTCATACTGAAGATGCACGATGTTTTCTCACACAAAGAAACATCCCTTTGTCATACTGAAGATACACTAGGTTTCTCACCAAAGAAACAACCCATTTCATGCTGAAGATGGCACAGTTTCTCACACAAAGAAACAACCCATTTCAGGGCTGAAGATGCACTATGTTTCTCGCAAACAAAGAAACACCCCTTTCATACTGAAAGATGCACTATGTTTCTCACACAAAGAAACAACCCATTTCATACTGAAGATACACTAGTTTCTCACACAAAAATCAACCCATTTCATATGAAGATGCACTAGGTTCCGCACACAAAGACACACCCAATTTCATGCTGCAAAGATGCACTAGGTTCTCAGCACAAAGAAACAACCCATATTCATACTGAAAGATACACAGGTTTCCCACACAAAGAAACCCAACCCTTTCATACTGAAGATTACACTATGTTTCTCACACAAAGGAAAACAACCAATTTCATTTACGCAGATGCTACACAAAGAAACAAACCCATTTTCATCTGAAGAGACACGATGTTTTCTCACACAAAGAAACAAACCATTTCATACTGAAGATGCACTATGTTCTCACAGCAAAGAAACAACCCATTCCATTTACTGAAGATGCACTAGGTTTCTCACAAAAAGATAAACAAACCCATTTCATACTGAAGAAATGCACTATGTTTCTTCACACAAAGAAACCACCATTTCATACTGAAGATGCACTAAATGTTTTCTCAACACAATAAACAACCCATTCATAATAACTGCAAGATGCACTATGTTTTCTCACCACATAAAGAAACAACCCAATTTCATACCTGAAGAATACACTAGGTTTTCTCACAAACCCAAAGAAACAACCCATTTCAATGCTGGAAGAATGCCACTAAGGTTTCTCACACAAAAGAAACAACCCAATTTCATGCTGAAGAGCACTAGGTTTCTCACACAAAGAAACCCAACCCATTCATACTGGAAAGCTGCACTATGTTTCTCATCACAAAGAAACCCAACCCAATTTCAGACTTGAAGATTTAACACCAAGGTTTCTCACACAAAGAAACACAATTCAAATAAAAAACTGAACGATGCTAGGTTTCTCACACAAAGAACCCACAACCCAGTTTCATGCGAAGATCACTAGGTTTCTCACACCAAAGAAACAACCCATTTTTCAACTTTGAAGATACCCACTATGTGTTTTCTCACAAAGAAACAACCAATTTCATACTGAAAGATATACACAAGTTTCTCACTCAAAAGAAACAACCTTTTCATTACTGAAGATTACCACTATGTTTCTCACACAAAGGAAACAACCCAATTTCTTATGAAAGATATACACAAAGAAACAACCATTTTATATGAAGAACACTTATGTTTCTCCACAAAGAAACAACCCATTTCATCCTGATGATTTACACTAGGTTTTCACCACAAAGAAATTCGAAACCAATTTCCATAACTGAAGTTACACTAGGTTTCTCACACAAGAAACGACCCATTTCAATAACTGAAGTTACTCTAGGTTTCTCAACAAAGGAAACCGAACCCATTTTCATACTGAAAGATACAATAGGTTTCTTCACACAAATGAAACAAACCCATTTCATACTGAAGATATACACAAAGAAAGCAACCCATTTCTATACTGAAGATACACCTAGGTTTATCACACAAAGAAGACACCCAATTTCTTTTACTGAAGATACAACTAAAGGTTTCTCACAAACAAAGAAACAACCCCATTTCATACTGAAGAATACACTAAAGGTTTCTTCACACAAAAAGGAAAAAATTTTGAACCCCCATTTCATACTGAAGGATAACAAATCTGGTTTCTCACAAACAAGAAACAACCCATTTCCATACTGAAGATACACCGAGTTTTCCACACAAAGAAACGGACCCAATTTCATACTGAAGATACATTGGTTTCTCACACAAAGAAACGACCCATTTCCATACTGATGATTACACCTTTGGTTTTCTCACACAAAGAAACGACCCAATTCATACTGAAAGATACCTAGGTTCTCACACAAAGAAAAAACCCATTTTCCATACTGAAGATATTACACAAATGAAACAACCCATTTCATAAACTGAAGATAACCCATAGGGTTTCACACAATGAAAAAAAACCCTTTTCTTACTGAAGAGTACTCTAGGTTTCTCAACACAAAGAAACGACCCATTTCATACTGAAGAAACACTAGTTTCTTCTCACCAAAAGAAACAACCATTTCATCACTGAAATTCACTAGTTTCTCACACAAGAAACTACCCATTCAAAACTGAAGATTACACTAGTTTCTCAACACAAAGAAACGACCCATTTCATACTGAAGATACACTAGATACTGAAGATACACTAGGTTTCTCACACAAAGAAACGACCCATTTCATACTGAAGATACACTAGGTTTCTCACACAAAGAAACGACCCATTTCATACTGAAGATACACTAGGTTTCTCACACAAAGAAACAACCCATTTCATACTGAAGATATACACAAAGAAACAACCCATTTCATACTGAAGATACACTAGGTTTCTCACACAAAGAAACAACCCATTTCATACTGAAGATACACTAGGTTTCTCACACAAAGAAACGACCCATTTCATACTGAAGATACACTAGGTTTCTCACACAAAGAAACAACCCATTTCATACTGAAGATACACTAGGTTTCTCACACAAAGAAACAACCCATTTCATACTGAAGATACACTAGGTTTCTCACACAAAGAAACAACCCATTTCATACTGAAGATATACACAAAGAAACAACCCATTTCATACTGAAGATACACTAGGTTTCTCACACAAAGAAACAACCCATTTCATACTGAAGATACACTAGGTTTCTCACACAAAGAAACAACCCATTTCATACTGAAGATGCACTAGGTTTCTCACACAAAGAAACAACCCATTTCATACTGAAGATACACTAGTCTAGGTTTCTCACACATATAAACAAACATTTTTGTCTCGCCCACAATAGTGGAAAGTGAAACATAGCTTCATCAATAGCTTTCTGACATTGATAGCTATCTAACCAGTGTCATTTGGGTGACCTTGATCTTGGTGATCTTGCCCTTTGTGTCAATAATTTGGATGTACATGTACATGCCCATCCAAATATTGAAAACCTCCTGATCGGTTAGTCAGATCATTACCAAGCTTCATTATTAGCTTCCTCACACTGATGGCTATCAACTCAGTGTCATTTGTGTGACCTTGACCTTTGTGTCAACAATTTTGGATGTATATTTACGTCCAAATCACAATATGTGAAACATAAAACTTTTTAGATGTGAAATGATAATACATGTATACATGATTCTCACTTTAGCGGACAAACACGATATAACTGTCTTATCACATTCTCATGTACGTTACCTTGTGATGTGTACACAGAAGCAACTTGGACATACACATTTTTACAGATTACCAAAGATTGATGTTGGTTGCCGAGAGCATGAACATACTCACATTTCCATTCTCGTGGCAACACGTGTACGTGCCCATCCTGCCTGCCTCTCTACAGAACTTCCTGGACGCGCCCGTGCCCTATGTAATGGGGCTACATCGCGGACTGGAGGATCGCTCACAACTCGCTCTACCAAACGAGGTATGATATAACTACAGGTCAGTCTCGACCAATCAAACTGCTTGATTTCAACGAAGCAGACACTCAGACAGTGGTATAACCACAGACCGTAGGTCAATGAGTGTAGCATGTTCTCTATATTTGTACTGGAAATCGAGCAGTTTGATTGGCCAAGGCTGAGCATAGCTCAGCATCAACCTTCTTGATTTCAACCAAAAGAACTGAGTACATGTACATACAGTTGTATAACCACACACAGTAACTTGGTGTACCATTTCAGTTGAATATGAGCTTCGTAGACATTGTCAAAAACACACTGGAAATGCCTGTGAAACTAAGCAGTTTGATTGGCCGAGACGGAATACAGCTCAGCCTCAACCAACCAAACTTTGTTTATACTTGATGCACATTTTCAGGCAAACTCATGCGTCGTAGACATCGATAAGAATATAGTGAAAGTACCGGAGAAATTCAAGCAGTTTGATTGAGTGATACTGAGCACAGCTCAGTCTCGGCCAACCAAACTTTTTGATTTCAGCCATGAGAACTGAGTATATACATTTTCAGGCGAACATGTGCTTCGTAGACATTGATAAGAACACAGTGGAAGTGCCCGAGGATCTGCCGAGTTTTCCATTTGAGCAGGACCTTAAAGAGGAGTTGTACCAGGCAATCGTCCGTGCCAAGGAGAAAATGCTCAAGGAGGTGCACACAGACAGTCTCATATCTAGTCCCAAACACAAACCAACAACTCACAAATTGACTAGTCGCGTGTCAGAGCCGGTGCTTACAAAACTGGACAGGAAGTGGTCGTCGCCTGACAAGATGGAGATACTGCAGCAAAGTGAGGCGTGGACTAAGATCTCCGCTTTAGCTAAAAAGACCGGTGTATGGAGCAAGGAGTTTAATACCGAAGATGTGCCAAAGATTACCAAAGATGCCGAAGACAAGGAGAAGTTTCAGGAGCTAGCTGTGATGCCAGCGCGGGAGTTGGAGGAGTTGAAGTTCAATAATAGTGTTCGCGAGATATTCCTCAATCGGTTTGTACATATGTTTTGCTGGTACGAGGAATTTGTGATCCAGACTCAGGACATGGATAGCTGGTTCAGTAATCGCGAGTCGATGCATAATTTTGACAAAGCATCTTATCTCAGTGATCAGCCGGATACGTATCTCCCGTTTTTGTCACCATTTTTGGAGACACAGATGTTTGCATCGTTCATTGACAACAAGATATTGTCGCAGTGGGAGGAGCCCGACACGAGCCTGCGGGTGTTTGACAGCCGCCTGAAGGCGCTGCGAGAGGAGCAGGATATCGGGTCCCCGCGGTACCAGACTTACAGCAGCAGTACCAAGGTGAAGGACTCAGGTCTGTATGCCACTACTAAATGGGGTTTATTGTGTTTCTGACAATTTGATGTTCTTGATATTTTTGGATTCTCGTGCTCAAAATCAAGCAGTTTGATTTGTTGAGTTTGAACTCTTTAATTTTGAGGTTCATACTTCTAGGGCCCGTTTCACTAAACTTTGTACACTAAGTTCAAATTTAGGATCGTCTGGAAATTTCAATTGATGGATTTACATTTATTGAGCATAGGCTGCATATGCAGCCTATGCTCAATAAATGTAAATCCAATAATTGTTTACAAGAAAACATTGTTTATGTGAAATTAATTTTGCACTTACAAACATTTTAGTCGTACAAAGTTTAGTGAAACGGCCCGCTGGCACATGCTCACATGGTTTATAAAATTATAATCCCATGCCTCCTATAGACCCCAATATGATCAAATATAATTTTTTTACTTCACCTTAAAAGTCTTTGTTGTGGCCACCATTTGAACCGTGTTTTGTGCCATATTAATACACAAACAAATTCAGAAAAAAGCATAGCCCCGGTGGCGTTTATTAGTATAAATACGGTATTATACATTGAATGTCCAGTTTAGGTGGGAACATATTCTATATATTGGTATAGTGAGAATCTCATGTTATATTACTATAAAGTTCAATACTAATTTTCTCTTCACAATTATGTTTCCAAGAGTAGCACATTGTTGAGGTGTTAATAGGTTGGGGCCACCAGTGACAGTTGGCCACTTATCGCTCATATACAACGATGAGACATTAACAGACCTGTATAGTGGTATAGGCAAACAGTGTAGATTCAGATGAGCCGGCTCGTGACGAGCCGTCTCATCAGGATCTGCACTTATTGCAAGTAATTTTCATATTTTTATTGACAAAAACACCCCCTTTTCATCCATGGACTAGTCTGAAAATCATTTTGTGACGGTTAGATTGGTTGCAAAATTAACATATCAAAATCCATTTCTGTAACTTAGGAGTGAAATGGTTAAACACACCTGGCAACCCCATGCAACTATGGAATCTTGGGAGGGTACACATATCTTAACCCTTTCACCCCTAAGTAACTGGAATGGATGTTTGTCGAGCCCGCTTGCTGAAAGCGAAACATAGTGATCACAATGACGTCCGGGTGTGCGTGCGTGTGTGCGTGCGTGCATGCATGCGCGTGCGTCTCGGCGGGCTCGACATGCGGGCCGCGGCCATCTGGTTATATGTTTATTTTTCGACCAATCCAATTATCATAAAATAATTTTCAGACTAGTCCATTTATGATAAGGGGGTGTTTTTGTTCTCAAAAATATGAAAATGACTTGCAAAATGTGTAGATCCTGATGAGACGGCTCGTCACGAGCCGGCTCATCTGGATCTACACTTTTTGCCAATATCACTATACAGGACTGTGATGTTGAAAGGGTTAACACTACAGCCCTCCATAGCGGAGTTTGCAAACAATGTATATCCAGAGCCATCTCATCAGGATCTGCACTTTGTGCAAGTAATTTTCATATTTTTTTAGGAAAAGACACCCAATATTCATAAATGGACTAGTCCGATTATCATTTTGTACTGACTGGATTGGTTGGAAAGTTAACATATCATAATCCATTCCAGTTATTTAGGGGTGAAAGGGTTAATGAGGAATCTTTCTCATATGAAAATGTAATGAAAATACCATACGGACATAAAACCCAGAATCAGTCAATCAACATTCCTTATATGAATTCTCATCCCAATAGGGAATCTTGCTGGGATTCACACCTGGGGTCAAATGATCTGGTGTAGTAAGAGTTTCTGGCACCTGTAGCCTATTTCATCAACATTGCAAAGTATACTTTAGTAGCAAAGTATACTTTGAGGTAGAAATTTTCAATTTCATGATAAATTTATTAATTTTTATATATTTTATGATAAATTTATTAATTTTTATTATACTGAATTTATTACATTATCACAGCCAATTTGGCTGTGATAATGTAATAAATTCGGGAGCCGGACATAATCCCCCCCGGACAAAATCCCCCCTACCCTGCATTCTGCAATAAAAAAAGAAATAATAAGTTTACTTAGAGAAAAAAAACATCATTATTTTCTAGACAATTTTCTTCCCTATTTACAAGTCTATGTTAAGTATTTGCCAACTGTCTATTTGGTATATGAGAACACCCCTCATTACTATAGTAACCTGCCACTAATAAAAGCTGCTTTTGGAATTTTGAGAAAATCCCTGTTGATAACGGATAATCCATGTACAGTGTAAGTGCAATTGTTTTACAACTTGACATGATCATATACAGACCACCTGGGTTCTTATTATACAGTATGACACAAAAGGTGTGAGAGAAGGCTGACTTAACAGCCTGTTGTCATAGTCTGATGGTTTATTAAAGTATATTAAAGTCTCATCAATGTACATGCAAATAAGTAGGCTTTTGGCTAATTTTAGCGATTTTAGGTACTGTATCTCATACGTACCATCGTGGCCCAGTCTTCACGTTAAATAAATGTCATAATAATAATGCAAATAAGTAATACAAATGCAAAGCGTAAAACAACAGTACTTGTCAGTCATATAAGACTTGTAAGAGACTGTGTATGCACATCTTGCATGCTAAGATCATTTATTATCATTTCTTGATACCGAATACATGTATTAGTGTGGAAGAAGGTTGACAATTAACAGCCTGTTGTCTAAACATAGTCTGATCATGATGACGTTATCCTTGTGAATTTTATCTAGCAGACACTCGGATGCTTCCTAAAAAATGAAGTAATTTACAAAAAAATAATACAACCAAAATATAAATGTCATGGTTGCCAAATATTCCACCTGATGAGTACCCCTAGTTGGGAATGAAACAGATCTATACATTGTAATTAACCCCTATATCTAATTATTAAGTTGTTGATTGTTTAATTAACTATTACTGAGCTTAAAACTTAATTTAAATAACTTTAATTAAACAAAATAATAACATCAAAATTCATATTCCCGGTATTTCCCACTTTGGGGAATATTTCCCGGGACGGGAAATACCGGTATCCCGCCGGGAATTCCCGCCCCCGGTATTTCCCGGCCAACCCTGTCACAAAATGATTTTCAGACTTGTCCATTTATAAGGTGGGGTTTTTTTTTCTACTAAAAAATATGAAAATTTCTTGGCAAAAAGTCTTGTCACAAACTGGCTCATCTGGAACTACACTGTTTTGCAAACACTGCTAAAGAGGTCTGTACAGACCTCTTTAGCAGTGTTTGCAAAACAGCAGGGCTGTACAAATTGGCACGCCCGACGCCCGGGACAAGTCGGTTTTAATCTCGGGCAAGTGCCTCTATGCTGGAATTTAGTCCCGGGCAAGTCACTATTTTCTGTTAGAACGTCCCGCCACAAGCCCGTTTTTTGGAACCGGACTGTCATAAACTGAATCCCAAAACTGACCACTTTATCGATCGATAACGCTGCGGGCGTCCTGGCGATTCGCGCTACTGTGTTACACAGTACCTGTGTATCGCAATAAAGTGATATAGCAATCTTCAGCGACCCTGATTATATTAATTTAATCGAATTTGAAAGTAAATAGCGAATTAGCGAAAATATTCTGCGGCGATCGATGGTTATTGATTTATTTTATGTATGTTAACGTTTTCGCCTCACTGCGTCGACAGGCCAAGAGACCTAACTTTAGAGAAATAAATGTATGTTCCTTCACAGGGTGGAAATGGAATTTAAGGTTCTTAATTTAAATTATCGTTTCTACGCGGCATATAAACGAAAAAAAGTGAAATTGAATGGGATGGACATACTATGAAGGTATGTTTGATTCCCAATGCGATGTTTGAACCCACAACCTCCTGATTGGAAGTTGGTGTTCTAAGCCCTAGGTCACAACCCATACCTTATAAACGAAGGAAAGAAATGCTCCTAACGAGCGACCATACGTACTTAGAATAACAGCTGACGTAACGCGCAGTAAACTGAAATGGCCTACGTGACAATTGACATTTACGTTCCAACAAGATTTTCACGGTGTGTAATCGATCGTATTTCCTCGCCATCATATGAAACCCGACCCGAGAAACACAAATTAAGTTGTGGATTTCTGAATTTGTCAATTGTTTGTATGGTCTAAGAAATCAAACAAATGTGACAATTCTTTTTACAAAATATTAGAATCGTCTAAGGAGACAATTCTCATGTGTTGCGAGATCGTGAAAACGCTAGACGATTCTCACTATATTTATTGTCGATAAATGTGTTTTGAGTATGCACTTGTCGCAACGTTATGTCCGCGGTGGCACAGTGACAAAAGACCACAAGAATAAATATGAGCCGCGCCATGCGAAAACCGGGCTTAATGACAACATTTTCAGTTTTTACTTTTTAGCATATTCTGAATTGTACATCTTTTAAAAGCCATATGCCGCAAAAATTATCAATGTATCCCAACTATTTTTCATTTTAGAAGTATTTTTATGACGCGTGGTAAAAACTTATACGACGTTTTAGATCAATGACGTTGAAATTACGACGTTTTTATCAACGGCGTATACAAGGGGTGTTGATAAAATACCCGGACATGTCCTATATATTTGTCATCTTTTATCGCATGTCAACCAAATTTTGATATCTTGTAGCCTTTCCTAGTGTTTTCCCATTAGGCCAAGACAAAGCATAAAAATAATGTGTATTGCAGTTGCTATTAATGTAACGTCATGTTTTGGATTGCGGCCCAAGTAACGTAATTCCGTATGAATAATTTTCAAATAAGGCAGTGTGTTGGCGTTTCCCTGTTGTTTGCTGCTGTCTGAAATAATTTTGGGGAATAATAGCGACATTATTTAACATTTCGTATGCGACGACATATTTTAAAGTAGGAAGTAGGCCGCTTATAACATTAACTTTGTAACAAAACACGACGTCGGGCAGATTTGGTAGCGTGATACCTTATAATTGTTGCCGTGTGTCTTTCTTGAGGATCGCATTACCATCGCCTGATTCAGACATGCATTATTAAGCAGTAAGGTGATAAGCTGATGATTTGATACTACAAATCGTGCGAAAAGCAAGTTTATGACCATCAAATTTCCAACTAATTTCAAGACTTTTCTTCGAAAACTCCACCGACCTCACTGTGTGTTTTGTGCATTATGTATTGCGTATACACACACAATGAAGGAGCTGCATTGAAATAACTGATTCTGAATCTATTAGAGAGATTTTGATGCATTTGTTTTGCCAAATTCAATACAAACCCTGGCTATATATGTCATTATATAGATGCGTGTCAACCTCCGTTTATGATAAAATGAGAGGCATTAAATGGCATATCATTCGCTAAGTACTGGATAGAATTGTTCAAAAGTGTCTCAATTTACCAAGATAATAGATAGTAATATCGTTGGCATACAATAGGTTGTTCATATTTAAGATTATTTAGGATTCAAGGTGCAGTGTAAGCGAATACTTCGCTGATATGTAGCCAGTTAAATTATGCGTTCACCATTTTAAATTCATAAGGATAACCGACGAAAAAGAGTGACAATGTCAAAGAACGACAGTTAGGCGACAATGCACAGCGCCTGAAGAATTTCTAAGTCATTGATGCTGCGAGGAACTCGTACAAGTATCCTTGCTATAATATTTTGTCACGACACCATGGCCATAATGTCAAACATGTATTCACGTTCAGTGACGTCACAAGTACGTGACGTCAAGTCATGACGTCATAATATGTGTACTAAGGTGCAAGGCATCGCGTCTCATATTAGTGAAAGTTTCAGTAAGTTATAATTTTTCGTTTTCTGTTCACACGTAATGTTAACTGACACCAGTAAACGTAAATGGGAGGGCAACATGTGAACTTTTACAGCGACGCTGCAAACGTCGTTTTTCCGACGTCGTTTTTCCGACGTCGTTTACCGCTTTTCATGACGTTGTCATTAGGCCCGGTTTTCGTATGGCGCTGCCCATATGTACTATACAATGTGTATTATTATAGATATTTAATATAATATGTATATGTGCCAAGTGCTCAATTGTATTATATTTAACAACTATGATAATAGTTTTTGTTTTGGGACAGTTTCGTATAGAAATCTTACGAGGACAAGTCACTTTTTCAAAATTACTTGCCCTGAAAATTATATTTTCCGGGACAAGTCCGGGCAAGTCACTTTTGTCAAGTCACTTGTCCAGGACAAGTGGCTAAAAAATCAATTTGTACAGCCCTGAACAGTGTAGTGTTGAAATAGTTAACCAATTTGTATTTATGTGTTCTAGCTCAACTTACATTCTCAGTGCAAATTGTCATAATCATCTCATCAGAACTTCTGTCTCACATGTGCTATATGTCTATTGACCTGTCCGTGTATATTTACAGAGGTATTGATAGAGAAGCGATCTACGTACATCGACCATGTGGCCCCGAAGCCCCAGCTGCCCGAGGATGTATCCACCCCACCCCCTATACAGCCCGGGATCTTCCCGACCTTCAACAGCGAAATACTCAGCTTTGAACCGGCAACTTTGAAGTGAGACATTGTTATACCACCGCAACGATAGTAGTCCGTGGCATATAGTGTTTACCCTGCCTGTCAGTCTGTCCGTAGACAGCGAACTACTTCTACAGTTTTTGGCCGATTCTCTTCACATTCGGTATACAGCCCTACCATCAGGTGCAGGAGTGTGTAACGTAATTTATTTCGCTGTCCCACTGATCCATCCGCAGTTATGCCCCTTTCTCGACTCTGAAAATATTATTTTTTTCCTTGTCCAGCGAACTACTTCTACAGTTTTTGGCACATTCTCTTCATACTCCGTATACATCCCAACCATCAAGTGTAGAAGTGCATAACGTAAAAATGTTCGCTGTCTCAACAATCCATCCTTTTTTTCGACCCACCGTTCCATCGCCCAGCTGAAATCGCAAATAGGCAGTAGTGACTGCGATCACTTCGGACCAGACAGGTTTCGCCCCGGTGATCTTTACCAATCGTTGACTGACAACCAAACCAGCTGATAAAATAATTATTTATTAACGCAGTGTTTGGTATATACCAGTATCGTTACGCGTCAAGAAAATTGGAATTGGGTGAAATAAATTCTGTACACAACAACAAAATGTATTTGTTTTAAATGAGTGAAATACACAGATGTTTTCCAATGTGCTAAGCAACCAGTCCTGTTGTTTCCATGTACTAAGCGACGATAAGTTAAATCCCTTTAGTAATCACTAAGGAAACGAGCGAATCAGAACGAGGTTTCAGGTCAATAATCATAAACGATGCACCATTCACACTTTGACAGTGACAGGGGATTTGTACGCTTGAGGCTAATTTCACTTGTCAATTAACGGTCGTTTAATACAAACAACCATTGCTGTTATTTACAAAATATTTGGCCAGTGGTCGCATTAAGGGAAAGTCATTTAATACACTGTCATTATATAGGCCAAATGGTCGGGGGAAATAGAACGTGGTCGCTTGTGCAAGTTTGAATGTATTTTGGGCTGCCGGTTGAGAAAAGTTCCATTATGGCATTGGCAACAGATCTTCTTGCATCGTCACATACTTGGATTAGGATCCAACTGTGTGGGTGCTGGCAGCCCGGTCACTGCAGTCACTGTATAGCAAACAGCGTATGCCTTGATCAGTCAGTCTGACTCCACTGGTCACGAACGTTGTCAGGTCGATTTTCTCACACTGCAGCCCATTTTGAGGCTCTAGTAATATAGCCATTGGCATTTTCTCTTTGGATTGTATCTCAGTGTGTCAAGTCTCATATTATGTAAACACTTAACAGCAATCATGACTGCTGTCCTTCCTACTTCCTGTTTTCTTGAAACGACATAAGTGTTTTGTTACAATCACCAGTTTTTTTCACCACACTTGTTCAAAGTATAGATGGTCTCGCTGTTGAGAAAATATACCTTGTATGAGGCATTCGCACAGTCTGATCAGGATCTGCACTGTTCACCATTCCATCAATGAAATACCCCTCATGCTTATATAGCAATATAGATCGTTATTTGGTTACATGATGTGCTATTTGATTAGGAGCATTGATCACGTCATACGGTAACGTTATGTGACGTCGTTCGACCAATGAAATTTGTTATGTTCCAATACTTCGTATCAGATCAATGCCTGATACATTGTTATCAACCAGTACATATTGGGCCAATGCAGAGCTTGTTACCTGATAAATAGGGATGGGTTGTGGTCTAGGGGTTAGAACACCTGACTTCCAATCCTCAGGTTCTGGGTTCAAACCTCGCCTTAGGCATCAAAAAAGACTTTCTTAGTATTTCCATCCGACTTGTCTGTCGGATAACACTTTAAACTGTGGTTTCGTCTCTATATGACCTTAGCTGTTGCTGGGACGTTAAACCCTTGCACTTTTTCACCTGATACAGGAATTCCGCTGGGGAAAATAAAAAAATCGCCACTTAAAAAAAAAATCAATAAAAAAAATCGAAAATTGTAATTTTTTTATCGCCAACTGTTTATTTTTATCGCCAATTGCGAAAGTGGCGATCGCCAGCGGAATCCATGTCAGATAAATCGCTGTATGGACAATGAGCATCTGTGGCATTGTAGATCAAAGACAAAGGACAGTGCCAAATGGAGGCGGAAGGACCGCTTACTTCAGCAGTCACAGCACCTGAAACTCAACCCATCTCAGAGAGAGGTAATACTTCACTGTCGTATGTGACTGGAGAAATGGGGTCTATGGGTTTTGTGAACAGCGTAGATCCAGATCAGACTGTGCATCCGCACAGTCTGATCAGGATCTGCACTGTTCACATTCCATCAATAAAATTGCTTGGCCCTAAATTATATTTTTGTGTTGGTGGGCTGTTAAGCACCATTCCATTCCATCAATGAAACACAGGACTACAGGAGTGTGCTATTTCATCAATGAAACACAGGACTACAGGAGTGTGCTGTTTCATCAAGAGCTACACTGGTCATAACTCCCATAAGCCATGTTTCTCCCAGTCACAGTCACATATATATACAGATTACCGCCGTAATAACCCTAAATATTGGGACACAACTTATTTTAGGAAATACACATTAATATATGGTTTTCTCACAGCAAGGAATGTCCAAATATTTACAGTTAGTATCGTTGTTCTTGTTTATCAGAATAAAAATGTATTGGGATAAATAATTTTTTGGAAACAAATGGTATCCAAATATTGATTGTTATTACGGTATACATCATACGCAGATCTCTTTCATGTAATTCGATGGTGTCTGCCTGTATTATTTACCCCCGGCATGCGAAGTATGTCCAGGGGTATATAGTTTTCGTATTTCCGTCCATATGTTCGTCCGTCCGTCCGTCCGTCCGAGCAACCAAGGGTGTACAAGGGGCCATGGGGCGGAGCCTAACACAAAAGAATCCTTTGATTTATTCCGTATGGCCCCTTATTCTATTGTTTACAAGGGGCCATCTCTTTGATCTAGAACAATGGAAATGGCCCCTTCTTCACTATTGGTCGTCCGTCCGTAAGATTTACGTTAACATATTTTCTTTACCCATTATCTCTGCAACCATAGGTCGGATTGACTTTAAACTTCATATACTTTATCATCATCCATATTTTCATTCCATAGCCCACACATACAGCTTTCATGCCCAAGGTCAACGTAAAATTACTAATTTGTGTTAAGAGTTTATTAAATATTTGCGTTAAAGTTTTTAAGTAAACAATGTCTGCAATTGTAAGTCAGATTGACTTGAAACTTCATAGACGTCTTTATCATCACCCATATGTTCATTATATAGCCCACCCATGTGGATTTCTTGCCCAAGATCAAGGCCAAATATTTGGTGGTCAGACCAGGCGGCGGTCGGCGGTATCCGTGAGCCTCTGCTCACTTGCTGTAGTTTGCTAAATATCCCCTTGTTCTATTTTTGCCAATTTGTAACAATATACTATAGTACTATAGTCTGTTTCACGAAAGCTGCCAAATTTTACGGCTATATAGACGATTCAAAAACAATATTATTTTCAATAATATTAAATTAAAGGAAAATTTAAGAATGAGCCTTCTTTTTATTTCGTGAAATTCAGTCAAATATTGATTTTATTACGAAACATTGATTTGTCTATGGGAATTTACATGGGGGAAAAAGTGGTAAGAAAGTGTGGGAGGAGTCAAAAAATGAACAAATTTGGAAATTGACTCCGAAACCTGACTAGATAGCTTGGATATGATCTAACTAAGAAAACAAAAGTTAAATTTTAAAAATCGGTCCAGTATTTCTGAAATTCTGAAATATTTCCCCATGTTAAATCCCCATAGACATCTTCACTCCGTGAAGATGTCTATGGGGATTTAACATGGGGAAATTTTGTTTTCGCAATAAAATCAATATTTGACCAAATTTCACGAAAAAAAAAGAAGGCTCATTCTTAAATTTTCATTTAATTTAATACTATCAAAAAAAATATGGTTTTTGAATTGTTTATATGGCCGAAAAATTTGGGCAGCTTTCGTGAAACAGACAGTAGATAGTATCTCTCTGACTACTTGAAATTGTCAGCCCTGATATACAGTGTGATCTATTACATAGCTGTTAATTCATAGAATAGAAGGTTGCTGGTCCATTTAATCCACCCTGAAATATCTAAATTCAACTGCTCCATAAGTTTCTGATTATTCCATTTATCAGAAAATGGTGATTTTTTTGTAAAATCTGAAAAATGCCGACAATCACTGCAGATCCAGATGAAACAGCTCGTAAATATTGCACTTGTGCAAGTTATGGCCTGTTGCATTTAAAGGGTTAAGATTATCAATGTTGGCCATGGGGATAAGAGTTGTGTCACTTTTAGTATCCCAGTAACTGCAACGTCATGGAATTCGTCAAATAACATGTACACACTGTATTCACTCTGTCACCCATGTTTTATTGTATGCTGCTTAACCATTTCAACCCTAGATATATAAAATGGACTGGTCTATTCCATTTATTTGCACGTTTGAAAAACCCAACACCAATTTATACTTTACATACCTGCCCACCATCAACTGATGCAGTGCTCAACACAACCATTTTCACTCCACCTCAAATCATTACGAAATTTCAGGCGATCCAATTCATAATTTTGCCCTTTGACAACTTTCTGCTTGCCTTCTACTATTTCTAAAGTGTTCAGCCCATTTACTTCATACTCAGTCAGCTAATCATGTATATCAGCAAGCGACATACCATTTGACCTTAATGTGATATTGACCTACTTTTTTCACTTCACTAACCATGGATTTGTCGTTAGATACGCAACTCCTCCCATCCTCATGCTATATTGTGACCTCTGGCCCTCTTGTTAGACCATTCCATTCATCCGAAAATGGTTATTTGTATATCTGTAAATACTAACAAAACTGATGAGATAGCTCGCTACGAGCCGGCTCATCTGGGGGCCGTTTCACTAAACTTTTACCACTAAAATGTTCATAAGTGCAAACTTATGATAGCATGTAAATTTCACATTAACAATGTTTTCTTGTAAACGATTACTGGATTTACATTTATTGAGCATAGCCTATGCTCAATATATGTAAATCCATCAATTGAAATTTCCAGACGATCCTAAATTTGCACAAGTTTAGTGAAACTGCCCCTTGGATCTACGGTGCTCGGGAATATTGGAATTATGGCCTGTAGGGTTGAAAGGGTTAATAAACCAAAAACACACAATAACATTTCAACCCGAGGAAGTACCTAGTTGATTTATTGTGCCGAAATATTGGAATATTGAGTTTGTGGTTTATAAAGCATCATACAACATGTATACCTGTGCAACGTTTATTATCCCATGTTTTAGTTGTCAACAGCGGGCGCTAATGCAAAACGGTCGTGGCTTGTAAGTCGTGGAAGTTTGTTTCAGCTAGAGCCTACCTCATCTTCTTGCCCAGTCATTATAAGCTTTTAGGCTCAAAATTGATCAGTTTTGTTTGTTTAGTGCTTGGACAATCAAACTGATCGGTTTTGATTTTACATTCTGAGTGCACTCTCTAAGTAATTTATAATCATGGGTATTGTTCTTCTACAACAGTATCTGTTAGCTTGACTATTCCTGTACTGGCTATTATCATACAAGCCTGTGAATTACAGATTTAACCCATTACAGACGGGGTACAATTATAGTAGTATGAACCTTTTGACAGAGAAAATCCCTATTTCCTTTCGAAAGTATATGTTGTTACCACTCATATGAACCGTCTCGAGCAATAAATAAAATAATGTTGTTTTTTTTTCAACTAAAAATATTGTATCCTTAGTCTGAAATGGGTTAATCAAATAAATGTACGAATATGTTCTCATAACATTGTAAGAACTCGTCATTTAGTCAACCTGAATTACATATTCAATACAATTACATATTCAATACAATGCTGAACTCAAAAGGAATGAAGAGGAAACTGTTAACATTGATTTTATTGAACACAAGGGCAAAATTAATGTGCAGACACAAGGCCCAGTTATCTTTTAATACTATGAATGTATACGTTTATAAGCTATTTCTGCAAAAGCATATATGCATGAAACATATTTTCACTGAAGCATTATGAAACTTGCGGTTTAACATCTATCATATATATAGCCTATTGTAGCTGGACTGGGGGCAATATGAGTCATGTTCTGTTACATATACTTAACCCTTACAATGACGAATTAAAATTTATCGTCTGCTGTTTATTTTTATTTTCCAATTTTTCGCATCAAAACCATGTTTTGACAACACTTTAGAATCATGTCCAACATAAATAATTCTAAAGTCTTGTCAAACCATGTTTTTATTGAGAAAAAAGGAAAAAAGACAAACATAAATCGACAGCAGACGACAATTTACGTTTCCCGCGTTCTAAGGGTTAAGCCACTGCCTGATAAAAATGTCCTTAGAACATGTGTGATTTGTTAAATACTGACAATTATACAGTTAATAGACCAATAAAACCTTGTTATACAGAAACACGATGCGCAGGCTGATCTGCGGCTATGCTGATTGCACATGTTGTAAGGTCCTTTTTTTCAGACGGGGGCCCTTATATGCACATGTGTGATAAATGCCTAGTACTATATTCTGACTGATAAATGGATTGTCTCTACAAGGAATGAATGAATCTTTCGGTTTTGAAGTAATATGTGTTAGTGATATCGTACATCATTGAATTGAGAGGCCCTTGTTTCTAATATTGTTTAGCCCTTAGACCGCTACACACAACAATTGTCGTCTGCTGTTGCTTTTATATCTTGCCGTATTTCTCAATAAAAAAATGGTTTGACAGCACTTCAGAATCATTTCCAATGGAAATGATTCTGAAGTGCTGTCAAAACATGTAAATTATTCTAAAGTGCTGTCAAAGCATGTTTTTGATGATAAAAATGGAAAATAGAAAATAAACAGCAGACGATGAAAAATTAAGATAGCAAAGGGTTAAGGAAGTAGCACAAAAATAATACATTCATTTCAAAGGAGACAATCCCTTTAAGCACACTGTTCACATGTAATAATGTTTTTTCATTCACATGTACGAGGGGCATTCAAATGTTCGATACGGAGGCTGTAACTTTTTGGAAAGTTCATACATACAGTGTTCATATTTCGACACATATATCTGCCATACATTGAGCATTAAATGTGTAAATTATGTGTCATTTTGACATAATGTTCTTACATAATCACTTATTGAACTAATAGTGACTAGGTGGCACAATGTTGACGTTACCGCAACATCACCCGAGTGATTTCGCGTTCAAGTAGCAGAGCATGGATATTTATTCAAAATAGATAAATACCTCCCTAATCGATCCAAGTTATTTAACTTGCTCAATTTGACATCATAATGGTTGATGTTGTATATTATGACGTCCATTTTCTTGTATCACAATAAAAGTTCCTATTTTACGTAAGCACTTGTAAATGTCATTATCTCTATAAATTATTATGAAATTAAAGTTTATTATGATTGAATATGGATTTGCACCACATCGCCCAACATAGCTGTTTCTATAGTAACAATATCTCACACATTTATTGTCTATTTTTCGGGAAATTTATGGAAAATTTTCCATATACGGTACCTGTACTCAAATCAAGGCAAGAAATCAGGATGAAAATCTCATGAAATTCAAAAGACACAGACTACGTATCAAAACTTTTTGAATGCCCCTCGTTCATGTTGAAATCTCACATTAACCCTTTAACTCCTAAGCAACTGGAATGGAGTGTGTGCTTTAATCAGCAGCTGCAGTCACAAATCACATAAGCCCCATTTTTCCAGGCACAGCCATATATGTTCATAGCTGTTGCTGGGATGTTAAACTCATGTATAACTTTCAGCTATAACTGAGATTCCTGAATTGTATACTTACATTTAACCCATTACATGCGGAATACACCTTTACGTGTTTGATTATTTTTATTTTTGTTATGTCTCAATGAAAATACATATATATGTTACGACCACTCATTTGAACCGTCTCGATGAGATGGTTCAAATGGTGGTCGCGATATACTCTTCTAAGCACATTTAAAAATATTTATGATTTTCCCCTATCAAAATGATATACCCTCAGCATGAAATGGGTGAAAACTCACACTATTGTCTGATAGCTTGCTACTGTTTTCAAGCTAGTTTTCTGTAGCCTATTTCATCAACATTGCAAAGTATACTTTAGTAGCAAAGTATACTTTGAGGGAGAAATATTCAATTTTATGACAAATTTATTAATTTTTATTATACTGAATTTATTACATTATCACAGCCATTTAATGGCTGTGATAATGTAATAAATTCATTATAATAATTCTACATACTTTTAATCATGACATATATGCATTTGTTAGTTCTATATGAAATAATGCATTTCAGGAAAAATAAATGATTTCTCCCTCAAAGTATACTTTGCTAGTAAAGTATACTTTGCAATGTTGATGAAATAGGCTACTGATCAATGCTGTTCATATAGATTACTGGATAGAAGTTTTTTTTACAAAATATATTTGCTATAGGCTATCTATAACTTAAGATATGGCATGTAATGGTGTCTAGTTATCACTTTACATACATCATTAATTTTTATCTAGAAAAAAGCATGTGTTAAATGAATACATTGTATGTGAACTATCTTTCAAATGCATAAAAAAAGAAATTAAAAGGTACAAAATAAATGTTGTCGCACTTCACTGTATGTTTGTATTATATCATCACTATATGTACATTGGAAGGGGACATGTCATCTATATT
Organism: Conchocele bisecta; assembly: GCA_029237695.1. Taxonomy (NCBI): domain Eukaryota; kingdom Metazoa; phylum Mollusca; class Bivalvia; order Lucinida; family Thyasiridae; genus Conchocele; species Conchocele bisecta. The sequence continues at coordinate 200,437,707 of CM055265.1, read as the reverse complement.
TGATACTTGTTTTATTATATTGATTTTTAGTCTCTTTTTATGCCCTGGTCTCGGTAGAGCCAGGAGGCATATAGAGTTTGGACTGTGTGTCCCTCCGGTTAAGAAGTTTGCAAGAGTTTGTCAATTAAATCTCTTGAAGGATTACTTTAATATTTCATACATGTGCATAAATGTCACATATTTATGCTACCCTTAACCCTTTCACCCCAAAGTAACTGGAATGGATTTTAACATGTTAATTTTTCGACCAATCCAATCATCATAAAATAATTTTCAGACTAGTCCATTTATGATAAGAGGGTGTTTTTGTTCTAAAAAATATAAAAATTACTTGCAAAAAGTGTAGATCTTGATGAAACGGCTCGTCACGAGCCGGCTCATCTGGATCTAATCTTTTTGCCAATACCACTATACAGGCCTGTGGTGTAGAAAGGGTTAATATAACCTTTTGACCATCACAACTTTGCTTAGACACTTAGAATTTTTGGTTAAGAAGTTTGCAGGAGTTTCTCAATTCTGGCATAACTTTTATATCTGTTGAAGGCTTACTTTAATATTTCAGTACATCACACGTGTGCACAAATGCCACAAAGCAATGCTGTCCTTAATACGACCTTGACCTTTTTACCTTCATAACTTTGTTTAAACGAAGTTTCTCCAATCTGCCACCGGGGGGATTTGTGTGCCAACAGGCCACTTTTTTTGTTAATTCACATTTTTCCGTTATCTCTAAGCCTCAATTCTCATGAATAAAACCTTGTGTAAATAATGAAAACGACACAGAAAACAGATTTTCTGGAGGTTCATAACATAGAAATATACTGTACAATCCATAACAGCTTCTGGAATCAAGTCATTGGATTTGAGATTACCGGTATTACGGTAATCAAATTTGTGGCATTTTTATTGTCTCATAAACATTTTTTGGGCCATTTTCCCAAAAGTCAGTTTATTTTGTGGTTCGATAGCAATCATGCCCAGCCTCGCAAAAAATGAAACGCGCCATGTGATTTTGTATCTTCGGACATCTGCATAATTTCATGAAATACGTTTACAAAATGTACAATATTTTCCGTAAATGGCGTCAAAAGTTGACAAAATGTTCAGAGTACATGCGGAATTATATTCCGCATGTACTATGAAAACTTTTGACTTTAATTATGAAAAATATTGTAAAGTCTGTAAACATATTTAGATGTCCAAAGATACAAAATCACATGGCATGTCTCAAATGATTGTATTTGTCAACGAGGCCTCATAGCTGACATGCCATCTGTCCACAGAAGTACATGGCGGAGGCTCGGAGCAAGTTGATACGGCAGCCCAAGTTGTCTGACATGGCAACGTCCGGGATAACCCAGACCAACTGGCGCTTTGTCGAGACCTTGCTCAAGGAGTGTAAAATGAAGGTAGGGCCAGTGTAGCAAATGGTCTGCCATATAGCATGGGATAAGTTTCCAGGCTCCTGTAGCCTGTTTCATCAACATTGCAAAGTATACTTTAGTAGCAAAGTATACTTTGAGGGAGAAATTTTCAATTTTATGATAAATTTATTAATTTTTATTATACTGAATTTATTACATTATCACAGCCAATTTGGCTGTGATAATGTAATAAATTCAGTATAATAATTCTGCATACTTTTAATCATGAAATATATGCATTTGTTAGTTCTATATGAAATAATGCATTTCAGGAAAAATAAATGATTACTCCCTCAAAGTATACTTTGCTAGTAAAGTATACTTTGCAATGTTGATGAAATAGGCTACAGATAAGATGCGCATTGGCGTATTTTACGCCCTTATTATAGCAGAATGCACACTGATTATCAAAGTACAAAATATTCACACCAATGTGAAAATACGTATTGATTTTCAAATTGAATAGTGAAAATACTGAAATAAAGTTGAAATTTACTTAGTTGAGCTGCAAAAAGCATTTTTTATTCAACCTCCGGGTCATGGATTATCTCCCCCTTTTGGACTTAAAATTTTCACAATTTTGCCTTGTAACTCGTAAAACTTTCACATGTAACTGTAATAGCTGGAGGCTTGGTACTAGGTATGTAGTTTCACATGTAAACTGTAATAGCTGGAGGCTTGGTACTAGGTATGTAGTTTCACATGTAAACTGTAATAGCTGGAGGCTTGGTACTAGGTATGTAGTTTCACATGTAAACTGTAATAGCTGGAGGCTTGGTACTAGGTATGTAGTTTCACATGTAACTGTAATAGCTGGAGGCTTGGTACTAGGTATGTAGTAAACACATGGTAACTGGTGTAATCATGCTGGAGGCTTGGTACTAGGTATGTAGTTTCACAATGTAGGCTGGTATGTAGCTGGGAGCTGGAGGCTTGGTACTAGGTATGTTTAGTTTCACATGTAACTGTAATAGCTGTGGAGGCTTGGTACTAGGTATGTAGTTTCACAATGAATACTGTAATAGCTGGAGCGGTTGGTACTATGTACTGTAGTCACATGTACTGTAAAAATAGCTGGAGGCTTGGTACTTATGTATACATGTAACTGTAATACTGGAGGTTGTAACTAGGTAGTATTTCACAGTAACTGTAATAGCTGGAGGCTTGGTACTAGGTAGTGTAGTTTCACATGTACTGTATATCTGAGCTGGAGGCTTGGTACTAGGTATGTAGTTTCACATGTAAACGTAGCTGGAGGCTTGGTATCAGGTAATGTGTTTACAGTAACTGTAATAGCTGGAGGCTTGGTACTAGGTATTAGTTTCACATGTAAACTGTAATAGCGGAGGCTTGGTACTAGGTTATGTAGTTTTCATCATTTAAACTTGGTAATAGTGGAGCAATTGGTACTAGGTATTGGTAGTTTCAAAACAGGATGTAAACTGTAATAGGTCTGGAGCATTGGTACTAGGTATGTAGTTTCACATGTAAACTGGTAGGCTGTAGGCTGTAAACTAGGTATGTCGATTTCACATGTTAACTGTATAGGCGGGAGCATGAAAACTGTAATAGGCTGGAGCTTGGTACTAAGGTAAGGAGTTTATTTTTCACATGTAAACAGTAATAGCTGGAGGCTTGGTACTAGAGTATGTATCACATGTAGTCACATGTACTGGATTACGACTGGAGGCTTGGTACTAGGTTTATGTAGTCACGTTTCATGTAAACTGTAATAGCTGGAGGCTTGGTACTAGGTATGTAGTTTTCACATGTAAACTGTAATAGCAGGAGGCTTGGTACTAGGTATGTAGTTTCACATGTAAACTGTAATAGCTGGAGGCTTGGTACTAGGTATGTAGTTTCACATGTAACTGTAATAGCTGGAGGCTTGGTACTAGGTATGTAGTTTCACATGTAACTGTAGCTGGAGCTTGGTAACTAGGTATGTAGTTTCATGTAAACTGTAATAGCTGGAGGCTTGGTACAGTTTATGTAAAAGTCACATGTATGTTTATAGCTTTGAGGCTTTGGTACTAGGTATGTAGTTTTATTATGGAGTATGAGCGCTAGCATAATTTAGTAAGAATGTGAACACCGACCTATCATGGATTATCTCCCCCTTTTGGAGTTCACAATTTCACAACTTTGCCTTGTAACTTGTAGTACAACACTTACACCATACTATCTGGAGGCTTGATACTTGGTTACATAGCTTCTTTATTGTGCGTAGATTCGCAAAGTGAATTTCTATTGTTGATTTGACACTGGTTCATGGATTATCTCCCCCTTTTGGACTTTTTGCAATTTTGCCCTGTTTGCTATCAAAGCGGTAGGTGAGGCATCCCTGTTCAATAAACACATTTTGTTGTTTAAATAATATCTAGACAAGTAGACAAATTCTTGAAGTTGATTTGTGTTCACCTTAGAAAAGTCGGTCACATTTTTGCTATCTTTCAACTTCATTTAGTGAATACATTCGAGCACCAGTATAATTTCCTCGGCTATCTCGACCATGCCCTATCTCGTATATGTCCTCTCTATCTCGACTGTTCATTCTGTCCCCTCTGTACAAAAATACTGCTTCAGTAAAAGTAGTAAAAGATATCAGTATTAGCCGAGAATATTGACATTTGTGACCTGCCAGGGTGTATAGTGTGTTGTGTGTGTAGATTTGTTAATAGAAGATGAAATACAATCTAAGAAGTGGCCTATTTAAACCTTACACGGCTGAATTAAATTTAATCATCTGCTAATTGTGTTTTATTATCCATTTAACTTACCAAATACATGGTTTTACAGCACTTTAGAATCATTTCCAATGGAAATGATTTTAAAGTGCTGTCAAACCATGTTTTTATTGAGAATAAAGACAAAATATTAAACAACAGCAGACGACAATTTTTGTTTCCCACTTTCTAAAGGTTAAGGAGTTGATGGAAATGATTTTAAAGTGCTGTCAAACCATGTTTTTATTGAGAATAAAGACAACATATTAAACAACAGCAGACGACAATTTTTGTTTCCCACTTTCTAAAGGTTAAGGAGTTGATTGCCAACTGGTTTTGCAAAATATATCATATACCAAACTGTTTTAAATATGGAATTTCTTTAATTTATCGGACTGGTGGAATAATTTTGATTTTTTTTGGTTCAGACTGGGAAATCCACGATGGCATTCAAGATGGCCACCAATTATGTACATAATCTGCCTGTAAATGTATTATATCGTGTGTGTGCTGACAGACGAAGCGGATGCTGGTGGAGAAGATGGGGCAGGAGGCCGTGGAGCTGGGACACAGCGAGGGAAACATCACCGGCGTCGAGGAGAACACACTGATTGCCTCCCTTTGTGACCTGCTAGAACGTATCTGGAGTCACGGTCTACAGACCAAACAGGTGCCGTATTGATCCTAATATCGGGAAGGATGAGAAAAAACAACCCCATCTTTGAAAGTCCCATATCTCACAAAATATGAATAATAATTCAGTAGAATTTCTCATACTATCACTTCATGCTATTGTTATAAAATAATCTTGATACAAAAATGAAAATGCCGGAATTCATTGAATGCAAAGTACTACAAAATTTGAAAATGGAAAAGTCAACAAGTAAGCCATTAACAAGGTGCATGATCACAACAACAACAATGTCGCCCACTCCAAAGTAAGTATCATTTAATATTTTCCTTAATATGCAACGGTTTTTGATGAAATATGGCGCAGCAAACGCGTCTTCATGAGCTGCATTTGGTGGTCCAGGGAGTTTGGCACAGACTTATGTCGTTTTTGCGAAGAATCGATTTCCACGGAAATCGATTCTTCGTAAAAACGACAGAGGTTTGGGCGAAAATACACAGACCACCAAATGCAGCTTAACAAGACGCGTTTGATGCGCCATATTTCATCAAAATCTGTTGCGTGATAAGGACACTATAAAAGAATACGTACTTTGAATCAGATGGATTCTGGAAATTTCAGTACTTGTTGTTGTTGTTAGTACCACGTGATCATACACCTTGTCTAAGCACCAACACATTTATAGGCAGTGGATGGGCTAAGTTATACAAACTCCCATTTCTGTCTGACATGCCTATCTTGATACATTTCCAATTTTACCAGTCTGTGTTTTTCTATATTATAATCCATGGCAGTGGTGACTGCCAGCTCATGTTGCCCATGTTTCAGACGTCTATAGACCTTCCATCGACTGAGGTATGATGGCATATTCCCTATATGTGGCTGCGACAGGAAAAAATGGGGCTTATGGGATTTGTGACAAGTGTATCTCCTGAACAAATAGCACATACAGCGATCTATATTGCTTGTTAGAAGCATGGCGGTGTTTCATTGATGAAATGGCGAACAGTGCAGATCCGGATCAGACTGTGCGGATGCACAGGCTGATCTGGATCTACACAGGTCGCAAAACCCATAAGTCCCATTTCTCCAGTCAAAGTCACATATATGTTATGCAGCATGGCAAAATGGCACCATTTGATATTTTGACCAGTGCAACTCATGACCAACTAGCACACTGGCGCAAACATACGGATGAACATTAGGCCATAACAAATATAAAGTACTTTGGTTCTCAGATATCGCCGTGTCAGTATAAACCCTGTGCGTCAAGCATTTTATTGTCATGGAGAAATAAAATTGTACAGTAAATTCGCCACCTGATCAATAAAAAACACTACCATGCTTAAATATGTTAAATTTAATCATGCTTGATGAAAGGTTTTTCACGTCTAACGAGGACTCGTGTCATAATAACTTATACATGTAATAATACTATAATCATAATAATAGAACATAATAATGATATGCATCGGAGACGAACATCTCGAACCAAAAAAATATATTAAAACATATCTGCCCTCCTGCATCACATTCCACAAACCCCGTGTCTGAGAACCAAATTACTTATTTTGTATGGCCTTATGTGCACCATGAATGAATCTTAGACATTTTGTGAACTGCGTATTCCTGACAACACTTGTGCTGGTATACCATGCGCTGCACCGGGTACAAACACATTTGGGCCAATTTCCGTAATATACTCGGCTGTCCTACACCTACCTGCAACATTGTGGTTGATATTTAGGGGATACATGTACAGGGGGTCATACCAGTTATCCGGACAATCAGTTTATCGGACAAATGAAAATACCTGGGCCCGGTTGCTCAAAGCTTCAGTTAGCAGTTAAACAGAGATTTTAACCATTCAGTTAAGGATTTAACAGTCCGTTAAGCTAACTGATGTTTTGAACAACCGGGCCCTGTTAATTAAGCTCATTTGTTTGATCCGATTGTGTGAGCCAGTGTGAAGAATATATCGCCAAGGTAAACATTTTAGTAAATTTGCTGAAGTTGTTTACAACGTCAAAAGTCGTGCGGGGGCTCAATCGAGTGTGCCCATTACATCATTGCTGAGTTGTTCTATAAATACAATATATATACGAAGTGAAGGAGATTTTCTTTCTGCAGAACTACACAATGCTGTTTACACTTGTTTACAGGCGATAAAATTATGATTTCATGGTGAGAATAGTTATTTTATACATTTGTCCAGATGACTGATTGTCAATGTTAATTTTGGGGCAATCTTACGACTGGTGATCTGACCCAATTTTAAGTGAGAAATATGGCACATTTTATTAACCCTTAAAATGCTGAATTAAAATTTGTCGTCTGCTGTTTATTTTTATTTTCCAATTTTTCTCATCAAAACCATGTTTTGCCAACACTTTAGAATCATTTCCAATGGAAATGATTCTAAAGTGTTGTCAAACCATGTTTTTATTGAGAAAAAAAAGACAAAACATAAATTGACAGCAGACGACGACAATTTACGTTTCTCGCATTCTAAGGGTTAAACAGGATTAATGAACATTATGCTGGATATTTTTTCTGTCCTTACCATTGTCACCAACATATTCCTATGTAAATATATTATCCAGAAAATATATTCTTCCGCAAAATCATGCTCCTTTTCCCATGTAGACACATTCACATCTTCACTTCGTCTTTTCCTCTCGTGCGATAACGTCAGGGTCAGATATAGAAAAGCATGGTATTAGTTTCAGTATGATTTGTCAACAGTAACTCAGTTTTATGCCACCAATCTCAGTACAGCCAGGAGGCTTATAGTGTTTGGACTATCCATCCCAGCTTACAAATGGATACATATGTGGCTAGGAGAACAATAGGTTACGTAATATTCTATTGTTCCGTGATTTTATGTGGCTAAAAATGGGTTTATGTGGCTACATAACAATAGGGATGAACAAAGGAAAAGGTTAGGTTAGTCACATAAGTATCCATTTGTAGGAACGTCCGTCTGTGTGTCCGTGGCCATGGTTACGAAGTTTGCCGGTGTTTATTCAATCTGCCACTGGTGAATCTGCTGTTTTTTTTTATTCTTTATAATATTTCTCAATATAACACATGTGAATTATCTCCTTTAATATTTCTCAATAACACATTTGTGACAGTACATGCTGGATATTTCTATCTGTTTTACCTGTCACCAATTTCATGAATATATTCCTATCAGGGCTTCTAAAATGTTCTGTTTGTCAGTTCTGGACCAAATTTTTAAATCTCGGACCGATTGAGATGTTCAAACTATCCTTAAAATTCGGTCCGAAAATAATGCCAATCAGACTGCTATTTCGTTATCAACCGTGTAAATGTACCCATTTTATGACACATATCCGGGGCATATCCGTGTTAAAACATTGTCAGGTAATACATCATTGTGTGTTCGTCGCCTTTCAACACATTTATCTCAGTATTGATTTTTCATAACACGCGCGTGGACAGGTGTAAGTCCCGATAGCGGTTTATAAATAGACTGGCTTTAGCGTACAAATATGTGATTTTTTAGACTCGCTATTTGTGATGATTGTAAAATAAAATTAACGTGAGAATCGTCTCGCTTTTTCTCCATCTCGCCTTCTGCTTTTGGAAATACATTTTGCTGTAACCCGAATTATAAAATGCATGTAACGCAGGGCGACTTACCCTGCGTTACAGACAGAATATTCGGGTTAGTGTTGCTCATGCGAGATTGCGAAGCAAAAATGCGAAATTTCGTGGCGAGGTTTGCGAAAACGCAATCTCGCGATCATACTTCGCATTTTCGCGATCAACCTATGTGCGATATCGCAAGAACGCGAGATTGTAACATGTCCCAAACAGGACACGTAAAAATAGTCTTAGGAGACGATTCTCATTAGCTGCTGAAACATGTTTTTATTAAGAAGTAGAACAATGTGGACAAACACCAATATTTCTTGACAAAAAAAACAACAACAACATAGTTTGACAAAAACATGATAATCGTCGTCTTAGGAGAAGATTCTAATGTGCTACCAATACATGTTTATTGGGGAAAAAGCATATTTCGATACGTGTTATTGGTTACTGCATCGCCGGTTTTTGCCTCTTTTTTTTTTTCCCGGGGATTCTGCACCTCCAACTATTTTCGACGTCATAAATTTATGGAATAATTATGCGCAAAAGATATTTCCAGAGCCAAATCTTACCAATAGTGATAGTGTCGCGAAATGGATATAATATGTGTTGAGCAATTGATCGTAAATGTGTGTCTCTGTTGACATCATGTCGGCGTGTATCAAAGGTCAGATCGGCACGACTTTGTAACCTTTGATGTCCACCATGTCACAGTCAGTAATGATTACAACCGCACGTGCATATTATGTACGACGTAATCGGACAATACCGGGCTTATTGGATATGCGACTAGCAAAGACCAAAACGTGTTCACCATCAGTAATAAAACAAACGCGAGATTAGCGTGTCCCCAACAGGACAAAAAAACAATCGTATTAGGAGACGATTCTCATATGCTGCCAAAACATGTTTATTACAAAAAAGATGAGAATCAGCTCCTAAAACATGTGAATCGTACGGTGCCCTGTTCGGGCCATGTTACAATCTTGCGTTTACGTGTTCTCAACCTATACACAAGTGTGGGGCGGCGGTGAGCGGGGGGGTTCCTATGTAAATATCTTATCCAGAAAACAACATATTCTTCCACAAAATCATGTGCTGCCAAAAGATGTGTGTTAAAAATTGAACAAATATATTAAAACAACGGACAACAATACTTGGTTAGTCCACTGTAGTTGATCACGTATGGTCACCATGGAGAGCCTCTGATGTGAGGTCATGTTATATTCCTGGTTTGATATGGGACATAATGCACAATATCATGCTATGGTAAATTCAATAAATATTTGTAACTTCCCTTCTATATTAGTGTCGCTGTGAAATACTGTTTCAACCCAGTTGCCCGTCTGTACAAAACGTAGTCAGTTTTGTTTATATTCTTGCCGAACCTATGTTTTTTTAATCGTTAGGACAGAGTCAATATATTACTATTAGTATGAGAATAATGCCTGAATTAAATGCACACACCGCTTTAGTGTAGGAATGAATGGCCTTTTTGTGGAATTTATCGGGGTATAAACTTGGAAAAGTCGCGGGAATACTGGACGAAGGCCGGAAGGCCTCGTCCAGTATTCCCGCGACTTTTCCAAGTTTATTTCCCTGATAAATTCCACAAAAAGGCCATTCATTCCTTATAATTCCAGCATTTGAAATAAATTCATCAAGAAAATGTGTTTATTTTCCGTTTTCTTAAGAATTATTTTAACTCACGGTTACGGAAAGTAGTTCGGCGCGGGAGTTTACTGGGATATAAATTTTGGACAGAGACTTGCTACGGGCCAATCAAATGTTAGGGAATTGTGTAAATATTTTTGTGCTGGAATTATTCAGTGATAGTCACAAACCCGCCTGTCATATGCTGCCACAGTTATTGAAATCCACATGTGAGTGTTATGTTCTTCTCAATACTATTTAGGCCAGTTTTTTTTTATTTGTTGGTTTACAGATTTTTTTCCCGCGAGATCGGGTCGGTCGGTCGGAAAAAAATAAAAATAAAAAAAAGTTTTTTCAATTTTTTTATTCTTTTTGGCACAGGGTTGGGTCGGTCAAGGAAATAAAAAGAAAAAAAAAAAAGTCTGTCGAACGCGGATGCCACCGGCGGCATATTGAAGAAACTGATAAACGGGTGAACCAAAAGTGTTAAGTTAAAGGGTGAAGGTCATATGTAGTATGGCAAGGCAGGTGTAGCATACATGCAAATGAATGAAGTATGGAAATATTGAAGCAGTTAAGCAACTTATGTAGATGCTATGGCCAGTTTGAGAAACTGTGACAAACTGGTTAACCGAAATTGCTAAGTCCTTTCAGCAGCCCTGTGAAGGTCAAAAGGTCAAGGTAATATAAAGTATGACAAGGCAGGTATAGCACACATACCAATGAATGGCACTGGGGCGGGATCAACTGATCCTGAGAATAGTGCTGCAGTAGCCATTGCTTGTCGTAAAAGGCGACTAAACTGGCTTAACGATTGGGTTCATACTTTCCGGAACCCACTATACCGGATTTGGCCCTCATGTGCATTTTTGGCTTTCTTGTATGTGAGAGTTGAGTCGGGCTATGCCCCATATATAAAAGTAAGATTAGCGCTAATCCTATTACTTTTATGGGATGGGATAAATGATGCTGGTGTGGCGAGGGCCTGGCACCAGATCAGGTTGTTCTAATTTCAGGACTGAATATATATTTTGATTGTAAATATTGAGTTCTGAAGTTGGGATTTACCCCCCTTGGACAGGTGGATACGAGACTCGACCCCGTTGACCCGTCTGCGTGTAGACTCCCTGAGGCTTGTACCTCTATGTCAGAAAAGCGGACGTTAAACCCTATTCACTCACTCACTCACCAATGAATGATGTGTTGAAATATTGAAGAACTTGAGCAACTTATGTAGAAGATATGGCCGGTTTGAGAAACTGTTACGAAGTGGTTAACCGAACGTGTGACGGACAGACGGACGGTCCGAACACCATAAAAATCACCTTTTTAAGGCACATGGTTGGGTCGGTTCACCTTTTTAAGGCTCATGGTTGGGTCGGTTTGTGGTCGGTAAAAAACAAAAAGGCCAGTGATTGTGAAACTTGTGTTAACCGGCATCGTCTCGGACCAAGAGTTTATCAGTTAACGTAGGGAGTCGGTTCAGCAAGTTTCTTTATATTCTACATAGCAACTCAGTTTCATATTCACATACTGTTGAATGTTGATCACTGTGAATGGGTTGCGTAATGCGTACATATTAATACCGTATCTGGTATAATTAAATACAAGACAACGACTCAGTTTCATATTCACATACTGTTGAATGTTGATCACTGTGAATGGGTTGCGTAATGCGTACATATTAATACCGTATCTGGTATAATTAAATACAAGACAACGAAGCGGTGATATAGTTGAAACGAATATCAGTGGGGGTGGCACAAGTGTGGATTTGTGGCAGGGCGGTAGAGGACCCTAGGAAGAACGCAAACATGAAATATGAAGCACATCGGAGCAAGAAAATATAGGCCATTTACCCGAGCGTTAAGGTTTTGAATTTTTGCATTCAATCTGAAATGGAGATATATCAAATCATATCAAATCGTCCCATTCGCAAGCTGCTGCTAAGATCCGGTTTCCGCCACTTACTTTTCTCGGCACAGCAAAAAAATAATTTTTTTTTTTTTTTTTTTTTTTTTTTTTTTTTTTTTTTTTTTGGATCGGAGGTAAAAAAATATTAAAAAAAATCGGAAATTAAATTTTTTATTTTTTTCCACATTGTCAAAAAATCGGGTCGGCGGATCTGTAAACCAACTAATAAAAAAAAAATGGCCTTAGGCATATGTTTTACACTCTTACAACTATTTAACCCTTTCACCCCTAAGTAACTGGAATAGAATTTGATATGTTAAAGGTATATGCCCACTCAGTAGGCACAAACTGTTCTTTATATCAGAGACATCATCTGAGATTTTCTGGCAAAATAAACATTCACCATTACCCCACGTATTGATTGGCATTATTATACATTTTATATTAGACGTAACTTTCCACACTTATATCAGGGGTGATAACCGTGTTTCCTTAAAATGTTAACAGACATTACTATTTATAATCCGTATTTATTTTTTGATGTGCAATTATCATACTTTATAATCCGTCAAAAATATTATTTTTTCAGGTGACGCATTTAATTAATATAAATAATTAAAAAATACCATGCCTCATTTGCATATGAAAATAGCCTGATACCAATGTGCGTCACATATATATTAATTAAATGCGTCACCTGAAAAAATAATATTTTCTACGGATTATAAAATAAATTAAATAAATATTACTAAATGATTATATTCGTATAGCGGTCACTCATAATCTTTAGAACTGGTGGAATAGTGACACAATTATACAGTTTTAATTTAATTCCTATAAAGAACATTTTGTGCCTATTGAGTGGGCATGTACCTTAAATTTTGCAACCAATCCAATCATCTCAAAATGATTTTCAGACTAGTCCATTTATGAAAACGGGGTGTATTTGTTCTCAAAAATATGAAAATTACTTGCAAAAAGTGCAGATCCTGATGAGACGGCTTGTCACGAGCCGTCTCATCTGGATCTGTATTGTTTGCCAATACCACTATACAGGCCTGTGGTGTTGAAAGGGTTAAACATAACAATTTTACAGCCATCTAAATGTATTTATCCTCATATTCGCAACACAATAACGACTGAAATCATGTCGGGGATCGTTTTGGGGTACCAACATGAGAGATTCTCACATATTTAAAAAAGAAATCTTGTGAAAATGTCAATAATATATCTATTCACTAATAAAATTTATTCAAATTTTTTTCTGTCACTGCTTATCTGCGAAAATAATCCCTTTATGCACCGCATTTATGTAAGAACATCATCCATCATTTTGAGAAATACAGCCAATGTTTTGAGATTTGTAAACTGGGAAAGTGTGTAGGTCTCTCTTATTCTGATTTTAGTAGTTGTTGAATAAATGTGCATTATTTGTAGCTGTTCAATGAGTTTATTAAATATTGTGTGAAATCAACACAAATATTAGATTCTATTTATTGCATAAGCACATCATCATTCATTAAGCTGCACTGGTCAAATACTATTGTCTGGAGCTGTATCATTGACATATTTATAGTACATTATGATGTTTTAATATACTGTGTTATCACACTGTGAAAGCCCACATTAACCCTTTGGATCATGCTGAGGATACGCCATTAGGTTGGCGGAAAATTCTAAATATTTTCCTTCTGTGCGCTCAGAAGTATATGTCGCGACCACCATTTGAACCGTCTCGTCGAGATGGTTCAAATGAGTGGTCACAACATATACTTTCAATGAGAAATAACAAAAATAAAAATAAAATATTTAATAAATTTCATACCCGTAATGGTATCTTCTATTACATAACTTATCAGCTCTGCGGCCGCACCTACAAAACTTTGTTGATATAACGAAAATTGTCGTCTGCTATTGTTTTATATTTTGTCTTCTTTTTCAATAAAAACACGGTTTGACAGCACTCCATAGAAATGATTCTAAAGTGCTGTCAAACCATGTTTTTGATGAGAAAAATGGAAATTAAAAAATAAACAGCAGACGACAAAATTTAATTCAACATTGTACGAGTTAATACACTGTGTTATTACATTGCAAAAGGCCATTTTATGCATTCTACCATTACAAAGCTTGGCACTAAAAGATACTTTTCTGTGTTGCATTAAACGATACTTTTCTGTGTAAATTGGGTGGGTGGCAGGTGGGAGCATGTGATGGGTGATTTAACGATCGTGATTCATCCTTACCGGAATCTCGACCGGAGACCTTGTTTGGCCCCAGATACGTATTTGGCATTCTTGTATGTGAGAGCTGAATTTGGTTACACCCCTTATATAAGCAATACAATTATTCGTAATCCTATTACTTTTAGGGGAAGGGGCCAAGTGACTTTGGTGTGGTATGGACCTGGCAACGGGTCTGGTTATTCTAATTTCAGAGCTGAATATATATTTATTTTGATGTAAATATTCCGTTCTGATTTTGTGATTTTCCCCCCAATGCAGCAGGTTGAATGCGGGATCGAACCGTTGGTCCGGCCTTAAATGACCTTTGCTGTTGATAGGCCGTTAAAAACCATTAAACATAAACTGTGTCGATTGAACATTATTAAAGCACCATTGCATTCTATTACAGGGCAAGTCGGCTCTATGGTCACATCTACAGAACTTCGTGGAGATTGAGACTGGCAACGAGACTGGGCAGTTAGTCGACCCGAACCTGTTGTCGCCAGGTAATAAGGTCGACTGTTACGGTTAGCATCACCATTGTTATTACATGGGCCACGCTGTGCCTACGTACCACTGTGCCAGTGCAACCGATGTCCACACTTTTATGATAATTGATACACGCCATGTGATTTTGTACCTTCGGACATCTGCGTAATTTCATTAAATACGTTTACACAAAATTTACAATATTTTTCATATATAAAGTCAAAAGTTGTCAAAATTTAATTCCGCATGTACTCTGGAAATTTTGACAGATTTTGACGCCATTTTTGGAAAATATTGTAAATTTTGTAAACATATTTAATGAAATTACGCAGATGTCCAAAATCGAGGTACAAAATTGCATGTGTGTCTCAATATTGATTAAAAGAAATAGTGTGAGGCTATGATTGAATTTCAAACACAGGCTGAAAAAAGCTGTATATCCACAGATGTATATTTATTGCGTGTGGCTGTGACTGGATAAATGGAACTTATCGGAGTTCAGCTCCTGATCTAATAGCACAAGCCTGTACACTGATAACAATCTATATTGCTTGTTAGCAGCATGCCAGGTGTTTCATTGATGGGATGGCAAACAGTGTAGATCCTGATCAGACTGTGCGGATGCACAATCTGATCTGGATCTACACTGGTTGTAAAACCCATAAGCTCCATTTCTCCAGTAAGAGCCTCATATACTCGGCATACATAGGTTGTGGAGCCGTATATAGTTTCCAGCTTTCTGTTCCGTCTTTCCTCCATTTTTCTATCATTAAAGGTACATGCCCGCTCAGTAGGCACAAACTGTTCTTTATATCAGATAAATCATCCGAGACATTTTCTGGCAAAATAAACTCTGCCCCATGTATTGATTGGCATTATTATACTTTTTATATCAGACAAAAATTTCCACACTTATATCAGGGGCGATAACCGTGTTTCCTTAAAATGTTAACGGACATTACTATTTATTATTCTCTGTATTTATTGTTTTGATGTGCAATTATCATACTTTATAATCTGTCAAAAATATTATTTTTTCAGGTGACACATTTAATTAGTATAAATAATTAAAATATATCATGCCTCATTTGCATATGCAAATAGCCTGATACCACCGCGAGTCACTATCAGTAAAATAAATATTACAAAATTATCATACCTGTATAGCGGGCACTTGTAATTTTTAGAACTGGTGGAATAGTGACACAATTATACACTTATTTAATTCTGATAAAGAATAGTTTGTGCCTACTGAGTGGGCATGTACCTTTAACATGAGCATTGTCGGTACCAGTAGCCTATTTCACCAACATTGCAAAGCATACTTTTCTAGCAAAGTATACTTTGAGGGAGAAATTTCAATTTTAGGATACATTTATTAATTTTTATCATACTGAATTTATTACATTATCACAGCCATTTTGGCTGTGATAATGTAATAAATTCAGTATAATAATTCTGCATACTTTTAATCATCAAATATATGCAGTCGTATATGAAATAATGTATTTCAGGAAAAATAAATGATTAAGCCCTCAAAGTATACTTTGCTAGAAAAGTATACTTTGCAATGTTGGTGAAATAGGCTACTGATATTTCAGCAACTGTCAGTTGGATTAACTCAAAACTTCATATGCTTCTTTCTTGTTCATCATAATCCATATATTCACTATAACCCACACATGTGGCCCCTTTTCTCAAGGTAAATGTAAAATGGCTTTTACATTCATTGTTTTAAGTAACTTATATCTCTATATAACATTAAGTTGGAGCCGCTTGAAGCTTCTAATCCTGCTTTATCTGCATCCATTGTTTTAGTTGCTGGCAGTATCTCTGCATAAGAGAGTTACTGCCCTGTCACGGTGACAACTACCATAGTTTCAGTCAATAATCTGCCCGTTCTGCTCTTATACCCATAATTCACTCAAATTTGCATTTCATTCACTGATTTGGGGTAAAGTTCTGTTGCCTATTTCACCAAAATTGTAAACCATACTTATCTAGACAAGTTTACTTTGAGGGAGTAATCATTTATTTTTCCTGACATGCATTATTTTATATAGAACTAACAACATGAACAATATGCATATATTTTATGATTAAAAGTATGCAGAATTATTATACTGAATTTATTACATTATCACAGCCAAAATGACTGTGATAATGTAATACATTCAGTATAATAAAAATTAATAAATTTATCATTAAAAGGCTACTGGTTTATCTGCGTGGCAGTTGGGGTGTATGTGAGATCTGCTCACTTATTATTCCATTTATGGATGCAGTTTGAACATGACTACACCGAAATGAAGATTTTAAAATTATCTTCTCCGGTTGCACTGGCCATCTACATATCTCACAGCCTGGCCCACATTTCATTTCCATTCTCATGCATTGACATAGTATTCAAGAACCTGTGTAGATGCAGTGCTCCAGATAAGTTTTGTATCTAAAGAGTATAATACCCCTAGATTTCAAATTCAATGTGTAGTTTACTTTTACAAATGCATTATTGATTTTCTTCCTTATTAAATAGGGAACAAATGATAAAAAATAAAACAAATTTGAAAATTCACTTATTTGAGCTGCAAAAAGCAAACAGTGTTTGCTTTTTGCAGCTCAGATAAGTAAATTTTGTTTCAGTATTTTCCCTACTCAATTTTAAAATCAATGCATATTTTCACATTGCTGTGAGTATTTTGTACTCCCACTTTTGATAATCAATGCGTATTCTGCTAAAATAAGTGCATAGAATATGCCAATACGCACCTTATCTGGAGCGCTGTAACTGTAAATTGGTTAAAAGTCATTTGAGTTCCATGTGATGCTATGTTTATTTTTGTACCTGAATAAAAGTGAAATAGCACCATGAAATCCAGGAATTTGGGGTCATGTAAAGTCCCAGTGGAATTTAATGTTATACTGAATGTGTCATCTATGCGTTTTAATTTATTGTTATGCATTGTTATACATGGTAAATACATAATAACGGGTTTGTGTTTAGCAGTTTGTGTTGAAGAAAATATATTTTGTAATAATTCACAAATTTACACAATATTAATCATATATGTACGACCCAGATCAGGAATCAGTCCTAGAATGGGGGCCAATCCCAGAACGGGGGCCGAAAAACGTCATGTCAATCCCAGAACGGGGGCCAATTTGAAAATGGCCGGAAAGGGAAGGAATACTGCACACACGGAACATTTGCAAGACATGTCTGTCATGGAAACAGGAATGGCATATGCATAATTCACTTCATTACTAATCAAGTCACGGTAGTTAATGTACGTTTGGCCTCGATGACAAACGTGACGTCTTCACTAATTGCCGCCATTTTTTATCTGTACTCTTGTGGTCAGAACGTGACGTTACGTCACAAACTTGAACATCATTCAAGCTTGAAATCAAAACGGCTTTATCCGGAACATGCTAAATTGGCCGCCGTTCTGGGATTACCCCCCGTTCTGGGAGTTGGGCCTCTTTCTGGGACTGACCCCCGATTTGAGTCTTACATAATTATATTCATGTGCAAGTTAAATTTTCTTCAATTAATGAGAATGCTGGCATATTTTATCAATATACATCTTTAGCTTGAGTTTGGTTCCATTTAACTTAATCCTTAGATTGCTACACACAACAATGTCGTCTGCCGTTGCTTTTATATCTTGCCTTATTTCTCAATGAAAACATGGTTTGACAGCACTTCAGAATCATTTCCAATGGAAATGATTCTGAAGTGCTGTCAAAGCATGTTGTAAATTATTCTAAAGTGCTGTTAAAGCATGTTTTTGATGATAAAAATGGAAAATAGAAAATAAACAGCAGACGGCAAAAAAATAAGATGGCGGTGTAAGGGTTAACATTGACCATGAATCGTGTGTCAAGGCTCTATAAAACTGCTTGCTAATGGCAACAACGCATGATGAATGCTGCAAACATCTTACATCATAGCCGCACACATTGCATTGCGTGTGACCAGACTGCTTATACCACTACTACCCCACCCATATCCTGCTGAATATCCTTATATGAGACACGCCATGTGAATTTTGTACACTCAGACATCTGCGTAATTTCATTAAATACGTTTACAATATTTTTCATAAATAATGTCAAAAGTTGACGAAAGTTTCAGAGTACATGCGGAACATGCGGAATATAATTCCGCATGTACTCTGACAATTTTGTCAACTTTTGACACCATTTACGGAAAATATTGTAAATTTTGTAAAACGTATTTCATGAAATTACGCAGTTGTCCGAATGTACAAAATCACATGGCGAGTCTCATATAGGGTATATGAACAACAATAATGTTTGCTATTGTTTTTATGTCTGTTAAAAAAATATATGTCCGTCTGTGTCCATCTATGTATGTCCGTCTATGTATTGAACCGTCTGCGAAAAAGGATGTGTTGTTCAATAATAGACTAAATGTCTTACAATAGAAGCCAGTACAATCATGGTTGTGCTCCCACAGAACGATAAACATGATATACATGTACATAAACTACCATCCTTGCCAGGGCACACCTGCTGGACTAGCTCTACTGCTAATACAAACTTCAGCTTCTGCCAGCCCAAATTGTCTGTCAGCAACGCGCAGGAAGAGTTGGACGTAAGTCGCCCTGCTGTACAGACTGAACATTTGGATTATATTTCTACCAGCATAGTCCTGCCAATTCTGATAAAGGTCTACAGTGTAAACTCCCATTGCCCTCTGGCCGTGGCAAGGGTTGGGTTGTGGCATAGGGGTTAGAACACCTGACCTCCAATTTTAGATTTTACAATCAACCCTTTCACCCCTAAGTAACTTGGATGGATGTTGATATGTTAATTTTTGAAACCAATCCAATTGTCACAAAATGATTTTCAGACTAGTCAATTTATGAAAAGAGGGTGTTTTTGGTCTCAAAAATATGAAAATTACTTGCAAAAAGTGCAGATCCTGATGAGACGGCTCGTCATGAGCCGGCTCATCTGGATCTACACGTTTTGCCAATACCACTATACAGGCCTGTGGTGTTGAAAGGGTTAAGACTTTAATAATGCAGAAAATAATTCTCACTGTTCAGGTTGACTTCTGACTTATAACTGGGCAAGTTGACATTAGATTCACTTGTGTACGGAACCTTCCATCAGTATCATGTACATTCAACGAGTCCCGGGCCTATATCCAGAAACAATTGACACTTTCTGTATTTTAACTTACTAACCATCATCTGACGAATCGCTTGTTTATTTTAAAAATCATGCATATTCATTTTCATTCAACTTTCATCATTTAGTATTGACCCTACACTATATATCTTATGTGAGTTCCTACATCATGTACTGTTTAGTTTAGCGATTTCGAAAACTATGAACTAGAACTTTTATATCCAGGAAATTGCTTATAAAAATGTGAGTTTTGGGAGTGCCACTGTCTAGTGTAATTGAGTGTGTGTGTTTTGTTAGAATCCATATCTGTGAATACAGAGATTCTGGTAGAAAATCACACACACTGACCCCCCCTAAAAAAGACACCGTTCGTTTTGTTACACTTCTATGATAAAGGTGTAGTAACGCAAAACAAAATTCACCAAAGATGACTCAATTCAATAGTTTAGAGGTAACCAATTACATTGAGAGTATACACATTTTGAAATATTTTCTTATTTCTTCTCAAGATGTTTTGTTGTGACCATTCATTTGAACCATCTTGACGAGACGGTTAGAATGGTGATCACAGCATATACTTCTGACGAGAAATAACAAAATTATTTGATATTTTCTGCCTGACAGTTAACCCTTTGAACCCAAAAGCCTGCTACAGTGGTTTATGCCAACAGTGCAGATCCAGATGAGCCCGCACTTTTTGAATGTAATTTTCATATTTTTGAGAATTTTTGTGATGATTGGATTGGCTGCAAAATTAACGTGTCAAAATCCATTCCAGTTACTTAGGGGTGAAAAGGTTAACTTGTGTTGCTTCAGAATGTAATAGGTTAAGTTCTAATGGTAAATCTAGTCCGTTGAAACAACGTTAGACAAACTTAGGTTTTCCTGGGTACAAATTGTTTGACACTACATGATAGTAGATGATGTTTGAATGCATGTTTGTCCATACTTCACAGAGTCGGGTCAGTTAAGGAAGCGTGAGTTTACAAAACGAGATGTACTCGAGCATACGTTCATGGATTTTTATGTCTCCCTCTGCAGTAAGTTGGCCGTGGCGTAGCTGTGTTTACCATTGTCAGATCTTATCATAGCTTCAGTGACGTCTACTTCTGATGGAAATTGTTAATTTTGCTTATGTGTGGCTGGAGAAATGAGTCTTATGACCTTATCAACTAGAACTGCTGCAATCTGATAAGAAATCTATATGGTTTGTTAATAACATGACTGAGTGATTCACTCGCAGTGAATAGTGCAGACCCTGATCAGACTGCACTTATGTGCAGGCTGGTCTGGGTCTACACTGGTCACATTGGCCATAAAGCCCCATTTCTCACAGCCACATATTGTTTCTATTGTTGACAATGAAAGAAAATAGGAAAACATTTTATAGCAGATCCAGTTTTGATTTCTAATACACATAGTCGCCACCCTATCCCTCTGTTTGTCTGTCCATCTGTCTGTCTGTCCAAGATTTGCCTTAATGTTTCCGCTATCTCTAGTATATAGTTGTTTGTCATCATCCATTCTATAGCCCACCAATGTGACCCCTTTAAATGACTTGGAGATTTACGTTGAAGTTTTCGAGGGCTGCATCCATCAGGGTTACTCATTTCTTTTATCTCAAAAGTAACAGCAAATCCTACGTTTGAAAGTAATACATATTCAGTTGGTCAAGGTATGGCAAAATCAGTGAATCTACAGTGGAAACTCTCTAAACCGGACACCAAGATCTTAGTTTTGATGAGTTTCTTGGTCATTTATCTCAGGTGATAATGTCTGTTTGTAATTGCATAGCACACAACTATAGCTCAGAATGATCAAATGCCTCATTTACAGTGAAACCTCTCCTAGCCGGACACCCTGGGGACCTCCCAGGCTGTCCAGTTTAGAGAGGTACCTCCCAGGGTGTCCGGTTTAGAGAGGTACCTCCCAGGGTGTCCGGTTCAGAGAGTTTCTTCCACTGTAGAAATACTTTTTGTTTGCCACAATTTTACTATTGAATTCAATATCAAACAATTTTATTGGTCGCACCCAAGTACAGATCCTTTGGCTCAGCCAATCAAACTCTCTGATTTTTAGCATGATTTTTTTTAACACATGCTAAGAATACTGACTAAAATGTGTATCCATTTTGTCTATTTGGATATGTGAAGTTGATAGAAAGATATGATATCTGACTTTGATAAACATCACTATGTCTGGCTTTTTGTAGACCGCTAACTGCGATTGTTATTTATGGTTTGTATTGCAGTTCATAATATTAATAATAACCATATATCGACACCAAATTACTACTAACTAATTTATGGCTGTGACTGGAGAAATGGGGCTTATGGCCTGTGCGACCAGTGTAGATCCAGATCAGCCTGTGCATCCGCAGTCTGATCAGGATCTGCATTGTTTCGCCATTCCATCAATGAAACACCTGTTATGCTTCTGACTAGCAATCGTTATCGGGCTACAGTGCGGTTGATCAGGAGCTACACTGGTCATAAATCCGTAAGCCCCATTTCTCTAGTCACAGCCACAATTATAATAGTGAAAGTATAACTTAGCAACACATAGTAGGTGATGTTTCCTTCTTTATATTTATGCATTTTCTGGATTTGAATATGTTTGTGACTGTACAAATTGTGCTTATGACCTTCGTGACCAGTGTAGTCCCAGATCAAACTGTGCATCCACACAGTCTGATCAGGGCTTACACTGTTTGCCATTCAATCAGTGAAGCATATCCCATGAGTCTTACAAAAAAAAAATCATTTATTTGCTGCAACATTGTGTTAGTAGATGAGAAACTAAACTGGTCATAAATGCTATAAGCCCCATTTTTTTCTCCATCAGAGTCACAATTTATTTTGACAAACAGATGATGCATGTTCCCAATCTTGGCTGCTTGTTGACAGTAGGTATTGACCAACGTTTGGGGTTTCCCAAAACAAATTGTATCCAAATATATTGTTATTGTGATAATCCAGTACAATAATACTGACAATAAATATTGGGACACTCTTTGTTGTGGGAAATCATATATTGTAATATATAATGTTTTCCCAGAATAAATTGTGTCCAAATATTTTAATGAATTTCAACAGAGTGGCAATGAAACAAAGTATAATATAATATCATATAATATTATAAGTTATTGTGATTCTACACAGGCTATATGGTGTAATATTGCCCGTCTGGAGGTATGTTCACCCGAGGCGATTCTACACAGGCTATATGGCGATAGCCGAGGGTGAACATACCTTCAGACGGGCAATATTACACCATATAGCCTGTGTAGAATCACAATAACTTATAATATTATATGATATTATATTATACTTTGTTTCATTGCCACTCTGTTGAAAATATAGCCTGTGTAGAATCACAATAACTTATAATATTATATGATATTATATTATACTTTGTTTCATTGCCACTCTGTTGAAATTCATTAAAATATTTGGACACAATTTATTCTGTGTAGAATCACAATAACGTATTTGTCATACCGCAGATCCTATATTTGGCCGTATAAACATATCTCTTCTTTTGATCTTTGCGTTTTTTCAGGAAGAAAAATAATCCGAGATTCGATTTTCTACCGTGAGTCTTAATATAAAGGCGTAAATGAACATTTTGTTTTTTTTATTAAATGAAAACAAACTAAATATGGAGTAAGAAATCCATCGAAAACGACTTTATGACAGTTTTTTTATATCGTGTCATTTAATTTATATTCCACTGCTCTATCGATCTGCTATCCCTTTGGCGCCTCTACAAGAATGTGACTGGTTCCCAAACATTCGCTGTCATTGCTACGCCGCGTTTCGTGCGTGGAACCCATAGTTTGTGACCTAAATATAGCCGTGTCACGAAGCCAAGTGTGTTGAGATTTGAAAACACTAAACGGGACAGTTTGGCTAATTTTTTGCTCATATTTTGATGAACGAAGAATATTTATGGAAAAATAAACAATAAAGACTGGTTTTGAGTGTACAATTTGTTACTTGTATTGATCAATTCGGGGTTTTATTGTGTTTAGTGAGGAATATAATTCGCAATCGCGAGGCGCTTGCAAAATGTGTCTTCATTGGACGCGAGGCGCCGGAGGGGAATCGCAATTCCTCTATGTCTGACGGACTTGGCAGGTCATATAATATATATGACCAGGCAAGCTAGCCAATCAAAAGCCGAGAAACTTATCTGCGGTATGACAAAATATCATGGTGGCCTAGATCTATTTAGAATCTTACATTACCTTTTATCTGGATAATGTCAGCAATATATAGCAGTTACCATCAGCGTCTTCAACATGAATAATAATAACCTTACTATTTTGGATACCATTTATTCTGGGAAGCGCATATAAATATATGGTGTCCCACAACAAAAAGTGTCCCAATATTTCAGAAATAGTACGGTTGCCCTGGTTTATCACAATAACAATGTATTTGGATTCAATTGTTTTGGCAAACCCCTACTCATATTTTTATAGCGGTTTTCGAAAACAGATGGTGTCTGAATATTTAGGATTATTATGGTACATTACGATGTTTTGTTTTTCTTGAATCTTGTTGACAAAATTAAGTGAAAATGTGTCCATTCAATATTTCTGTAACTGTGGCAACTGCATGTATCCACTACTGGCTGTTTCACGAAACCTGCTCAAATATTTTTTTCGATAATATTAAATTAAAGCAAAATTTAAGAATGAGCTTTCTTTTTACTTAGTGAAATTTGGTCCTTTCTTGATTTTTATGGCAGAGTGAAGATGTCTATGGGATTTTAACATGGGGAAATTTTCGTATTTCAGAAAAACTGGACCGATTTTTGAAATTTATCTTTTCTTTTCTTAGTTAGATCATTTCTAAGCTATCTAACTAGGTTTCGTAGTCAATTTGAAATTACAATTTTTTTTATTATTTTTTATTATTACTCCGCCCACGGCTGCTCCACCTCCTTTTCCCCCATGTTAAATTCCCATAGACAAATCAATTTTTCGTAAGAAAATCAATATTTGACAAAATTTCACGAAATAAAAAGATAGCTCATTCTTAAATTTTTATAAAATTTAATATTATCAACAAGAAAACACTATTTTTGCTTGTTTATATGGCCGTAAAATTTGGGCAGGTTTCGTGAAACAGACAGTAGACATTTTGTTTGTGCCCAAATATGCATTTATTTGCCTTATAGCATTAAATTGGCATTTGCTCAGAAATATTTGCCAACTTTTGTTGTCATTAAATGTAATCACTTTGCAGATAATGTTTGGTAGAAGTTGTAGATCATCTGAATGGGCACGGCATTGATGTTATATAGCTGATTTCTAGATTGATAATCCTTTCAACCCTAAGTAACTGGAATGGACTATGCTACATTTCTGACCACTAGTAGTCCATTAGCGAGAAAAGGTGTATCTACAAATGGTACAGATCCTGATGAGACAGCTCATCTAGATATTACAGGAATGAATGGCCTTTTTTTGGAATTTATCGGGGTATAAACTTGGAAAAGTCGCGGGAATACTGGACGAAGGCCAGAAGTTTATATCCCCGATAAATTCCACAAAAAGGCCATTCATTCCTTATAATTCCAGCATTTGAAATATATTCATCAAGAAAATGTGTTTATTTTCCGTTTTCTTAAGAATTATTTTAACTGCGCCTCACGGTTACGGAAAGTAGTCGGCGCGGGAGTTTACTGGGATACAAATTTTGGACAGAGACTTGCTACGGGCCAATCAAATGTCAGGGAATTGTGTAAATGTTTTTGTGCTCGAATTATACACTGTTTGCAAACAACACGAAACAGGATAGAGAGGTTGAAAGGGTTACTGTGTGTTTGGTTGTTTATGTTCAAATGTTAATTAGTTATATTCTGTATGTTTGAATCATGTATAGAGCGAGACAACTAACCATTACCATTTCTATTGACACCTCAGCCCTGGCATGGTGTATTCTGCATAGGAGATACCAACGTATGTGGAGTAGTGAGCAAGTTGTGCATGATTCCATTTACGACTTCCTTGGCAATGTTGCTGATGGTTTCATCTGTTCTGACATACACTGTAACACTTGCGACTGATAATAGCAGTATCTCGGATATTTTCTATGCAGGAAATTGACATACTGCAGCACAGAACTCAGAAACAGTGTTGAATTCTGAGCACTTATCTCTTGTGCTGTTTCCAGCAGGTGTCTAAACCCTTACAGTGCTGAATTCAAGTTTGTCGTCTGCTATTTATTTTTTTCTCTTCCGATTTTTCTCATAAAAACCATGTTTTGACAACACTTTAGAATCATTTCCGTTGGAAATGATTCTGAAGTGTTGTCGAACCATGTTTTTATTGAGAGGAAAAACAACAACACATAAATTGACAGCTCACGACAATTTATGTTTCCAGTTTTCTAAGGGTTGACCATTTCCATCTATGATCCTTGACAAAACGAGGATTATTTAGTTTGCAATGAGGCTATCTGTGTAAGCTATTGTATTTAGGGGACTACTTGTCGAACCTTTGTTAATGACCACCTCTGAATAGCAATTACCTGTCTATAGCAACCACTATTTTGTTTTCCCAATTACCATGTAAATTACCCTGCAAACAAAGACCACCTGTGAACAAAGGCCAGATTTTTCTCTTCTCATGGCTGACCTTTATTCACAGGTTTGACTGTACATTGTATATACAAATTTGTTGGAATTATTAGGAAAGATTTCCTAAAACATTTTGAAGCAATAATAAAGTTACAGGAAAAGAAGACTTGCATTGAAGTGGTATTTGTTACAAACAGATTCACACTTTTAATGTGTCAATTTCCTTTATTATGTTGATTTCACACGCCTCACATACATAGGAGATATAATGCCAATGCTAGATCAATCGTAATGTTTTAAGTTTACTGCAACAAACTATTATTTTGCCACATTTTATTATGCCCCCGGTCTCGGTAGAGCCGGATGCATATAGTGTTTGGATGGTGTGTCCGGGCCTACATCCGGGGGTTTAAGAGGTTAGGGGCGTGGCCTAACACAAAAGATTCCTTTGATTTATTCCGTAAGCTAATAAATTCTGTTGATGTTTAGGGGATTATTCTTTGATCTTCATGTTGAAATGTTGAAACGTCTGTGTGTCCGTCCGTGTGTCCGGCACATTAAGAAGTTCGCCGGAGTTTCGAAATTCTGTCATAACTTCTATATCCCTTGATGGATTACTTTAATATTTTAATACATCAAACCTGTGGAAAAATGCCACTCATCCATGCTGCTTGTAATATGACCTTCACCTCATCCATGCTGCTTGTAATATGACCTTCACCATTTGACCTTCACACCTGTGCTTATGAATACTTATCACTTTCGGTTAATTAACTTTGCCACAGTTTCTCCAATCTGCAACCGGGGGCATTCGTGTGCCGACATTCCACATTTTATTGTTTTTTTTACCTAATATAGACAATTGAATTACATTTCATTTAATAGCTGTCATGTAAACTTTATGTGTATATTGATAGAGCCATATCAGATGAAACCATCCATCTCCTGTACATTGCGTTTGTTTCCCTGCTTTAAATATGTGTGATTTGTGTTTATGCTTTGTATCACATTCACTGTGGTAGACACAGACTGTTTTCAGTTGGTAGCTCAACATTGCATGGAGAGAGTAAGAGGACTCCAGCAATATAAGGTTTGACAATGTCCAGCCTTGGGTAAATGTTTGCCATGGCATGAGGGAACTGTTTGAACCCCAAGGCCGTAGGCCGCGGGTTCAAACAGTTCCCGAGTGCCACAGCAAACGTTTACCCACGGCTGGACATGGTCGAACGTTATTGTTACATTTCCGTCAGAAATATCGTTTAAATAGAGCATATATGCAGTACTTTCGGTACTTTGATTATCTGCTCCATTCAAACAGCTGATTTTCACATACAGGTACATGGTCCGAGGCCACAGTGCACGTCGTGTGCGACTGTTATGAACTGGTCTGGTGATGTAATGGCTCGTTCTAGTAACGTCATGAGACACATGCATTACATAGGTGTTGGCTTTGCCCCAGAATGAGCATTGTCTACAGCCGTGGTCAAACAGCACGCGCTGTATATTTGAACACGACTGTGAGTGGTGTCGAACAACGGCAGTCATGTAACAATATTAATCAGATACCTGGGGCCCGTTTCACTAAACTTCGTACGACTAAGAAGTTTGTAAATGCAAAACTACAATGTACATCAAAGTTGGCATTAGCAACCGATTTTGGGATATCTTTAATGGATTTGTTCACATTTAATGACCCTTACATGTATGTGGAGGATAATGGTAGCATTAATGACCACGTTGCTTTGTGAAGTGAATTTATAAAGAATCTTCGTACAAACTTTTTATGTTACGAAGTTTAGTGAAATGGGCGATATTTCTGTCGACATGGTTGAGAACAATGTTACAACGTTTGCGACCAGCATAGCCCCAGATCAGTCTGCACATCCGCATCTGATCAGGGGCTACGCTGGTCACCATTCAGCAATGAAGTAGGCTTAGGTCTGAACAAAAGGTGTGATTTTTAGCCGGGTTTTTTGAAAAAAAATCCAGGCTATTGGATTGGCGAAAGCCGGGCGGGCGGGCGGCGGGCGGGCGAGCGGCGTCCACAATCAATGTTAAGTTTTCGTGTTTGAGTCCATTTCTTTGTTACTGTACCACCTAGGACCACCAAACTTTCACAGCTTCATAATCAAGGGGTGCACACCACATATCACTATCCAACATGTTACTTTTTTTTTAACTTCACCCATTTATTTTTTCCGCGTAGTCGACTTAGCCATTTTCAATGTTAAGTTTTCGCGTTTACAATGTTAAGTTTTCGTGTTTAAGTCCATTTCTTTGGTACTGTACCCACCTAGGACCACCAAACTTTCACAGCTTCATAATCAAGGGGTACCCACACATATCACTATCCAATATGTTACTTTTTTTTTTTTAACTTCACCCATTTTTTCCGCGCAGTCGACTTAGCCATTTTCAATGTTAAGTTTTCGCGTTTACAATGTTAAGTTTTCGTGTTTAAGTCCATTTCTTTGGTACTGTACCACCTAGGACCACCAAACTTTCACAGCTTCATAACCAAGGGGTGCCTACCACATGCAACTATCCAACATGTGACCATTTTTTTACCTTCACCTATTATTTCTACGTAATTGACTTAGCCATTTTCAACTTTAACTTTTTAATGTACGTCTGGTTAGAGTTTTTTGGTTAAAACTTTTTCGTTATACTATATCTCTGCAACTGCTTCGCCCATTACCTTGAAACTTCACATGGGTGTTTATCATCATCCATATTTTCATTCTAACCCCCAACCGTGCGGCCCCTGTGCCCAATGTCAAGGTCAAATTAAAGTTTTTTCGTGTACTATATCTCTGCAACTGCTTCACCCAATACCTTGATACTTCACATGGGTGTTTATCATCATTGTCGCACCTGCTTGCGGAAAGCGCGATCCTGTGCCCAATGTCAAGGTCAAATTACTTTGAATTTTTTTGTTAAAGTTTTTTCGTGTACTATATCTCTGCAACTGCTTCATCCAATACCTTGATACTTCACATAGGTGTTTATCATCATTGTCGCACATGCTTGCGGAAAGCGCGATCCTGTGCCCAATGTCAAGGTCAAATTACTTTGAATTTTTTGTTAAAGTTTTTTCGTGTACTATATCTCTGCAACTGCTTCACCCAATACCTTGATACTTCACATGGGTGTTTATCATCATTGTCGCACCTGCTTGCGGAAAGCGCGATCCTGTGCCCAATGTCAAGGTTAAATTACTTTGAATTTTTTTGTTAAAGTTTTTTCGTGTACTATATCTCTGCAACTGCTTCACCCAATACCTTGATACTTCACATGGGTGTTTATCATTATTGTTGCACCTGCTTGCGGAAAGCGCGATCCTGTGCCCAATGTCAAGGTCAAATTACTTTGAATTTTTTTGTTAAAGTTTTTTCGTGTACTATATCTCTGCAACTGCTTCACCCAATACCTTGATACTTCACATGGGTGTTTATCATCATTGTCGCACCTGCTTGCGGAAAGCGCGATCCTGTGCCCTATGTCAAGTTCAAATTACTTTGAATTTTTTTGTTAAAGTTTTTTCGTGTACTATATCTCTGCAACTGCTTCACCCAATACCTTGATACTTCACATGGGTGTTTATCATCATTGTCGCACATGCTTGCGGAAAGCGCGATCCTGTGCCCTATGTCAAGTTCAAATTACTTTGAATTTTTTTGTTAAAGTTTTTTCGTGTACTATATCTCTGCAACTGCTTCACCCAATACCTTGATACTTCACATGGGTGTTTATCATCATTGTCACACCTGCTTGCGGAAAGCGCGATATCGTCGGCATTTTGGCATACGTCCGTCCGTTCGTCCGTGTGTCCGGTTAAAGTTTTTTGGTTAAAGTTTTTCCATCTACTATATCTATTTTTTTAGTGTCCATGCCTCGCCCCAAGGCGCGACATGCAGGCCACGGCCATCTAGTCTACAAAAAGTGGGTATAATTATGTTATCCAAGTGTCTATGCTTGGAAAAAACCTGGCCTTCGTGGCTTTGCCTCGTTTCTTGTTTTTTTTTATTCTGGAAAATGATGCCAGGGATAACTTTATGTAAAAAATGAAGAGTCACTTTCTGCATGTACACTCCATAAGGAACTCACATACCAAGTGTCAAACCTCTAACTATTACGACTTAAGCGTTTTACCGTAGGGGGATATCATCCATCACCAGGGAGTCGAATCAAAACATAAGAATTCACTTTTTCTGGTGGTGGTGGTGATGTTGGTGGCAGCATTTTTACATATTCTTTTATATCTCTGTGTGTGCTGGGCCCAGGTCAATCAAGCTTCTTTATTGCCCTGCTGGAATTGATGAGTCACCAACCCGAGTGGTTCATATCTCAATGCCCAAGGTCACTGAGGACTTACGTTCAACTTTTTGTTAAAATCATCTATATTTTCAGTAAGCTGTTTACCCCGTGTCTGCTTTTGATACTTGTCGACCATTAACCCATTTGCATCTAAGGATGTGATAAATTGTTTGAAATAATCCCATTATTTCTGCATAAATGTATATGATGAAACAGTTCAAACATGTGGTAACAACATATACTTTCGAGATGAAATAAAGAAAAGAGGATTTTTTTTTCTTCAAAAGTTTTATCCTTCTATAATTGTCTCTAATGGGTTAACAGTACGCGAGGTTGCGATGTCACATCCAGGTCATGAGAACGTTGCCCTATATATATATATAGCAGAGCTCCAGTTAAGGTGCGTAATTTGGAGGTAAATTTCTTATTTCTCCATCAAAAATGGCAAGTTGGGAGTGCTTTAGAATCGTCTCAATGAGACGATTCTAAAGGACTCCCAACTTGCCATTTTTGATGAAAGAATAACAAAATTTCACCCCAAGTTGGACAAATTACGCACCTTAAAGGTACATACCCACTCAGTAAGCACAACATGTTCTTTATAGGAATTAAATAAGTGTATAATTGTGTCACTATTCCACCAGTTCTAAAACAGATATAATCATTTGGTAATATTTATTTTACTGATAGTGACACGCATAGGTGTCAGGCTATTTTCATATGCAAATGAGGCATGATATGTTTTACTTATTTATACTAATGAAATACGTCACCTGAACAAATAATATTTTCGACAGATTATAAAGTATGATCACTGCACATCAAACAATAAATACAGAGAATAAATAGTAATGTCCGTTAACATGTTAAGGAAACACGGTTATCGCCCCTGATATCAGTGTGAAATTTTCTAAAATAAAATGTATAATAATGTCAATCAGTACGTGGTGTAATGGTGAATGAATGTTTACTTTGCCGAAAATGTCATGCGTACAGAATATACAAAAGTATCTGTAATCACTATATTATAACCTACTGCGTGGGCATGTACCTTTAACTGGAGCTCTGTATAGTCCATCCTCATGGCCCTCATTGGCAAGAGTATTCTTGTTATTAGATATCACTCATATCGGGCCTGTCTGACTAGTCAGTGAAGTATATCCTTTTTGCCGTGCCATTTAATTCTCTTATATACATATGCTTGTTTCTCATTTGAATAAAGCTAACTTTATTTTTAGAATTTTTCTTTTGTTAATTAAATGCCTTGGCACTGTTTTGATTAGTTGCTTTGCTCAGATGTTATTTACTGTCACCAATTTGTATTTGTTTTTCATGCCTTTTAGCCTTATTTTTCAATTGATAGTACCGGTAGCTTTTTTGTACTTAATATTTGTCTTGAGACTCTTTGTGTTGTGCTGGCATTGTAATCTTCATTGTAATATTTTACATTATTTCCTGTTTTCTGTTAAAGAGAAAGATGAGGCATACATTAGTATGACCACAGTTTGCCTTCTAGCAAAACCAGTTAAATTGCTTTTCTGATCAATGAAGGCTTTCTTCAACTAAATAAATCATGAGACAGTTGCCTTAACTACCACGCACCTCCGAAAATCACACAACTGTTGGCCATATTTTATGTTTGTTCACTTTATTGGTATGAAATATTATGTATGAAATGTAAGCAAATGTTTATTTATCCAGGTCAGCTCACTCGTTTGTTTAGCAGAAGGACCCAATCTCTTGTGTTTTATTTCACGATACTCATAAAAAAATCAGAAGCTCCAGAAATGGTGTAGATCCTGATGAGACGTTACGTGCCGGCTCATCAGAATCTTCACTGTTTATAAACGTTATGATAGAGACACGTAATGTTGAAAAGGTTAATGCCAACATACGTATGTTTATATAACACTCTCAGTTACTGTTCTAGTGCTGCTACATCTATTATCATATGTATTAAATGTTATACGTGGGTGGCAGGTGGGAGCAGAAGGGTAACTTAACAATGGGGTTCATCCTTTTTGGAATCCCAATATCCCTGGTTTGGCCCTCAGATACATTTTTGGCTTCCTTGTTACTTGAGAGTTGAATCAGGTTACACCCATTGTAAAAGTAATAAGATTAGTACTAATCATATTACTTTTAGGGAGTGGGGCTAAGTGGCTCTGGTGTGGTAAGGACCAGGTCAGGTTATTCTAATTTCTGGGATGAATACTAGTATATATTTTTTATGAATATATTCATTCCTATCACAACAGGTAACATAAGGGATTCGACCCAGTTAACCCGGCCTGAAATGACCTTCGCTGGTGACAAACCATTAAAAACCATTAGATCAAATCAAATTATATATATACTTTTGTTTCCAATTTGAACACAGCGAAATGCAAACGGTCCATTTTTTTCTATATGGACGCCTCATGAGTTATATTGGTTAGATGACAAATTGTTGGTGGTGTGTATAAAAATATAATGGGTTTTATATTGTATATGGGAAAAATACAATCGTTCTTTCATAGATATTGCACTCTAGAACATATTTCGTCATACATGTACCGGTATACAGCATATAACTTGGCAATAATCATGTCATTCCTTGTTTTAGATCTATCATCCCAGGCACTGACCGATGGAGACAAAACCTTCAAGAAAGGTCACCGGCGGACAGGTAGCCGTGGCAACATAGAACTGCCCACTCTGAAGCCCCTCCCACAGACTCTGGCATATGACATGAAGTATGTTATCATCTCAGTTATCATCTCAGTATGGTAAAAATTGGCCATTACTGATAAAATGGACCTAAGGACATTAGTGGCTGTAACTGGAGAAATATGGCTAATGGGTTTTTTAACCAGTGTTGATCCTGATCAGTCTGTGCATCCGCATCTTCACATCTTCTCCATGTTGTACCCCAGTAACAATAACATACTTATTATTATACAGATTTATAATGCAGTCTCATATCCGAGGATTGATTTTTCGTTTCCTGCCGAACATGTAGTCATTAAATATGGTAATAGGCAGCTTATTGGGGTTATATCTTGCAATATGTAAAATATGTGGAGCACGATACTGGCCAGCGATTAGCTTAGAGAGTAGGGTGAATTATAAATACCTGGGGGCCATTTCACTAAACTTCATATGACTAGAATGTTCATAAGTGCAAAATTATGATAGTCTGTATATTTCACATTAGCAATGTTCTCTTGTAAACAATGATTGCATATGCAGCATGTGTTCAATAAATGTAAATCAATCAATTGAAATTTCCAGACTATCATAAATTTGCATTTACGAACATTTTAGCCGTACAAAGTTTAGTGAAGCGGCCCCCAATACGTTTCTGTGTCTATTCTCCCCAGGAAGGTGCAGGGTATGCGGGCCATCAAGACGGACGTGGGCTATGCCCGGGCCTGGGTGCGGCTCTCCCTGGAGAAGAAGATGCTGTCGGCACATCTGAAGGAGCTGCTCTCAGATTCCTACCTACTCAGGTATTGACGTCGTTAACCATTAATCCTTTCACCACTAAGTAACTGGAATGCATTTTAATGTGTTAATTTTGCAGCCAATCCAATTGTCACAAATGATTTTCAGACTAGTTCATTTAGGAACAGTGGGTATTTTTTGTTCTCAAAAATATTAAAATTACAGTCGAGCATCAATATCAGTATCTCGATGATATCCCCTATCTCGATGATTCACTAAAGTCCCGAATTATATCCTTATTTGTTTAATATAAATTTCCTCGGCTAGCTGGACCATGCCATATCTCGTATATGTTCTCTGTCTCGACTATTCATTCTGTCCCCTCTGTATGAAAATATGTTAAAGAAAATCTCTTCTCTATCTCGATCACAAAAACACTTGGATAAATCACCGAAGTGCCTGGCTACCAAGATTGATTTGGTTGACACTAATTTTCCAAACAAAACAAAATAATTTTTTTGGCCTAATTAGTCTACCTGGATATATTTGAGTTGTTACGCCACCTTGTAATGTTGATTAGCTTACTACCTTTGGTCATTAATTAATTGATGATTGTTTTCTCGTGGTGTAATGGGTAAAATTAATTCATATTTTACATGAAAATATTCGACCATGTCACTTTATCGCTATCTCGAACCTAGTCCTATCTCGACTATTTGGACGATCTCCCTTCGACTTCGAGATACTAGTGCTCAACTGTACTTTCAAAAAGTGCAGATCCTGATGAGACGGCTCGTTACGAGCCGGCTCTTCTGGATCTGCACTGTTTGCATAAACTGCTATAGCGGGCTTTCAGGTTCAAAGGGTTAACAGCTGTGTCTCGAGAAATTAATCAATAAATATTCTAGGACATCTTCAATTTCATTTAACGATACTCTGGTAAATTCATTAAACCTGATGATGGGGTTTACCTAGATGACTCCTGTGGCCGGAAAAACAATTTATATTGCTTGGTAGAAGCATGACATGTGGTTCATTGATGGAATGGCGAACAGTTCAGATCCCCATTTCTCCAGTCACAGCCACAAATTATTACAGGCCAATATTGTGTGAAATACTGAAAAATCTCCAATCTGCCATGTGTACATGAATGTGTACATGTGTCACAGTGGTCAATCCATCTTTACCGGGAATCTATGATGGTCAGGTGTAGTCAAGTCACATGCTACGAGATAAGTATAGGGATGGAAATTGTCAGTGTTTCCCATACAGGTGTATTCTTTTTATGTACCCTGAACAATAATTAGGTACATATAGTTGCCACCCTGTCTGTCTGATATTTGTGTTAAAGTTTACGGCTACCTAGCGTCTCTGTTACCGTGAAGTTAGATTGGCTTGAAAATTCATATACTTGTTTGTCATCATCCATATTTTCATTCTATACATCCGTACAGGTGAAATATGGAATTCAACCCCGTTAGCCCTATAATGTCCTTAGCTGTTGACAGGCCGTTAAACACCATTAAATAAATAAAATAAGTAAATTCATTCTGTAGCCCACCCATGTGACGCCTATGATCAAGGTCAAATCAGGTCAATGCCTGATATGATATTATGTTATCAGTTAGTACGTATTGGGCCAATACACAGCTTGTTACCTGATATATATCTCTACCTGCAGGAGCCTGTATAAGCGGTATGCGTTTCTGCGATGCGAGGATGAGCGGGAACAGTTCCTGTATCACCTCCTCTCCCTCAACGCCATGGACTACTTCTGTTTCACCAACTCATTCATCGACACCGGTATGTATCAATGGCAAACAGTGTAGCGGGCCCTGCCGAGGCTGTGTCTGATTTGCGACTATGCTTGTCTCAAACTTTGTAAGATCCCCTTTGCCAGATGGCAGCTATCACTGACTTGTTATTTGACAATGGAACCCATCCACACCATGTATATCAGACTAACCACTTCATCCCTAAGTAACTGGAATGAATTTTGATGTCAATTTTTCAACCAATCCAATTGTCACAAAATGATTTTCAGACTAGTCTATTTATGAAAAAGGGGTGTTTTTTTTGTCTCAAAAATAAGAAAATTACTTGCAAATAGTGCAAATCCTGATGAGACGGCTTGTCATGAGCCGGCTCATCAGGATCTACACTGTTT
Source organism: Conchocele bisecta (assembly GCA_029237695.1). NCBI lineage: Eukaryota > Metazoa > Mollusca > Bivalvia > Lucinida > Thyasiridae > Conchocele > Conchocele bisecta. The sequence goes on along the minus strand of CM055265.1, from coordinate 200,401,360 downwards.
GCCAATACCACTATACAGGCCTGTGGTGTTGAAAGGGTTAAAGGATAATGTGAAAGAACCAGACAATACTCTTCCATAATTACAGCTCGGACACATCCCGAAAATGACATAAAATCCCATCCAATCCATTCATATATATAGCATAAATAATCCAGTTTGAGTATTTATCAAAGACACAATATTCTATATCATATCGAATAATGTTCCCTTTCAGTGGTGCCGTACCGTGTTCTGATCTTCCCGAGCCTCAAGTTTGGCTGCTCCACGACCAGTGCCAACGTCTGGATCAGCTTCGCCGGTCCCATGGGCGACACTGGGGTGCTCGACGTACCTAAAGGGGTTCTCGAAATCTGTGTCGAGGTCAGTGACTCCTTCCTCACATACGGCGGGAGACAATTCTCACGTACTTCAATTTTGTTTTCAATATTGAAATTTAGAAAAACCAGCAGACTAAATTTTTGCTTGACCCTTTTACCCCTATGTAACTGGATTTATGTCTTGCCCAAACAAACAAACAAGTCCCCAATATATGGGGAAACATATTGTTTTTGGCATGGTTGTCCATCTGTCTGTCACAAAATTTGTGTCGCGTGTTTCTCCAAAAGTATTTGAGTGAGAGTCCCTAAATTTTATAGGAATATTTGTCATCATGTGAAGTTGTGCACCTGGGGTTTAGATGCAGATTCGTCCAGTATTCTCAAAGTTATGGCCCTTGACTTAGTGAAAAGTGGCGATTTTCAACTTGTGTCGCACATAACTGAAAACTATTTGAGCTACAGTCATGAAGCTTTATAGGAATATTTGTCATTATGTGAAGTTGCACACCTGGGTTTTAGATGCGGATTCATACAGTATTCGGTTATGGCCCTTGACTTAGTGAAGTGGCGATTTTTAACTTGTGTTGCACATCACTGAAAAACTATTTGAGCTACAGTCATGAAACCTTATAGGAATATTTGACATCATATGAAGTTGCGCACCTCATGTTTTAGATGCAGATTCATCCAGTATTTGCAGGGTTATGGCCTTTGACTTAGTGAAGTGGTGATTTTCAACTTGTGTTGCACATAACTGAAAAAACTATTCATGAAACCTTACCCACTGGTCTGTCGGATGAGACTTTAAACTCTGTCCTGTCTCGCTATATTGCCTTAGCTGTTGCTAGGACCTTGAACCTGTGCTATTGGTTAGCAGTCACATTTCTGTAATTGTTTTTTTTTTTTCAGCACAAGAACCTGGGTGTATTGACCACCCTGTGTATTGGCCATGACAACAGCGGGCTTACTCCCAAGTGGCTGGTTGAGTACGTGCTCATACGTAACGAGATCTCCGGACATATGTACAAGTGAGTTATGATTCATGGTGATTGGAGAAATGGGGCTTATGCGTTTTGCGACCAGTGTAGATCTAGATCAGCTTGTGCATCTGCACAGTCTGATCGGGATCTGCACTGTTCGCCATTGCATCAATGAAACTTGCGGCATGCTTCTAACAAGCAAAATAGATTGTTATTAGGCTACACAAGTTTGCTAGTTAATCAGGAGCTACACCGGTCACAAATCCCATAAGCCCATTTTTCCACATTTATTGTCAGCTTGCATCTCTGGGCCCGTGCTTATAAATATTTGTGAGCACACCTTTCTCATGGTGAAAATTCAGACGTTTAATTGGTCGAGGCTGATCTGTGAATGCGGAAATGTGTTCTGAAAGTTCTGTAAGTCCCAACTATATATCATCCATTGTAAAAATTTGCCTGTGAATTATGGACAATTAGATCTAAATTGTATTAAATTTGAAAATTAGGTAATTTTAAATACTAAAAGTATTTTCACAAAAGTCATATGCCTCGTGCAATATCTTGATGATACTTCACACCAGTGTACATCACAACCTACAGGTGTGTCACATGGTTTGGCCCTCATGTACATTTTCGGCCTTCTGATACTTGAGAGCTAAATCCTGTTATACCCCATTAAAAAATAATAAGATTAGTGATGATCATATTACTTTTGGGGTTGGAGCTGAGTGACTGGTGTGGAATGGACCTGGCACTAGGTCAGGATATTCTACTTATAAGGCTGAATATATATTTTTCTGTAAACATTGAGTTCTGATTTTCAGAATTTCCCTCATTATTGACTGGTTAAATACTTGATAGTCCAACCCGTTGGCTCGGCCTTAAATGACCTTAGCTGTTGATAGGCTGCTAAACACTAATACTCAATCAATCCATGTGTTGCAGCTTCACCTGTGGTCGGTGGCTGGGGAAGGGAGTGGATGATGGCAGTATAGAGCGTCTCCTCGTCACGAGTCACCGCCCCAAACACACCGCCCCCGACGGTAATACATGGCTCATGACCGGTGGATATGTGGCCGTGATTGAAGAATTGGGGATAATGTCATTGGTGACAGTCTAGCTCTCTAATGCACACCTAGGAAAATTGTTTGGATAGTTGATGGAATTTCAGCAAAAAAAATAAATTTGGGGAGGGTAACATTTTGTATTATGTATTCACCTTGTATTGGCTGGCGGGTGGGCAGGCTGGCACTAGAGTTCTATGTGACAGATCGTAACCAAATTCAGTTGTTAATCACTGCAAGACGAAGAAGCCTATTGATTTTCAAACATTTCCGATGACTTATCTCCCCTTGGCGGCCATTTTATCCCCTCGCGTAGTGAAAATAGGATATAGGGGTTAATCTGCAATAACTTCTGTTTCCTTTCATGGAATGATTTAATATTTCATAAATGCATTTGAAACGTCATCCCGCATCATTCTACGGAAAGCGTATGGTGCCTGCTCACCCGAAGGTCAAGGTCACGGACTTAGAAAATGCTCTGTTTTGAAAACTTAACGCTGGGGTTAATTCATTATAACTTCTGTTTCCCTTGCTGGAATGCTTTAATATTTCATTGATGCATTTGTAACAGCATCCCACATCATTCTACAGAATGCCCATGGTGCCCGCTAGCCCCAAGGTCATGGACTTAGAAAATATAATGCAGTCATGGGTGTCTGTCATTCTAGTTCTGCATATTCCTACAGAAAGTTGGTGGTGCCTGCTAATCCCAAGGTAAAAAGGTCACAGACTTAGAAAATGCTCAGTATGGAAATTAAGCATCAGTGCGACGGGATACATGCCGTTGGCGGCATTCTTGTTAATTGTTGCACTCTGTATCCTTGTCCACGCAATAAATCAAGTTATACTTGACCGATCGTAAACAATTTCGGTATACATGTTTATCATGGCAAGACGAAGAAGCCGAATGATTGTCAAATTCTTTTTTGCGAAGAACCCTATTGATTATATTAAAAAATATTCCCATGACTTATCTCCCCTTGGCGGCCATTTTTAATTTTCAGACTGTATCCTTGTCCACATAAGAACTCAAGTTGTACTTGACGGATCGTAACAATATTTTGTATACATGTTTATCACGTCAAGATGAAGAACCCTATTGGTTTTCAGTGACCGTCGGCACTCTTGTTTGTTATTGATGAAAAAGTACTTGCATTTTAAACGTGGAACAGACAAAACGTGGAACAGACAGTAGTTGACCTGTAGCCGATTTCATCAAAATTGCAAAGTATACTTTTCTAGCAAAGTATACTTTGAGGGAGTAATCATTTATTTTTCCTGAAATGCATTATTTCAAATAGAACTCACAAATGTATATATTTCATGATTAAAAGTATGCAGAATTATTATACTGAATTTATTACATTATCACAGCCATAATGGCTGTGATAATGTAATAAATTCAGTATAATAAAAATTAATAAATTTATCATAAAATTGAAAATTTCTCCCTCAAAGTATACTTTGCTACTAAAGTATACTTTGCAATGTTGATGAAATAGGCTACTGGATCTACACTGGTCACAAATTCCATAATCCCCATTTCTCCAGTGACAGCCACATATTAGAAATGGGATAAAGCTACGCCATGACCCTACTTATACACTGACGTATTATTAACCAGTAGAATGTGAAGTGACGGTGGTATGTAAACCATGTAGTCACCAAAGCCAGACTATTGTAGTATTGACAGTAGTACAGCCTGTCTATATATTACCTTGCTATTGAACAGTTTATCAGTTAACAAACTTTGTATTGGTCCAGTACTCACTGACTGATAATATAATATCGTATCAGGCAGTGACTTGATATGAATATCTGGGTTACTACGAATTTAAAACTAACGTTTAATTGGTCGAATGGCATCGCATGGCGTTACCAAATGCTGTTGGTGTTATGATGCAATGTAAACAAGTCCTCATTCTTTACAGTGAAAACTACTTAAGATTTGATCGTTGGTTGCACAAAACGTTACCTGATAGATAGAATACCAGTCTAGTGTGTGTTGATATCAATTTATCAGGTACGACTCGGAAATGGTAGGAACGTTAGAACTTCATAATATAATATAGGAATGAATGGCCTTTTTGTGGAATTTATCGGGGTATAAATTTGGAAAAGTCGCGGGAATACTGGACGAAGGCCGGAAGGCCTCGTCCAGTATTCCCGCGACTTTTCCAAGTTTATATCCCCGATAAATTCAACAAAAAGGCCATTCATTCCTTATAATTCCAGCATTTGAAATAAATTCATCAAGAAAATGTGTTTATTTTCCGTTTTCTTCAGAATTATTTTAACTGCGCCTGACGGTTACGGAAAGTAGTTCGGCATGGGAGTTTACTGGGATATAAATTTTGGACAGACACTTGCTACGGACCAATCAACTGTTAGGGAATTGTGTAAATATTTTTGTGCTGGAATTATATATAGACACGTTTCCTAGCCTTGCCTGATAAAACTTGATATCAAAAGACACTAGCCTGGTATTCTCTATATACGGCAATCAATCAATCATTCAGGGTCTAGTTGCTCAAAACCTCTGTTAGCTAAACAAATTGTTAACTCATTAACCAAACCTCTGTTAGCTTAACAGACTGTTAACAGTTTGTTAAGCTAACAGAGGTTTTCAGCAATCAGGCCCAGGAATCAATAACCATATTAAGGATTTAATAAGTTAACTAACTGAGGCTAACTGATACTATTGCATGCCGCTATGTTTCAGATGCGATGACGGGGAGTAGAACTCCGCCCAGGTCACGGTCCCCGGTGTCACCCCGCAGGAACCCAGAACAAGGTACAGATCATGTCTTGTTTATGTCACAGGGCAGTGTGAGATGTGTGCCAGCCATAGGACTCAAACCCAGAACATATGAGACCCGCCATGGGATTTTGTACCTTCAGACATCTGCGTAATTTCATGAAAAACGTTTACAAAATTTAGAATATTTTACGTAAATGGCATGCGAGTACATGCGGAATTATATTTTGTCAACTTTTGACTTAATTTATGAAAAATATTGTAAATTTTGTAAACGTATTTAATGAAATTTCGCAGATGTCCGAAGGTACAAAATCCCATGGTGTGTCTCGTATGGTGCCAGTGCTGTACTAACTGAGCTAACCAAGCACAGATACACTCTTCCACCATATAGTGACTTACATAGCAACCGTGACATGTTTGGGATCATAAAAATGTTATTATAATATATTAGACCATTGTATAATTATCATGGTTTTGTTTTTTTTAGTGGAAAAGTGAAAATAAACTGTGAATGGCACAATTTAACCTTTCCAACACCACAAAGGTCAAGGTCAAATTACTTAAAATATTGATAAAATCTGTGTTAAAAGTTTTTTAAGTTGGTTATTGGCAAAAAGTGTATATCCAGTTCGTGACAGCCATCTCGTCAGGATCTGCACTGTTTGCAAGTTTCATATTTTTGACAAACAAAATCACCCTTTTTTCATAAATTTATTAGTCTGAAAATCTGAAAATTATTTTGTGACGGTTGGATTGGTTGCAAAATTAACATATCAAAATCCGTTCCAGTTACTTAGGGGTGAAAGGGTTAATTCAGCATTGTAAGGGTTGATACTATTTATGGTCGGTTTAGCCCCTAGTCTTCTCACAAACACCTGCAGCATGATCATGATCTTTACTGTGTGTTAAACGCAATACATGTACAAGTGTTTCACTGACTGAATGGCATGCAGGCCCTGATTAAATTGGGCAGATGTGCATGTTGGAACTACGCTGGTCATGAAGGCCATAAGCTCCATTGCTCCAATCACAGTCACAGCCACAGCCATATTGGCCAGGGTACCTACATAATTATCATGATTGTGACCAATTATACTTCCATGCAGTAACATCAGTCAAATATGTAGAAGTATTGTTCACAATTGGCTTTTTAAGGAATTAAATGCGAGGGAGCGCTAGCAACCGCAGCATTTAGTTCCTGAAAAATCCAATATGTGAACAATAACTGACTTATAGTTCAGCCAAGTGTACAAAGCAATGTTAGCTGAAATATACATTATTTGTGAGCTGCCAGAATGCAAAATGGTGTGATTAGTAAGTATATAGTCTTATTTTTCCAGGCAGTAAATGCAAACATGGCAATGCCTGCTTATAATTGGAATACATTAGTAAAAGTGAGGCTTGGAATGTTCTGCTGGCCAGTGCATCGTGTCCATGTTTGCACTGTCACCTGGTAGCATGGTGGCATGTTTATGGCTAACATATGTTGGCTCGTCTCTTCAGTTCATGACATTTATAGGGACGAAAATTAAGAACTCTAAATTATGGTTCTTAATTTTCATCTCTACGCTATTTTTATTCTTCATCTACATTGCTTGGCCCTAAATGATTCTCCTTTGTGTTGATGGGCCATTAAGCACCTTTCCATTCCGTTCCATCTCTACGCTGCATAGAAAAAAGGAGCAACATTTTTACTGATCTTCAACTGATCTTCACCAGGAGAAGAATTCACATAACTGTAAAAGCTTGTGTTCTAATGCTGTTCTCAATTGTATGTACCGGTATATATATCTCTCGCTTGCCGTAATTTGAAATAACTATTGTTTAAACCAACACACACTAACCTAGCCATTCCATTGTTTGCAGGTATCAGTATCCCGGAGATCCAGGAGATGTTGGGACAGGCGGTGAATGGACTTGTCAAGTACTTCTACAAGCCAGAGAAGGAGGTAGGTGTCATGGCAGACTCTTAGACACATTCAGCATAGCTCATAGCTCACGCACCAAGTACTCTGTACGAACGGTGTGATTTGGTCAGTTATTTCAATTGGTCCGTACCAGAGGATTACCTGGCCTTCCTACTGTGTGGGGACCGGGGTTTGGTCCACTACATTGTTTCCCAATCTCTGAAACAGCAAGATAACCTGTCCTTCCTGCTGTGCGGGGAGTAGGGTTTGGTCCACTACATTGTTTCACTGTCTCTGTTACAGCGAGGTAACCTGACCTTCCTGCTGTGCGGGGAGTAGGGTTTGGTCCACTACATTATTTCACTGTCTCTGTTACAGCGAGGTAACCTGTCCTTCCTGCTGTGCGGGGGGTGAGGTTTGGTCCACTACATTGTTTCACTGTCTTTGTTACAGCGAGGTAACCTGACCTTCCTGCTGTGTGGGGAGTAGGGTTTGGTCCACTACATTGTTTCCCTGTCTCTGTTACAGCAAGGTAACCTGACCTTCCTGCTGTGTGTGGGGAGTAGGGTTTAGGTCACTACAATTGTTTCACTGTCTCTGTTTACAGCGAGGTAACCTGACCTTCCTGCTGTGTGGGGAGTAGGGTTTGGTCCACTACATTGTTTCACTGTCTTTGTTACAGCGAGGTAACCTGTCCTTCCTGCTGTGTGGGGAATAGGGTTTGGTCCACTACATTGTTTTTCTTTCACTGTCTCTGTTACAGCGAGGTAACCTGACCTTCCTGCTGTGCGGGGAGTAGGGATTGGTCCACTACAATTGTTTCACTGCTCTGTTACAGCGAGGTAACCTGTCATTCCTGCTGTGTGGGGAGTGGGGTTTGGTCCACTACATTGTTTCACTGTCGTTGTTACAGCTAGGTAACCTTCCCTTCCTGCTGTGTTGGAGTAGGTTTTTGGTCCACTACATTGTTTCACTGTCTCTGTTTACAGCCGAGGTAACCTGACCTCCCTCTTGCGGGAGTAAGTTGGTCCCACTAAATTTTTCTCTCTCTGTTACAGCGAGGTAACCTGACCTTCCTGCTGTGCGGGGAGTAGGGTTTGGTCCACTACATTGTTTCACTGTCTCTGTTACAGCGAGGTAACCTGTCATTCCTGCTGTGTGGGGAGTGGGGTTTGGTCCACTACATTGTTTCACTGTCTTTGTTACAGCGAGGTAACCTGTCCTTCCTGCTGTGCGGGGAGTAGGGTTTGGTCCACTACATTGTTTCACTGTCTCTGTTACAGCGAGGTAACCTGTCATTCCTGCTGTGTGGGGAGTGGGGTTTGGTCCACTACATTGTTTCACTGTCTTTGTTACATCGAGGTAACCTGTCCTTCCTGCTGTGTGGGGAGTAGGGTTTGGTCCACTACATTGTTTCACTGTCTCTGTTACAGCGAGGTAACCTGACCTTCCTGCTGTGCGGGGAGTAGGGTTTGGTCCACTACATTGTTTCCCTGTCTCTGTTACAGCGAGGTAACCTGACCTTCCTGCTGTGCGGGGAGTAGGGTTTGGTCCACTACATTGTTTCACTGTCTCTGTTACAGCGAGTAACCTGACCTTCCTGCTGTGCGGGGAGTGGGGTTTGGTCCACTACATTGTTTCACTGTCTCTATTACAGCGAGGTAACCTGACCTTCCTGCTGTGCGGGGAGTAGGGTTTGGTCCACTACATTGTTTCATTGTCTCTGTTACAGCGAGGTAACCTGTCCTTCCTGCTGTGCGGGGAGTAGGGTTTGGTCCACTACATTGTTTCACTGTCTCTGTTACAGCGAGGTAACCTGACCTTCCTGCTGTGCGGGGAGTAGGGTTTGGTCCACTACATTGTTTCACTGTCTCTGTTACAGCGAGGTAACCTGTCCTTTCTGCTGTGCGGGGAGTAGGGTTTGGTCCACTACATTGTTTCACTGTATCTGTTACAGCGAGGTAACCTGTCATTCCTGCTGTGTGGGGAGTGGGGTTTGGTCCACTACATTGTTTCACTGTCTTTGTTACAGCGAGGTAACCTGTCCTTCCTGCTGTGTGGGGAGTAGGGTTTGGTCCACTACATTGTTTCACTGTCTCTGTTACAGCGAGGTAACCTGTTCATTCCTGCTGTGTGGGGAGTGGGTTTGGTCCACTACATTGTTTCACTGTCTTTGTTACAGCGAGGTAACCTGTCCTTCCCTGCTGTGCGGGGAGTAGGGTTTGGTCCACTACATTGTTTCACTGTCTCTGTTACAGCGAGGTAACCTGTCATTCCTGCTGTGTGGGGAGTGGGGTTTGTCCACTACATTGTTTCACTGTCTTTGTTACATCGAGGTAACCTGTCCTTCCTGCTGTGTGTTAGTAGGGTTTGGTCCACTACATTGTTTCACTGTCTCTGTTACAGCGAGGTAACCTGACCTTCCTGCTGTGCGGGGAGTAGGGTTTGGTCCACTACATTGTTTCCCTGTCTCTGTTACAGCGAGGTAACCTGACCTTCCTGCTGTGCGGGGAGTAGGGTTTGTCCACTACAATTGTTTCACTGTCTCTGTTACAGCGAGGTAACCTGACCTTCCTGCTGTGCGGGGAGTGGGGTTTGGTCCACTACATTGTTTCACTGTCTCTATTACAGCGAGGTAACCTGACCTCCTTCCTGCTGTGCGGGGATAGGGTTTGGTCCACTACATTGTTTCACTGTCTCTGTTACAGCGAGGTAACCTGTCATTCCTGCTGTGCGGGGAGTAGGGTTTGGTCCACTACATTGTTTCACTGTCTCTGTTACAGCGAGGTAACCTGACCTTCCTGCTGTGCGGGGAGTAGGGTTTGGTCCACTACATTGTTTCACTGTCTCTGTTACAGCGAGGTAACCTGACCTTCCTGCTGTGCGGGGAGTAGGGTTTGGTCCACTACATTGTTTCACTGTCTCTGTTACAGCGAGGTAACCTGTCATTCCTGCTGTGCGGGGAGTAGGGTTTGGTCCACTACATTGTTTCCCTGTCTCTGTTACAGCGAGGTAACCTGACCTTCCTGCTGTGCGGGCAGCGGGGTTTGGTGCAGTGCATCGAGAACATTTTCCTATACGGTTTCCGGTCTTCGCGGCTCTTCAGAAACAAGTTCTTCACCTGGGACTATCTTGGTATGATATTTCCATGAACATATTACGATGACCTCCCTTTACTGTTTTTTTTTCACTACTCTTGTCATATTATGTCCCAAAATGCTTTTGTCTCTTGCCTATTTGTGAGATACCAACTGTTCATACACATACTGAATTACTTTAATGGCTAATGCACAGATCATCCTACTGGAGTTTCTCTGACATCACAATATACATACAATTAGTTTCAATATCTGGTTTACTACTGTCATAATTATATGGTTGTGACTGGAGAAATGAGGCTTATGGGTTGTGCGACCAGTGTAGATCCAGATCAGCCTGTGCATATGCACAGTCTGATCAGGATCTGCACTGTTCGCGATCCATCAATGAAACACCCGTCATCCTGCTAACAAGCAATATACCGTCATTTCGGCTATTCTGCATATCGGCTAATGTGCAATTCACGTCAAATTTAGACTTTCGTATGTCATAATAAAATATGTGGATTTTAGATTAAATAAGTTGATTAATTGCTACAATGTGGCACAATTTTATCACATTCCGATAGTTTGGTAATTTTATTCAGAATATAGTCAAAATGTGTAAAATCCTCGGACCCTGCTGTTAGATGGAATAGCTGTCTTATTGTCTAAATTAACTGTTCAACTACGAAACTAACCTGTCATGATGTCGCTCGATATTTCTGCTTCAAGTTTAATACTAATTTTGCTATGCTGTTCGCCATATTTATTTACATTACCAGATGCGCAGCATTAGCAGAAACAAATGTGATGTTGCAAACACGCATGCGATGTCATACATCACACAATTTACATCACTTACTGACGTCAGAATGTTATGACATTTTACCTGCACAGACTTCTTTGAACTACGTTGAATATTCAGGGAATTTTGACTAAACATGGGAATGTTTATGACATTTAAATTTGGAATGCCTTAGGTGTGGAGAATTTGCCGACACCATTGTAGATTATTATCAGGCTATAGGAGTGTGTGTGGCTTTAGATCAGGAGCTACACGGGTCATACATCACATTATCGCATTATGGCATTTGTATAGCTCTTGATCTGCTGGCTTGTAAGGAGCTATAATGTGTGTTAGAAGCATACTGTGTGTTTCAGTAACTGAATTGTAGACCCTGATCAGAATGAGTGAAGACCACAAACTCAATTTCTCCAGTCACAGCCACATATGAAGTGATATATAGAATATAGGCCACAATTTGACAAACATGCTCATTACCTTTGTGGCTAGCATCTAGTCTGATCAGGGTCATCACTGTTTACCATTTGGTCACTGAACCTACCATTTTAAATGCAGCAAACAAAGCAGTTTACTATCAGGCTGCATCAAGTATGCAGGTTGATCAGGATCTACACTGGTTACGAAATGAAATAAGCTCAGTTTTATCAGATTGTGGCCAATATTTAATACATTTCATGTGGAATACTGGGGCCCGTTTCACTAAACTTCGTAGGACTAAAATGTTCGTAAGTGCAAATTTAGGATCGTCTGGAAATTTCAATTTATGGATTTACATTTATTGAGCATAGGCTGCATATGCAGCCTATACTCAATAAATGTAAATCCAATTATTGTTTACAAGAAAACATTGTTAATATGCAATTTGCAGACCATCATAATTTTGCACTTACGAACATTTTAGTCGTACGAAGTTTAGTGAAACTGCCCCCTGATTCGCAGGTACTAGTAGGTCCATATGTGTTTGCCAGTTTTTTTACTACTATCAGTCTCGCATGTTTTCCACCTGTTTCCTGTATCTGATCTTGCTGATCCGATCTTTCACCCCTAAGTAAGTGGAATGGACACACCCATGTCATTTTCAGACTATTCTATTATCAGAAAGGGGTATTGTTTTTAGAAATAAGAAAATATCCACAAATGGTGGAGATCCTGATGAGACGGCTCGTTACGAGCCGGCTCATCTGGATCTACACTGTTTGCCAACATTACGATAGAGGTCTGTAGTGATGAAAGGGTTAGCAGACGTAAAACCCCAATCAATTAATCAATCAATCCATCGCCCATGTTTCCAGAGAAAGTGAAGTGCCATTTTGAGAGTGTATTGGAGGGTGAAGTGAGGCGGCCGATGTCGGACGCGGAGAAGTTCGGCTTCTGGAACTTCTGCAGTCTCTACAACCGCATCAACCAGGCCACGGAGACCGTCGGCAAGGACGGAAAGTTCCAGATCTTCGTCTGTGTCACAGTCAGGTAGGAGGGGCTTCATTTCGCATGTGGTGGGGGTTTGTTTGGGAGAATGTGAAGGTAAATTTAACGATGGGTTTCATCCTTGCCGTATTCCTGATATCCCTGGTTTGGCCCTCATGTACATTTTGGTTTCCTTGTTACTTGATGAATCCGGTTATACAAATCTGGTTATACCCATTATAAAAAGTATTAAGATTAGTGCTAATCATATTACTCTTACAATGTGGAGATAAGCCACTGTGGTGTGATTAGGACCAGGCACCAGGGGGCCGTTTCACTAAACTTTGTACGACTAAAATGTTCGTAAGTGCAAATTTTGAATCGTCTGGAAATTTCAATTGATGGCTTTACATTTATTGAGCATAGGCTGCATATGCAACCTATGCTCAATAAATGTAAATCCAATAATTGTTTACAAGAACACATTGTTAATGTGACATTTACAGACTATGATAATTTTGCACTTACAAACATTTTAGTCGTAAGAAGTTTAGTGAAACGGCCTCCAGGTCTGAATATATTTTTCTGTAAATATTCACTTCTGATTTGCGGATTCCATCTCCCTCTCACCACCCATCACAACAGGTGAACTATGGGATTATTCGACCCCATTTACCCGGCATAAAATGACCTTAGCTGTTGAGAGGCCGTTAAACACCATTAAATCAATCATTCCGCAAGTGATTTTGAATAATTAGATTGTGCAGAGGTGCTGTATTCTCCTATGTAGCATTCAGAGTCTAGATTTTAAAAGTATTTCTGGCTACATACTTAAATCCTATACTTCAAAACAAACAGTTTGTTGATGTAGGGTCCAAATTAAATTCAGATACATAATTTTGTCAATAAACTTTCAGTTTTTATACGACCGTTTTTAAAAAACGGTACGTATTATGTTTTACCGTGGGGCGGGAAAAGTGCATAGTTTGTGTACACAACTCCTCTGAAACCGTTAAGTCGATCGATCTGAAACTATACACACATCTTCTACACATATTGAAGATGTGCACCTTGGTGTTTTTATGCCGAAAAAATATGTTTTAACAAAAATATCACCCTTTTAACTTAGCCATTTTTTCTACATTTTTTGTACACAGTTCTATATAGGGTACATACATAATTTATGTACACAACTCCGCTGAAACAGTTGCATCATTCGATCTGAAACTTTACACACGTCTTCTACACATATTGTAGATGTGCACCTTGGTGTTTTTATGCCAAAATTTATTGTTTTAACAAAAATATCACCTTTTTAACTTTTTCTAAATTTTTCTATCCAATTCTATATAAGTTCTCTTATACACATCATCTCTATCTAAATTAGTATACCTGTTTATCACAACAAGAGGAAGAAATAATGCTATAGATTTTCAAATTCTCATTAATGTTTCGTGCCTTGGTAACAGCTTCACATTTCTGCATCTTCGCTGTCTGGCCCATCTTCGACGGGCGTATTTTGTGATTTACGGCACTCTTGTTCAATTTATGCTCTGCTTGTTAACACTCATTTACACAGCCAACCATTGGCTTTGTTAATAAGCAAATGTCATGTTCCTGTTTTCGCTCCATTGCAGGGATCACACTCTACAGAAATGGATGCCGATGATCGCCAATAACGTCGTCACTGCCCAGATGTACGAGGAGAAATCGTTCATGCGTGACAGTGACCTCGTGACCTTTATCATTCACATACTCGACACGCTCAACGAATTTCATATACACCTGGAACCATCTCTAGTCAGGGGGCTTAATATATAGATAGTCACGCTTGTCAAGTAAATGCGACTGTGACTGGAGAAATGGGGCTTATGGGCTGTGCGACCAATGTAGCCCCAGATCAGACTGCGCATCCACATCAGGGTCTACACTGTTCGCCATTCAGTCAATGAAACATCCATCATGCCTCTAGCAGACGACATAGATCAATATCAACCACAGTAGAGTGCTAGCAGATTAAGACCTAAACTGGTCACAAAACCCATAAGCCGTTCTCCAGTCAGGACCACATTATGTAGGTTAGTTAGCCGTGTGAAATCTGTGCCAACATAGTTTGTTTTAGAACCCATATGCACAGCACCCAATTTGCTATTTAGGCGCCTGGTTGAGAAAAGGTACCTTTATGATATTCGCAACTATTTGCGATCTTGGACCTCTTTCCCAATCAGTAGTATTAACTCTTTGCATGCTAGCGGCGAAAATATCCGCCAAACGAATTAGGAGTATATGTTTTATTTCTCTGTAAATATGTCTTGAAATTTCATTAGAATTGTGTCCTCCGGACACAATTCTAATGAAATTCCAAGACATATTCATGACTTGAAAGAAAATATAATGAATTGTCATCTGCTATTTTTGAACTATTTATAGCCCACAAATTTCCCAGCATGCAAAGAGTTAATTGTTTAACTATGTACCCTGGAAAACAATCTGGCGTACATGTAGTCGCCACCTTGTCGGTATGTTCATCTGTCTGTCCGAGGTTTAGGTGTTTGGCTACCTGCTACTTCTGTTACCGGAAGTTGGATTGGCTTGAAACTTCATATATGTATTTATCATTATCTATTTTTCCATTCTATAGATCTATTTTTCCATTCTATAGCCCACCCGTGCAGCCCCTGTGGTCAAGGTTAGTCAAATGACTTTTGTTAACCCTTCCAATGCTAAATTTAAATTTGTCGTCTGCTGTTTATTTTTTTGTCGAGCCCGCTTGCGGAAAGCGAGACATTGTGATCACAATCACATCTGGGTGTCCGTGCGTCAGTCCGTGCGTCCGTCCGTGCGTCAGTCCGTGTGTCCGTCTGTTCGTGCGGGAAACCATACGGGAGGAATGGGCCATTGGGAGGAGCCTAACACAAAAGAATCCTTTGATTTATTCCGTGTGGCCCCTTATTCTATTCATAACAAGGGGCCATTTCTATTGTTCTAGAACAATGGAAATGGCCCCTTCCTCCATATCGTTGTCACGTGACTGTGTGGTCCACATGCCCAAGGTCAAGGTCAAATTCCTTTGAAATGTGTGTTAAAGTTTTTACATTCCTTATACACTTACTCCGATTTACTTCAAATAATTCTGTATTATCATCCATATTTTCATTCTAAGCTTTTAAATACCTTATATCTCCACAGCCCTTAATTCAAACGTCAAATAAATACACTCTGAGACCATCAAATGCCTCCCTCGACATGCGGGCCGCGGCCATCTGGTATTTTCCATTTTTCACATCCAAACATGGTTTGACAGCATTTTAGAATGATTCTAAAATGTTGCCAAACAGTGTTTTTACTGAGAGAAGAAACAAAATATGACAGCAGCAGACGACAGTATTCGGTTCCCACGTTCTAAGGGTTAAAGGGGTACATCCATTTGTGTTACTGATTTCTTCTACGCTGGTTGCAAATTTTACGTATTCTCAGATTCTGTCCCATTTGGAGTTGTGGTATATTTTCTCTACAAACACACATATGTATGCTACAATCAGTATTGTCTCGTTAATGAAGATTTTAACTCTGTTGGAAATGGCTGAATTTTAATTTCCCTCCTTTCTATTCATAACCATATTTATGTAACATAAACCATCAACTGTGTTTCAGGCAAAATTTCCGTCACCGTGAAAGTGTTACAAAAACAGTATGTTTCAGAGTATAACGAAGTGAAAACCAAGTTATATATCCGTTTCGGTGGGGGGATATGTGCAGATGGCAGTTTGTCTCCCTTCACTCTTTTAAAGGGGTATATCAGGTTGTTGTTTGAGCCTTAGACAGCTTTATTGAGGCAATTTCGCAAGTGATTTTGAATAATTAGATTGTGCAGAGGTGCTAAATTCTCCTATGTAGCATTCAGTCTAGATTTTAAAGGTATTTCTGGCTACATACTTGAATCCTATACTTCAGATCAAGCAGTTTGTTGATGTAGGCTCCCAATTAACCCTTAGACCGCTATCTTATTTTTTTTTGTTGTCTGCTGTTATTTTCTATTTTCCATTTTTATCATCAAAAACATGCTTTGACAGCACTTTAGAATAATTTGCAACATGCTTTGACAACACTTTAGAATCATTTCCATTGGAAATGATTCTGAAGTGCTGTCAAACCATGTTTTTATTGAGAAATAAGGCAAGATATAAAAGCAACAGCAGACGACAATTGTTGTGAGTAGCGGTCTACGGGTTAATGAAATTATTGATTGCAGTTCAATTACTGCTAGTTACAGTGAACGAGATATAAATATTAGTCATAAATACAAACGCTTACAAGAAAACATTGTTAATGTGATATTTACAGACTCATCATTTTGCGCTTACGAACAATTTAGTCGTACTAAGTTTAGTGAAACAGCCCCCTGGTGCTTCTTTGGCATTCTTAATCTGGTTACCCCATATAAGAGTAATCCTACTACTGCATATATATTTGATGATTAAGAGTATGCAGAATTATTATACTGAATGTTTTACATTATCACAGCCAAAATGGCTGTGATAATGTAATAAATTCAGTATAATAAAAATTAATAAATTTATCATAAAATTGAAAATTTCTCCCTCAAAGTATACTTTGCTAGAAAAGTATACTTTGCAATGTTGATGAAATAGGCGACTGTATGTCTCACCTTGCATTGAATTGTAGACCCTGTACACTTTACAGACAACTGGCATGCTGGTTGTAAATGCTCTTGTTATAAATGTACTTATTGTTTGCCCTAGTTTCTCGACCAATGAAAGCACAGCATTTTGTCTCAATTAATCGCATATTGCGACGCTTTCCATCAATATATATTAAATTAATCATTAAATGTTGCAATACGTGCAGTTATATTTAGAACCGATGCCCCGCCATGTTGACATAATTTCCTGTAACGCGAACCATGTCAAAGCGTGAGCATGATCGATTTGTTGTAAAACCGCCAATCACGTAAATAGTATCGGGATTTGAAAGCGTGTAGGGGCGGCGCTTCATTCAAACGTAACATGAGCACACGATGGGGCGTGGCAAACAATAAGTTAGTTATATTTCACATATTTAATTTTTAATAAACTAATTCTCTTAAAAATTCAATATGTGAACTATAACTATTACCCATATTCTCTTGTATTTATTTCCAATAATTTACAGATAAATCAAAACTGTATATTCCAATGCTCTGACATAATTCAACAAGGAGATGTTCACCAACACCGATGCTTTACTGCTTTCATGGAGAAATAACATCAATATGATGCCATTTATCATAGCATAGGCAGTACTTTTGGAACGTTTTATTGGTCATTTCATAAAATAATATCTCGAAAGTGAAGTATGAACCCTGATTCAAGCAAAACGAAAGAAGGATGACAAACATAGCAGAATTCAGGGTCCCTGAATTCTGCTATGTTTGTCATCCTTCTTTCGTTTTGCTTGTGTGTGTTTTAAAAGTGAACAATTCATTCATAAGGACATTCAAGCATAATTGTTCGAATGCAGTTCTGTTTTACATTTATATAATGTACTTGCTATTTTTGTTTGATCTCTGTTACACTGGTGCATATTTGCCATGCCTGGTATATTATTTATTTGCTCAGTCCACGACACATTATTAAACCTTCATGCTTGAGAACATGAAGGACATATGCAACGAGCCATGTGATTTTGTACCTATAAAGAAGATGTCTGATTTTTCATGATTTTATTAGCCAGGTTTTTTTTAAAAAAATCCAGGCTATTGGATTGGCGAAAGCCGGCGGGCGGGCGGCGGCGGGAGGGCGGGCGCGGGCGGGCGGCGTCCACAATCAATGTTAAGTTTTCGTGTTTGAGTCCATCTTTGTTACTGTACCACCTAGGACCAACCAAACTTTCACAGCTGCATAATCAAGGTGGTGCCCACCACATATCTCTATCCAAGAACATGTTACTTTTTTTTTTACTTCACCCCTTTTCCGCGCAGATAACAGGAGGTCGACTTAGCCCATTTTCAATGTTAAGTTTCGCGTTACAAGGTTAAGTTTTCGAGTTTTTAAGTCCATATCTTTGTTACTGTACCACCTAGGACCACAAACTTTCACAGCTTCATAATCAAGGGGTGCCACCACATATCCACATTCCAACATGTTATTTTTTTTTTACCTTTTTTTTTTCAACTTCACCCATTTTTTACCGCGCAGTCGACTTAGCCATTATCAATGTTTTATAAGATTTTCGCGGTTTACAATGTTTAAGTTTTTCGTGTTTTAATTTAAGTCCATTTCTTTGGTATCTTACCACCTAGGACCACCAAACTTTACACAGCTTCATAATCAAGGGGTACCCACCACATATCACTATCCAACATGTTACTTTTTTTTTTAACTTCACCCATTTTTTTCCGCGCAGTCGACTTAGCCATTTTCAATGTTAAGTTTTCGCGTTTACAATGTTAAGTTTTCGTGTTTAAGTCCATTTCCTTTGGTACTGTACCACCTCCACCTAGGACCACCAAACTTTCACAGCTTCATAACCAAGGGGTGCCTACCACATACAACTATCCAACATGTGACCAATTTTTTTCCTTTTACCTTCACCTATTATTTCTACTGTAATTGACTTAGCCATTTTTAACAGTACGTCTGGTTAAAGTTATTTGCTTAAAACTTTTTCGTTATACTATATCTCTGCAACTGCTTCGCCCATTACCTTGAAACTTCACATGGGTGTTTATCATCATCCATATTTTCATTCTACCCCCCAACCGTGCTGCCCCTGTGCCCAATGTCAAGGTCAAATTACTTTGAATTCTTTTGTTAAAGTTTTTTCGTGTACTATATCTCTGCAACTGCTTCACCCAATACCTTGATACTCACATGGGTGTTTATCATCATTGTCGCACCCGCTTGTGGAAAGCGCGATATCGTCGGCATTTTGGCATACGTCCGTCCGTACGTCCGTACGTCCGTGTGTCCGGTTAAAGTTTTTTCGTTAAAGTTTTTCCATCTACTATATCTATTTTTTTAGTGTCCATGCCTCACCCCAAGGCGCGACATGCAGGCCACGGCCATCTAGTCTACAAAAAGTGCATATAATTATGTTATCCAAGTGTCTATGCTTGGAAAAAACCTGGCCTTCGTGGCTTTGCCTCGTTCCTTGTTTTTACAGAAACTGTGATATGTTCTGTAAATGACATCGAAAGTGACAAAATTTTCATAGCAAATGCGGAATTCTACTCTGAATATTTCGTCATCTTTTGATGTCATTTACGGAAAATATCTTGAGACATCGCACATGTTCTTGGGTACAAAATCACATGGCTTGTCTCATATATTGCCTAGCTACTGTCACTTGCCATTGTACTACAGTGGAACCTCCCTAAACTGGATACCCTGGGAGGTCCCCAGGGTGTCTAGTTTAGGGAGGTGCCACTATACTATTTATCGTACTACTATATAAGCATATGTTTGTTGAGATTCTACTTGTATATTACATACCTGATGTGTGAGGGTGACTATATGTGGCTGTGACTCGAGAAATGAAACCTTGTTATGATGTGCTGTACCCATTTTATAAATGTGATACACCGCATCACCTTAACCCTTTCAACCCTAAGGAACTGGAATGGACTGTGATATGTTAATGTTCCGACCAATCCAATGGTCACAAAATGATTTTCAGATTCGTCCATTTATGAAAAGGGGGTATTTGTTGTTCTCAAAAATATGAAAATTACTTTCAAACAGTGCAGATCCTGACGAGACGGCTCGTTACGAGCCGGCTCATCTGGATCTGCACTGTTTGCATAAACCAATATAGCGGCCTTTCGGGTTCAAAGGGTTAATTATGTATTCGTAGTATGTGCTAACGTTATGCCAAACGAACAAAACGAAGATGTTCCAAATGACGTCCATAATGGCTCGACAAAGCAACGATGTTTTGATGTTGACGTCATCCTATTTTAAATGTCATTAAAAGCAACAGTGACTCAGTAAAATCACTAATATTGTTAAAAAGCACTCCGGTTTGGTAATATGAGATGCTACAAATAACGTGAACCTATAATAATATTTATAATATTGTTATTGCTAGTATTAAAACTATTTTTCTTGGTGGAGATTTCAACTCGATGTGAAAATAGTCAATGGTGTCTTCTCACTGAAACGTATCGGATATCTCTAAAGGTTTCTGCTATTTTGAGTGTGAAGTCCTGTGATAAATAGAATCTCCAACTCGTTTCCATTTGATATGACATGAACTCGTCAGCAATTTTATGCAGCTCGCCAGAGGCTCTGTGCATAAATTGTGCGTGACTTGTTTCATAAATCTCATATCAAATGGAAACTCGTTTGCGATCCTCTATTTATGAGTTTTCCAACCAGTGTAGATCCAGATCAGCCTGTCTTATCCGGCTACCGGAGTGTGCTATTTAATCAGGAGCTTCACTGGTCACTAATCCCATAAGCACCATTTCTCCAGTCACAGTCACATATATGGTCTGCCGGCTAGCAAAATGGACTTTATAATAATGCATTCAGTGTAGACCCAGATCAGCATTCACAGTTGCACATGCTGATCTGGGTCTATGCTGTTCACCATTCAAATCTACTGTAGCCCAGTGTTGTGCCTAGGTCTCAGCTCCAATATCAGACTTTGGTCACCTTTTCCATTATATTAAGTAAATTTTAGATTGTTAACAATATTTTTTAATTACTCGGTACATTTATTTTTGGCATGGGTGGCAGGTGGGAGCATGCGATGGGTACATTCATCGTTCGCATTCTTGTATGTGACAGTTGAATCTGGTTATACCCTGTATGTGAGTATTATGATTATTCGTAATCCTACTACTTTTAGGGGAAGTGGCCAAGTGACTTTGGTGTGGTATGGACCTGACACCAGTAGCCTATTTCACCAACATTGCAAAGTATACTTTACTAGCAAAGTATACTTTGAGGGAGAAATTTTCAATTTTAGAATAAATTTATTAATTTTTATTATACTGAATTTATTACATTATCACAGCCAATTTTGGCTGTGATAATGTAATAAATTCAGTATAATAATTCTGCATAGTTTTAATCATCAAATATATGCAATTGTTAGTTCTATATGAAATAATGCATTTCGGAAAAATCAATGATTGCTCCCTCAAAGTATACTTTGCTAGGAAAGTATACTTTGCAATGTTGGTGAAATCGGCTACAGGTCAGGTTATTCTAATTTCAGGGCTGAATATTTTTTTTTTCGATGTAAATATACCGTTCTGATTTTGGGATTTCCCCCCCTATGCAGCAGGTTATATACGGGATTGAAACCGCTGTCCCGGCCTTAAATTACCTTAGCTGTTGATAGGCCATTAAACAACAATCAATCAATCAATCAATTTATTTCGGCTTTCTTGAATTTGGTAGAAAACGGTTATACCCATTATAAATGTAGTAAGATTAGTACTCTCCTTTTGCTTTTAAATAGTGGGGCTAAGTAATTCTGATATGGTGAGGGCCTGACACCAGATCTAGATATTCTAATTTCATGGCTGAGTATATTTTCAGGTGAAATACGGGATTTTACCCTGTTAACCCGGCCTAAAAGGCTTTAGATGTTGACAGGCCATTTCATTAAATAAATAAATAAATATTTTCAGGGAATTGGCATGTTCAGGTGGGCAATTTTTTTGTAAATATTCAGGGTTAAATATAAATAAATATACCTAGACACAACGTGGGTGGCAGGTGGGAGCACGCGATGGGTAATTTAACGATCGGGGTTCATCCTTACCGGAATCCCGACTGGAGACCTGGTTTGGCCCTCACATACGTCTTTGGCATTTTGTATGTGACAGTTGAATCTGGATATACCCCTTATGTGAGTATTACGATTATTCGTAATCCTATTTTAGGGGAAGGGGCCAAGTGACTTTTGTGTGGTATGGACCTGCCACCAGGTCAGGTTATTCTAATTTCAGGGCTGAATATATTGTTTCTCGATGTAAATATTCAGTTCTGATTTTGGAATTTTCCCCCCTATGCAGCAGGTTAAAACGGGATCGAACCCGTTTGCCCGGCCTTACATGACCTTAGCTGTTGATAGGCCGTTAAACACCAATAAACAAACAAACAAAACCTAGACAACACTGGTAGCCTTATTGTAAAGAAAGATACTATTCGGCATGTGTGTTACTAATGCTGTACGGTCTTGTTTATCGGCCAGGGATCCATATAGTCCACAATGTGTTTCCATATTTACCACATGTATATTATACACACCCGAGATATGTGCAATGTGCCATACACATACTGTTAACATATTCATTATCATAGGTATTAACCCTTACACCGCTATCTTCACTTTTTGTCGTCTGCTGTTTATTTTCTGTTTTCCATTTTTATCATCAAAAACATGCTTTGAAGGCACTTTAGAATAATTTACAACATGCTTTGACAGCACTTTAGAATAATTTCCATTGGAAATGTTTCTAAAGTGCTGTCAAACCATGTTTTTATTGAGAAATAAGGCAAGATATAAAAGCAACAGCAGACGATAATTGTTGTGAGTAGCGGAAATTATTGATTGCAGTTCAATTACTGCTAGTTACAGTGAACGAGATATAAATATTAGTCATAAATACAAACGCTCTATCTGCCAATTACTAGCATTAATGTATTGTTGTTGTTTTGTCTGACATTCTTGTATTTATTGTTATTTCTTGCTCAGTTCACGTTATCTGTTGTAACCCGCTAATTTGAACTATTTCAGTTCAATTTGTGGGTTACTGCATACATAGTTATAAGCCTACTTATGAGATTGTGCCAAAAAGATGTCGAAAAACTGCAAAAAAACTGTAAACGATGTCGACAGTTTAGGAAATTGAGAGCCAATAATGAGAAGTCCCAATCAGCGGTCACAACAAGTCCATTAGCCCTTTCACCGCTGAATATCCGACACTGTCTTTTCCAAGCTAGTTTGTGAACTGGTTACTATTCCATTTAAGGAGAAAATTAAAAATCATTTATAGAATTGGAAAATACTGACAAATACCGGAGATCCTGATGAGGCGGCTCATTATAAGCCGTCTCATCATGATCTACAGTTTTTACTTTACACATACTGGCTTTATGGTATGTTTGGCATGAAAGGGTTAATGTAGAATGAATGAAGATACATAATTCTGGAAGTCGGCCGGACGTAAACCGGTCATGTGATACAAATTCGGCCATCGTAACTTAGGGGTAACTTGATAGTTGTCCATCTACGATACATCATACTCCCAACAGAAAATAGTGTTGTTAGAATACACAAGAATATCTTGTAAAATAGTGTTGTTAGAATACACAAGAATATGTTGTATTTACTATTCAACATTTAAATAAATTTGCATTTAATTTTTTTCATACGATCCAGAATTAGTGGTTATAAGCATTCAAAACTGATTAAATTATATATTAAAACAGGTCAGATAATTATAACCTGCTGGTGGATGGAGTCTGACTTCCAGAATTCTTTCAAACAAAGAGATCAGTATTCTGGGTGAAATGGGTTATAGAACGGCCTTGCAAGCTAGAATGACGTGAAGGTGTGCCAGTAACGATGAAAGGTTTATTCGATAATTTCAGTTATAGCATGTTGTTTTGATTTTGTTTTGTTTACCTATGAGAATGCATTCACATGTTTATTATGCTAGATACCTTAGATACCTAGATACCTAGAGTTATTCTTGCTTCAATCGTCAACCCTTTGACGGCGGGATTCGAGCAACCAAAGATTGTCGTCTGCTGTTGTTTCATATTTTCTTTTTCCTCAATAAAGACGGTACATAGAATCAGTTCCATTGGAAATGGTTCTAAAATGCTTTCAAAGCATGTTTTTGATGAGAATCCTGGAAGGAGAAAAAAATAAACAGCAGACGAGAAAGTTAGCATTGTAAGGATGCTTCATTTCAACAGGACTATTATCTACATGTACGTGTATAGTGGTGGGAGTCTGCGATTGGTAATTTAACGATCAGGGTTCATCCTTACCGGAATTCCGACTGGAGACTTTAGCCTATTTCACCAACATTGCAAAGTATACTTATCTTGCAAAGTATACTTTGAGGGAGGGATTTTGAATTTTAGGATAAATTTATTATATTTTTATTATACTGAATTTATTACATTATCACAGCCATTTTGGCTGTGATAATGTAATAAATTCAGTATAATAATTCTGCATACTTTTAATTATCAAATATATGCAGTCGTTAGTTCTATATGACATAATGCATTTCGGGAAAACTAAATGATTTCTCCCTCAAAGTATACTTTGCTAGAAAAGTATACTTTGCAATGTTGGTGAAATCGACTACTGGTTTGGCCCTCACATACCAGGTCAGGTTATTCTAATTTCAGGGCTGAATATATTTTTTCTCGATGTAAATATTCCGTTCTGATTTTGGGATTTTCCCCCCAATGCAGCCGGTTAAAACAGGATCAGACCCGTTTGCCCGGCCTTACATGACCTTAGCTGTTGATAGGCTGTTAAACACTAATAAACAAACACACATGTATAGTAAACATTGCAATACATTGCCTATCCATGATAATCACCGAACATGACTACCAGAAAAAATATGCATGTACAGTTGTACACTGTAAGTGGGGTTTTATTGCACCTGTTTATTTCTGTCATGGACTGTGCAAATGGCTCCTCATCCCAGTTTAACCCTTAAAATGCTGAATAAACTTTTGTTGTCCGCTGTTTATTTTCTATTTTGCATTTTCCTCATCAAAAACATGATTTGTCAGCACTTTAGAATCATTTCCAATGGAAATGATTCTAAAGTGCTGTCTGATCATGTTTTTATTGAGAAGAAATACAAAATAAGAAACAACAGCAGTTCCCGCCTTCTAAGGGTTAAATGATGTACTTGAACATGTACATGTACTTGTACAGGTAATATATGGGATTTAGTACTAAACCCATTGACCCGGCCTTAAATGACCTTAGCTGTTGATAGGCCGTTAAACCCCAACAAACAAACAAACAAACTAAGGGTTAAATGAAAGCCTCGAAACTGGACAATAAAAACTGCTGTATGCTTTATGTTATTTATCTTCAATCATAAAGCCTGTTCATGATTGCAAAGCAGAAAAGTAATGTCTTGCAGTGTTCATATGTCTGATTTAAAGTGGAACCTCTCTAAGCTGGGGGGTCCGGTTTAGAGAGGTTCCACTGTATATATTTTAACCACAATTTTCACACCTAAGCCACCATTCGTGGGCGATTTGATTATTTAAGCAGTTGTTAAATGTTAAAATTTTCATGTAAATCTCAACTCGCATCGTTTTCAGTTCTAATAGAAAATACAGGCACAAAATTTAGACACTTTTTGATCACTGTGTATTATTTTATATTGCATTACTTTTTGCTTTGAGTTTAGTCATTAAATTTCATGTTTTCACATTTACCTTACTACACAAAGATCTACTGTCTGTTCCACGTATTGCTACCAGCGAACCTTTGGCTATTAAGCACACTAAATCTAAAATATATTTAAATGTAAGTACTTTTTCATCAATAATAAAAATGTCACCCTCCCCAAATTTTTTTATTTGATGAAATTCCAACAAATAATGATTTTATTACGAAAAAACGATTTTCCTATGGGAATTCAATATGGGGCAAAAAGGTGCTCCAGAGTGACGTGAAGGGTAAAAAAAAAAATTAAAAAAAATGGAAACCTGGCGATATAGTTTGAAAATAATGTAAAAAAAGTTAGATTTTGGAAATCGGTTGACAACTTATTTTTGTTGGGAAAAAGAAATCTATTTTTAGCTTCATGTTAAATTCCCATAGGAAAATATTTTTTTCGCAATAAAATCAATTATTTGATGGCATTTAATCAAATAAAAAAATGTGGGGAGGGCGACTTATTATTGGTGAAAAAGTACTTACATTTAAATATTTGTTTGATTTGATGTGTGTGAAAGGTTCGTCGGCAGCAAAACGTGGAACAGACAGTAGTTACATGGTGGGTATAATATGTCACGTGCACCTGCTTTTAGCCCCCTTTCAATCTATAATTTCTTAAATATCTCAGCAACTACTGGAACAGTTTAATGCGATCAAGCACAGATACCCGAGAAACTAACTAATATGATAGTGTCTGCTGATGACATCATTCTGATAGTCATAGCCGTTTTGACATACATTTATGGAACTTTTCTTGAAATAACTCTTGAGACGGCTACTGATGTCGTCATCGGCGGATGATAGTATGTCATTTCCCGGGGTATCTGCTTATTGCTAATCCTATTACATTTAGGGGAAGAGGCCTAGTGACTTTGGCGTGGTATGGACCTGGCACCAGGTCAAATTATTCTTATTTCAGGGCTGAATATATACTTTTTTCGATGTAAATATTCAGTTCTGATTTTGGGATTTTTTCCCCCATTGCAACCGGTTGAATATGGGATCGAACCCGTTGGCACGGCCTTAAATGACCATAGCTGTTGATAGGCCGTTAAACACAAACAAACAACACTATAGCCCTCTATAGCAGTGTTTGCAAATAGTGTAGATCCAGATGAGCCGGCTTGTAAAGAGCCGTCACATCAGGATCTGCTATTTTTGCAAGTAATTTTACATTTATTTGAAGAAAAAAACACCACTTTTATAACTGGTCTAGTCAGAAAATCATTTTTTGATGATTGGATTGGCCAGAAAATTAAAACATCACAGTTACTTAGGTTTGAAAGGGTTAAGAAACTGTAGCTGGAAACGGGTCTTAAAAAGGAGGTGCACATGACATGCTCTGCCCACCATTCCTACGTCCACTTGTCATGCTTATTTATTAAGCTATTCTGTTAATCTGTACGTCTTGCCATAATGCTGTCTGTCAGTTCATTCATAATTGTTGCTGTAAGTAACCGTGTGTATGTGGCTCTGCCTGGAGAAATGGGGCTTACGGCATTTGTGTCCTGTCTAGAACATGATCTGCTAAAATATTCATACAGTGTGATAAGAATCTATGTGCTTCCTTAACCCTTTCACCCCTAAGTCACTGGAATGGATTTTTATGCCCCACCACGCAAGTGGAGGTGGCATTTAGTGTTACCCTTGTCCATATGTCCAGTCCGTCCGTCCTGTCCCATCCGTCCCGTTTGTCCGTCCTTCCGTCCGTCTGTCACCAACCTTGTAAGTCGTAAAACTTTTAAACCATACTAGCTGCAGACCTGAAATTTGGTATGTAGCTTCCGTATGATGACTAGATGCGCACAGTTTATTTTGATTTTTTATTTGACACCCGGGTCATGGATTATTTTCCCCCCTTTTTTCCCCCTTTTTTACTTAGAATTTGGCAATTTTGCCTTGTAAGTCGTATTTCTTTTAACTAGCTACTCACCTGAAACTTGGTTTGTAGCTTCGTTATGATGAGTAAATGCGCAAAGTTTATTTTGATTTTTGATTCGACCCCGAGGTCATGAATTATCCCCCCCCCCCTTTTCGACTTGGAATTTGGCAGTTTTGTCTTGTAGCTCAAAAACTTTTAAACCGTAATAGCTACAGACCTGAAACTTGGTATTTAGCTTCCTTATGATGATGAGTAGATGCGCAAAGTTTATTTTGATTTTTGATTTGACCGCCCGGGTCATGGATTATCTCCCCTTTTGGACTTGGAATTTTGCCTCGTTTATTATTAATGTGGGGCATCCGTGTTCTATTAACACATTTTCTTGTTATATGTTAATTTTCGGACCAGTCCAACATCACAAAATGATTTTGTGACTTGTCCATTTATGAAAAGGGGGTATTTTTGTTCTGAAAAAAACAAAAATGTGAAAATTACTTCCAAAAAGTGCAGATCCTGATGAGACGGCTCATTATGAGCCGGCTCATCTGGATCTACACTATTTGCCAATACCATTATACAGGCCTGTAGTGGGTGGCAGGTGGGAGCACGCGATGGGTAATTTAACGATCGGGGTTCATCCTTACCAGAATTCCGACTGGAGACCTGGTTTGGCCCTCACATACGTCTTTGGCATTTTGTATGTGACAGTTGAATCTGGTTATACCCCTTATGTGAGTATTACGATATTCGTAATCCTATTTTAGAGGAAGGGGCCAAGTGACTTTGGTGTGGTATGGATCTGGCACCAGGTCAGGTTATTCTAATTTCAGGGCTGAATATATTTGTTCTCGATGTAAATATTCCATTCGGATTTTGGGATTTTCCCCCCAATGCAGCAGGTTAAAATGGGATCGAACCCGTTTGCCCGGCCTTAAATGACCTTAGCTGTTGATAGGCCATTAAACACTAATAAACAAACAAACAATATACAGGCCTGTGGTGTTGAAAGGGTTAATATATTTATGAAACAAGTTTACAGATTTCATAAGAAACGAGGCTATTAAAATGTTAAATTATATTTATTGCAGAAGCACATCATCATGTTTTGAAGCTGTACTGCTCTCCTAACATATTTTTCGGTAGCCGTTTCATTTTCACATTTATTATACATGTTCTACTGTATTATGATTTTAGTCGGCATAGTGTGTCCGGCATTGTGTTAAAGTTTTTAAGTTTCAAATTCCTCCACAACCTAAGTCTGATTGACTTGAAACTTCACATACCTCTTTATTACCATCCACTTTTCATTTTATAACCTCCAATGCTGCAGGTTAAATGCGGGATCGAACCATCGGCCCGGCCTTAAATGACCTTAGCTGTTGATAGGCCATTAAACACCAATAAATCAATCAAATCAAGTCATTCAATCGCCCACCCATGCGGCACCAATGCCCAAGGTCATGGTTAAATTACTGTTAAATTTGCGTTAAGGTTTTTTATGTAAAACTTGCGTTAAAGTTTTTAAGTATCAAATGTCTCCACTACCCTAAGTCTGATTGACTTGAAACTTCATATTGCATTATCATCATCCATATTTTCATTCTATAGTCCACCAATGCAACCTGCATGCCCAAGGTCAACGCCAAATTGCTAGGAAATTTGTGTTAAAGTCTTTGTAAAATCTGTGTTATAGTTTTCAAGTACCAAATATCTGCACAACCGTATGTCTGATTGACTTGAAGCTTCAGATACTTCTTCATCACGATCTGCATTTTGATTATATAGCCCACCGATGCGACCCCCATGACCAAGGTCGATGTCAAATGACTTGGAAATTTGCATTAATTATTTTCTTCAAAATTTGTGTCAAAGTTTTCGGGTACCTATCATACCATCTCTGTAGTTGTAAGTCAGATTGGCTAAACTGCATATGCTTGAATATCATCATCCATATTTTTTTCCATAGCCCACCCATGTGGCCCCTGTGCCTCATTCTGTAGCTGATCATGGCAACCCGCCGAACTACTTTCCGTAACCGTGAGGCGCAGTTAAAATAATTCTTAAGAAAACGGAAAATAAACACATTTTCTTGATGAATTTATTTTAAATGCTGAAATTATAAGGAATGAATGGCCTTTTTGTGGAATTTATCGGGGATATAAACTTGGAAAAGTCGCGGGAATACTGGACGAGGCCTTCGATAAATTCCACAAAAAGGCCATTCATTCCTATATTATATTCATGAGAATCAGATATACAAATTGAGATATACAAGATTAAATCTTGCATGATACTATTACCCTGATTATGTTTGTTTATTTCTTACCCAGCTGCCAGAATATACTGTAAATTTACAATTGTACTATCCATGCTATAGTAATGAGGACATCCATCGTTAACACCAAGCTAATCCCATCGCTGGCAGCCTTGATAATAAAATGAATGAATGAAGTCCTCAATGACCTTGACCTTGGTTGTTCAGATGTGGGTGTATGCGAAACAAAGCACAATCCCTAGACACACAGTTTGGCCAAATATTATAAAAAAAATGTGGTAAAAAAGTGGTTCATAAGTTAATAATTCCAGCACAAAAATATTTACACAATTCCCTAACATTTGATTGGCCCGTATCTGTCCAAAATTTATATCCCAGTAAACTCCCACGCCGAACTACTTTCCGTAACCATGAGGTGCAGTTAAAATAATTCTTAAGAAAACGGAAAATAAACACATTTTCTTGATGAATTTATTTCAAATGCTGGAATTATAAGGAATGAATGGCCATTTTGTGGAATTTATCGGGGATATAAACTTGGAAAAGTCGCTGGAATACTGGACTCCCGATGTTAAATTCCCATAGGAAAGTTGTTTTTTCCCAATAAAATAAATATTTGATGGAATTTCATCAACCAAAAATTTTTGGGGAGGGCGACATTTTTGTTATTGATGAAAAATTACTTACTTTTAAATATTTTTTAGATTTAATGTGTTTAATAGCCAAAAGTTCGTCGGCAGAAAAACGTGGAACAGACAGTAGTTGATTGAATGGTGTTCTACATCCGTTAATTGGAGGATGGGAGGTATATGTACCGTAGTTGTGGCTGTGACTGGAGAAATGGGGCGTATAGGTTTTGTGACCAGTGTAGCTCCTGATTAAATATCACACTCTTGTAGGCTGTAGCCGACTTCACCAAAATTGCTAAGTATACTTATGTTGCTAAGTACACTTTGAGGGAGAAATTTTCCATTTTAGGATTTTATTAATTTTTTATTAAACTGAATTTATTACATTATCACAGCCACTTTGATAATGTAATAAATTCATTATAATAATTCTGCATACTTTAATCATCAAATATATGCAGTCGTTAGTTCTATATGAAACAATGCATTGCGTGGAAGGGGGGGGGGATAAATTATTACTCCTTCAAAGTACACTTTGCTAGATAAGTATGCTTTTGGTGAAATCTGCTACTGGTAATGATCTATGCTGCATGTTAATTGATGGAATGGTGAACAGTGCAGATCCTGATCAGACTATGCGGATGCACAGGCTGATCTGGATCTACACTGGCATAGGCCCCATTTCTCCAGTCGCAGCCATATTTATGAATCCGTTCTTATGGAAATAGTGGCGAATGTGACTGGGATACACACCCAGACCAAGTGGTCTGGTTTTGTAAAGGCCAGGGGACAGTTTCACTAAACTTCGTACGACTAAAATGTGACTAAAATGTTCGTAAGTGCAAATTTAGGATCGTCTGGAAAGGTCAATTGATGAATTTACATTTATTGAACATAGGCTGCATATGCAGCCTATGCTCAATAAATGTAAATCCAATAATGTTTTACAAGAAAACATTGTTAATGTGAAATTTACAGACTATCATAATTTTGCACTTACGAACATTTTAGTCCTACAAAGTTTAGTGAAACGGGCCCAAGGACACTCTTTTAGTGCCGAGTTTTTTATTGTTGTAATTTTAGTTGCTGAATGTAGTGATCCTCGTATACAGGTGCATTCCCATCTGTATATGACCTTGCTGTTGAACGAACGTAAAACGCCAATCAATCCATCTATATATATATAAAGCGTCTTCAGAAGTCGAAGGGCTTGATTAGACGTCGAGGAACAGTAAGAATAGTCTGAAGAAAAATGTCGTATGATAAGTTTATGGTTCATCTATGATTAATTTTGCATGCTCATGTGAAAGAGGCAGCGTATTAAAAATAAAATGTATAATTTCACTGAGATAATCCATGATCAAGGTGTCTAAAACTCGGACATAATCCTCAACCCACGAGTCAAATGAAAATAGTAATGTCCCTGCACGTCTACAGCCATAAATAAGGAATGCACCCAGAACAGTCGAACCACTCTAAACCGGACACAAATAAAAGTTAGTTCTACTTAATTGTGTGGGTGGCAGGTGGAAGCATGCGATGGGTAATTTAACGATTGGGGTTCATCCTTATCGGATTCTCGACCGGATACCTGGTTTGGCTCTCACGTACGTCGTTGGCATGGACCTGGCACCAGGTCAGGTTATTCTAATTTCAGGGCTGAATAAAACATTTTGCATGTAAATATTCAGTTGGGATTTGCCCCCCAATGCAACGGGTTAAATACGGGATCGAACCCGTTGGCCCGGTTTTAAATGACCTTAGCTGTTGATAGGCCATTAAACACCAATAACTCGAATCAAGTCCCATTAATCGGGTTCATTGCCATTTATCTCCGATGAGTATGTCTGCTCGTGATCGCAAAGCACCCACGCGTGTCTTGTAGCTGTCTGAATAGCTGTGTGTCTGTATTACAGTGGAACCGCTGTAAACCGGACACCCTGTTGACCAACCAAGGGTGTCCGGTTTAGAGAGGTTCCACTAAACACGTAAGTAGTATGCAACTTAGTATAAAACTAATATATTCATAGATTAGAGTGGCCCGTTCCATTAGCTGATGTGCAGGACCGATCCATTCTTTATCCATAGAATGTATCGAGGTTGATCCTAC
Source organism: Conchocele bisecta (assembly GCA_029237695.1). Classification (NCBI taxonomy): domain Eukaryota; kingdom Metazoa; phylum Mollusca; class Bivalvia; order Lucinida; family Thyasiridae; genus Conchocele; species Conchocele bisecta. The sequence continues at coordinate 200,368,697 of CM055265.1, read as the reverse complement.
TACAGTTGATGATGTGAATGTCAGTGCAGACTGGAAAGATGTCGTAGTGACAGCTGTCATCGACTAATGGTGGAATTTCGGAAATTGCATGTGGAACTAATGAAAGGACCGCTTGGACTCAAAGAAGCAACTATTGTCAGTTAGTCGATCTCCAAAGATTGGTCTAACAGCGAAAAAGATTTAACTAGTGGAGACATAGATTGAAAACTAACAAGGAATGTAAACAGAAGCAGTACGAATTCAGAGAATGTCACTTTATAGAATTGATGATGTCGAAAGATGAAACGACACAGCCAATGGCAATATGGAGAAGCCGAGTGACCCAAGCAATCGGACTATATAAACACCCGAGATGTGTTAGATGGGTCCAGCAACCAGCGGATAATCTGTGGAGTTGGTGACATAACTGGTGGCTAAGTAATACGTTCTATTCTATGACGATGTTGGCGGACTGCCACTGTTCTAACCCGAATGTTCTGTACTTAAGTCGCCCTGCGTTACAGACGGATAATTCGTGTTACGACTGTTCGTGGTATAAATTGGCATAAGACTGCCTACATTTGAGAGGTTCCTGTGACGGACATAATTTTGTACCGTTTTGTTATGTCTATATTGTAATAAATGTTCAAGTCTGATGATACAGAGGTGAAATGAAAACAATGAACATACCTTGTGCATACGATAGGCAATCAGGATTGTGCTTGCAAATTGGCATCAGCAATATCGAAGTAACCATGGGTCACTCATGGGTGGCAGGTGGGAGCAAGCGATGGGAAATTTGATCGGGATTTATCCTTACCGGAATCCCGAACGGAGACCTAGTTTGGCCCTTTGGTACGTCGTTAACATTCTTGTATGTGAGGGTTAAATCTGGTTATATCCATTGTATGAGTAATACGATTATTTTTTTACCGGAATCCCTACGTGAGTCCAGGTTTGGCCCTCACGTACGTCTTTGGCATGTTTGTATGTGACAGTTGAATCTGGTTATATAAACCCATTATGCGAGTATTATGAGGGTCAGTCAATATATAACCGACCTCGACAATTTACTGATGGACCCTAGCGATTATTTCCTATTCCCAAACTTAAAAAAAGGTCTCCGTTGACGTCACTTCCGGTCCGATGAATCTCTCCAGGCAGCAATTAGACAGTGGGTCGAGGAAAACCGTCCATTTTTTTCTTGCAAGGAATTACAGCGCTGAAATATCGCTGGCAGAAATGTATTGAATTGTCGAGAAATTATATCGAGAAAGAGGAAGTCAACCGTGACTAGAAAGTATCTAGGCCGGTCACTTATTGACTGACCCTCGTACAATTATTCGTAATCCTTGTACTTTTAGGGGAAGGGCCAAATGACTTTGGTGTGGTATGGACCTGGCACCGGGTCTGGTTATTCTAATGTCAGGGCTGAATATATACATTTATTTTATTTCGATGTAAATATTCCGTTCTGATTTTGGGAACCCCACACACACACACACACACCCAATGCAGCAGGTTAAATACGGGATCGAACCCTTTGGCTCGGCCTTAAATGACATTAGCTGTCGATAGACCGTTAAACACCAATACATCAAATCAAATCAACCAACCACATATTATGTTTGTAATACTGAACCATACAGGAGACAACAATTTACACACATTTTTAAAAATATGCTACGTGTTTTAGCGGGTATGTGAAAGTAACATAGGTGAAGGTCATGTTAATGGGCCCATGTGTGTGTCGCATATGTCCACATGTATCACGTTTCCAAATAATAGAGGCATACTTGACATTATGTGAAAGTTATGGCATAATGAATAAACTGTTAGAAACTTTTTGACGCAAAAAAAGTGTTTCGGTTACCATGTGAAAGTCACAAATTTAATAATTAGTCATATCAATAGTCATATCAATAGTTTTGTGAGCATTTCACATATGTCCACATGTATCTACGGTGGCACTACGGTGGTACAGAGGGGACACGCGATAGCTTTGCATGCGTAGTCTCGGTAGTTCGCGATAGTCTTTGCGTGCGCACGTGATATGCTTTGCTAGTATGGCCAGTCACCAGTATGTATACACACTAGACTGGCATGTCACCAGTATGTATACACATACTTATGGCATGTCACGTATGCACACACAACAGTATGGACTGTCGCCAGCATGGATACACACCATGGATGGAGCCATACATCAGGATGAACACCGAGCTCAGGAAGGGGGCAACCAGCGACTTCGAGAAGGACATGTACCAGCTCATGAACAACTTCGGGAAGATCATGGAGAACCTCCGCAATCGAGTTAATGTCAAGCTCGTGCGTGCACACGAGGAAGACAAGCTGCGGCGCCTTATCGCCAGCCCAGCCTTCGCACGGGCCAACGTCTTCGATGATGACCTTGCGGCGATCCAAATGCACAATAGCCGCATGGTACTCAGTCTACCTGTGTATGTGGGTATGAGCATCCTCGACCTCTCCAAGCACCTAATGTACGACTTCAACTACAACGACTGGAAGGCCCAGTATATGAGGACAGTGTGCAAGGACATGACGGCACACAGCCACCTCTATGACACGTCCGACTACCCGAAGGACCACTCGCTCCACTGCACGGTTAACAAGAAGGTCCTAGGCAAAATTAAGGATGAATGCGCCGTGCGCCCCATCGCCGAATTCGTTGGTTGGCGCCCCAAGATGTACTGCAACGTGGAGGCGGGCGGCAAACATATCAAGAAGGCCAAGGGAGTGAAGAAGTCGGTCGTGAAGAAGCAATGCCCTCTTCGGCAAGAAGACATTCCACCACGTGATGGATGTGTTGCTGTCCTACCGCCACCGCGTCTACGCACAGCGACTGAATAAGGTAAGGTTTCTTGTCCTCCTTTGACAACAAACGCTGGATCAATGACAATGGGGTGGACAGACTGGTATATGCGCTGGAAGATGCAGTCGTCCCGTCGGTCGGAACGAATGTCGAAACGACAGAGGAAACCGCGACTTTGGAGCGGCGTCAACGGCTCGCTGCACTGGCTGTAGGGGGGCAGGCAGAGCAGTATCTAGGGCGATATCTCACAGTCGACAAGGTTGATAATATGACAGAAACATAGATTGAGAAATGGTATGCCCGGTACGAATCGCGGTTAGGCGCGGCGATGACAAAAATCCTAGGGCCATTCAGCTCTACGCATCAGCAGCAAGTATGTTTATGCCAATCCAGAATCAATCGGGATTGGTTGACGACCTCGAGACTGACCCCTTTGTTGGGCATGCGCTAAAATCAGCTTGTTGCGTAATTTACCACACGTTTGGCATGCTCTTATCACCGCTGACAACTCTGTTGAACAAAGCTAAGCACTGCCATTTTGGACACGTATGCTCACGGACTAGAGTCAAGCTCAGAAAATGTCGACACCGGACGGGCCTGCGAGAGTGACTGGCGAGACGGAGACAGCACTGGACCAGCCGCGACGTAAAGACCATAAAAGACAGGCTGCATGGCGGGCTTTAACTGGACCCTGGCTGAGCGGCTGTCAACTGAGTGGGTGGCCAGGCTGCCCGCCGTGGTATCTGCACTGAATAATGAGGTGACCAGATTGATCGGCAAGAAGCCCTCTGACGCCATCAAGGTCAAAACGTTACCCCGTAAACCATCCTCTGTGGTCGCCGGGCGACCTGTTGGTTTGGAAGAGCAGAAACTCCCCTCGGCTGTTGGTGTTCGGTATCTCTACCAGCCTGGAGAGCTTCAGCGTAGCAGCCGACGCGCTACGGACCCCGTGTAGTCCCTCCAGGAGTATCGACTTGGACGATAGGTTACCAATATTTGTATTCTGGGCCCTCTCGCGGATTCGTCCGGGAAGAGCTTCTTGTGGTGCCTCCTGACACAGTGCTGCTACCAGATGTGGTTCTACAGCGCTAGGCTGTGACTTTGCATATAGAGCTGCGCGCTTGTGCCTGGGCGCCGAGGATGGCCCAGACGTATGTGCGAATGGAGTCGTTGAGGCGAGGAACACCGGCCTGCGTGAACCCTAGACCCTTGTGTAACACAAATGTGCTCCAAGCGTCCTGGACCCCAGCTGCCTGCTGAATATAATCAACGTGGGCTTGTTTGGGAGGAGGCCAATCGCAAGATGAGATATCACAGTGCCGGCCACCAAACACTTCCGGCCCGAAGGTCATCGTTGCGGGGTCAAAATTCCCGGCGTTCTGACTGGTGATGTGGTCGCCGGAGTTATCGTACATAAAGTCCGTCTGCGTCCAAGCCCCGTGGCCCCGAATGAGAACGTCCCCAAGGCCTGTGCTGCTCGGAAATACTTTCTGTCGCCAGTCCGTATCCGTCGAGACTCCAAATTCGCCACAGAGTCTTTCAAACGCCAGACGGTCGTAGGTGTTGGAAACGGGGTCCCAGACACCATTTTGCGGTTCCATAATCCGCCTAGTGGTGTAGTACACGTGAAAGTTGAAAACTTCCCTCAGGAAGGGGTCCTCCGCGGCAACCCCAAACCCACCCATCGCAACACACGGCGAAGTTCAACTGGTTTTGCCAAAACTGCATTGGCGTCGTTTTCCACCTATCTTCGGCAGCCTATATTTTTCAAACACGTTGGGTAAGGTGGTTTGAAAGCCTGTTCCAGCTGTCCCAGCAGCTGTGGAGCGGCGAATTTGGATGATGGGATGTACCAGCTGGGGGGGGGTGGGGGGGGGGGGGGGGGCGCGCCCGCCTTGGCGGCGTAGACACCGCCGGGCTGGTACATCGCAGCAGAATTAAAGCCAAGCGCCTTGGTATCCATAGAGAATTGTCATGTTTGGTACGCTTACCAATGTTCAAAGGCGGGGCTTGTACGCTTCAGACCAGCCTCACAATCTCGAAAGCCATCGGACTTGCGACCGTGATGGTCGAGCCGCCAACCGGGTAACGGTTTTACAACAACATACTCCGGAAATAGGGGACCACAAATATTAATTTGGTGCCAATGCGAGCAACAGATATACGGGTTACACCATGGCAGCATCCAGTACGGTTCTGCGAATGTTAGTCTGCTCAGTCAACTTTAAGCGACATGCTACTACCGAAGTTCGTGTGAACCTGGCGCTGAACGGAGTAGAGAAGAAGTCTGGCGTCACCAAGCATGCGGGGCAGCGGTCATGGTTTACATTATTTGATGACACTCCAATTAAAGTTCCAGCCGGGAGTGTTATTAACTTAGTGACAAAAATCGCCGACCCATCGAGCTCATACACCGTGGTGACATTGTTAATCGAGCTTGATTTATGATGAATGCCGAAAAACTATATCGTGAGCTGCCGTCCGGGGCGGCTGACCCAGCATCTTTTAGGATGACCAGGATTGTCGAGATACAACAGATTCTCCAGCCTGAGGGAGAGACACGGACAGGTCATGCAAAAAATATAGACGGGCAGTCAATGTCGTCGAGGGGGGAACCCCACGCTAGCCTCAGCTTTCGTTGTGAGCGGGATGGGGAGTGTGTCTTTATTGTCAACAGTTGATGCCGCGCCGATTACGGTGGCATTGAGTGCGGTCGCCGCAGGGGCATGCCTGCTTTGCATGACGAGCAGACTGGTAGCCCGCAAGTTTGAGGCCAAGAGTCGCAAGCACGACTGAATAGCAGTTCTTGCGAGGTCGAAGATGTTATCGTGTCGAAAGCAATAGCCGACAACGATATATCAGATAGTGAGTTCAAACTGGTCGTCGAAGAGATGGCCGGGTACCATGAGTTAAAGGGTGCGATCCAATACAAGGCCCACCCGCAGGTTTTGGGAGATGACGACGTAACAATCTCGTCATTGAAGGGCTGGCGACGAGAGAAAGACTCTCCTCGCCCGCCTCGGGACGTGATATGCTTTTCTGCGTGTCTGCAGCAGCAGCAGGGGGTCCCGCCACATACTGCCCGGCAGCGCCTGTTGTTCCGTCGGCGCCCTCATTCTGCCATTGAGCGCTGCCCAGCCCGACTGCACCACCATGTTTCAGTGCCTGTGTCACCCACTGCGCACCATACGTTTGCGTGGTTAATTGTTGGCGGCGCTTTACACTCACTTCCTGATTAACAAAGTGTAGATCAGTGGAAAAAATGACCCCCCCCCCCCCCCCCCCCCCCCACCCCCCCCCCCCCACTCCTCGAACTCGAACTCGCGCCGGCCAAGCCATTCTGGGTCCACCTCGTTAAGCCTCGCAATATAGACAAAGAACATTGTTTTTCTTCAATTATTTGCAATAAAATACACTTACAGTTCAAAGAACATGGAATATGATTACTTCTATATACATGATACTTCTATATACGATTACATGTCTATTACACCATGTGTTTTTCACTGAGAATTACGCCGTAATCGTATACCAAATTTATTCCAGGATTACGCTGTAATCATACTCTGTCCAAACTTGATTTACCTAGTTGTCTCCCTTATATAGTTTGCTGGAGATTACACTGTAAGCACCATTATGTATGAGGGGTGTGGCGCAGAAGCCCCATTGTTTATACTACTCATCTAGTAATATTGAAGTTGTGACATGATGGAGAAACTCTTACAAACATATTGACGTAAATGGCTGCTATGTGTTTCAGCGACCTTGTGAATGTCAGAAAGGTGAAGGCCACGTTAATGCGTGTGTGATTGTGTCGCATATTCCCACATGTATCAAACTGGCGAATATTAAAGTAATTCATTCAGTAATATTGAGGTAATGGCATGATGGAGGAACTATTATCGTCTTTTCGACGCAAATGACCACAGACAGACGTACGTACGGGCGGACGGACGGAATATCAAGAGCAAAGCAATATCCTCTTGCTATTGCATAATGGGTACAAAGCTATGTGTAGTGTATGCACCATCCTGTAGTTGATATGCACCCAAAACTTGTGACATATTAGCAGTTTCACCAGGCCTAAAAGTGTATGCACCATCTTGTGACATATGAGCAGATTCACCAGGCCTAAACACAACTATTTGTAGTGTATACACCATCTTGTGACATATTAGCAGTTTCACCAGGCCTAAACACAACTATTTGTAGTGTATGCACCATCTTGTGACATATTAGCAGTTTCACCAGGCCTAAACACAACTATTTGTAGTGTATGCACCATCTTGTGACATATGAGCAGTTTCACCAGGCCTAAACACAACTATTTGTAGTGTATACACCATCTTGTGACATATTAGCAGTTTCACCAGGCCTAAACACAACTATTTGTAGTGTATACCATCTGTGACATATTAGCAGTTCACCAGGCCTAAACACAACTATTTGTAGTGTATACACCATCTTGTGACATATTGGCAGTTTCACCAGGCCTAAACACAACTATTTGTAGTGCCTAAACACAACTATTTGTAGTGTATGCACCATCATTGTGACATAATTAGTCAGTTTCAACCAGGCCTAAACACAACTATTTGTAGTGTATTGCCACCATCTTGTGACATATGAGACATTTCAATTTCACCAGGGCCTAAAACACAACTAATTTGTAGTGTATAACACCATCTTGTTGGAACATATTAGCAGTATTTCACCAGGTCCTAAAACCACAACTAGTTGTAGTGTATGGCACCATCTTGTGAACATTATTAGCAGTTTTCATCCAGGCCTAAACACCAACTATTTGTAGTGTATACACCATCTGTGACATATTAGAAGTGTTTCACCAGCCTAAACACAACTATTTTGTAGTGTATACACCACTTCTTTTGGACATAATTGGCAGTTTCAACCAGGCCTAAAACACAACTATTTGTTTTTAATTGTAATGCACCATCCTTGTGACATATTAGCAGTTTCACCAGGCCTAAACACAACTATTTGTAGTGTATACACCATCTTGTGACATATTAGCAGTTTCACCAGTAGCCGATTTCACCAACTTGGCAAAGTATACTTATCTAGCAAAGAATACTTTGAGGGAGAAATTTTCAATTTAAGGATAAATTTATTAATTTTTATTACACTGAATTTATTATATTATCACAGCCATTTTGGCCCATTTTGGCCCATTTTGGCTGTGATAATGTAATAAATTCAGTATTATAATTCTGCATACGTTTAATCATCACATATATGCAGTCGTTAGTTCATTATGAAATAATGCATTTCGGGAATACTAAATGTTTATTATCCCGTCAACACAGTGCGTATGTATGGAAGGGGATATCCGCCACTACATTGCATGCTGCTTCATGACAATGCAGTCGACCATTGTTACATATCATCCTGCACTGCGGCTATTCGTTACTGCCTAATGACAACTCCATCGTGCATTATTACATTTCACATTCCATACCTCGATCGGCTATTTGACATTGTTACATGTCATCCTGCATATTGGCTATACAATACTGCTTAATGACAACTCCATCTTGCATTATTACATTGCATATTGCATACCTCGATTGGCTATTTCACATTGTTACATGCCATATTCTGCCATGCGTCATTCTGCTTACTGCTTGCTGGGATGCGTATATGACTATATGAATTCCGCCGAATGACGCATGCAAGCACGCAGAATGGCCCATGTCAGAATATGAAATGGCCGAATGAGGGATGCCAGCATCGCAGTAAGCAGTAGGCCGAATGAAACTTGGCAAAATGTGCAACGCCCTCTGTTGTCATAATGGGAACGCTTCCATTATGACGCCAGGTGGCGCTCCAAAATAAGTACAGTAGATGTTTTTTCTTGTGGTATTTTGTCACTGTGCCACCGCGGACGTAATGTATTTAAAGTGGTCGATCACCGCGGGCATAGCCTACCTGTCCCCCGCGATCACTGTTTCAGGCAGTGGGATCGCGGTGACAGCATCCTCGGTCACTACATGTGCGGTCACTGTCGCAACCTCTCCCCTCCCCCACCCACCCTGCGTACGGGCCTGTCGTAACCTGTGTCGGCTATCGTATTATTTTTGAGCGACTGACGGGGACGAGTTGGTCGAAGGGCGAAACGGAGGCCGGTCATTAAATTAACGAATAACGGGGACCGATACGATTTCTAATTACTTCTATTAAGGTAATAATCACACTTTCCATTTACTCATCTGTTGACAATGGATACTTATGTCCGTATTTACATGTACAGTTACTAATGAAGAGTACCTGCTAATTATAGTTCGTGTTAAAAAAAATAATAATTAGACCGATGGTGTTCAATCTCCCGAAATAGTCACAGGTAAGCCGCTAAATGATAAAGACAGGATTATTTCCTTTGCTGCCAGAATGGATTAACTCACCTTTATTCGCAATTCAATCAATCAACCAAGTTACGAAAATATATATACAATTCAGGCCCGTAGCCAGACCTGTTTAAGTAAGGGGGGGGGGGTCGTTTCGAAGGCCCAATTGGCCTGAGGTATATCTAGGTCGACGACTCCCCGACCAGCCTCGAGGTTCACTTTTTTAGCCTCGAGATCCACTTTTTTAGCCTTGAGGTCCACTTTTTTAGACCCCCCTAGATACCTCAGGCCAATTGGGCCTTCGAAACGACCCCCCCCCCCCCCCCCTTCAAACAGGTCTGGCTACGGGTGGGGCTGGGGGGGGGGGGGAGAGGTTGCGACAGTGACCGCACAGTGATCACAGTGACCGAGGATGCTGTCACCGCGATCCCACTGCCTGAAACAGTGATCGCGGGGGACAGGTAGGCTATGCCCGCGGTAATCGACCACTTTAAATACATTACGTCCGCGGTGGCACAGTGACAAAATACCACAAGAAAATACATCAACTGTACTTATTTTGGAGCGCCACCTGGCGTCATAATGGAAGCGTTCCCATTATGACAACAGAGGGCGTTGCACATTTTGCCAAGTTTCATTCGGCCTACTGCTTACTGCGATGCTGGCATCCCTCATTCGGCCATTTCATATTCTGACATGGGCCATTCTGCGTGCTTGCATGCGTCATTCAGCGGAATTCATATAGTCATATATACGCATCCCAGCAAGCAGTAAGCAGAATGACGCATGGCAGAACATGGCATGTAACAATGTGAAATAGCCAATCGAGGTATGCAATATGCAATGTAATAATGCAAGATGGAGTTGTCATTAAGCAGTATTGTATAGCCAATATGCAGGATGACATGTAACAATGTCAAATAGCAGATCGAGGTATGCAATGTGAAATGTAATAATGCACGATGGAGTTGTCATTAGGCAGTAACGAATATCCACAGTGCAGGATGACATGTAACAATGGTCGACTGCATTGTCATGAAGCAGCATGCAATGTAGTGGCGGATATCCCCTTCCATACGAATGTGCCGTGAAACACGGTGCCGTGAAACATTTTTGATATCCAGTCAATACAATTTTCGCATTTTACAGCCATTTGTAGGTGTTGACGGGATAAATAGAATAGTAGGTTATGCCGTGAATGGGAAAAAATATCTGGCGCGGCACGGAAACGGGATGTGCTCGGCAGAGCCTCGCCCATCCCATTTCCTGAGCCTTGCCAGATATTTTTTCCCATTCACGGCACTAACCTACTATTCTCTATTTCCTCAAAGTTTGCTAGATAAGTATACTTTGCAATTTTGGTTAAATCGGCTACAGGCCTAAACAAATAGCTGTGGTGTGGGCACCTCTCCAGCAAGGACCGGTGTAACATTATCATTATAGCCGATCGAGTACTACCGAGTACATAGTAATAGTATAACGGTAGCACTCCTCAATGTTAACTGGTAAAAGCAAGTCTGTATTGGTAAATACCATAAATGTGATGTATAATGCTACGGAGCCCCACAGGGGACATGGAATATTTTTTATCAATTCGTTCCTACGAAATAAAAATTCGTTCCCCAAATTTAACAATTCGTTCCCTCGAATTAACAATTCGTTCCCTCGAATTAACGAATTAACAATTCGTTTCCCACGATATAACAATTCGTTCCCACGAAATAACAATTCGTTCCCTCAACTTAACAATTCGTTCCCTCGAATTAACAATCGTTCCCTCGAATTAACGATCCGTTCCCTCGAATTGTTTTGGCGCCCAGCTGCGCGCGCACAAACGTGTTGCGCGCGCAGCTGGGCGCCAAAACAATTGTTAATACGAGGGAACGAATTGTTAATTAGAGGGAACGGATTGTTAATTCGAGGGAACGAATTGTTAATTCGAGGGAACGAATTGTTAATTCGTGGGAACGAATTGTTAAATTGAGTGAACGAATTGTTATTTCGTGGGAACGAATTAATCAAAATGAATTATATGTCCACTGCGGGGCTCCGTATAATGCCGTCTGTTGCTAGCAGTTTACAAAGTGGTAGCTCGTAGTCTGGGCACGGGTGCCTATTTAGACCGAATCCACTATATGATTGATTGCGTGCCAATAAAGTATGATTGCCAAACTACGTGGTCGTCTTAGAGAGGTTCCAGATGCCAGTAGCCGATTTCATCAATATTGCAAAGTATACTTATCTAGCAAAGTATACTTTGAGGGAGTATCATTTATTTTTCCCGGAATGCATTATTTCATATAGAACTAACGACTGCATATATTAGATGATTAAACGTATGCAGAATTATTATACTGAATTTATTACATTATCACAGCCAAAATGGCTGTGATAATGTAATAAATTCAGTATAATAATAAATAATAAATTTATCCTAAAATTGAAAATTTCTCTCTCAAAGTATACTTTGCTAGGAAAGTATACTTTGCAATGTTGGTGAAATAGGCTACAGGTGTGACTCGGATGGCGATCACAAGAACATTACACCTGGCGTCAAATCGGGCTATATATATGTTCTGACTGGGATACCAACTGACCCCAACTCCTCCGCTCTAACACACACACACGCACGCACACACACACGCACGATACACACGCACACACACACATATACCACGTGTCGTTTGTGTGACAATATAGTACACGGTTCGAAATGTAAGTCACGTCCTATAAATCTTGGACGTACCTGTAAATTGTGCATCTTCTGATATATAGCCGGATCTTCACCTCGTTAGTCAACCAAATTACGTCACCCGTCTGACTCGTGAAATATAGTCTCAAGCAAAGGTCGGTAATTATTCTCTATTTAATTGCATACTTTGCACGGATCTTGAACATTTTTTTTAGAAAAATAAAAAGGAGAAAATGTAATGATTTTGCTGAAATTTCTCTTTTGTTTGTGAAAGAATGATGCTTTTAAGTCTTTTTAAAATAACTTTTTTTATAAACATATTCTAATGAACATAAGTGCATTTTTTAAACAAATTTTTCAAGCTATCGAACATTTAGGTAAAATCTGTGATTTTTAAATGCAGATTATGGGAAAAACAATTATGTTTTACTTAAAACTACTCGCTGGTCATTTGCATGCATGGGGTCCCATCTTTGAGGCAGACCATTTTCTTTATAGGAATTAAATAAGTGAATAATTGTGTACCTATTCCACTAGTCAAGTTTAAAAATACCAGTACCCGCTATACAAGCATTTAGTTATCTTTAATTTACTGATAGAGACGCGCGGTTGTATCAGGCTATTTTGGTTTGTAAATGAGACATTTATTTTTATTATTTATACATGTATCAACTAAATGTGTCACCTGAATGAATATTGTATCGACAGTAAAGTAAAGTATGATAAGTGAAATCAACAAATACATAGATATAACAAATAGTTGTTTTCATTAACATTTAAAAAAACAGTGGCAAATAAATTGTTATTTTGCCCGAAAAGTGTCATATCTAAAGAATGGACGAACAAAATATGTCGCCCTTACTTATTACAACCTGGGATGTGGGAGTCCAGCTTTAATCGTGGTTTTACATGTAATTGATGTTATGCATACTTGTGTAGTGCAAACTACTATTTGTTTGCCACAAAGTTAAAAAGTCTATCACTTAATAAATCAGTTTAACGATTGCTTAGTTGTTGTTGTTTTTTTGTGGTTTTTTTTCAATGTTGCTTCATTATAATTTTATATGTTTATTATTTCTTTATTGTTGCTCAGTGTAGAATAGTTTACACGCAGTTATAAGTGTTGACTAGTTATCAAGTGACGCGATTTCGTGTGCACCTGAATACTTGAACATTGGACAATACTTTGCTTAAGACCCCGTAACTGTAACGACATATACCAATATAAAATAGAAGTTCATGTGGGTCACGAGTGACGAAACTATCTATAGAAAGGAAACAAAACGGCCCGCCAGCTGCCGACAATGTGGTGACAAATTCACGCAAGTCGGTCGCCAATAGATAAAAACATACCTTAATCCATTGGCAGGTTTGGTGAGTCACATCAGTAGTAGACTCACATCGTTCGTTATTTTATATTTTCCGTAATATGCAACGGATTTTGATGACATATGGCGCAGCAAACGCGTCTTCATGAGATGCATTTGGTGGTCCAGGGAGTTGGGCATAGACTTATGTCGTTTTTGCAAAAATCGATTTCCGTGTCAGAGACACGGAAATCGATTCTTCGCAAAAACGACAGAAGTTTGGGCGAAAATACAGAGACCACCAAATGCAGCTTAACAAGACGCGTTTGATGCGCCATGTTTCATCAAAATCCGTTACGTAATAAGGATAATATAAAAGAATACGTACTTTCAATCGGATGGATTCTGGAAGTTTCAGTACTTAGTCCATTGGTAGGTTTGGTGAGTCACATCGTTCGTTATACATGTACTGTCGAACCCGTCTAAGCCGGACACAAATACAAGTTAGTTCTACTTAATTGCCATTTATCCCCGCTGAATATGTCTGTTCGTGATCGCAAAGCACACATGCGTGTCTTGGAGTAGTTGCATGTCTGTTTTACAATGGAACATCTCTAAACCGGACACTCTGAGAGGTATGTCCGGTTTAGAGAGGTTCCACTGTATACAGGAAACGAATATTGTTGTCTGCTGTTTTAGAATTTCTTCTCGGATGAGATGATTCTCATGTGCTATCAAAATAATGTTTGTGTTGAGAAAAAAAGAGAGATAAAAACAGCACAATTTGATTCCACGTGACACCAGAACAAATCGGGGACGGTATAGCAGGGCAAGATCATACGACAATGAACTGCGCGGATGGAAATGCTGGTCTAGATCTGGGATAGAAACAAAATTACTACCCCGCTCCATACACAAGGTGCATGATCGCGTGGTTACAACGACAACAACGTCGCCCACTCCAAAGTAAGTATTATTTGCTAATTTCCTTAATATGCAACGGATTATGATGAAATATGGCGCAGAAAACGCGTCTTCATGGGATGCATTTGGTGGTCCAGGGAGTTGGGCACAGACTTATGTCGTTTTTGCGAATCGATTCTTCGCAAAAACGAAAGAAGTTTGGGCGAAAATACAGAGACCACCAAATGCAGCTTAACAATACGCGTTTGATGCGCCATATTTCATCAAAATCCGTTACGTAATAAGGACATTTAGGACAATATAAAAGTATACGTACTTTCAATCGGATTGATTCTGTAAGTTTCAGTACTTGTTGTTGTTGTTAGTATCACGTGATCATGCACCATGATACCTCTCGCGAGGATAACATAACGGAAGCAAATTATTGTAGCTAGATCTGGGACTGCACTGGTCTAGCGTACATATATGCTGCACACATGGTACATGTATAACGTACAGTTGAACCTCTCTAAACCGGACACCCTGGGGTGTCAGGTTTAGAGAGATTCCACTGTAAATCAGACATATGAATATGTCAATGTATGCAGGTGTGCTTTGCGTTGCGAACATGATCAGGCATTATCATCAGAGATAGAACGATAAAACGAAGGATACAGATTCTGCGTGTGTGTCGGGTTTAGGGAGGTGCTACTGTGTAACGTGTGTATACCCTTTAGTACTGGCAGCGAACCATGACAACCACTCAGTCACCACGTTCATGTATGGTGATACATTCCATGACATGTCATCATCCAAAATAACCCACTGAGCCTGTTCATTGAGGAATCAACTAAATCAAGGTGTATGATCACGTGGTACTAACAACAACAACAACAACAACAAGTACTGAAACTTCCAGAATCCATCCGATTTAAAGTATTCTTTTATATTGTCCTTATTACGTAACGGATTTTGATGAAATATGGCGCATCAAACGAGTCTTGTTAATCTGCATTTGGTGGTATCTGTACTTTGGCCCAAACTTCTGTCGTTTTTGTGAAGAATCGATTTCCGTGTCGGTCGGTAGACACGGAAATCGATTTTTCACAAAAACGACATAAATCTGTGCCGAACTCCCTGGACGACCAAATGCACGACCAAAACGACTTTTCCAAGTTTATATCCCCGATAAATTCCACAAAAAGGCCATTCATTCCTTATAATTCCAGCATTTTAAATAAATTAATCAAGAAAATGTGTTTATTTTCCGTTTTCTTAAGAATTATTTTAACTGCGCCTCACGGTTACGGAAAGTAGTTCGGCGTGGGAGTTTACTGGGATATAAATTTTGGACAGAGACTTGGTACGGGCCAATCAAATGTTAGGGAATTGTGTAAATATGTTTGTGCTGGAATTATGTCACATTAATCACCGGAAAAAAACATAGTAAACGGTAAATTAAGTATACGAATCAGGCATTGAATAATGCATATAGTCGACTATTTGCAAATGATTTATGTCACGCCAGCTTGCGGTCGACGTGATATAGTCGCCGCTTCTGGCGTACATCCGTGCGTCCGGTATGTTCTTAAAGGTACATGCCCACTCAGTAAGCACAAACTGTTCTTTATATCAGAGACATCATCTGGCAAAAAAAACATTAATTCACCATTAGCCCACGTACTGATTGACATTATTATACATTTTATATCAGATGCAAATTTCCACACTGATATCAGGGGCGATAACCGTGTTTCCTTAAAATGTTTATGGCCATTACTATTTATTATCTGTATTTATTTTTTGATGTGCAATGATCATACTTTATAATCTGTCGAAAATATTATTTGTTCACATTTAATTAGTATACATAATTAAAAAATATCACACCTCATTTGCACATGAAACTAGCCTGATACCACCGTGCGTCACTATTCGTAAACTAAATATTACTAAATGATTATATCTGTATAGCGGTTACTCGTGTTTTTTAGAACTGGTGGAATAGTGACACAATTATACACTTATTTAATTCCTATAAAGAACATGTTGTGCCTACAGAGTGGGCATGTACCAAATATCTCCACAACCCTAGGTCCGATTGACTTGAAACTCCACATACCTCTTTATCATCATCCATATGTTCATTCTATAGCCCATTTCATGTAGCTCATATTCCCAAGGTCAAGGTCAAATTACTCTGAATTAGCAGTGAAAGTTTTTGTAAAATCTACGCTAAAGTTGTTAGGTACCAACTATCTCCACAATCCGATTGACTATAACCACATGCCTGCATACTACGGATCACCGCAGGGGACATGGATTTGTTTTTTATTAATTAATTCCCACGATATAACAATTCGTTCCCACGAGTTAACACTCAATTCGTTTCCACGAAATGATAATTCGTTCCCTCAATATACCAATTCGTTCCCTCGAATAAACAATTCGTTCCCACGATATAACAATTCGTTCCCGTAGGAACGAATTGTTCCCGTAGGAACGAATTGTTATTTCGTGGGAACGAATTGTTAAATTGAGGGAACGAATTCTTAATTCGTGGGAACGAATTGTTAAATTGAGGGAAGGAATTATTTCGTGGGAACGAATTAATAAAAAAAAAATGTATACGTCCCTTGCGGGGCTCCGTAGCATACACACTGGGATCATCAAATACATCGGCGGGAGTAATGTGGTGGCCGCGGATATTTACAGTCTGTTCCACGTTTTGCTGCCGACGAACTTTTAACATTAAAAACATTAAATTCAAAACATATTTAAATGTAATTACTTGTTCTACAATAGCAAGAACAATTCACCCTCTCCCAACAAATTAGTTGATGAAATTCCATCAACTAGTGATTTTATTGTGAACAAGCAATGTCCCTATGGAAATTTAACATGGGGGCTAAAATATATATGTTTTAAAATAATTTTGGAATGTGTTGACCGATTTTTAAAAATAAGTATTGTTTTCTTAGTTACATCGTTTCCAAGCTATCTAGACCGGTTTCGGAGTCAAGTTCAAGTTGATGGAATTTCATGAAATAAAATAGGGGAGGGTGACCTGTTGGTTAATTAATGAAAAAATACTTGCATTTAAATATTTTTTACATTTAATGTGTTTAATTAATAGCCAACAGTTCGTCGGCCACAAAACGTGGAACAGACATTAGTTTAATTTAGTTGGCAGTCGAGAAGGGAAGATGGACAGGGACACCGAGAGCACAAAGAACCTGCGACAAATGTGACAGTGGCGCTCTCGGTGACGAATTGCTTCGAGTGCAGGCACTATGACAGGCGCGGATCCAGGAATCCCCCCGTGAATCCGCCCATGTATGAGGAAGCAAGAAACAAATACATCAAACCGTTTTATGACCGTAGACCAAACACACTCAAATATAAGCATCTGTTTCAAAAACAATCAGTAGTCGATTTCAACAACATTGCAAAGTATACTTTTCTAACAAAGAATACTTTGAGGGAGTAATCATTTATTTGTCCTGAAATGCATTATTTCATATAGAACTAATGACTGCATATATTTGATGATTAAAAGTATGCAGAATTATTATACTGAAATTATTACATTATCACAGCCATAATGGCTGTGATAATGTAATAAATTCAGTATAATAAAAATTATTAAATTTATCCTAAAATTTAAAATTTCTCCCTCAAAGTATACTTTGCAATGTTGGTGAAATAGGCTACTGGAAATGAGTTACGAAACCAATTTTCATAAAATCCTCATTATCCTTAAACTGATCAAATGTTGTGTACCCGTCGTTGTAGACTGTATCATCATGTATACCCCACCCCTTGTGCCACGTTTGTGGCTTTGAGTGAATAAAAGTGTTGTATTAGTATTGTAATCACTATTTACGTGATCCGCATGAGCCATGTTTGAATTAACAACTCATTTTAATTCTGCTTATAACATACTCACCGTTATATGATGGTCTGGCGAACGTTTTATGACTATCAGAAAATAAATCGCAATGTAGCCTATAAGGAATTGAATTAACTGTTTTTAGTCCAGGCTCCCTAATACAAATCCGCATATACTTTTCACGGCGCGACTTTTGACACTTGATTATGGTAATATGACCCATAGGCTACGATAATAACCCAGGTAGACTTTCGAGATAGGCGACAAACGTCAAAATCCAAGATGGCCGCCGTTTTCACTCATAATACACTGGATGAGCCATACTTTCATATATAAAAGACATGTGGACATACTTTTGGTATCGGTTTTGATTGACTAGAGTATATCCAACATGTTGAAACTGTTTGTGTTACAAAAGACTCCTATTTGCAGCCACAAATCCAAGATGGCCGCCGTTTTAAACAGCTATAAAAGCATTTTGCATATATTTGGAACATGTGTTTGGCATTGTTGCGACAATAATGCATTGCTACATTTCTGACACCTGTTTTTCAAAATGGCCGCCAAATTTCGACGATTTAAATCGCTCATATATATGAACTAAGAAACAACTTTCCAATAAATAGTGAACACCCGGATAGGTAATGCTAAAATTATACACCTCTAAATTATCTAATTTGGATGTAAGAACTTAAATCTAGAACAAAAGAAAGTTACACCATTTATTGTATTAAACAACCAACTGCATCATAGCACATTATAATTACGTCGATAACATGTATGCATATTTACGCATAATAATTGATTGTTCCACAGATAATCAGTAGCAGTAAGCATTATGTATGACATAGCAATCCTAGTACAAGTCTACTCACAGCAGTGTTACTAATACCGATTACTGCAGCCACAAATATTAGGGACGATATCAAAGGTTTTTCATAAAGCTGGGTGACGACGATAATTGTGCCTGTTACATTATAAGTCATCGTTCTATAAACACATGCAAACCTTATGCAAGTCTTAACAATACTATTCCAATTGTTTTCGGGTGAACAGCGCGATTGTGTTGTCACAGTTTTGACAATCATTTGGTTTTTTGTGGCAAAATGACAAACACTTAACGGCACTAGATTTGCAGCCACACCGATTGGAGTCGCATCTGCCACCACAGTTACAAGTTGATAGCACGGATACAGGTAATCGTTTCAATAACATTTCTGGTTTCAGAGAATCATCTACATTAGTCCAGCCAAAGTTGGTGGGATCAAGTGCGCGCATATCATCCAAAAGTGTGATTGCACCGCGAACAACAAAGAATGATCGTGTTATATGTCCGCGGACAACACTGGACGTTGGGGGAAGTTCATATATTGCCCTTATAGCAGTGCGTCTGGTATGGTACTGGAATCGTAACTCATCAAACGTTGACGGCGTTGTTTTTTACATAGAGCCAGACCATACTTGCACAAGATAACGCTCAGCCATCTGAATTTCATATTCGTCAAGAATGTCAGACTCTCCGAAATTGGCTAAGTACGTTTCTGGGTGACTAATAACGGCACTATGCTTTGTACTAAATTTTCTCACTGTGTCATCGCCGGTCGTGATATGCGCTTTAACAAGAACTTGACAAAACGCGGCACCTAACTTCCCGTATACAATATGGAGTGGTATGAGTCGCCGTTTCATACCAACACCATACTGTACCCATTAATCCTTCATGTGTCTTTTCAAAAAGTATTCCATGTATAGCAGCAACAGAACGACACTGTCGGTGTCGTTCGAAATTACTATCACACGTTCACATCCTCTTTCAACTGTCAATTGGTATCTGGAATGATACGAGCATCCGCTTCTTCCAGCCAGCTACTGAGTTCTGCTATGTCACCAGTGTGTCCGCCTTCGGGCTGCTCAAATAGCTGTGCGGGAAGAACTTCGCCATCCACAATCATTCCACTCAGTACCAGTGAAGTGTCTGTTATGTCACGAATGGCAACGTCTCGTACTAATATTTACAGAATGGACTTATTCGAAGCCGAAGTCCAGAATGTGTCTATCTGCTGTGGTATTGGCACTGTTTCGTGCATATCAGCGATGTCAACACAACCAGTTGAACCTGCACGACGTAGTCTCTCGCATTCTTTTATCGACAACTCAGCATAACTGTCAAAGATGATATGAGTTTCGTCTGCCTGAGAAACACCACGGGCACCTGAAATCACCTTCATTATGACCTCGCCAAAGTTACCATATGATGTTAACGTATGTACCTGGCGAACTCTTGACATGAAATCGATTATAATCGTGGTTTCCAATACTGCTTGTATTTGGAAATCATAGTCGCTGTCAGCGAGGTTCGGCTCTAATTCTGTAATCAGCGCACTTTTTGTTGGTTTTGTTGGCAAATCACCATCGAACAATGGACTGCATGGTAGAATATCATGACTGAAAATGTCTGTCATTGACATTGCTCGCTCCTTTGTCATTTCAGTCACGTTGAGCTGAAGCGACGTCTTTGGTAGATATGTCATCCTCGATAGAGCCAAGTAGTGTAGCACGTGTACCTATGTCAGCTGTGACATCAACCTTAGGAAGCTTCCGCTTTGATATAGTATCGCTCAACTTCTTCGATTTCTCAACATATCGCTCGCGCCGAAAATTCTCTGTAAGCTCTCTGTCCGTTCTCTATGACGCCGAGAAAACGCATCTTTGTATCTTGGTGCACCACGCGTTTGGTGACGAAGTTGTGTAGTTGAACTACTGGTACTGGAACGAGAAAAGGGTTTTCTCGGGACTGTACACAATCAAGCAGACGCACAACATTTCTATCGAACAGCTCACCTTTCTGGCCGCTTAGCTCATGATGGATTTATGTTTCCATGTGCTCCATGAGGCGATCATTTGTCAGTGCACGAAATGTATTGGAGATGCCAAGCATTTCATGTAAAAGCAACTGCCACTCAATAACTAATTCAGAGTTACGAATTTGGCCGACAATGCCACCTTGACTTTTGGATGCCCGTTGAATCGACTGTTCTAACTTCATATCTGGCGCTACAGCATTGAAGCTTCCATCTCTGTCCTTTACCACAAACTGGCCACTCATGTATGACCTGTACAAGTCGGGGTGCTCTGACTCAAGTACTTTGACTCTCTCGAGGTACCACGAGCCATACCGTAGATAGTCTATGGCATCAAACTCCTGGAATATTGCCATGACCGAGTCAACAGTTGAGACGTGAAGTGGCCAATTCCCATCCCTATCCGCGATAATCAGGTGCTTTATCTGAGTTACAATGTTCTGAATTACTCCCCAGAATCGACACAACTCCGACTTGGCCTCACATTATCTTACAAATCGCAGGAACAACTGTCGCAGATTGCCGGATACAGCAAGAACCTCGGCAAACTTAGCAGATGAATAACTCTGCTGTTTTCTTTTCAAAACACCTTTCAGCTGTACCACAGATTCCAAAAATGCAACCGAAGTTCCATGGCTAAGCCAGAACGCCCTCCATGCCAGTGTATCCAATACTTCAGAGACAAGTAGCATTCCCCGGATTTACCGAACCGAATGCCCACCTGACAATACTGACTGAAGTACACGTTTCCCAAACACCTCAGACTCAATGAGTGCATCTTCCATACCACTACCGGTAATATATTTTCCAGCGCAAAGCAGCAACACATTGGCCATGTGGAACATTCCCATCATTGGATATATGGCGTTGAAAACATCCGACTCTGACATAAAAATATCAGCGACTGTGTTACCTGATCCAACTGAGCTCTGGTAAGTTGTGAGAGCTTTTCTCACTGTGGCATAATCTGTAACTGGAGAGGGAATAACTGGAAGAAATCCTACCCGCATTATAGGCACTGTTGCTGTTGAAATTAGTGCATGTATACCACCCCAAGGAGGCAGACCACATGTAGGGCTATCTGGCAAACCATCTTTTGCACCGAAACACGTTTCACAGGACGGAAAACTAATGTCAGAAGCAGAGAAGAATATATCAACTTTAGCAAAGCTCAAAATTTATATAAAATAACCTTCGTACGGCGTTTATTTAGAAAAAAAATGACGCTTCTGAAAAACACTCCTCATCTCGAGTCTTTGGCTGCATATGACGCCCTTATGGAAACCTAATATATTGAGAATGACTGACACCTGACATCGCATCATAATTGATTCCAAACGTATGGCCATACGTCATTTAAACATGAAAATATAACATATTTAGAGAGTTTTATTAATAAAATGGTGGCCATCTTGAAATAGCGATCATTTACGGTAAGCTAGTATGAATAAAACATGCCCAACAAGTCAGGTAAGTAATCTTTGGTACGACTGCATACGGGTTTTGTATTTAAACACGTTTTAGAACATGCTGCTTCTATGCCTTCTTCCGCAATATGGCGGCCATCTTGGATGTTGACTTCCCAACGGTTTTTGTCGCCTGTCTGAAAAGTCTACCTGAGGTTTTTTTAAAGTGGATATGTTATATTATTAGAAACAAGTGTGAAAAATCGCGCCGCAAAACGTATATACGGACTTGTATTGGGGAGCCAGGACTATTTCTGTGAAAATGATATAACCGCCGCCACCGGAGTTACTAGTTCAGATTTTCGCGCCAATCAGCTCAAATACTTACAAGCTATTGACCTTGAATTACCTCTGTGTTTAAGTATTTCAAGTACTCGGCAACATTATATTCTTACTTTTTATGAGATGACCTACATGTATGACAATACAATACACATTTTTGAAATTATATTAAATAATTAAATAATGAATAGTAACTTTGCGTTTATCATTAACGTAAGGGAGGAAAAAGCGTAAATGATAATATAAATTTAAACACATTCTAGCTTCTTTCAACGTTTTGCATAGCGACCGCCGGCTTATGAATGTTCTCAACATCACAGGTGTATTACTGTCTGTTTCGCGAATCCTGTCCAAATTGTACGCCCATAAACAATGCAAATTATTTGTTTTCGATAATATTACATTTTATCAAAATTTAAGGATGAGTCTTATTTTTATTTCGTGAATTTGGTCCAATATTGATTTTATTGCGAAAAAAAATGTTTCCCATGTTAAACATGTTAAATAAGATGTCTATGAGGATTTAACATGGGGACATTTTTAGAATTTCAGAAATACTGGACCGATTTTCAAAATTTAACTTTTTTTTTCTTAGATCATTTCCAATCTATCTGGCCAGGTTTCAGAGTCAATTTCCAAAATATTTCGTTTTTTTGGCTCCTCACCCAGCTCCTCCACCTTGTTTTCCCCCATGTTAAATTCCCATAGACAAATCAATTTTTCAT
This sequence comes from Conchocele bisecta, assembly GCA_029237695.1. Classification (NCBI taxonomy): domain Eukaryota; kingdom Metazoa; phylum Mollusca; class Bivalvia; order Lucinida; family Thyasiridae; genus Conchocele; species Conchocele bisecta. The sequence goes on along the minus strand of CM055265.1, from coordinate 200,345,392 downwards.
AATAAAATCAATATTTGACCAAATTTCACGAAATAAAAAGAAGGCTCATTCTTAAATTTTCATAAAATTTAATATTATCAAAAATAATATTGTTTTTGCATTGTTTATATGGCCGTAAACGTTGGGCAGGTTTCGTGAAACAGACATTAGAGTAAACCCCTTTAAGAAATCGTCAGACTAGCTGTTCCTTTTGTAATGTTCACGAGTGAAACACGCTTCGTTTGCCATTTAAATGTATACCGCTGGCGTGGCAAACGGAAATTATTCATCATTATATTCAACACTAGGCAGAATTGCCGTTAACTCACGCAGTCTGGATCTATAGTGTTGAGGTGTGACACATATTGTTTCTGTGAATATATTATAATTGTATTACTCTTGGAATATGAATAACTTTAATACTTGGCTAAAACATCTACTTTATCAAAAACATATTACATTTCCAGTTTTATTCATCGTATTTGTGATTGGGCTGACTGATCTAGTTTAGGGACAGATAAGCGCGCGGGAAACGTAGGTTGTCGTCTGCTGTTGTTTTATAATGTGTCTTCTTTCTGAAAAAAATAGCATGGTTTGACAAAACTTTAGAATAATTTCCATTGGAAATGATACTTTCATTGTCAAAACATGCTTTGATGAGAAAATGGAAAACAACGAATAAACAGCAGACGACAAAAATTAAATCGGCACTGTAAGGGTTAAGCCCGCTATAGCGGGGCTTGCAAACATTGCAGATCCAGATGAGCCGGCTCGTAACGAGCCGTCTCATCAGGATCTGCACTTTTAGCAAGTAATTTTCATATTTCTTGAACAATGGACTAATCTGAAAATCATTTTGTGACGATTGGATTGGTCGGAAAATTAGCATATCACAGTCCATTCCAGTTAGGGTTGAACGGGTTAAGGACAAGGTAGCGTGCGGGGCTCTGTAACTGCGCCCGCCCTGTCGTCCGTAGAGCCTTATCTCACGTGTACCTACCGCCCTGAGTGGAATGGTCAGCTATTGTTGGCTGGCTTGTATAGGCTTCGTCTTCGTAGCGGAAGGTACGTACTATTCACGTATGTTTATTCCACAGCGTCTTGTATCGTTTGCGTCACTGCTCCGCGTCTGTTTGATATGGTAGCACTTGGAGTGGTAGATAAGTCGGCTTAGAAAACATTGTACTGTTAGTAGTTATACGTGAAAGGTACATGCCCATTTACTAGTTATTTATATCATAGTCATCATCCGAGATATTTTCTGGCAAACCAAACATTCATTCACCATTACCCCACGTATTGATTGGCAGTATTATACATTTTATATCAGACGTACATATCCACACTGATATCAGCGGCGATAACCGTGTTTCCTTAAAATGTTAACGGACATTACTACTTAGTCTCTGTATTTATTGTTTGATGTGCAATTATCTTACTTTATAATCTGTCGAAAATATTATTTTTTCATGTGACGCATTCAGTAATTAGTATAAATAATTAAAAAATATTACGACTCATTTGCATATGAAAATAGTCTGAACTAGAACTGGTGGAATAATGACACCTGGCACATTAATACACTTATTTAATTACTATAACGAACAGTTTGTGCCTAGTGAGTGGGCATGTACCTTTAAGTTCATGGATGCACTAAGATTGTGACATTGACCTTGGGTTAGCCGGGTATAACGATCGTACAACTTGTCACAGCATGAGAGAAACTCATTAGAGAAAGGCACGTGTGCATCATCAAGAAGTGGAGGGAAGGGAAACACAAATGATAACAAATTTACCTCAACGTTAAAGGTACGTGCCCACTCAGTAGGCACAAGTGCCAGGTTATAATACAGATAATTTTGTATATTCTGTAGATATGACATTTTCTGGCAAATTAAACATTCATTCACCATTACCCCAGGTATTGATTGGCATTATTATACATTTTATATCAGACGAAAATTTCCACACTGACATCAGGGGCGATAACCGTGTTTCCTTAAAATGTTAACGGACATTACTATTTATGTTTTGTATTTAATTTTTGATGTGCAATGATCATACTTCATAATCTGTCGAAAAAAAAAATTCAGGTGACGCATTTAATTAGTATAAATAATTAAAAACATTTGCATATGAAAATAGCCTGATACCACCGCGAGTCACTATCAGTAAAATAAATATTACTAAATTATTATATCTGTATAGTGGGCACTCGCATGTTTTAGAACTGGTGGAATAGTGGCACAATTATACACTTATTTAATTCCTATAAAGAACATTTGTACCTACAGAGTGGACAAGTATCTTTAAGTTTATGAACGCACTAAGTCAGTGACATTGACCTTTTGGATAGCGGGGGTATGACGGTCGTGGATTTGTCACAGCATGATAGAGAATCATTAGAGAAAGGTATGTGTGAAATATCAAAACGTTTGCAAATCCCCTCTACGTTAAGTTTTCGAATTTTTGAAGACGGACGGACGGACAGACGATGACAAATCGACGCTGACAAATCGATGGGGTTATAATACAAGCACTCCTTCCTTCGGAAGGCGCGTTAAAACCACATTTATGAACTCGTTTGTTACTTAGAGGTTAATACGTGTCTTGTTTGATATCGGCCTAGGTATCGGCCCGAAGGTCGAAGGCTGATACCAAGTTACCGAGGGACGATACCTAGGCCGATATCAAACAAGACACGTATTAACGTCTTTATAACTTAGATTACTTAGATAACAATTTCAATATCAATCATCCGGCAGTTGTGATAATCCTATATTAAAATCTATGCCGTTATCCATGATTGAATGATGAAATACAGAGCCTACAAATTTAAATTCCCGGCATCTGTTAAAATTTACGCAGCCGATAAAGTAAACATACGCAATGCGCATGTCCAAAGGAACTGGTTTAATACGCGCGCGAGACATGGTATCGGACTGGAAACGGCGGTATCAGACTAGTAACGATGGTATCAGACTAGACATGGCAGTATCAGACTAGAAGTTTCAGTATCAGACTGGAAAACACGCCGTATCAGCCTGGACTGTGTATATTATTGCTGTAGGCAAATACAGGCAATTTCTAGGCAAAAATTGATATCTAAGTAATAATTACTGATACTTTTATTAAAGTACAATTAATGCTTTCTAGCTTGGTCCAATGTATGTGTGGTGATGTACGTTCCTTTCCAGGGATATTGGGTGGCGACTTGGACCCTTGTCCCCGGAACAGGGGGCTGTCTGATGGCCTGACCCGGGCTGTAAACATCATCAGAAAGAGGGCGCTATATCGGATCGATTTGAGAAATGCGCAAAAGGGGTACCGACCTGGAAAAGTATACAACTGTGAGTATCGTACATGCACATCATCTATCCACCGAATACATTTAGGAATCACTTGGTAAAACATTAAAACGGGAATAAATAGTGTGAATGTTTCGTCTATCAACATATGACGTAAACACGTGTGATGCAATTCATCTAATCACGCGCATTGAATTGAAACTGGTTTTCGGATTCTGATGTCAAAGTGTTCCTGATTTCATTGAAAATACTATTATCTATATGAATTATACCGTATTATATTCAGAGTAACGTTCATGTTTTAAATACTTTAATACGTTTATCGTTGCTGTGATTTAATTAACATATTTAAAGTCCATCTAAAACTCCGGCTTAATTATTTTACAAGTTTATTAAGCTATCAAAAGTTTCTAAATAAAGTTAACATTTACTGTAATTCCCTACTTCGCGTTGTGCGCGGCTGTCTTCTTCTTTTATTCGATTTAACGGCTGCACTGGCTCGCGTATTAACCCTTTCAACCCTAAGGAACTGGTATGGACTGTGATATGCTAATGTTCCGACCAATCCAATGATCACAAAATGATTTTCAGATTCGTCCATTTATGAAAAGGGGGTGTTTTTGTTCTCAAAAATATTAAAATTACTTTCAAAAAGTGCAGATCCTGATGAGACGGCTCGTTACGAGCCGGTTCATCTGGATCTGCACTTTTTGCATAAACCAATACAGCGGGATTTCGGGTTCAAAGGGTTAAGTTTAGGTGAATTGTCATTATAACTATTGGATGTTAAATGCCATTCCGATAAAAAACACCTCGCAGTCGAAAACCGAGGTGTTGTCATACAGCACCCAAGTGAGAATAGTATCCATCCCAAACAAGTGAGAATAGTATCCATCCCAAAATCCCAAACAAGTGAGAATAGTATCCATCCCAAACAAGTGAGAATAGTATCCATCCCAAACAAGTGAGAAGAGTATCCCAAACAAGTGAGAATAGTATCCATCCCAAACAAGATGAGAAACTATCCATCCCAAAATCCCAAACAAGTGAAATAGTATCCCATCCCAAACAAGTGAGAATAGTATCCATCCCAAACAAGTGAGAAGAGTATCCCAAACAAGTGAGAATAGTATCCATCCCAAACTTAGCACATGCATTTTCAGTTCGCGTCCAAACCACACATAGAAAGTCTAAGTTTAACGACGCCACTGTGGTGCTAGAATCCTTGGACAAACGCTGTGACGCCGGCAGATTCGGCATCGCAGACGACACACGATATTCGCCGAAAGGTTGTCCGAACGTCGTGACGACACAGGAAAAGAAGCCAATGGGGAGAGCATATATCAAGTGGAAAGCGCCGACTTGTGGTTGTGTACACATTCGGTACGATTATGGATATACATGTACAATGATCATGATCAGTCATGTACCAGTCATGGGGGTTGGGACTACCTACTGAGATGAATCTTTAAATTTATTCCGCTTGTTGACCCTTATAATGCTATAAACGAACATTATCGTCTGCTGTTGCTTTATATTTTATCTTCTTTCTCTATTAAAAAAACATCGTGTTGACAGCACTTTTGAATCATTTCCATTATTGTTTGAATAGCACATTGAGTAGACTATTGATACTGTAAACAAATATCCAGAGATATATATTCAGTAGGTTATGTCCCTGGAATATCTATAGTGTGTCTAAATGTGCACGCACGTAAATAACACGTTTGTCATCCATGTTACGCGTTACTCACGTGTGGATGTGCACATCTGGGGCCCATTTCACTAAACTTCGTACGACTAAAATGTTCGTAAGTGCACATTTAGGATCGTCTGGAAATTTCAATTGATGGATTTACATCTATAGTCAATAAATGTAAATCCTTTAATTGTTTACAAGAACACTTTGTTAATGTGAAATTTACACACTATCTTAATTTTGCACTTATGAACATTTTAGTCGTACGAAGTTTAGTGAAACGGCCCCCTGTTGATTACCGGTCATGACGTTACAGGGCGACCGTCCATGCCGACGGACAATACTACTTGGAGAACGCCGACGTCACAAATGGACCTCTCGCCAGAACAGTCTGTCCCAAGGGTAATGACTCGTTAGTACTTTAGTAGTTCCAATTGCATGATGGTACAATAGTGTTCCTAACTTGCGAATATTATATTATCATCTACAGTGGAACTTGTCTAAACAGGGTTCCCAGGGTGTCCGGTTTAGAGAGGTTTCACTGTCAAACAGACAGACAACTACTCCAAAGACATGCGCATGTGCTTTGCGATCCCGAACAGACATACTCAACGGAGATAAATGGCAATGAACCCGATTACAATTAAGTAGAACTAACTTGTATTTGCCCGGTTTAGACGGATTCGACTGTATATGAAGTAAAATCTGCCAGAGCAATGTTGACATAATGAGCATACTGCACTGCAATATGAATATAACTTAGTGACCCATTTCCCAGTAGATCTAAATGATAATTTAAATTTAATTGTTACTTGCAAGGGTCCGTAAAGCTATATTGTACTCAAATGAACGTTCAAAGACGAATACATGTGCATGTATCTTACAGGAAAATATGCACACGAGGTTACCTATCCACGACAACCTAAAGAATCGGAAACGCCAGTAAAAGATGAAAAACGAGTATGTCTATTACTAGTATTTCGAGGCTATATAGTGTGCTGTATACTATACTTAGCAAAACAAGAAACGTCCCTCTTTTAAATGCAAAATTATTCGTGTCTACGTACATGTACTATGGGCAATGTATATATATGTGAGATCCTGGCGATGTTGAGAATACGACTGTGTATAGTTTACCACGTGCTCGCCGTGTATATTTCGCTCTCGAAGCGGAACGCTGTTTACCACCTTTTCCACGTGCACGGTGAACACAAGGTAAATACATGTGGTGAGTACATCGTTTGTCTATCATCTTATCGAAAAAATAAAAAGCTTCTCATTCACTCTGTTTTCATTATGCAACGGCTTTGTGAAAAGGACAGAAAAGGACAGAAATCAGGCAATTGGGATGTTTGAGGTTGGCGTGACGGCACGTGCCGTTGCACGTTGGTTTGGGTGCTGCATGGAAACGATTGAGTGACTTGTGGGACGCTATCGGGACACTGGAGACGTTCGCGACCGTCCTCAAGCTGATAGGCCTCGTGTGACGACGGCAAGAACGGACTGTTACATTACGTTGACGCACTTGCGTCAACACCTGTTGCCAGCCACCGTCGCGGCTCGGCGTTACGGGGTCTCTGGGCAGACCATTCGTAATCGGTTACGACGTAACGCACAACCAATCAGAGCTCGACGCCTGTACACTGGTCAGGTGATGACGACCAGGCTCCAGGCTGTTGCGGTGTCGACGCCATCTTAATTGGAGGCGGGCTGACTGGGACTGAGTTCTGTTTACAGACGAATCTCGGTTCACCATCAGCCACGCAGATGGCAGATTGCGTGTATGCAAACGCAAGAACGAAATATTTGCGGACTGCTGTGTGGTGGAGAGGGATAGGTTTGGAGGAGGAAGCGTAATGGTCTGGGGCGGGATTATGGGAAACCGCAAGACAGAGCTGGTAATTATACAGGGCAACATCACTGCCCAACGTTATATTGATGACGTTTTAAGGCCACATGTCTTGCCATTTATTCGTAATCATGGTCCTGGCGTGACGCTGCAGCAAGATAATGCACGCCCACACGCTGCCAGAGCCATCACACAGTTCTTGGCAATGCAAAACGTGGACGTCATGCAATTGCCTGCGGTTTCCCCCGATCTCAACCCTATCGAGCACATAATTATGCTCGGTCGGAACGCTAGGGAAAACCACCAGATTACCAATGCTCGTCAGCTTACACTGGCAAGGCAGCGCGAATGGCATAATCTGCCTAACGCCATGATCATGCGTTACGTCAGGTCAAAGCGTCGGAGAATTACGTCAACCATTAGGGCGCATGGTGGGCACACTCGCTATTAAGGAATTTAGACAGACTGTACATTTTAAATCAATATGTATCCTCTGAAATTCAACAAACGCGTGACAAACGATTTTGTGATTTTTGAATTCGACCCCTACCAACTTCGCAGATGAATTTATTAATAACTACGCATGCGATCAAGCTTTCAGAAACTGATGTCGATCCAGAAATGAATGAAGACTATTTTGGTACTGGTTTTGGCCCTGTGCCTCTTTTAGATTTCTGGCAATCGTCACTTAAATAGGGAGGGACGTTTCTTTTTTTGCTCAGTATATATAGACGTTAGATAGTTCCTGCATTCTACTGTCCATAGTAACATCGTCAAACCCTAAAATACGCCTCGGCAATGCATCTATTCGAATGATTAGTAAGTACACACCCTTTTTAAATCCTTCTGCACCTTTTGCAAGTAATGTTCTTGTTAGAACAAAAACACCCTCTTTTCATAAATTAACTAATCTGAAAATCATTTTGTCATCTATTCGAATGATTAGTAAGTACACACCCTTCTTAAATCCTTCTGCACATTTTGCAAGTAATGTTCTTGTTAGAACAAAAACACCCTCTTTTCATAAATTAACTAATCTAAAAATCATTTTGTGACGGTTGGATTGGTTGCAAAATTAACATATCAAAATCCATTCCAGTTACTTAGGGGTGAAAGGGTTAAACGTATATTATTATTCCTGAAGATGTATGTGAAACTTATTGAAGCCGGTTTAGTGACATGTAATTAATATTAAAATCATGTAACGCCAATCTTTTCTGCGGACATTGCGTTCTGAAATTCAGTTATCCCTTTAGACTCGTTTTTCTAGCAGAATAAATTGTGCATCTTACTCAGTCAAGTTTGCAATTTCTTGCAACTCGTGATCACTAACATGTAAGTCGCAAATACTACATGTACCTGTGACTGTGAATTCATACCCTTAATAAAGGTATGCTATATGTCTGTTACTGACTCGTGGGATAGCGTATCAGTAACTAGTATGTCTTTGCCAGAAACGTGTTTCATTGACAGGCCATATTGCTTCAGCAGCAGTAAAATATCTTGTAATATGTGACGACATGAGTATTTATTTCATGGATATGAGAGGCAAGTGATCTTACTCCACGTAAACAGTCAGTCCGTACACATAACGAAACCGTTTCCGGCCAAATTACTTGCCTCATTATTCATGTTAAATCAGAGCATATTAGTTTTCTGCGAAAATCAATGATACGGAAGCATTAGCCATTGGCTTGTCTTTGTGGCACACAATAATGCAGTGTCTCTGGCTTTGTCAAGTCATAATATGAAACTTGGAACAAGTGAAACGCAATTTGAACAATCAAGGCATTGATCACTTTTATATTGACACATGAGTTGTGATCTCTTAAAACCATATGGTAATCGTAAATAATGATAATGACATGGAACAACACTGCCCTTTCAACGTGGCCATTTTTCTAAAGTTACCTGCATACAATTCTGTATTATGTATAGAGTGTATTCAACCTCTACAACAGTGTTTTGGCAATCAATCTGACATTTTACACACGTCATCTGCACATACTGAACATGTGTACATGACGTTTTAATGCCGATGCTGTCCTACATACAAGTGTGTATAGGGTATATAGTTTATGTAAGCAACTCCTTTGACCGCATTTTGAGTGTGATTGTGCCAACACTGCCTTTCAGGAACACCAACAAGATGGAGATTATAATGCAGATGGTGACGAAACTGATTGAAAACACTGTCTCCATTATTATTATTCATGCTTACACACAGTGGCCATTTTGCAATTTAACATGTTTGTCATAAACAGTGACTTGAATTGACTTTAGTCATATATAATTTACTTTCAATAATGATTATAGACTGGGAAAAAAAATCAGTCCAAATGGTTTGTACATGATTATATCAGAATTATATGATTTTCACGGCAGCCATTTTGAAAATTAGAATACAATAGGAACAACTCATGTTTTCGTTGATGATACAAAGAACGTTTGTTCCAAGAACGTAGCAAAACAGTCAACACAACCTAACTATAAATACACTTTACTAAAGACATAATAAATATTATTTACATAGAGGCCATTTTGAAAACAAAATGTTCGTCATACCAGTTATTAGAAAAAGTGGAACCAACCCCAGTTTTATTATTTGAGGTATGTAGATGGCATAGTCGAAAAAACAACATTTTATCTGCATTATAAATGTAGATATGAATATTATAATATAATGTATACGATTTCAGGGCGGCCATTTTTATATCTATGTTGGCCGCCATGGGTTGTTAAAAATGAAAATAACACTGGTCTTATTGTTTGTGATCATAAGAGGAGTATCACCAAACAACGAATCAATATTCTACCTGCATTAGAAATGTATATATGATGAATATAGCATTTTAGGGCGGCCATTTTGAAATACAAGATGGTGGCCAAAGGAATATTCGAAAAAAATAAAATGGAACCAACCCAAGTTTGGTTGTTCGTGCTCTAAAGATGACAAAAAAAACATTGGTTACAAGAAGGTAGCAAAAAAAAAGCAAAACTACATAACAGTATACACTATACAGCCAGTGCACTTCTGCTTCCACAGTATTATCCATATTTAATAGGAAATCGTAGTGAAGATTACGTAGTAGAAATACCATGTAACAGATTGAACAATTCAATGACAATCAGCCTGTCTAATTGGAGCCTGATTACCGTTGTTCCGAATATCCGTGCCCGGTGAAATAATCTGTAAATTTTCATTTCTTATTTTAGCGAATGTCACGTTCTTCATTCAAATTATCGCTGATTATTAATTTTAAATACTCGATCCTTTGCTACGAAAAATAGTAAATATAGTAGTTTCAGTGGTTATGTTTTGCAAATAATTTGCCGATTTTGGGATAATTTTATTATGTAAGAATACACCACGTTGTAAAGTCCCCTTTGTCTGATCAGGACGGAGACCATCATATAAACAGAGCAACTGCTCTGGTAAAAACTGATCTTAGTGCTCAGGTTGATCAAATCAGTTATTAACATACGTGGTCAATAGCTGCAGTTTTCCATTTGTTTGACATGCTATATGTCGTGCAATGAACATTTTCAGAAAACTAGGCGCAATCGGCTACGTCACTTGTGTCGATTGGTGGGGGATAAGAGAAAGCTACACCACGAGTTCTACACGAGACGGAACATTGACGAATTGAGCTACTTCGAGAAGGATCGATTAGAAATCGCTCTGGAGCAACGAGCGGCAGCGGCCAAGGAATGTTGTGACCATGTTAGTACACATAATTGATAATACTAAATATCTTTTGTTGAAAATACTCATCGTGCACTTAGAGTTGGGCCCGTTTCTCTAACTTTCATACGACTAAAAAGTTCGTAAGTGCTAACTTGAAAGTTACAAGAACGGATCACCGATATCGACAAGTCTTCTGTGGATTTGTTGACATTAATGACCTGTACATGTAGGTACAATTTAACTGGTAGCATTAGTGAATCTTGTAAATGTTAGAACCAAATACATAAAACCAGCCTTAATGACAACGTCATGAAAGGCTGAAAATGACGTCGCAAAGTTACGCATAAATTTACCAACGTCACGTCGGATTTTGACACTTGGAATTGTTGCGTCATTGCAATAAGTTGTCCTATTTATAGCCGTACGCTTTACGGCTCACAAATATTTTAATGTTGGATATGCGTGGCAGAATTGTACAGTTGTTTCCATAGTGGTTCGGATAGTTGTCTTTTTCTCTCTTCGGTTTCCTTCAAGGAAATACGTAGTAATTTTGTCGATTATTTTTATACAAATGGGCATATTGCATTTATGATTTTTATAATATATTATATGGACGACTTGTGAAATGACATTTGAAACTAAATAAACATACAACCGGTATTTTTAGATAACACATAACAAAATCAGTATTATGTAATCATAATGTTCATATTTCTTTTAAATTTTATTTATACATGTATATGTATATAACAATTACAAACAAACACGAGAACAATTGTAGTCGGCGTAGATGGAGGCGTCTGCATGTTTCTTAATTTTGGTTGAAACCGGAATACTCAAAGAAAACAAATGTATCCTGTCTGTGTACCACCATTAGATATACATGTACTTACAACTTGAAGATCGAACCCGGGGCGCATGTGTGCGCTGTTCACTAATTATGCTATACCTGTATACGGTCCCGTTCAGATTAGAGCGGGGTCAGGATTTATTTATATATTATACTGCATTACGCATTTTGATGAGTAACGCTAACTTTCATTTGAACGTGACAAGCCTTAATAAAATATAGTCTGGGGGAAATTGCTCAGAATCCGGCACCTCATGTTAAGTTTTCTTTGTTAGTGGTTTTGTATTCGTCATTTATCCGGGTGCCATTTTTTTCGGACACTTTTAAGGTCATTTCAAGGTCATTCAAAATCAAGGTAAAAATCCTGCTATTTATGCCCTGAAACAGGAATTAGTTCGTTTGGTTCATTTGAAGTGTCAATGGTATGCATCACAATAATTAGAAATCAACTAAAATCAAGACATCTAACAACAGATATCAAGGTCAAGGTCACAATACTATATTATCAAGGTGACCGAAGGAAGACGGCAACGTGTTCTTCTTTGTAGTATTGCTATAACAGTATGGTGTACATACATATATCGTTGAATTATTATCCTATAAAATATATCTCTAGAGATATGTAAGATAATGTTCATTCTTTTCACCAGCCACGATGAAAAGGGGCTTATTTAGTTGCTTACTAGTGGACCTCATGATGGGCTAGTACATTAATGCACCCTGGTATGAACATACAATTATCATTATAGCTCGGGAGTAATCGCCATGCATGCGGCACATCGTGTTAATCTTTCTTTTCATGGTTGTTTTATATTATAACCTTATATGGTTCATCTTTCAGAAAATAACGGTGCAATTTCTTTCCAATGAAGTTCAATGTAATTTCAAGGTCATTGAATTTCAAGACAAATTGTATGCTATATACATGTATACTTATTAAACATATTCATTAATACATTTGGCATACCAAATTTGTAAATATTTTCATTGATATTGATAATGTATAATGGCTGCTAGCAGTCTGTTGTGCCATCAGACTATGCACAATGATAGTTTATTGCATAATCCATACTGGCTCTTGATAAAACAGACAATCAATTTGAAAATACAAGCATGATGACAGATAATGGACACGATTAGCACACGATATGACATATTAGCATGCATTGTATACATTCTCCAATGTAACGGATATCATAAAAGAACGTGGCCATGCCCTCAATCAGCTGTGAATACAGAGCATTCTGATATATGTTCTTCCTTATATAATATAAGCTCATACAAATAGCATATATAATGGTTAAGTGCCTCGTTAAAATTGCTGTCCTCCTACATTTCACAGTTTATAGTATTGACATGTTGACATTATTTTCCATGAGTCTGCGGTCCATATGGTTTACTGCTTTCTAGTAATGCGTATACACCTCTAAATAAACATGTGATGATTTGGCAAATAGACAAACAACCCAGTCGGGTGACTTTCGTTAGAGGAAGCTTATCATTACAGGAATGATTAAATTACTTAAAATAACCAGTATCTGTTTCAATATCATTCTTGGATTGGTCTATTTTTCTGAATGCAGTGTATGTATCAGATTCAGCTTAACACGAATAATTTGACATTATCGAAAAAGATTATATCGTTTTAGCTACATATTCTATAGATTTGTATATACAATACAATACAGTACAATACAATACAGTATATACGGTACACTGTATTGATGAAAACTAATTTAGTCCATGCAGGTGCCATGAATATCATCACATTTAAAAGTGCTATATAACTCTACATGTCATTCATACAGCACATAAGTGGAGCCGTATAACCAAATATTATTCCCTGGTATGGGGTACCCCTGAGCACGATATAAGCATAGTTCATGTATGTGTGACACCTACTCAAGTGAGCAACTCCTTATAATCACAATTACAAGTAATTACGTAAGTTAGAAAATCTGTGTAAATATTCCAATTAAGTAATATCCTTATGCAGCATGTTCAAAAATTAAGGAGCATACATGTATATATAGTAAAACCTCATCGATTATGTGACATAATTTGCATATGTTACTTCGCACCGTGAATACTGGATTATTTGATACTGAATATGTGGGTATAGACACAGCTAGAATGTTCAAACAAATGTGTATAAACTTCCAAGTAATCAATATATATGTGAAGTATGTATATACTTGACTAGCAACTGTGATATAAACCATGAATAGATTGATCCAATAGTTGACTCATATATTTCTGGTGTATTGTTAGAATATTTGATATTGAATGCATCCATGTGAAGTTCACTATTTGACTTTTCCACTGGTCTATGATCGTTTTATTTTGGTGGCCATTTTGAAAATGAACATGATTTCCGTGCGTATTCTGCCGTTGCTAGCAAAGACATTATGATTAATAGCCGATCATGTTGACTTATTTAATTTGCACCGGCATCACTACTAAGTTGTTAAGCCTGTATTATAAAAAATAATTAAATGTAGTTTGGCGGCCATTTTGAAATTTAAATATGGTAAAGTATAAGAAACGGCATCACTACATTTCTTACACGATACTTTGAACTACAACTATAAGTATATATACCTGAAATTACGCTCCTACGTGTCTTACATACCAGCCTAATTGAAAATGTAGCCTTTTGGCGGCCATTTTTAAAATATAACCGCCGTACATTGAAAATACTTGTGTGTTTCTGAACAATTTATACGGTTATCAATTCAATAAGAACTGAAAATTATCATATCCATATCATTATTTGGACTCTAAGAATGAAGTTCAATGACCTTGAAATGACCTTGGTCGTGGTTTAAAACAATGGCACCCGGATATTTTGGAAACCGTATACATTCAAGTTTATAAAATCATCGGGTGCCAAAAATTAACATATGGTGCCGGATTTGTATACATATATGTACATTTGCCCCCGGACTAATATCGATTTTCGAAATATATAGACACACTCGGGTAAATATGCATTCATCATGTTCATGTATTCACGACTTAATTATGTGTTATGTAGATCTACATATTGCATGATCATATTTATGAAAGGTATTGGTTTAAAGATGCCGTTCTATGGAAAACGATTTAATTCGTATTGGCAATACTTTATGCACCGTTTGTCGCAAATTTTTAAAACTCACGGGGAAATGAACATGCGCAATATAAGATATCAACTTAGGTTTATTAAACGTGTTTACTGATGGGGGGGGGGGGGGTGGGGGGGGGGGGGGGCAGTTAGTACCGACGGCCAGTCAGACCCGGCCCCGCTCTACGTGAAAGTGTGCCCGCAACCGTTACTTTTATTAAAGAAAATGTAAGAAAGTTGGCCCATTAACTGTGACAAGTATTCTGGATAAAATTAGCCACGGATAGAACTGGGCCTAGGTCTTAATTCATTTTATTTACTGGTTCACCGTCGAATATTTCGAAAATCAACATAAAATAAAATTTGGAAATTTGAAAACGCGGCTCCTGGCATATCGCATCATGTTGACACTGGGCCGAACATGTTTTATTATTTTGATAGTAATTATAGATTTAACATTGATAGTGGTGCGTTTGGTTTGTTCACTACATGTACATATCATAGTCTTATTCTGTTCAATGTTTGATAGTATGCATACTAACAATTGTAGATACATTTAGTGCAACTTATCAGCAAATACAGTTTACAGAATGCACATTCAATGAGTCTATGAACACGCATTTCTACTGTAGGCTGTTGTGTTGCATTGTACAAACGTCAGCGCTTCAATAACGTCATTTTCTCGATGACGTTACTTTTTTTCCTTGCGTGATTCACATGGTGCTACAAAAAGTGAGATAAAACAAAAACTATGAAACATATTTGCATTTTCTTTTCAGCATATTGTTTTTGAAAGGTGTCCGCATCAAAAAATGTAAAAAAATGCAAATTGAAAATTTTGTCATTAAGGCTGGTTTTCACAGAGCACGGCCCAATATATGTATGTACATTTATATATGTATATATATATTATACATTTATTAACGATGTTAAAGACATCAAGCACACAAACATCTCTAAATTATCATGAACCGCATGTCCGATGCTGGTAAAACTTCACATTTATAGTTATATGGATATTTATTTTATATTTGTTTTGCAATTTTACACCCTACATTACAAGGCAATATGGTAGGTGGCAAGTGGGAGCACGCGATGGGTAATTTAACGATCGGGGTTCATCCTTACCGGAATCCCGACTGAAGACCTGGTTTGCGAGTATTACGATATTCTTAATCCTATTTAGGGGAAGGTGCCAAGTGACTTGGTGTGGTATGGACCTGGCACCAGGTCAGGATATTCTAATTTCAGGGCTGAATATATTTGTTCTCGATGTAAATATTCCGTTCTGATTTTGGGATCCCCCCCCCCCCCCAATGCAGCAGGTTAAAATGGGATCGAACCCGTTTGCCCGGCCTTACATGACCTTATCTGTTGATAGGCCGTTAAACACCAATAAACAAACAAACAAAAATAAAAGTATGCAGAATTATTATACTGAATTTATTACATTATCACAGCCAATTTATGTAATACATTCAGTATAATAAAAACGAATACATTTATGTTAAAATTGAAAAGTACATGACCTTAGCTGTTGATAGGCCGTTAAACACCAATAAATAAACAAACAAACAAGGCAATATGACCGTGGAAGCTATAATTGAACACGGAATCTATAAACCACGATGTCCCAAAATGTTCAATAAATATATATTTGGCATCTAAAAATGGCAATACATGAACCAATCCCTGCTACGCGCTATTCACCTATCTTCTACCGAGGTGCACTCTAAGATTAGCAGTGTATGCCCCCCCCTGCCCCCCCCCCCGCCCCCATCCCGCCCCATAAACTGACTACTACCAATACTTTTCCGCGGTGCGCTCGAGCATAGCGAAAAACTGTGGTCTTCAATACACAGAAATGTTGCACATACAGCGAGCAGGACTTGTTGTTGTCACGTGGTGTGCGGGCTGTAAGGCGTGTATCGTCATTATTGTGATAGCAGTCACTGCATAAACAGGCAATTTTCTCATATGAATGATATGATTAGATATGTAAATGTAATGTATGTTATTGTACATGTACATAGTTGTGGGTCCCGTTCTGGATATAAGAATGGATTTAACAGTTTGTTTCTAGTTTTACCGCAGGGACCACTGTGGGTTATGTACTGTCCATCTCGATTCAAGCAGTAAAGATCACAACCAGCAGAAGATATATTATGTGTTTGTGTTTCAATTCGGGCCAACTGGAGTATAGTTAAGACACGCTATTCACATATGTTCAACTGAGGTGCACTCTAAGATTAGCAGTGTATGGTCCCCCGCATGAACCAATCCCTGCTATGCACTATTCGCCTGTGTTCAACAGAAGTGCACTCTAAGATTAGCTATATATGGTCCCCAATAAACCATTTATTGGGACCGTATACTGCTAGTCTTAGCGTGTACATACAATCCCTACTACACAGTATTCACCGTTGATCTATGCAGGATGATTATCGCCATCTACTGGACTGCTTCGATGACGTACGACGCCGACGGATTGACGAGTTTTGTGGCATCGGGGACCTGGCGGTGCCTATTGCCGCCGACCGCGCCCAGTGGATCAATCAACGGAAGTCAGAGTGCTGCCAGCAAATAGGTATGATGGCCAGCGCTAACTGGAAATTAATTTATTAAAAATGCAATATATGAATTATAGCAGTTACTGTCTTATTATTTTGCCCGTCTCCTCGCGTGCACACATGTTGGTTTGAATGCAGTGCCACCCCTAATCTCGCTTTACAAATTGCGATACTATTACGTGATTGGCGGTTTGACACCAAATCGAGCTTGCACACGTGGTAACATGGTTCACGTCTTATTTATTGCAATATGTAATGCATGCTTTAATATATATTGGTGAAAGCGTCACTATATGCGATAAACTGAGACAAAATGCTGTGCATTAATTGGTCTAGAATCTAGGACAACCAATAAAATAAATTATATGACTTTATATGAATTATCTAAGCATGTTTTCAGATGTACTGTTTACACCAAATAGGTATGATGTTATTGCACGGCTTTATCGGTAAATACCAACATCCATTTAATCAATGCAAACATGTATGTCCATTAGAGAACCATAATTGAATGGTTCTCTGAACAAAGGGGGCTAAATCTATGAGGGTGTTGGCTCCCATTTTCCACTGACCCATTCTAATGGACCATTGAAATTGGTGTACAAAGCACATCGGTTCAGACAGCTCAAAAGCAAACGCAGGGATCATTTCAAGCAATGTTTTCGCCAAAAATAATCGTTCTTGACTCGTACTAAAAATGAGTTTGAGCTATACATTGTGTTGATCGTTCCAGTACGGAATAGTGGTTGACCATGAATATATCCATTCGTATTAACCATGTTAACAAGGTGCATGATCACGTGGTTATAACAAGAACAACAGTGGCTGAAAGTGTTGAAATCTTGCCCACTCCAAAGTAAGTATTATTTGATATTTTGATTTAACCAATCAGCATAGAATAGGTGTGGCTTCATTGAATTCAGAATACACCTGTCCCAAGATCCACTTCCATATTTGCCTACGGTCAACTCATCGGATAAGTTGTTTGCTATTAATGTCCTCCGGCGGCATCCGTTTGAACATAGCTACACACGCGTGTCACTGATTATTTCAACTCGAAATTGTCAAACCACAAAATTGCTGAAGTAAGGTTCTGCAAGCATTGCAGAATCAATTTACGAAAATGTCGGAGATTTGCACTTTGTAAAAAAAAATAGAAATATAACATTTAATTTCACATTTGTTTCTGATTCTGGCTCTGCTGTCTGTTTGACCGTGAATTACAACCGACTTCCGCACAGATAGTCGTCGCCGATATAAATACTTGTATAAATAATCCAAGTATAACTAGGCGAAGGAAAAATAACGATTAACGTATATGTTAAACGACAAAAACGAAGAAAGTATGCAACAAATACACGATGTCCGTAAATCCAAACGATATTATATATAAGAAACCTTCATCCACCAATCAGGTAAGCTGTTACGTCATAGCGGTTATTTTTACAGCCACCTCGCGCCAGTAGGTCGCAGTAACAGGAGAGATAAGCGATGACCAATTCATTGCATGGCTCTGTATAGGTGTCAGATAAGGTGCGATATGACAAATCTCAATATCACGAAAAATACAAACGAACCGGAAATCGGTTATTAGGGTCGCCGTTGTTGTTTTTAGCGCGTTTTGAAGAAAATAAGTGATAGTTTGTAATGTGAAACAGACTTTTATGAAATATGGCGCAGCAAACGCGTCTTCATGAGCTGCATTTGGTTGTCCATGGAGTTAGGCACAGACATATGTCGTTTTTGCGAAGTATCGATTTCCTACCGACACGACATAGATTATTCGCAAAAACGACAGAAGTTTCGGCCAAAGTACAGAGACCACCAAATGTAGCTTAAGAAGACGCGTTTGATGCGCCATATTTCATCAAAATCCGTTACGTAATAAGGACAATATAAAATAATCGGATGGAGTCTGGAAGTTTCAGTACTGGTTGTTGTTGTTAGTACCACGTGATCATATACCTTGATTAAACTGAAACAACCTTGGATCTCACATTCTCCAGGAGAGGACCGGTATACCTGCTTCAACTATACACATTCAGAAGAATTCATGCTCAGAGATGGCCATATACGCAGTGAAAACCTAGCGAGAGTTTCCCTGGATGAATTCGACCCGGCAAATGATATCGAGGATTACAGTGGCCATATAGGACTCAACACTGTGGTGATTATTTATAATAACTTAACATGTTTACTACTACAGTGGAACCTCTCTAAACCGGACACGAAGAAAACACCTGTGATGTTATTTTTTTATTAGTTTCTTGGTCATTTATCTCGGGTGATACTGTCTTTTCTTGATCGCACATCACACAACTATGGCTCAGAATGATCAAATGCCTGATTTACAGTGAAACCTCTATTTGCCGGACACCATGTGGGCATCCCAGGGTGTCCGGTTTAGCGAGGTTTCACTGTAGTATATATTTTGTTGCAAAAGTTCACTACATCAGCAAGTAATTTTACAGATACATGGGATTTCTGCTGTGTAATGCATCAATATCAACGACAGTAGCAATTTATACTGCAAATATACAATACCTCAACTAAAATATATGTACATTCATCCTGACTATTATTAGACATGTTAAGTGACTTTTGATTAGGACTATATAAACATCCAGCGGCCATCTTGGAAAAAGTGGCCGATACTATTTAAGTTCAGCTAAATTTCAATTAAAGTTACGATTCAAATTTCTTCTGTTATATTCAAGTTTCTAAGAGTCATGGCGGAATAATTATCCAATATAGACGTCGTATCGCAAATCCAATATGGCCACCGGTGGCCATATTGGAAAATGTGGCCAACATTTAGCTGAATTTCAATATAAAAGTCATGATTAAAATTTCTTCCATTGTATGCAAGTTTCTAATGGTCATGAACTAATGTCTAACAAAATATGGAAGTCGTATCTCATATTTAAGATGGCCGCCAGTGGCTATATTGAAAAATATCGCCGACGATTTACAAGTGTAACTACATTTCCATGTACGTTACACTTTTTTCTATGAATTTGTTCTATTGTATGCAAGTTTCTACGGGTCATGGACTTTTTTTAGTGCAGCTAAATTTCGCTTAAAGGTACATGCCCACGCAGTAGACACACAATGTTCTTTATAGGAATTAAATAAGTGTATAATTATGTCACTATTCCACCAGTTCTAAAATTTACGAGTGCCCGCTATACAAATATAATCATTTATTAATTATCAATTTACTGTTAGCGACGCGCGGCGGTAACAGTCTATTTTGATAATGTGCGGGGACGACGACTTTCACATCATGGCTTGCGGTGCGCATGCGCAGTATACTACGCGCGCCAGTAGGCTTCCCAATATCATGTAAACAAGAATATCAACATGTCGAAACGTCCAGGACGAAAATTGTATGAAACGGCGTCGGCCAAAAAGGCGAGATGTCTGAGGGACAGGCAGTACAGAGAGAGAGAGTGGTTAATATTGGCGACCAGATCACCAAATGAAAAGAGCTAAGTGGAGATTTTGATTTGGACTCGACAGAGATTTTTCTTCTCAACTTCCGATACTTCACTGCGCATGTCAAAGATGTGATATGATTGACCGTGTCACGTGACGCGTATTGGTAAAAATAGCACGAGGTCGGAAAATGCCCTTTCTGGTCGCGGCATATAAAATGCTATTTAACACCAATTAACACGCGCCGTAATTAAAAATAACTCGTTAGTGGGTAGACAAATGGCTCATATAAGGCATGACAGAAAATGAAAAGTAGTAGTACAGTGTAACCTGCTGCGTGGGCATGTATGATTACATTTTTTACTGATGTATGCAAGTTTCTGAGGGCCATAGAACACTAAATATCAAAACATAGAAGTTGTAGTTCAAATCCAAGATGGTTGCTGTGCGCAATTTTGAAAACAAATTGCAAATTCATAGCTCGCAAACTGTTTGACGTTTGTACTATTTTATGTGTCTAGCTATGTTGATGACCATAACTCAGTTATGCTTGTCCACGCAATAACTAGAGTCCTACTTGACGGATTGTAACCAAATTCGGTACACATGTTTATCACGGCAAGACGAAGAAGCCTACTGATTTTATCTCCCATTGGTAGCCATTTTTATTTTTTGCACTCTATCTTTGTCCACGCAATAACTCAAGTTCTTCTACTGCACGGCTCGTAACCAAATTCGGTATACATGTTTATCACCGCAAGACGAAGAAGCCTATTGATTTTCAAAAAATTCCGATGACTTATCTCCGCTTGGCGGCCATTTTATACATAAACTGAAAGCGATATAATTTTCACCAGTTTTAACAAAATCTTACTATAATTCATGATGCATACAGAGGAACCACTCTAAACCGGACACGTAGCTAATATGTGTGATTTCATTTCAGAGGTTTCTCATCGCATCTCAGATAATAATGCATGTTCACGATTGCAAAAGATATAAGTATGTCCCAGAATGGTTATATGCCTGATTTACAGTGGAACATCTCTAAACCGGACGCCCTGGGGAGGTCCCCAGGGTGTCCGATTTAGAGAGGTTTCACTGTACATGTATGATACACGCTCATACATGTACAGTGTCCGTTATTTCAGCGAGGAACAACCCCAGCTGTGCAGTATGTGAACAGGGACAGGAAAGTAGCCGCTGACAGTGCTGATGTATATAAACCAGGTGAGGGGAGTGACAATGTTAAAGAGACAAAGAGACGGTCCAAGGATGAAAATGTTCCCCCAACAAAATCAGATGATGATGAGGAAGCTCATGTTGAAAATAATGAGAGCGAGGAAACATCAGCAGAAAGTTCTGAAGAGAAAGACGGTATGTACATGTATAAGTTACCTCCAATTTGTTTTATATGTGATGTGTGCCATTAGAATCTGAAACTAAATGAGACACGCCATGTAAAAAAAAACACCAAAACATTTGGAAATTGACTCCCAAACTTCTCTAGAATAGAATAATAAAATCAATATTTGATGGAATTTCATCAAATAATTGTTTTTGGGGAGGGTGTCTTTTTTGTTATTGATGAACAACTACTTACATTTAAATATCTTTTAGTTTTGTTTGTTGGGGTTTAACGGCCTATCAACAGCTAAGGTCATTTAAGGCCGGGTCAATGGGTTTAGTACTAAATCCCATATATTACCTGTACAAGTACATGTACAAGGTGTATGATCACGTGGTTTCCGAACCCGATTTTCCGAAGTGACGTAATCTGTGACGTCATTTTTACAGTAATCTTCCTAACAAACGGACGGATTTTGATGATATGTAGCGCACCAAATATGATGGCATATGTGTTTTATCGATGCTCTGAAAGTTCTTTACAATAACTTATAAATTTCACAAAGAATCGAGTACCGTTTATTTCTTACATTCACGTGCTCTAGTTTTTATTTACATTTACGGTAACCGATTCTTCGTCAAAACGACATAATTATGAGATTAAAGCCGCCTATACAATAAAGGGCAACGTGTACCGCATTTGCTGTGGTATATTTCATAAAAATATGTCATTCCATTAGCAAGATATTAAAGGAACTCTACTGTAAACACATCTAAAAAACATGACGTCATGCCGTTCGGAAACCACGTGATCCCCCGTACAAATGGGGGAAAAATAAATATCTTTTAGATTTAATGTGTTTAATAATTAAACCAATGGTTTGTCGGCACAAAAACGTGGAAAAGACAGTAGTTGCTGAATTCATTGTTGTCATCTGTTGTTTATTTTCAATTTGTCCCATCAAAAGCATGCTTTGACAACACCTGAGAATCATTTCCAAAGTGCTGTCAAACACTGTTTTTATTGAGAAGACAAAATATAAAATACAAACTGACGACAATTTTTTTTACCACATTCTAAGTTACGTGTTAACCTTTTCACCCCTAAGTAACTGGATTGAAATTTGATATGTTAATTTTGAAACCAATAAAATGGTCATAAAATGATTTTCAGACTAGTCCATTTATGAAAATGGTGTGTTTTTGTCAGATGATGATGAGAGCGAGGAAACATCAGCAGAAAGTTCTGAAGAGAAAGACGGTATGTACATGTATAAGTTACCTCCAATTTGTTTTATATGTGATGTGTGCCATTAGAATCTGAAACTAAATGAGACACGCCATGTAAAAAAACACCAAAACATTTGGAAATTGACTCCCCGCCAAACTTCTCTAAAATAGAATAATAAAATCGCAATAAAATTCCATCATCAAATAATTGTTTTTGGGGAGGGTTTTTTTTTTGTTATTGATGAACAACTACTTACATTTAAATATCTTTTAGTTTTGTTTGTTGGGGTTTAACGGCCTATCAACAGCTAAGGTCATTTAAGGCTGGGTCAATGGGTTTAGTACTAAATCCCATATATTACCTGTACATGTACATGTACAATGTGTATGATTACATGGTTTCCGAACCTGATTTTCTGACGTGACGTAATCTGTGCATGACGTCATTTTTACAGTAGATTTTCATTAAAATCTTCCTAACAAACGGACGGATTTTGATGATTATGTAGCGCACCAAATACGATGGCATATGTGTTTTATCGATGCTCTGAAAGTTCTTTACAATAACTTATAATAAATTTCACAAAGAATCGAGTACCGTTTATTTCTTACATTCACGTGCTCTAGTTTTTATTTACATTTAAGGTAACCGATTCTTCGTCTAAACGACATAATTATGAGATTAAAGCCGCGTATACAATAAAGGGCAACTTGTACCGCATTTGCTGCGGTATATTTCATAAAAATATGTCATTCCATTAGCAAGATATTAAAGGAACTCTACTGTAAACACATCTAAAAAACATGACGTCATGCCATTCGGAAACCACGTGATCCCCCACCTTGATGTACAAATGAGGGGAAAATAGATATCTTTTAGATTTAATGTGTTTAATAACCAAAGGTTTGTCGGCACAAAAACGTGGAACAGACAGTAGTTGCTGAATTCATTGTTGTCATCTGTTGTTTATTTTCCATTTGTCCCATCAAAAGCATGCTTTGACAGCATCTGAGAATCATTTCCAAAGTGCTGTCAAACTCTGTTTTGAGAAGACAAAATATAAAATACAAGCAGACGACAATTTTTGTTTACCACATTCTAAGTTACGTGTTAACCTTTTCACCCCTAAGTAACTGGATTGAAATTTGATATACATGTATTAATTTTGCAACCAATAAAATGGTCATAACATGATTTTCAGACTAGTCCATTTATGAAAATGGTGTGTTTTTGTCAGATGACGATGAGGATGAAGCCCATGTTGAAAATAATGAGAGCGAGGAAACATCAGCAGAAAGTTCTGAAGAGAAAGACGGTATGTACATGTATAAGTTACCTCCAATTTGTTTTATATGTGTTTGTTTGTTTATTGGTGTTTAACGGCCTATCAACAGCTAAGGTCATGTAAGGCTGGGCAAACAGGTTTGATCCCGTTTTAACCTGCTGCATTGGGGTTTTATATGTGATGTGTGCCATTAGAATCTGAAACTAAATGAGACACGCCATGTGATGTTGTACCTTCGGACGTCTGCGTAATTTCATTAAATACGTTTACAAAATTTACAATATTTTTCATAAATAAGTCAAAAGCGGACAAAATTTTCAGAGTTCCGCATGTCCTCTGAAATTGTTGTCAACTTTTGACGACATTTACGGAAAATATCGTAAATTTTGTAAACGTATTTCATGAAATTATGCGTGTCTCATTACATTACATCAGTAGCCGATTTCATCAAAATTGCAAAGTATACTTATGTAGCAAAGTATATTTTGAGGGAGTAATCATTTATTTTTCCCAAAATGCATTATTTCATATAGAACTAACCACTGCATATATTTGATGATTGAAAGTATGCAGAATTATTATACTGAATTTATTACATTATCACAGCCAAAATGGCTGTGATAATGTAATAAATTCAACATAATAAAAAATAATAAATTTATCATTAAATTTTAAATTTCTCCCTCAAAGTATACTTTGCTAGATAAGTATACTTTGCAATGTTGGTGAAATAGGCTACTGGTCAACAGCAAGGTCACATACAGACGGGAATGCACATGTATTGTGGGAGCACCGTACATTCAGCACTAAATGTACAATAAAAACTTTCAGCACTGAATGACTGTCCAGATTTGCTATGATATAGACATGTAACTTGACAAGTAGCATTTTCTTATATTATAAATAATTCTAGAATTGTCTCGCAATTAAATGGAACACCAAATCTACATAAACACAAATAATTAACACTAGCTTTAAATAATTAGAGCTAGCTGGAGTATGATTTAAAGCTAGCTATATTCATTTGGAACTAGCCCCAATTCATTTGAAGAGTTCTCCAATTTATTTAGAGTTAGCTCAAAATAAAGCTAGTTCTAAATCAAGTAATGATATCTCAAAAAGCCCATCAAATTAATGTTCTCTCTAAATCATGTATAACTACCACACAATTAATTAGAGAGCTCTTCAAATGAAGTGGAGATAGCTATAATTCTTTTGGAGCTTTACATTAATTTGTACTCACTATAAATAATTGTAGCTAACTCTAAATATTATTATTTAGAGCTAACATTACTTATTTGAGTTTATGTAGAGCCGTGTTCCATACTTGACATGTATTGGAGATTTACCAATGATTAACCCTTTCACCCCTTTTGCAAAATTAACTTCCACTCCACAATTAAAATCCACTCCAGTTACTTAGGGGTGAAAGGGTTAACGCTTAGACAGCTACACACAACAATTGTCGTCTGCTGTTGCTTTTATATCTTGCCTTATTTCTCAATAAAAAGATGTTTTGATAGCACCTCAGAATCATTTCCATTGGAAATAAGTGCTGTCAAAGGATGCTATAAATTATTCTAAAGTGCTGTCAAAGCATGTTTTTGATGATAAAAATGGAAAATAGAAAATTAACAGCAGACGACAAAATATTAAGATAGCGGTGTAAGGGTTAATTACTGGACTGGCTCTCTAAGTAGTTTCTAATCTGTTACAGATATAAAACAGAGTATATCCATGACCAAGCGGGTGTGTTGTAACAATGGTGCAAGAGTTGGAGCAACATCCAAAGGCATACACCGGTGTTTCCATATGGCAAACAGGGCAGCAGAATACTTCGGTGTCCGCTGGAACAGACACTGTGATCGCCATTTTGTTGTCTGCTGTATGCGAGTCGTGGACAGGTAAAATCATTTCTTGACTAATTGTAGTTATGTGTTTATTACAAATAGGCATTCTAATCTATTATCCTGCATATTCAATCCGTGAGTGATGCATTTAGATTATTGTACTTCATCATGTTCATACTCATTGTGATGTTGTACTCAGCTATAAGAATAAGTCTACAAATATTGGGGCCATCTTGGAATCTACATGGAGCGAAGTATTCTGAATGGGGACAATAGCTAAAATTAATGCAAACCCCCATCTTCTAAAAGACTTATATGTGCCCATTGGCTATTATTGAAAATATAATGTCTTACAGTGAGACAAAACATATTTTGACAGCAGCCATTTGGAAAATCAAGATGGTAGTGGTGGACTGTTGTTTCTAAGTTTCGTCCTGATAACTAGACTTCATTGTTAAGGTATTGTTCAAAATGTTTTAGGGATGGTGGCCATCTTGGATTTAATTTGGAATAGAGAAACTCTGGTGAACTTCTTAATGTGCAGGACGGACACACGGACGGACGTTCTAACATTTCGGGTTCATGAGCTATTTGTTCTTTAAAAGATCAAAGGAATAGCTCCTAAATTTCAATAGAATTAGGAGCTTATGGAATGAATCAAAGGAATCTATTGTCTTAGGCTCCGCGCTTTAACTCTTAACTCCTGGATGTTAGCCCGGACAGACACAAATGTTTGCCTATATTAAAACCTATGATATGGGAATCCAGGTTTAAGGACCTGTTCTATACATGATCATCGTTTGATTCAAAGATAATTGCTTCGTAAATGTGATAGAATATATGTATAACATATATGTAAATACTGCCTCGTTACTGTATCCTATATGGCACATGGAGTAGCCAAGTCGGCCATCTTTGTGTGTTCCAGCCATCAGCCAGTTTCACCTGTTCTGCCGTTTGACAAATAACTCAGAATGTGAAGTAGAACTTATGATATAATGTAGCTAATCACATGTACAAAAGTTAGAAAAACGGACTCCTATCCATTATATTACACCAAACTGTAAAATATTTTTAACATGAACAACCAGTATAGATAGCCATGTACACAGAAACTCGCACAGTGTATCAGTTTTACCTGGCAAACCACACAACACATACCATATATATCCACTACTGTACTCTGTTATTAGCTATCAAATCCAGTGACATGTAAGCAGTTACACTGCATATTTTTCCTGGTGTTTAATCACCTACTATGCGAGTAAATATGGCTTTACCTATGGGCAGTGTGTACACTAACGTAGGCTGTGCATCAGATTGAAAAGTTTACACATCACATTTTGTTTTCAGATTGATGGGAGAAATGCTCAGATATCTCGTCTTTTGTATAGTTTGCTGGCATACTATTTATAGCTTGCCGTTGTCATATATGTCTATTATGTATTGCACCAAATTTTATTTGGTGTACTTTCATATTATTTGTGGTGAAACTACAATGGCTTGTACATACAAAGATGGAGGAGATGGCAACTCAATGTACCGTATAGTATACAGTAACAAGACAATATTTACAGATGTTATATTCATATATCACATCACTCTTATGAAGCAATTACCATTGAAGCTGATTGTATCTATTTATGACCTACTACCTTAAGGTAGACAGTAAAAATTATGTCATGTCATTCACAAAATGCGTTACAGACCTGCTGGGGAACTGTGAAATGTGGACCAACATCATCCAATAACACTCTACTCCAAACAAACTACTGTCTGTTTCACGTTTTTCTGCCGACAAACTTTTGGCTATCAAACACATTAAATCTAACAAATATTTAAATGAAAGTACTTTTTCACCAATAACAAAAAAGTCACCCTCCCCAAATGTTTTTGTTTGATGAAATTCCATAAAATATTGATTTTATAGCGAAAAAATGATTTTCCTGGGAATTTAACATAGGGGGAAAAATACCTGGAAGCAGTGGGTGAGGAGTAAAAAAAAAAAGAAGAAGAAAAATTGGAAATTGACTCCGAAACCTCTCTAGATAGCTTGGAAATTATGTAAAAAAAGAAAACATAAATTAGATTTTGAAAATCGGTCCACAAATAAAAAATCTATTTTTAGCCCCCCATGTTAAATTCCCATAGGAAAATAATTTTTTCGCAATAAGATCAATATTTGATGGAATTTCATCAAATAAAAAAAATTGGGGAGGGTGAATTTTTTGTTATTGATGAAAAAGTATTTAAATTTAAATATCTTATAGCTTTGTTTGTTGGGGTTTAACGTCCTATCAACAGCTAAGGTCATTTAAGGCCGGGTCAATGTGTTTAGTAATAAATCCCATATATTACCTGTACAAGTACATGTACATGTTCAAGTACATGTACAAATGGGGGGAAATAAATATCTTTTAGATTTAATGTATTTAATAACCAAAAGTTTGTCGGCACAAAAACGTGGAACAGACAGTAGTTGCTGAATTCATTGTTGTCATCTGTTGTTTATTTTCAATTTGTCCCATCAAAAGCATGCTTTGACAACACCTGAGAATCATTTCCAAAGTGCTGTCAAACACTGTTTTTATTGAGAAGACAAAATATAAAATACAAACTGACGACAATTTTTTTTACCACATTCTAAGTTACGTGTTAACCTTTTCACCCCTAAGTAACTGGAATGAAATTTGATATGTTAATTTTGCAACCAATACAATGGTCATAAAATGATTTTCAGACTAGTCCATTTATGAAAATGGTGTGTTTTTGTTCTCAAAAATATGAAAATTACTTGCAAATAGTGCAGATCCTGGTGAGACGGCTCGTCAAGAGCCGGCTCATCTGGATCTACACTGTTTGCCAATACCACTACACAGGCCTGTGGTGTTGAAAGGGTAAATGTTAACTATATATGCATCAACATCACATGTTTTGTTTCACAGCACGAGAAGTAGAAGACAATGGTTCACAAACATTGACGGAGTTCCATTTGCGTTTGGTGAAACTCCACAGTCAGAACCGGAACAGAGCAAGAAGGAATAAATTTTATAAATTCAGTATAATAAATCTGCATATTTTTAATCATGAAATAAATGTTTGTTTGTTTGTTCTATTTGAACTAATGTATTTCGGCAAAAATAAATGATTACTCCCTCAAAGTATACTTAACTAGATTATGTATGCTTGGCAATTTTGGTGAAATAGGCTACCGAGCAAGAAGGAATGACCAGCCAAAAGAAACAATTAAAAGGCGGTACAGATATGATTTAACATCACTGTGAGGAACTGTATGAAATATGTCAACAATTGAATTGGTCAGTGAAATGAAATTGATCGATTTATTTATTTGTGTTTAACGGCCTATCAACAGCTAAGGTCATTTAAAGCCGGGCCAACGGGTTCGATCCCGCATGTAACCTGCTGCATTGTGGAGAAAATCCCAAAATCAGTTAGAATAACCCGACCTCAGACCTGTAGCCGATTTCACCAACATTGCTAAGTACACTTTTCTAGCAAAGTATACTTTGAGGGAGTAATCATTTATTTTTCCCGAAATGCATTATTTCATATAGAACTACCAACTGCATATATTTGATGTTTAAAAGAATGCAGAATTATTATACTGAATTTATTACATTATCACAGCCATTTTGGCTGTGATAATGTAATAAATTAAGTATAATAAAAATTAATAAATTTATCCTAAAACTGAAAATTTCTCCCTCAAAGTATACTTTGATAGAAAAGTATACTTTGCAATGTTGGTGAAATAGGCTACAGGTGTCGGGTCCATACCACACCAAAGTCACTTGGCTACTTCCCCTAAAAGTAATACGATTAGGAATAATCGTATTACTCATACAAGGGGTATAACCCGATTAAACCCTCACATACAAGAATGCCAAAGACGTACCCGAGGGCCAAACCAGTAGCCTATTTCATCAACATTGCAAAGTATACTTTACTATCAAAGTATACTTTGAGAGAGTAATCATTTATTTTTCCAGAAATGCATTATTTCACATAGAACTAACAAATGCATATGTTTCATGATTAAAAGTATGCAGAATTATTATACTGAATTTATTACATTATCACAGCCATTAAATGGCTGTGATAATGTAATAAATTCAGTATAATAAAAATTAATAAATTTTTCAAAAAAATTGAAAATGTCTCCCTCAAAGTATACTTTGCTACTAAAGTATACTTTGCAATGTTGATGAAATAGGCTACAGGTCTCCATTCGGGATACCGGTAAGGAAGAATCCTGATAGTTAAATTACCCATCGCATGCTCCCACCTGCCACTCACCAGTGGATTTATTTGATTTATTGATGTTTAACTGCCTATCAACAACTAAGGTAATTTAAGGCCGGGCCAACGATCATATCGATCATATATATAACCTGCGGCATTGGGGGAAAAATCCCAAAATCAAAAGCGAATATTTACATAAAAAAAATATAATTTCAGCCCTGAAATTCGAATAACACTTGGTGCCAGGTCCATACCACACCAAAGTCACTTGCCCCTTCCTCTAAAATAGGATTACGATTAATTGTAATACTCACATATGGGTTATAACCAGATTCAACTGTCACATAGAAGAATGCCAATGACGTGGGGGCCAAATCAGTAGCCTATTTCATCAAAATTGCACAGTAAACTTATCTAGCAAAGTGTACTTTGAGGGACTAATCAATTTTTTTCCCAAAATGCATTATTTCATATAGAACTAACGACTGCATATATTTGATGATTAAAAGTATGCAGAATTATTATACTGAATTTATTACATTATCACAGCCAAAATGGCTGTGATAATGTAATAAATTCAGTATAATAAAAATTATTAAATTCATCCTTCAATTGAACATTTCTCTCTCAAAGTGTACTGAGCTAGATAAGTATGCTTAGCAAGTTTGGTGAAATAGGCTACAGGTCTCCGGTCGGGATTCCGGTAAGCATGAATCCCAATCGTTGAATGTGGAGTGAGTGAGTAAGTGAATAGGGTTTAACGTCCGCTTTTCTGACATAGAGGTACAAGCCTCAGGGAGTCTACACGCAGACGGGTCAACGGGGCCGTGTCCCGTATCCACCTGTCCGAGAGGGGGTAAATCCCAACTTCAGAACTCAATATTTACAATCAAAATATATATTCAGTCCTGAAATTAGAACAACCTGATCTGGTGCCAGGCCCTCGCCACACCAGCATCATTTATCCCATCCCCTAAAAGTAATAGGATTAGCGCTAATCTTACTTTTATATATGGGGCATAACCTGACTCAACTCTCACATACAAGAAAGCCAAAAATGTACATGAGGGCCAAATCCGGTATAGTGGGTTCCGGAAAGTATGAACACAATCGTTAAGCCAGTTTAGTCGCCTTTTACGACAAGCAATGGCTACTGCAGCACTATTCTCAGGATCAGTTGATCCAGCCCCGGTGCCTGCACGGGGCGGCGTTGAATGTGGAATAAGGTTTGCCTTCTGGAAAATAAATACAAGATAATATTGGCTACTGTGTTTGTTTAATATTCCAAGGTACACAAATAAACTCCTTTTGTACAAAATAGTTTGTGTCAATAATATGAGTATTGACTCTATGTTATCAGAAAAGATCCCACTGTCATTACATACAAGTGATCCTTCTCAATGATATCTTATCCAAAGGTCATAATCCAAATTGATTTAAACAAGGGTCATGTGAAAGGTTTCTAACTTTAATATCGGGGTATAAACTTGGAAAAGTCGCGGGAATACTGGACGAAGGCCGGAAGGCCTCGTCCAGTATTCCCGCGACTTTTCCAAATTTATATCCCCCGATAAATTCAACAAAAAGGCCATTCATTCCTTATAATTCCAGCATTTGGAATACAGTCATCAAGAAAATGTGTTTATTTTCAGTTTTCTGAAGAATTATTTAAACTGCTCCTCACGGTTACGGAAAGTAGTTCAGCGTGGGAGTTTACTGGGATATAAATTCTGGACAGAGACTTGCTACAGGCCAATCAAATGTTAGGGAATTGTGTAAATATTTTTGTGCTGGAATTATTGTTGGTATAAATGAAACTAGCAAGATATCCTAATGCAGGGCCCATCTTTATACACATTTTTGAATATTCAATCAAACTCCCTGATTTCGAGCATGAGAATAGAGACCATGTGCGACAAGTTTTATAAACACAGGTCACTGGAGCAATAATATACAGATATAAATATGCCCCCAGGATTGATTCATTGATTGGTGTTTAACGGCATATCATCAGCTAAGGCCATTTAAGGCTCGATATATTAGTATAACCCGACCTGGTGACAGGTCCATACCACACCAAAGTTAAAATAATTCTTAAAAAAACGGAAAATAAACACATTTTCTTGATGAATTTATTTCAAATGCTGGAATTATAAGGAGTGAGTGAGTGAGTGAATAGGGTTTAACGTCCGCTTTTCTGACATAGAGGTACAAGCCTCAGGGAGTCTACACGCAGACGGGTCAACGGGGTCGTGTCCCGTATCCACCTGTCCGAGGGGGGTAAATCCCAACTTCAGAACTCAAAATTTACTAATCAAATAAAATAAATAAGCAGTTTCCTGAAAATTAGAACAACCTGATCTGGTGCCAGGCCCTCGCCACACCAGCATCATTTATCCCATCCCCTAAAAGTAATAGGATTAGTGCTAATCTTACTTTTATATATGGGGCATAGCCTGACTCAACTCTCACATACAAGAAAGCCAAAAATGTACATGAGGGCCAAATCCGGTATAGTGGGTTCCGGAAAGTATGAACCCAATCGTTAAGCCAGTTTAGTCGCCTTTTACGACAAGCAATGGTTACTGCAGCACTATTCTCAGGATCAGTTGATCCCGCCCCGGTGCCTGCACGGGGCGGAATTATAAGGAATGAATGACCTTTTTGTTGAATTTATCGGGGATATAAACTTGGAAAAGTTGCGGGAATACTGGACGAAGGCCTCGTCCAGTATTCCCGCGACTTTTCCAAGTTTATATCCCCGATAAATTCAACAAAAAGGCCATTCATTCCTATAATACATTTGATTTGGAATTATTGCCAATTTTCAGTGTCGTTAACGGAGAATATTTTCAGAACACTTTTTCAGGAAAATTTTAAGAAGCAAATCAATTATCTTAAATACGATTACAAGAACTAGACTATGTCATCCGTCATAATTAGTTTCTGGACGATATGAATTATAAGTATGTATGGTCATCTATAAAAAATATTATGTAATATGAGCAATGTGCAGACAGAATAGATATGTATGCAAATAATAAACAGTATACAGTGTATGCGGATATAAACACAAACATAAAAACAACCACAAACACAATTTGATGGATTTACATTTATTGAGCATAGGCTGCATATGCAGCCTATGCTCAATAAATGTAAATTCATGTGCATGTACCACAGTAGATAATCCAGCGAATTGGTTTTGTAACCAGCTGAGAAGAGCCTGCACAGCCACAGTCTGCGTCCAGAATGTATTCAGGATTGATTGATTGATCATTGGTGTTTAACAGCCTATAAACAGCTAAGGTCGTATAGGGCCGGGACTAACCCGTATTTAACCTGTCCAATATACGAGAAATTCCCAACATCAGAACTGTGTATTTACAGAAAAATATATATTCAGCCATGAAATTAGAATAAGTGCCAGGTCCATACCACACCAGAGCACTTAGTTCCAGCCCCAAAAGTAATATGATCAGTACTTCCAGGAATGAAACTGTTCACATGAAAACATGAATAACTCAAGCTATCAGCATCCTTCCTCAATACTTTAATAATATGTGTATGTGGTAAAATGTTAAGGAATGATGCAGGTTATATAAGTGGCCGTTACTGGAGAAATGGGGCATATGGATTTATGACCAGTATAACTCCTAATCAAACTGCACACACCTGTAGCCTGATAATGATAGGTTTGTTTGTTTGTTTATTGGTTTTTAACAGCCTATCAACGGCTCATGTCATGTAAGGCTGGGTCAACGGGTTCGATCCCATATTTAACCTGCTGCATTGGGAGGAAAATCCCAAAATCAGACCGGAATATTTACATAGAGAAAAAATATATTCAGCCCTGAAATTAGAATTTCAAACCTGACCTGGTGCCAGGTCCATACCACAGCAAAGTCACCTGGTCCCTTCCCCTAAAAGTAATAGGATTAGGAATAATCATATTAATCATACAAGCAGTGTAACCAGATTTAACCCTCACATACAAGAATGCCAAAGACGTACATGTACCTACGGGCCAAACCAGTAGCCTATTTCAAAGTATACTTTGAGGGAGTAATCATTTATTTTTCATGAAATGCATTATTTCATATAGAACTAACAACTACATATATTTGATGATTAAAAGTATGCAGAATTATTATACTGAATTTATTACATTATCCCAGCCAAATTGGCTGTGATAATGTAATAAATTCAGTATAATAAAAACGAATACATTTATGTTAAAATTGAAAATGTCTCCCTCAAAGTATACTTTGCTACTAAAGTATACTTTGAAATGTTGGTGAAATAGGCTACAGGTCTCCGTTCGGGATTCCGGCAAGGAAGAATCCTGATCGTTAAATTACCCATCGCATGCTCCCACCTGCCATTCACCATAATGATCTGTAATGCTTATTAGAAGCATGGCGGGTGTTTTATTGACGGAATGGCGAACAGTGTAGATCCTAATCAGACTCAGCGGATGCATGCTGATCTGGATCTACACTGGTTGCAACACCCATAAGCCCTTTCTCCAGTCGGATAGTACATATATAGTATGTTAGTATGTTATTTATTCATTTTGAGCAATATTTAATAATTTTACATTTAATTATCATTTTAATCATTTGCCAAATAGAATGTGAATTTCCATATACCGTATTTATTCTAATAGTAGTCCCCCCCGCCCCCCCCCCCCCCTCTCTCCAATATTTGCATTCTAAATATGTTATTTTCACATACAAAAGCCATTTAAAACATTGTTTTAAATGACTTTTGTATGTGACAATAACATATTTTGATCCTACTTTCCATGTTTTGATCCCCACGGATTGCATAGCCCTGGGGGCATTTATTAGAATAAATACGGAACAGTCAATAACATTTTTCACACTGATGTAAAAATAACAAACTCCTACGTTGATCTCTAGTAGGTAATTATGGCAGAGATTACAAAATAAGTATTTCAAGTTTTTCAGTGCTGAGCAATGTCTTTGAATAAGAGGCCAAGGACTTTAATGTTGGCCAGTTTTGCCATGAAAACTCGATGTGCCGATACATTGTGTACTACCTAATACTACCTGTACTACACACACACTACACATATGGCTGTTAATCATGCTCTGCACTGGATTGTAAGAAATATTATCCCAGGTTTGGCAGATCATGGTCGATATGAAAACACAAATCGGAGAACGGTTCTTGCGTTCGTTGTGTAGCGAAAAATGATCAGGGTAGCTTTTATGTTTAGTTGTGTAGCCAAATGAAATTCCCTGTTTGGCAGCATACTATAATTATATCCAAAAATTATTGAACTCTGTCTGCCATGGTATGGATTAGTTAACCCTTTCAACCAAACAGATCATAAAGGCAACATTTAAAAACACTGTATACCCAGATGAGATGGCTCGCAACGAGCCATCTGATCTGGGTATACAGTGTTTGTATGTATTTTTCATTCAGATTTAAAAAAAAATATTATTAAGGAAATATTCCAAACATAAAGACGGACCAGTCTATGCCAGTTACTTAGGGGTGAAAGGGTTAACATGGACCCTGTGATAGCCGAGAACAGGGGCCATATACCGGTATGTAGACGAGCACCGTAGACGAGCACCGTAGCACAAAATTTCGCTCATTGCAATTAATTGATTTCTGAGAATATAGCTCTGTGCCTTGTCTATTCTACACATCTAGTCCCTGCCAAGAAGTAGCAGTTTGACAGAGTGGATGATTTATCAATGTATAGTACATGCTTCCCAGTGATTTACCGTGATTATGGAGGGATTTATTTCCTTGAAGGAAATATTTCCTCCTAGACGTTCGCGAAACGTAATTGACGCCACGTTTTGACGTCATTTCCGGCGAAGAAACAATTTATAAGCTGGTCTATGAGCAAATTTAACATTTTTCGAAGAGCATGTAATATACATTGTATTCCACTACCATTTTGAAATACCGAATTTATTTCCCTTGACATCTGTAAATCTGACAAAGAAACTTAGTGCTCTGCACTCGTTTCTTTATAGTAATTGCAGATGTCTCGGGGGGGGGGGGGGGGGGGGGGGGGGGGGGGGGGGGGGGGGGGGGGGGGGGGGGGGGGGGGGGGGGGGGGGGGGGGGGGGGGGGTGGGGGGGGTAAGAATAAATCTGGTGTTTCAAACTGACAGTTGAATAAATTCTATATACCTGACGCTGAGTGGCTACAACAAATACAGCACATTGTTTCTGGGACAAAACAACACATACAATGATTTACTTGCTAGCATCGTAAGGTTCATTTTCTCAGCTGGCAGTCCAATGATAGTTTGTTTGTTTGTTTGTTTGTTGGGGTTTAACAGCCTATCAACAGATAAGGTCATTTAAGGCCGGGTCAATGGGTCTAGTACTAAATCACATATATTACCTGTACATGTACATGTTCAAGTACATGTACAAATGGAGGGAAAATCACAAAATCAGAACTGAATATTTACAATAACAAAAATATATATTCAGCCCTGAAATCAGAATAATCCTGATCTGATGCCAGGTCCTCGCCACACCAGAATCACTTGGCCCCTCCCAAAAGCAGTAGGATCAGTAATAATCTTACTACTTTTATAATGGGCAATAACCCAATTCAACTCCCAGGTAACTAAAGAGCCAAAGATAAAAACGTACCTGAGGGTCAAAGCAGGCAAGGAGGAACCCATACCGTTAATTTACGCCGTCTCATTCGCCCAACCACCGCCCACTCCAATGATAGAAAACAATGAAAGCACAAACTGACAGTAACAATGTAACAAGTATAAGCACAGTATATACATTTGGAAAACAGATACTAGATCTATAACAAGTATGAAAATATATAAACAGGGGGCCGTTTCACAAAACTTCGTACGACTAAATTTTTGTATAAAGTGAAAATTTAGAATCTTCTGGAAATTTCAATACCGGTAGATGAATTACATTTATTTAGCAGCCTATGCTCAATAAATGTAAATCCAATAATTGTTTACAAGAAAACATTGTTTAATGTGCAATTTACAAACTATCATAATTTTGCACTTACAAACATTTTAGTCGTACAAAGTTTAGTAAAATGCCCCCCAGGACTGTACATAACAATATACTACTATAGGCTGGAATTGACACTAACACATCCCCTAGTCACTTAAATGCTGAATGAAATGAAAATTACTTGCAAAATGTGCAGATCCTGATGAGACGGCTCATCATGAGCCGGCTCATCTGGATCTACACATTTTGCCAATACCACTATACAGACCGGAAATAATCTGCTCTATTTTGCTACTTTCCATTGTGCTGATCAAAACCATGGCCAGCACTTTAGAATCATTCCCAATGAATTGAATCTAAAATGGTGTCCAACCATGCTTTTATTGAGAAAGGACAATACAAAGCAACAGCAGACTACAATTTTGATTCTCCACATTATATGGTTTAACAGTAGTACATACATATTTACATTTAAATATTAAAGCCTCGAGATAGCTACATGTATGATGCGTGTCCATAAAATTAATTGAACTTGTGACAACTTATACAAAAGCAAATTTGCATCAGCAGGAATAATGGCCACTTCCAGAGGAAGCACCACATGTCTCTCCCACACATGTGGGAGAGACAAAATTCAGTTCTATGTCCACCCGATTAATTAAGAGTTGCAACATCAACGCTGCTTAAAGCTCTTACCTTACCGTATCTCAAATCCCCCCCCCCTCCACCCCCACCCCGCCATCCCCCACCCCCACCCCCGAGTATAAATATTCTGACGAGAAATGTACTTTATAACACCTGTGACGAGCAGATGGGTCAGGGTCTATGCTGTTCATCACCATTCAGTCACTGAAGAAATGCACTGACGAGAATAAAATTCTAATGCCACGCAGGAAACATGTGACGTTAGTAGTGGCCACAACTCTTGCACACAAATAACTTTTTACAGCTCAAATAAGAGAATTTTTAAATTCGTTTTAGGTTTTATCATTTGTTCCCTATTTAATAACGAAGAAAATCAGTAATACATTTGTAAAAGTAAAATATGCATTGAATTTGAAATCTGGGGGTATAATACTCTTTAGATACAAAACTTATCTGGAGCACTGGGCCATGTTATTGTTCTTTCCAAGAAGCATCACATTTCACACACAGCAAATATCACTCCATATACACATACTTATACACAGTGGATATGTAGTCTCGAAAATATAAAATGTAATATAAAAATAGGTAATGATGTGTACCAAATAGGTGAAACCCAGTTCAGTATAGTACGTATACATATACATGTATAAAATTGTATATCATGTACAAAGGATACTGTATAAAATAGTTGACCATACACTACACAATACACTGGAAATTGGTCAACTGACAGAAGCTTAACAAACATGTACATACATGATATACAGGCCCGTACGCAGAGGGGGTGCGACGGGTGCGTACGCACCCCCCTTAACCCGTTAACCCCCCTTAACCCGACACCACATGCCTGTATAGTGGTATTGTCAAAAAGTGTAGATCCAGATGAGCCGGCTCGTGACGAGCCGTCTCATCAGGATCTGCACTTTTTGCAAGCAATTTTCATAATTTTGAGAACAAAAACACCTCATGTTCATAAATGGACTGGTTTGAGTGAGTGAGTGAGTGAATAGGGTTTAACGTCCGCTTTTCTGACATAGAGGTACAAGCCTCAGGGAGTCTACACGCAGACGGGTCAACGGGGTCGAGTCCCATATCCACCTGTCCAAGGGGGGTAAATCCCAACTTCAGAACTCAATATTTACAATCAAAATATATATTCAGTCCTGAAATTAGAACAACCTGATCTGGTGCCAGGCCCTTGCCACACCAGCATCATTTATCCCATCCCCTAAAAGTAATAGGATTAGCGCTAATCTTACTTTTATATATGGGGCCCCCCCCCCCTAAATTAATTCCTGCGTACGGGCCCGATATATACATTTATATCACATCACATATATTCACAACACGTCTCATAATGTATTTATAAATTGCAAATAATCACTTTATCTAAACAGAGTTTTACGTTATCAGTTAACTTTTATTTATACACGTATGTGGCAGTGCCTGGAGAAATGGGGCTTATGGGATTTGTTGCCAGTGTCACTCCTGATCAAATGGCGCACTCCTGTTGCCTAATAATGATCTATATTAGGCGAACAGTGCAGATCCTGATCAGACTGTGCGGATGCACAGGCTGATCTGGATCTACATTGGTCGTAAAACCCATAAGCCCCATTTCTCCAGTCACAGCCACGTACATAATGATGATGAACCGTTCCAAAGGCATTGAAATATCTATGGTACTCGATGCTATTTATTTAAATATCGGGTTTTACAATAATAATTTCATGCTATCAAAATTCATTACCATTTCTTTTATTTTCCTTAATTCTCATTGAAAGTTATGACAAGACAGTTGAACCGAGTCAGTCAGTCTTTTTCTATTTCTGTTACTTCTCACTGAAAATATGTCATGTTATCACTCATTTGAACCATCTCAGCTGAGTGGTAACGACACATATTTTCATGTGAAATAAGAAAAATAATCACCTGTTTCCATGATAAAAATGGCATATCTTCAGTTAATGAAGCAATCAAGCCATTACAAGGATACACAAACAAGTAATCAAGTTATAATCAAATAATTCTGTAAACTTATTGATGTTTGTTTGTCTGTTTATTGGTGTTTAACGGCCTATCAACTGCGAAGGTCATTGAAAGCTGGGCTAACGGGTTCGATCCCGCATCTAACCTGCTGCACTGGCAGGAAAATCCCAAAATCAAAAATGAATATTTACATTGAAATAAATATATCTTCAGCCCTGAAATTAGAATAACCTGACCTGGTGCCAGGTCCATACCACACAAGTCACTTGGTCCCTTCCCCTATAAGTAATAGGATTAGGAATAATCGTATTACACATTATGTGACATACAAGGGGTATAACCAGATTAAACCCTCACACACAAGAATTCCAAAGACGTACCCGAGAGCCAAACCAGACCTCCAATCGGGATACCGTTAAGGATGAATCCCAATCGTCGAAGTACTTATTGAACATTAAATGTATATAGTTGTGCTACTTCAGGATAAAACCATGGGCTGTTGTGTTTACTGGGGTGAACAATATATTTGGTCTGTTTAAAGTGCGTGGAGTCCAAAGGACTCCTCGAAAATTTTAAACAGACCAAATGTATTTTCACCCCAGTAAACGCAACAGCCAATGGTTTTATTACTTATATGTACACTGCATTTTCTGATAGTTTTAAAAATGTAAATAACCAAACATGGTGTTAAAATTAACAATAATCTTGTTTTACGTCATTTTGTCCCATATTTCTGGAACAGCGAAGTTGGAACTTTAACAAATCGACAACATCGAGCGACGTCACGTGTGTCTAATGTATTGTATTGGGATATAAACGCAATACGTCGAATGGGCATTTTCATTATGAATATATAGGTGTAAATATTGTAACAAAAATACATGGTATTAGTGACAACAGTGAATACACGCTACATGTAAATGGATATGAGTATCAATGAAATATAGCACAAGTACTGGAAGTTTATCACTGGGACAAGAACAACAACACTGGATTGGTCTTTGGCAGATCAGAGGGACCAACAAAACACAGCCAGTCTGCATATATACCATACTAACCCTAAGTATTCGGACACAATTTGCTTTGGGAAACCCCTATTAAATAGGGGTTTCCCAAATCAAATTGTATCCAAATACATTGTTATTGTGATTAGACCACTACTGCCATACTAACCCATACATAGTGGCACGCTATTGTGGGGAATCCATATCTTTTTATATGTTTCCACAAATAAATGGTGTCCGAATATTTAGGGTTATTATGGAATGTCTGAATGTACATATACCCTGTACTGGAGATAAATAACACAATCTTGGCCCTGGGGTCACAGATGACAACCACCTCAAAAAACAAACAACACAAACTGTAACGAAAATTGTACCAAAACATTTATTGTAATCGCCAATGTGATTTGACCTTGACATTGGGTATGTGTATCACATTGGTGGGCCCTGGGTTAATTGGTTGGGGATTTATGTTAGTTCAACAGGTCATATAGAGACGGGAATGCACCTGTATGGGAGAGCACCGTGCACTGTACAATCGGCATTAAAATTGCAATAAAACTTTAACTCAGAAAGACAGTATCTTGATTTGGTGTCCGGCTCCCTTACTACATATCACTTGGCCACGGGCGTGAATCTAAGTAAGAATCACCGTTAAGGTATGAATCGCTAAGGGTGGATTTGTGGCTAACCTTGTCAACACCACAGGCCTGTATAGTGGTATTGGCAAAATGTGTAGATCCAGATGAGCCGGCTCGTGATGAGCCGTCTCATTAGGATCTGCACATTTTGCAAGTAATTTTCATATTTTCTGAGAACAAAAACACACCACTTTCCATAAATGGACTAGTCTGAAAATCATTTTGTGATGGTTGGATTGGTTGAAAATTAACGTATCAATATCCATTCCAGGTACTTATGGGGTGAAAGGGTTAAGATGCACACACCATTTAATTCCTATTCTCCCACTGGTCATCTCTGGAATCCAATATCTGTAGTAATAAACAAGCATCAGACATTCGGAATCAAACAGACGTATGGTTGTACGTGTATGTATATGTACTTGTCTCATATGTGGCCAAAACGTTCCGCAAGTTTTACAGGATGGTATATGAATGTATGATTGACAGGAATACATTATATATAAACACAATATACTTTCTATGCCTAGAAGATAATTACAAATATATCAAGCTTTAAACATACATTCATGCAAGATAATTACAAATATATCAAGCTTTAAAGCAATAGCTGTATAAGAATACAACATAAGGGTACTGTATTAACATATCATTAAGCAGGCTGATTAGGATCTGCACTTGTCGACATTCCGCCATTAAAGAAACAGGCCCTGGTTCTGAAACTTAAGCAAGCTAGATCCATGTCAGACACATACAATGTGCACTGCAGTATATACATGTATAAGGACTGGAGCTAGACTGGCCACAAAAGCCCCGATTCTCCAGTCTCGCAATAAAAAATGGTAACACATAAAGCCTGGACTGGTGAGATTGTGTGGATACATGTGGACCTATTATACCGCTCTTTATACAAATATACAAGTTGGGGACGCAACAGCAGGGGTCCGTTTGACTAAACTTTGTACGACTAAAATGTTCGTAAGTGCAAAATAATGATAGTCTGTAAATTTCACATTAACAATGTTTTCTTGTAAACAATTATTGGATTTACATTTATTGAGCATAGGCTGCATATGCAGCCTATGCTCAATAAATGTAAATCCATCAACTAAAATTTCTAGCTGATCCTAATTTTGCGCTTACAAACATTTTAGTCTTACAAAGTTTAGTGAAACGGCCCACAGGTATCTGGAACTGAAACGACTTCAACAATACAAACTTTGGTAAAACTTCTAAGTCGCTTGAGGGAACGTTTAAATATTACAATTCAATACAAAATACCTATAATAATAACAAAAGTGCACCAACTTTTGGAATGGAATGTAACTATTGGAGATCGTGATATATAATTACGTATATAAAACACAGTAATAAGCCCTCTTAGCATACAGCACGATATACCTACACTTCTTACACTCCTTACACTCCTTACACTGGATGTTACGACAGATGCGACGAGTGTAGTTTCTTGTCATGGTGTACATGTACGTTTACCCGTCGTCACGTCAAATATAGAGGATATCAGGCTCGTGTCTTTTATATCACGCAATGCTAGGAATTAAACTAACGTTTCTGAGCCAGCCCAATAAACCTGATGACAAAATACACAATATTTAAAAAAAACTGTCTGTCCCATGAAACATGCTCAAATTTTACAGCCATATAAACAATGCAAAAACAATATTATTTTTTTTGATAATATTAAGTTCTGTCAAAATTTCATAATGAGCCATCTTTTTATTTTGTGAGATTTGGTTCAATGTTGATTTTATTACGAAAAACTCATTTGTCTATGGGAATTTAGCATGGGGTAAAAGGAGGTGAAGGAGGAGTTAAAAAAACCAAAACATTTGGACCTCCCAGGGTACCGGTTTCGAGAGGCTCCACTGTACTTTTGTGCAATCAACTAAACCTCTACCTTTGAATGTGGTAGACACGCAGAAATATCAATATACCACTGAGCAAACTGACAGGTGTACAAGTTGGAAGCTAGGGATTTTCTGTAAGATTTCTG
This sequence comes from Conchocele bisecta, assembly GCA_029237695.1. Lineage (NCBI taxonomy): Eukaryota > Metazoa > Mollusca > Bivalvia > Lucinida > Thyasiridae > Conchocele > Conchocele bisecta. Next base: position 200,301,638 of record CM055265.1, on the reverse strand, counting down.
GAATTTTCTGTCGTCGGAAATCTATGATTTTTCTTGGCCTTATAGCTCCGTGTTCATCTGTACATTGGCGTAGAGAGATCCCGCGGGCTCTGTGTTCTGGTATAAATTCTCTTCATCATCATCTTCATCTTCATCTACAACACAAGACGGTTTGTCAGGGCCGGACAGACACCTACTGTCTGTTTCACGAAAGCTGCCCAAATTTTACGGTCATGTAAACAATTAAAAAACAATATATTTTTCGATAATATTAAATTTAATAAAGGAAAAGGAAAATTTAAGAATGAGCCTTCTTTTTATTTCGTGAAATTTGGTCAAATATTGATTTTATTGAGAAAAAACAATTTCCCCATGTAAAATCCCCATATAGACATGTCTATGGGGATTTAACATGGGGAAATTTTTCAGAAATACTGGACCGATTTTTAAAATTTAACTTTTGTTTTCTTAGTTAGATCATTTCCAAGCTATCTACCCAGGTTTCGGAGTCAATTTCCAATTTTTTTCGTTTTTTGACTCCTCCCACAACTCCTCCTCTACCTATTTTTCCCCCATGTTAAATTCCCATAGACAAATCAATTTTTCGTAATAAAACCAATATTTGACCAAATTTCACGAAATAAAAAGAAGGCTCATTCTTAAATTTTCCTTTAAATAATATTATCGAAAAAAATATTGTTTTTGAATTGTTTATATAGCCGTAAAATTTGGGCAGCTTTCGTGAAACAGACAGTAGGACTCCTGGAGTCCTGCCTGAATCACCCACGTACATGTACACCCAACTGACAGAGTAATATGCACGATTAGTCCAGTAACGGCGGAGCTTTTATTCCGAGTTTACACAAAGAGTTTTGGTTAGACTCACGTTTCCCAGGAAGCCAGTTTCTATTGTTTCCATGTGGTTCCCCAGTTTTTCAGTACTGTGCATGCATAGTTTTTATCATCAGAAGGGTTGAACCATTTTTATATCACTGAGCATGTGAAGTTAAACTCTTAGACCGCTAAACACAACAATTGTCGTCTGCTGTTGCTTTTATATCTTGCCTTATTTCTACATAAAAACATGGTTTGGCAGCATTTCAGAATCATTTCCAATGGAAATGATTCTTAAGTGCTGTCAAAGCATGTTGTAAATTATTCTAAAGTGCTGTTAAAGCATGTTGTAAATTATTCTAAAGTGCTGTCAAATCATGTTTTTGATGATAACAATGGAAAATAGAAAATAAACAGATGACAAAAAATTAAGATAGCGGTGTAAGGGTTAAGGAAAACCAGTTTTTGTTTTAGTTTCAGTGTGCATGCGTAGGAAACACTACATCATGAAACAAGAAATCAGTAACACTGATGGATGTACCCCTAACAATACTTTCACTCAAATTTTCACAAAAACTTGAACACCACTTTCCAAGTCATTTGACCTTGGGCACAGGGGCCTCAAGAGTGGGGCACAGAATGAAATAAGAAACTTTGGCTTGTCGGCACCCAAATGCCCCTGATTGGAGAAACTGTGGCAATGTTAATTAACCAAAAGTGATAAGTATTTATCAGGACAGTTAACGGTCAAAAGTTGAATGTCATATTACGGGCAGGGCAGCATGAATGTGTGGCATACAAGTTTAAGTATGATGTATTGAAATATTAAAGTAATCCATCAAGGGATATAGAAGTTATGACAGAAATGAGAAACTCCGGCGAACTTCTTAATATGTGAAAATCTTCAAAGTTGTGATAGTCAAACGGTCAAGGTCATATTAAGGACAGCATGGATGTGTGGCATTTGTCCACAAGTATGGTGTATCAAAATATTAAGTAATCCATCAAGGAAAAAAGAAGTTATGACAGAAATGAGAAACACCGGCACATACACATGGACACGACACCGACGGACACGTACACATGGACACACAGACCAGGGGAATAAATATGGATGATGACTAATGAGTGTATGAAATTACAAGCGAATCTGGCTAACAGTTACATAGATAGTTGGTACCCGAAAATGCAAATTTTGATAAAAACAAATGCAAACTACTACCAGTAATTGCTGGCCCAGGAGCATGGCAGAAAATGTGAAAGGGTTTACCACCTATTGTTACATGACTGTCATTGTTTGACACCACTCACAGCCATGTTCAAACATACAGCACATGCTGTTTGACCATGGCTGTAGACAATGCTCATTTCAGTAGGTATGTGTAAATAAGCTGTTTGAATGAAGCAGATTATCAAAGTATTGAAAGTACTGCATATATGCTCAAATTACATGATATTTCCGACGAAAATGTAACAATAACGTTCGACCATGTCCAGCCCTGAGTCAAACATTGACTCAGGGCTGGACATGGTCGAACCTTATGATCACCTGCTAAGGTCACACAAAGTGGGACCAGTGGGATGGAAATACTATGAAAGCATTTTCCTGCCTAGGGTAGGTATTGAACCTGCGGTATTGTGGACCAATACTCCACCACTAGACCGTCAACCCGTGGCTACCCGATGCCTAGGACACTTACTGAAGCCCTGGTTGACATACACGACATCATGTTCGGCCAACCTCTGGCGCTTCCTCTCCATCATCAATGGAACACAGTCATTGATGAAGACGTACTGTTGCTGCAATACAAGACCAATGAGGCAGTATTAGTGAACCCGGTCACAGCATTGGGAACCATTCTGGTGTTTTACTTTATGATTGGGCAGGCCTTGTACACGCCCAGTTGATTTTAATTTTTTGTTTTCACAGGATACAATTTGTATTAATGTTGTTCAGATAAACATGAAAACTAACAACTGAAGGGGTCAGTGGAAGAAGAGGGCATAGGGTGTTAACTTCCTTATGCCAGTGACCCCTGCAATTAGTTAGTACCTTATGATGAAAGATATGATTAATTAACCCTTTCAACACCACAGGCCTGCACAGTGGTATTGACAAAAAGTGTAGATCCAGATGAGCTGGCTCGTGTCGAGCCGTCTCATCAGGATCTGCACTTTTTGCAGGCAATTTTCATATCTTTTAAGACAAAAACACCCCCTTTTCATAAATGGACTAGTCTGAAAATCATTTTGTGACGGGTGAATTGGTTGCGAAATGAACGTATCAAAATCCATTCCAGTTACTTATAGGAGTGAGACATTACTTAGACATGAGAAATATGGTCAATGGCATTGATAAACAAAGAAAGATTTTTGTTGAAAAATCCAGCTGTGATATGACGACCATGCTTACCTCAGTCTGCACCATACTTGGCCGGTTTTGGCGCAGCTTGAGCACCATGCCGAATACGTCGATGGACGCGTCAAAGTCATGGTCATCTATGTACTGCATCAGGTGGTCGAGGCAGATGTAGGTGCCCGTCCTTCCCACCCCAGCACTGGACAACAGCAGGCAGCACAGGATGAATGACAGAGCACAGTGGGCGGGGGGGGGGGAGGGGGAGAAGACGGTGAGACACACAGTGGGACTGGTGGGGGACACAGGTGGGACTGGGGGACAGTGGGGGCATAGTGGAACATGGTGGGGGACACAGTGGGGACGCAGTGGGGCATAGCAGAGGCACACTAGGATTTAAACGGCTTCCTCAAGCAAGCACTCTGAGAAAGAATTCCTTACAGCAATATAGTGTCATACAGGGGGACTTGAGCTAAAGGTAACACTTAGTGCACTTAACACCTTGCGTTATATCGTGCACATTCGTGAACTTTTGACGCTTACATTTGTGAACGAGGTCGTGCGCTACAGTGAACTTTATAGGTCAATTTAGTGGGTCGTGAGTTACAGTGCACTTTATAGGTCATTGTAGTGGATGCACACTCCAAGTGTACAGGTATCTGCATATTTCTCATGAACTATTTTTGAAATTAATTGTATTCGGCCCAGGGCACAAGTGTTTGTGTAAGGCCACATTTAGAGGGCTACATGGAAGCTTAGTAAACAAAATGTGTCGGCCATGGACAATAAAGATTTTCTTATTATTATTATTTTCTTCTTATTATTATTATTTAATCGATACAACTGCCATACTTATAAAACCATAAATAATGCCTTTAACGTCATATTCACGGTCCAGAGTGGTCGCCTCGTTGATACCTTCGATTTGATATATGACATGACCATATTCGGTCCAAAATAAAATTTGACCCCACGGCCCACGCCTATTTTTGACCCCGGGGTCACCATTGTAACAACTTTGAAATAGCAGTGTACATCGATCATTCCTACCAAGTTTTGTCGAAATCCGGTTGGCGGTTCTTGAGAAGAATTGTTTTTGAAGAATTTGTGCCATTTTTGGACGGCGGCCATCTTGGATTACGTAACAACGTCATTTTAACAATTTTGTAATCCCCCTACCTAAGGACCATGACCATGAAGTTTGGTGACTATAGGCCCAATGGTTATCGAGGAGAAGACGTTTGAAAATGTTCACGGACGACGGACACATTGCGGTAACAATAGCTGACATGAGCTTCGCTCAGATGAGCTAAAAAAACTTTAAAATTAAATAAACAGACAGACTGAGAGACGTACGATCAGTAGCGATGGTAATTGTATTAATGTGGAATGATGTATAGTTAATAAGTAATGCATGTGTGCAATATGAAGATATTAGCTGTCAGAAGGCAAACAGAAATTATAGGTGATTTGAGAAACTCTTACAAAAACTTTCAAAAAATAAACGGACACACAGACAGGGCGAAACCTATAGGGCACCACCGATTTGGCCAGTGTAGATCCATATCAGATACACCACATGAGGGGATATTAAAAGTGAAGGCTTATAATATAAGTTATACATCAGAGTTCCCCTTTGCATCATTTGCATGTGCCATGCCCTGCTTACTGTCCTAATTTGGGTTCAATTATTTAAAACATCACAGATCTGCTCAATCCGTTTATCCAGGAGTAATTTCAGTATCATTTCCACGCAAAACATGTCACTAACACTAACACTAGATATGTGTAAGTCATAACTGTTAATACACGCAGCGCACTGTAGCAATACATGTCACTAACACTAGATATGTGTAAGTCATAACTGTTAATACACACAGCGCACTGTAGCAATACATGTCACTAACACTAGATATTGTAAGTCCTAACTGTTAATACACAGCGCACTGTAGCAATACATGTCACTAACACTAGATATGTGTAAGTCATAACTGTTAATACACGCAGCGCACTGTAGCAATACATGTCACTAACACTAGATATGTGTAAGTCATAACTGTTAATACACGCAGCGCACTGTAGCAATACATGTCACTACACTAGATAGTGTAAGTCATAACTGGTTTAATACACGCAGCGCACTGTAGCAATACAGTCACTAACACTAGATATGTGTTAAGTCATAACTGTTTAATACACGCAGCGCACTGTAGCAATACATGTCACTAACGACTAGATATGTGTAAGTCATAACTGGTTTAATACTCGCAGCGCACTGTAGCAATACATGTCACAAATAACACTAGATATGTGTAAGTCATAACTGTTAATACACGCAGCGCACTGTAGCAATACATGTCACTAACACTAGATATGTGTAAGTCATAACTGTTAATACACGCAGCGCACTGTAGCAATACATGTCACTAACACTAGATATGTGTAAGTCATAACTGTTAATACACGCAGCGCACTGTAGCAATACATGTCACTAACACTAGATATGTGTAAGTCATAACTGTTAATACACGGCAGCGCACTGTAGCAAGACATGTCACTAACCACTAGATATGTGTAAGTCATAACTGTTAATACAGCAGCACTGTAGGGCAATACATGTCACTAACACTAGATATGTGTAAGTCAAAATAACTGTTAATACACGCAGCGCACTGTAGCAATACATGTCACTACACTAGATATGTGTAAGTCAATAACTGTTAATACACGCAGCGCACTGTAGCAATACATGTCACTAACACTAGATATGTGTAAGTCATAACTGTTAATACACGCAGCGCACTGTAGCAATACATGTCACTAACACTAGATATGTGTAAGTCATAACTGTTAATACACGCAGCGCACTGTAGCAATACATGTCACTAACACTAGATATGTGTAAGTCATAACTGTTAATACACACAGCCAGCGCACTGTAGCAATACATGTCACTAACACTAGATATGTGTAAGTCATAACTGTTAATACACGCAGCGCACTGTAGCAATACATATCACTAACACTAGATATGTGTAAGTCATAACTGTTAATACACGCAGCGCACTGTAGCAATACATATCACTAACACTAGATATGTGTAAGTCATAACTGTTAATACACGCAGCGCACTGTAGCAATACATATCGTTATCAGGCTACACGAGTGTGCTATTTGTTCAGGAGCTACATCCAGTCCAGGGCTTAAAAATATTCACTTTTTGTACTTGCCCGGCCAGGAAAGTACAATTATAATCTACTCGCCCAGACCAAAAAGCTACTTGCCCAACATTTTAGGAAAATGCAAGAAGTAGTAATAACTTTTCGAAAAAGGTTAGGCAATTAACTTGTTTAGAACCATCCAATAGAATAGTATATAACATGTTTATATTTTTCTGAAATTATTTTATGCAATAACTTGAATAAGAAATATAATGAGAACAAGTGTTATTTGTGGCTGTGATTGGAGAAATGGGGCTTATGGATTCTGCGACCAGTGTAGATCCAGATCAGCCTGTGGCACTGTGCATCCGCACAGTTTGATCAGGATCTGTACTGTTCACTATTCCATTCACTATTCGATTTTGAGATCGCGGAAAGCGTTAGGAAAACCAATAAAAGAATGGAACTTAAGATGCGAATTTTGTCAGTTCCGTAAATTTTCGGAAAATACAGAATGGCCTTTCCCGATTTGTCACTCGCCAAATCGGGCCAGTGACAAGAAAATCCTCTCGCCAACACGAAAATTGACTCGCCATGGCGAGTGAATTTTTAAGCCCTGCAGTCACAGCCACATATCTGGAGGGTTGAGGACTCAACAAGAAACTACATGTACATGATTGAATGAATATGTTTAATGTCCATAAAAACAAGGGCATCATCATCAGAACATATAAAACAACTAGAGTTGTCAGAAGACAACAAAGCTCGCCTGTTGGCAGCCTTCAATCAAACTTGGCACAGTTGTATAAAAAACATGAATATTATATAACTCGACCTTGGGTTAAGGGGTGTGCGGTGGACCTTGACATTGGGGTCAGTGGTGGAAGGTGGGTCGTGGATTTGCTATAGCATGATATATCATATTAAGATGAATGCATGTATGAAATATTAATGCGCTTATAAACAATTTGGTGATTTTCTACAGCATGATGAATGTGCTAATGTTGTGACCTTGACCTTGGTGAAAGGGGTGGGTCATGCTAAGTTTGTGACATGGACCTTGGGGTAAGGGTTGTGTGGTGGGTCGTGGATTTGCTACAGCATGATAGAGGGTCATCTGAGGAATGCATGTATGAAATAGTAAGGCGTTCCATGAAAGGAAACAGATGTTATAAGACATTTACCCCAACGTTAACTTTATGAATGTGCTAAGTTTGTGACCTTGACCTTCGGTTAAGGGGTTGGCGGTGGGTCATGGATTTGCTATAGCATGATAGAGTATCATCAGATGAATGCATGTATGAAATATCAAGGCGTTCCAGAAAGGAACGAGATCAAGGCGTTCCATGAAAGACAGATGTTATAAAGACATTTACCCCAACGTTAAGTTAATGAATGTGCTAAGTTTGTGACCTTGACCTTGGGGTAAGGGGTGGGTCATGGATTTGCTATAGCACGATAGAGTATCATCAGATAAATGCATGTATGAAATATCAAGGCGTTCCATGAAAGGAAACAGATGTTATAAGACATTTACCACAACGTTAAGTTAATGAATGTGCCAAGTTTGTGACCTTGACCTTGGGGAAAGGGATGGGGTGGGTCATTGTTTTGCTATAGTATGATAGAGTATCATCAGATGAATGCATGTATGAAATATGAAGGCGTTCCCTGTAAATAAACAGAAGTTACACAACATATACCCCAACGTTAAGTTTATGAACATGCTAACTTTGTGACCTTGGGGTAGGGGTTAGGTGGTGCGTGTTGGATGTGCTACAGCATGATAGAGGGTTATCTTAGGAATGCATGCATGAAATATCAAGGCGTTCCATGAAAGGAAACAGATGTTATAAGACATTTACCCCAACATTAAGTTTATGAATGTGCTAAGTTTGTGACCTTGACCTTGTGGTAAGGGGTGGGTGATGGGTCATGGATTTGCTATAGCATGATAGAGTATCATCAGATGAATGCATGTATGAAATATCAAGGTGTTCCATGAAAGGAAACAGAAGTTATAAGACATTTACCCCAACGTTAAGTTTGTGGACGCCGACGCCGAAGACGCCGGGGGTATGCCATAAGCTCTTCTACACTTCGTGCAGGCGAGCTAAAAAATGGACGCATCTTCGTGCACAAGGAAGTTTATGTTAGTGCATAGTATGGTTTAAGTTTGTGCACTTTATAGCTCAGGTTGGTTGCACGGTGATGTTTACCATTAGTGCATAACTAGTGCACATTGGGCTGTTACCTTCAGCTCAGTCCCCCCCAGTATGTCGGTAGCGACCTGGGCAACAGACGACATGAACACAATATAGTGTTATAGCTACCTGCAGCAGACGACCATGGGAACACAATATTATAAGTTATTGTGATTCTACACAGGCTATATGGTGTAATATTGCCCGTCTGGAGGTATGTTCACCCGAGGCGATAGCAGCAGATACCGCAGATCCTGTATTTGGCCGTATAAATATATCTCTTCTTTTGATCTTTGCGTTTTTTCAGGAAGAAAAATAATCCGAGATTCGATTTTCTACCGTCAGTCTTAATATAAAGGCGTAAATGAACATTTTGTTTTTTTATTAAACGAAAACAAACTAAATATGGAGTAAGAAATCCATCGAAAACGACTTTATGACAGTTTTTTTATATCGTGTAATTTAATTTATATTCCACTGATCTATCGATCTCGCTCTCCCTTTTGCGCCTAGAATAATGCGACTGGTTCCCAAACCCAAACATTCGCTGTCATTGCTAAGCCGCGGTTTCGTGCGTGGAACCCATAGTTTGTGACCTAAATATAGCGGTGTCACGAAGGCAAGCGTGTTGAGATTTGAAAAGCAATTTTCGTTATTTTAGCTAATTTTTCGCTCATATTTTGATCAGCGAAGAATATTTATGGAAAAATAAACAATAAAGACTGGTTTTGAGTGTACAATTTGTTACTTGTATTGATCAATTCGGGGTTTTATTGTGTTTAGTGAGGAATACAATTCGCAATCAGTAGACGCTTGCAAAATGTGTCTTCATTGGACGCGAGGTGCCTGGAGGGGCATCGAACAATTCCTGGTATATCCGACGGCCTTGCAGGTCATTATAATATATATGGACCAGGCAAGCTAGCCAATCAAAAGCCGAGAAACTTATCTGCGGTATGACAAAGTGTTATAGCTACCTCAGCAGCGACCATGGGAAACTCAATATAATGTAAGCTACTGCACAGGACGACCATGGGACAATTAATAGTGTAGCTACCTGCAACAGTCCGACCAGGGGGAACACTAAGTGTTATAGCTACCTCCAGTGGACGATTGGGGACACAATATTAGTGTTATAGCTCCATGCAGCAGACGACATGGGGACACAATATTGTGTTATTAGCTACCTGCAGTGGATGACCATGGGGGACACAATATAGTGTTTATAGCTACCTGCAGTGGACGACCATGGGGACACAATATAGTGTTATAGCTACCTGCAGTGGACGACCATGGGGACACAATATAGTGTTATAGCTACCTGCAGTGGACGACCATGCGGACACAATATAGTGTTATAGCTACCTGCAGCGGACGACCATGGGGACACAATATAGTGTTTTAGTTAGCTGCAGCGGACGACCATGGGAACAATATCGGACGACCATGGGAACACAATATAGTGTTATAGCTACCTGCAGCGGACGACCATGGGGACACAATATAGTGTTCTAGCTACCTGCAGTGGACAACCATGGGGACACAATATAGTGTTATAGCTACCTGCAGTGGACGACCCTGGAAACACAATATAGTGTTATAGCTACCTGCAGTGGACGACCACTACCTGCAGTGGACGACCATGGGGACACAAAATAGTGTTATAATTACCTGCAGTGGACGATCATGGGGACACAATATAGTGTTATAGCTACCTGCAGTGGACGATCATGGGGACACAATATAGTGTTATAATTACCTGCAGTGGACGATCATGGGTCCGGCGGTGTCGGGAGGCTGGACGTGGGAGCGCACCTGCGAGATGAAGTCCAGGATGATGCTGTGTTGGACATTTGCCTGGAAGTCGAGCCAGCTCAGGAAGTGGAAGTGCTTCACTTGCCGTGTCTGGTTGCCCTGCAGACAGAAACATGTTGTGACCAAATATTGCTCAGTGCGGTTTTATTTTCATTTTTATCACATTGTAAGAAGACAATGAAGCGTGCCTGGTGGTGCTTTAGTTTAACAAATATCAAGAAGCTGTGAGACAGGAAACATAAATTATAACAAATTTCTCCCAATGTTAAATTTGCGAAAGCGCTAAGATTGTGACCTTGACCTTGGGGTCAGTGGGGAGTCTGAGGGTCGTGGATATGGTATGGTATGATATAGAACAATTAGAGAAAGGGCTGTGTAAAATATGAAGAAGAGTGGTGAAAGGAAACAGAAATTATGACAAATTTCTCACAACGTTAAGTTTATGAAAGCACAACGACTGTGACCTTGACCTTAGCGGGGGTCTTAGCATCATGTATTTGTCACAGCATGGGGTTAACGGGGGTCTGAAGGCGGAGGTGGAATATTTGGACCTATGACACCAAAAAAAATGCCTATTAAAAAAATACCATTACCCCATCCACTTGGTCTCATACAGTACCATCTTCTATATAGAAAGGTGGTAAAGAATATGGCTATTATAGAAAGAGCCCTCTCTTTTCCGATTCGCACAAACACAATAAACATCAATTAAATGTACGACTTATATCTCTTATATGACTTATATACCCCCCCCCCGCATGGGCCCATGTGCCCCTAAATATGTAAGGAAATCGAAGTTTAGAATATTTACCCGAGCGTTAAAGTTTTTGAAGCACCAAGTATGTGACCTTGACCCTGGCCTTGGCGGGGGCAGGACGAACGTGGATTTGGCATAGGGCGGTAGAGGACCATTAGAGCAATGCGTATATGAAATATGAAGCAGATCGGTCGAAAGACATTTACCCGAGCGTTACAGTTTTGTGACGGACGGACGGGACGGGACGGGACGGGACGGACGGGACGGACGGACGGACAAGGGTAACACTAAATGCCCCCTCCACTATCGTGGTGGGGCATAAAAATATTTAAAAGTAAGTACTTGTTCATCAATAACAAAAAAGTCACCCTCCCCAAAATAAAATTTGGAAATTGACTAAGAAAACAAGTTAGATTTTGAAAATCGGTCCACAAATAAAAAAAATCTATTTTTTGCCCCTATGTTAAATTCCCATAGGAAAATCATTTTTTTCGCAATAAAATCAATATTTGATGGAACTTCATTGAACAATTTTTTTTGGGGAGGGTGACTTTCTTGTTATTGATAAAAAAGTACTTACTTATTACTATTTTTTAGATTTAATGTGTTTAATAGCCAAAAGTTTGTCGGCAGCAAAACGTGGAACAGACAGTAGTGTTCTAAGTAAGATAAACATTCAAACTAAGGTTTATTGAAAAGTAATATATTGTAGCATTTTACTCCTTATATATTCTATCTTATAACGTCACTACTTTTAGTGTATGACGTCACAATATGCAATATATGATATTACTGATATTTAAAACAAGAGGGCCATGATGGCCCTAATTCGCTGACCTGACTCCATGAACACCAGAGGAGAATGTGACATTGAGTTCATGAGTTTTAAAAAAATTGTGCTATTTTTAGATGGCGGTCATCTTGGATTAAGCGATGACTCATTTTACCAAATCTGAAAATGCTTCACCCAAGGATCTTAACTTACTGTGAAGTTTGGCCAGCATCGGCCATGTGGTTTCTGAGAAAAAGATGTTCAAAATCTTGAATAAATGGACCTTTTGGCAGCCATCATGGATGACATAATCATCCAATTCCGACAAATATTGCACCAGAGCAATCGCCTCATTGATACCTTCAATTTGATATACGACATGAGCATATTCGGTCAAAAATCAAAAAATAAAATTTGACCCACGGGCCACGCCCATTTTTTGACCTCGGGGTCACCATTTTAACACCTTTGAAAGAGCATTCTACATCGACATCGACATTCCTACCATGTTTCGTCGAAATCCAGCTGGCGGTTCATAGAAAGAAGAGATTTTTTAAGAATTTGTGCTATTTTTAGACGGCGGCCATCTTGGATTAGCGACAACCTCCGTTTTAACAAATCTGAAAAGGCTTCACCCATGGACCATAACTGTAAAGTTTGGCCACCATGGGCCAAGCGGTTCGTGTGAAGAAGAATTTTGAAATCTCTAATAAAAGAACAACCTTTTGACCTTTCGGCGGCCATCTTGGATGACATGACCATCCAATTTCGACAAAAAATGTACCAGAGCAATCGCCTCTTTGATACCTTCGATTTGATATAGACATGACCATATTCGGTCAAAAATAAAATTTGACCTCAAGTTGACATCACGGGCCACGCCCATTTTTGACCCCGGGGTCACCATTTTAACAACTTTGAAAGAGCATTGTACATCGATCATTCCTACTAAGTTTCGTCGAAATCCGACCAGCGGTTCATGAAAAGAAGAGTTTTTAAGAATTTATGCTATTTTTAGACGGCGGCCATCTTGGATTAGCGATGACCTCCATTTTTGACCCCGGGGTCACCAGTTTAACAACTTTGAAAGAGCATTGTACATCGATCATTCCTACCAAGTTTCGTCGAAATCCAGCTAGCGGTTCATGAGAAGAAGATTTTATGCTATTTTTAGATGGCGGCCATCTTGGATTAGCGATGACCTCCATTTTAACAAATCTGAAAAGGCTTCATCCATGGACCATAACTTTTAAGTTTGGCTACCATGGGCCAAGCGGTTCATGTGAAGAAGAATTTTGAAATCTCTAATAAAAGAACGACCTTTTGACATTTCGGCGGCCATCTTGGATGACATAATCATCTGATTTCGACATAAAATGCACCAGAGTGATCGCCTCGTTGATACCTTCGATTTGATATATGACATGACCATATTCGGTCAAAAATGAAATTTGACCCCAATTTGACCCCAATTTGACCCCACGGGCCACGCCCATTTTTGACCCCGGGGTCACCATTTTAACAACTTTGAAAGAGCACTGTACATCGATCATTCTTACCAAGTTTTGTCTAAATCCGGTCGGCGGTTCTTGAGAAGAAGATTTTTGAAGAATTTGTGCTATTTTTAGACGGCGGCCATGTTGGATTACGTAATGACGTCATTTTAACAATTTTGTAATCCCCCTACCTAAGGACCATGATCATGAAGTTTGGCCCAATGGTTACCGAGGAGAAGACGTTTGAAAATGTTCACGGACGACGACGGACGACGGACGACGGACAATAGCTCATCTGAGCTTAGCTTCGCTCAGGTGAGCTAAAAAAAATGAAATTTGGTCGAAATCTGTTACACGAATGTTGAAACGCGACCGACAGCATCGGACAATGATAAAGAAATGTTAGGACAGCCTATTTGAATCAATACCCATATAACAAGAGCTGTAGGAGAACAGCATAGCTCGACTACGAGGGTTGTCGATGTACACATAGCTTGACAAAGAAGGTGGCTGCGGCCTGCATAAAAACCTTAACCAAGGTTGACTAAAAACCTTAACCAAGGGAAATTAAGTAAGTAATTCAAGGTTAAATGTAGGTCAATGTCAGATATAGGTCAGGGGTTATTGATGTACATCACTAGGAGATGAAGTTTTCCAAGTATGGTTTCTGTAGGCCCAGGAGTATTCCATATACAAGCTTGACTAAAAACCGTAACCAAGGGGAAATAACTAAGTAATCCAAGGATAAAAGTAGGTCAAGGTCAAATATAGGTCAGGGATTATTGATGTACATGACTAGGAGATGAAGTTGTCCAAGTATGGTTGATGTAGGCCCAGGAGTATTCCATATACAAGCTTGACTATAAACATTAACCAAGTAATTCAAGGTTAAATGTAGGTGAAGGTAAAATAAAGGTCAGGGGTTATTGATGTACATCCATATGAGAAAAAGTTATCCAAGTATGGTGTCTGGATGCACAACAGTATTCCATGTACAAGCTTGATTAAAAACCTTAACCAAGGTTGACTAAAAACCTTAACCAAGGGGAATTAAGTAAGTAATTCAAGAGGAAATGTAGGTGAAGGTCAAATATAGATCAGGGGTTATTGATGTACATCACTAGGAGATGAAGTTGTCCAAGTATGGTGGGTGTAGGGCCAGTAGTATTCCATATACAAGCTTGACTAAAAACCATAACCAAGGGGAAATTAACTAAGTAATTGAAGATGAAATGTAGGTCAAGGTCAAATATAGATCAGGGGTTATTGATGTACATCCCTATGAGAAAAGGTTGTCCAAGTATGGTGTCTGTATGCACAATAGTGTTCCATGTACAAGCTTGACTAAAAACCTTAACCAAGGTTGACTAAAAACCTTAACCAAGGGGAATTAACTAAGTAATTCAAGAGGAAATGTAGGTGAAGGTCAAATATAGATCAGGGGTTATTGATGTACATCACTAGGAGATGAAGTTGTCCAAGTATGGTGGGTGTATGGCCAGTAGTATTCCATATACAAGGTTGACTAAAAACCTTAACCAAGGCGTGACGGTGACGCCGATGCCGACGCCGACGCCGGGGTGACAACATAAGCTCTACTTATTCTTCGAATAGTCGAGCTAAAAAGGTAATATTAGGGGGACTGAATATACGAATCATTAACCCGATACACATCTAGTATACAGTGAATTGCATTTATTGTTACATGAAAGTAGTAATTTTGTTACCGGTAGCTGTGCCAGGTTTCATTGAAAAATGCGTATTATGAAAACAATGAGAACATTCATCATTGAGATATGTAATGTTAATTATTATCTATTATGAAGGCCAATTAACAAATTGATCATATGATGAGTAACACGTATATATGTGGTATTGTTTCATCAAAATCAAATTATATGTCTGCAAAACAGCTGTAGATGGTCTTAGCAACAGGATTCTCAATATTGTCGCTAAAACTTGTATTATTGTGAACACGTATGGAATGAATCCCTCATTTTCCAGATCTGTAGCCTATTTCACCAACATTGCAAAGTATACTTATCTAGACAAGTATACTTTGAGGGAGACATTTTCAATTTTAGGATAATTGTATCAATTTTTATTATACTGAATTTATTACATTATCACAGGCATTTTGGCTGTGATAATGTAATAAATTCAGTATAATAATTCTGCATAGTTTTCATCATCAAATACAGTGCGACCCCGGTAGTACACGCTTCACTATAACACGATTTCGGTTAGTACACGGTTGTGCCTTGGCTCCCGAATTTTTTTTTTGCCTATTTGTATATCAAAATCGTGTTAAATTTGTAACGCGACTATTGTCAGAAATCGTGTTAAATTTGCGATTCCCAAATTAGACCCAAAATGGACGAATGAATAGCCTCCTTTTATCTCACCGATGTGAATGTGCAGCTGATCACGTTTGCACATTTCGTAAATTAATCCGAGCAAACTGGGAATAAGATCAATTATTGGTCCCAGTAACAAAGCAGTGCTAATTGTTACGTAAACAATTCCATGCTCGATTTCATTTTTCCGGCATGCGTTCGCGCTCACCATTGGTGGAATATTAATTAGGTGTAAAGGCTGATCAATCGGAGATCGCGTATCAGTCGCGCAGATTAACTCAACCCAGATTAAATAAATTGTTACAGCACTGCTGAAATTTGTTTTCAATTTAGCCCACGACCCGGCGCATGTACACAAATGTGTACGTGACAACTGGCCTTGTTTCGCTACGTCATAATTGAGCCAGTGCATGAGATAATCAACTTTATTATATAACTGAGATTTTCGCCGAGAATGATTTGACTTTTTTCTGCAAATATATCGGAAAGTTGATAACATTTTCAGAGCAAATGCGTAATAATTACTAATTTAATATTCGTCAACATTCGGTATCGTTTACAGAAAATGTACACTATTATCAGATTCATCTTCGTTGAAAATCTCACGTGATAAGCCTGATTACCTCATGAACTGGCGCAATATTATTATAACACGTCGGGCAAAACATGTCTGGGGCACCATTACAGGTCTGTGGTGTTGAAAGGGTTAACTCTGTGTGTATTCAAACCCACAGGTGGAATAGTCGGACATGTGACACAAAGAAAATGACCATTACAAAAATATCCATTACCCCACCCACTTGATCTCGTACTATCTTCTATTATTAACGTCATGTGCAGTACGATACCAGGTGGTGGGATTTTTTAATAGGCATTTATTTTGGTGTCATAGGTCCGAGTCTTCCACCTGTGCTCACCATAATGAGTAAACACAGATTGCAACGCACGAGCTTGTCACGTGACGTTGCAGCTGATGGAACAGGATATCGGTCATTGGGTCATTACGTCATCGAATGATGATGGCTACACGCGTTTACTACACTTTTTTCTACACGCGTTTACAATAATGGATTGCACGGACCTGCGTAGATCTACATTCTACATGAACATGATGAATAAATAAAACATGACGTTAACAATTCTTGATTTCAATATATTTATTACATGCGAAGATAACAGTGAAAATTTATGGCATATTATAGGCATTGGCGTTCATTCGCAGTCACAGTGTACATGTATTTTTTGTTGACATGATGCGTCTTGGGCGAGAACGGATATAGCACGGTTCGGATAAGCAACACGGAAGGTTGTATGTCGCCGGACTTCCGTGTACTAACGGGGTCGCACTGTATATGCAGTTGTTAGTTCTATATTCCATAATGCATTTCGGGAAAAATAAATGATTGCTCCCTCAAAGTATACTTTGCTAGAAAAGTATGCTTTGCAATGTTGGTGAAATCGGCTACTGAACTAGTTGTTGTAGTATTTTCATAGTTTGAGAAAGGAAAGAAGTAATTCCATCAGCAGAATAGAAACAATTGAGGAGATAAACTGCTCCAAAATGAAGACAGTTTTTGGACGCAAATTTTGTGTGAAAATCATAATTTTTGTAGACTGGCTACGGCGTGATATGTAAAAAATGGGTATACATTTTGAAAACCGTCTATAAAATAGATAATCTATGTGTTTCCCGAATATTATATATTCTCTGTTAAGCGTCCACCCAGATGGCCAAACCTACCTATGTATCCAGTAAAAACAAACAAGGTCTTGAAAAAAAAAGGGTTGAGGAAGTTTTAGCATAAATTTAAATTTCCGCCAGCGAACTTTAGAAAAAAATAAGAAGAAAATACTCTAATTAAACTTATTAAATGTAAATTTAATGGATATAAAACGCACACATGTCCCCAATCAGTTTTCATATTACTTCACCAGTAAATAGTGTCAAATAGCATACAGAACCTCTCTCAAAATCTACCCGCAAAACAGAGAAAGAACTTTGTACGGCCTTGTATTATAAACCACGTTCAGTAGCCTATTTCATCAACATTGCAAAGGATACTTTTCTAGCAAAGTATACTTTGAGGGAGAAATTTTCAATTTTATGATAAATTTATTAATTTTTATTATACTTAATTTATTACATTATCACAGCCATTTTGGCTGTGATAATGTAATAAATTCAGTACACTGCAGCTCCATTATAACGCGGTCGCGTATAGCGCGATCTCCATTATAACGCGGGTCTCTCGTGGATCCCATTTTTTTTTTAAAAATCGAGAGAAAAAAATAAATAAAAAAATCGTCGGACGTCGTAGTCATCGTGTAATTAGTTGATTCGAGATTTCTGTAAGTTTATTCAAACAACGAAGTTCAAAGTCCATGAAAGGATTATTATTAGTATGTTAGCAAATGTAATACCTTTAATCAGGTAATCATGTTAATAGGCATATTTATTAATCAATTCAATTACCTTTATCCCAATTGACATGTATTCGCGAAGTAATGGTCGTATCAAAGGAGCATGCCGACCCAATGTAACGCCTGATCAGAAGCTACACTGGTCACAAATCCCATGAGCACCATTTCTCCAGTCCCCACATCCTGAGATTATGCACGTATCAACCGCATGAATAGGCAGGACACGTGACCATAGGCATTATTTATTATCAATTAATCCGTTTAAGCGTCTGTTGATCGTGAGTAGTATACATTGTAATAAGCGTCTGTCTATCGCGAGCACTATACAACGTAATAAGCATGATTTTATAAATAATGTTTAATACATTAATACATACAAGTTTGTATGTCATAGGCATTATTAATAATTACTTTAACTTCTGTTCAAATGACATGATTTTATATGGGTCCGTTGCTAATGGAATTCCCGCAATAGTTGGTAACCGAAATGCGAATGATACCAGTAACCCGTGCAGTACCAGTACCCGTGCATGTCCCGAAATTTTATAACGCGGTCGGATTCGATCGCGGTTTGAAATCTTGGACCCCGACCACCGCGTTATAATGGAGCTGCAGTGTATAATAATTCTGCATACTTTTAATCATCAAATATATGCAATACCGGTAGTTAGTTCTGTATGAAATAATGCATATCGGGGAAAAATAAATGATTACTCCCTCAAAGTATACTTTGCTAGAAAAGTATAATTTGCAATTTTGATGAAATCGGCTACTGAGCGGAGCTAGAACTCTTGTATGCCAGCCACTGGACATATTACACAGGGTACTTACTAGCTGCAACTTGAAGATGCGGTAGTCGTAAGTTTTGATTGAAGAGTAGGACTGCACCTCAACAACAATGTCTCCATATTGCTTCGGCTCCAACGGCTTCTCTGGCCAATACTGCTCACATTTCACCTGTAGTACACACACAATTCTAGGTTAGTGTGTCTTGATACCAAGTTCATCTGGCACGGCTCGGAAACATGTAGCAATTCCTCAACTTCTGGACTTGCTCACTCATTTGTTTAGCGTAAGGACCTAATTACTTGTGCATTATTTCATGATAGTCAGCTCACCTGGTGGAATATATGGTATATATCCGCTGTGGCCTGGATACATTGTTACAGGACTGCCGTTGTTTGAAAACGCTCACAGCCGGGTTCAAACGTACAGCGCATGCTGTTTGACCATAGCTGTAGACAATGTTCATTTCGGGGCCAAGCCAACACCTACATAATGCATGTGTCTCATGACGTTATGAGAACACACCATTACGTCACCAGACCAGTTTACAACGGTCGCAATGACGCGGAATATGTATGTGTAAAAATCAGCTGTTAACTGGAACGTGTTATAAAAGTACCGAAAGTACTGCCTAAATGCTCAAATTACACAATATTTTTAACGGAAATGTAATAACAATGTTGACCATGTCCAGTTGTGAGTAAATGTTTGCTGTGGCACTCGGGAACATTTGAACCCACGGCCTGCTGCCTTGGGGTTCAAACAGTTCGCTCGAGCCACGGTAAATGTTTACCCACGGCTGGACATGGTCGAACCGTAAAGCCAACGCAGGATACAACGCCTGGTTATTAGTCGGTAAGTATTGATATCATGTACAAGTGATCTGCCACTGAAGATTTAAGGATAAGTCTATTAATGTTTATTATACTGAATTTATTACATTATCACAGCCATTTTGGCTGTGATAATGTAATAAATTCAGTATACTAATTCTGCATACTTTTAACCATCAAATATATGCAGTTGTTAGTTT
Source organism: Conchocele bisecta (assembly GCA_029237695.1). NCBI lineage: Eukaryota > Metazoa > Mollusca > Bivalvia > Lucinida > Thyasiridae > Conchocele > Conchocele bisecta. Next base: position 200,281,667 of record CM055265.1, on the reverse strand, counting down.
TATATTAAATAATCCTTTTTGAGAAAAATAAATGATCACTCCCTCAAAGTACATTTTGCTAGATAAGTATGCTTAGCAATTTTGTTTAAATCGGCTACAGAACCATTCTATATACAGTCGAGCACCAGTATCTTGAAGTCGAAGGGAGATCGTATTTTAGTCGAGATAGGACTAGGTTCGAGATACCGAGGAAGTGACTTGGTCAAATATTTTCGCAAAAAAATATCAAATGTTACCCATCACATCACGAGTAAAGAATAAAGGAATAATGAAACAAAACATTGTGTTGCTTTTATTATTAATTAATGAATTTACTGACAAATTTTAATCACCAATTAACTAATGACCAAAGGTAGTAAACTACCCAACATTACAGGTGGCGTCACAACTCTGTGAATTGCTTAAATGACCAGCGTGATATGCTTAATGAATCGTGTCAAACACTCAAACAAATCGAGGTGGACCAATTAAGCAAACAACCTGAGGCAGGTGTGAATTTATTTTGTTTCTTTGATAATAGATTTTGAAAATTAGTGTTAACCAAATTGATCTTGGCAGGTGATTTACCAAAGCGTTTATGTGATCGAGATAGTGAAGTGATATTTAACGTATTTTTATACGAAGGGGACAGAATGAACAGTCGAGATAGAGAACATGTTCGAGATAGGGCATGTTCGAGATAGCCGAGGAAATTTACATTAAACAAATAAGGATATAATTCTGGACTTTAGCGAATAATTGAGATAGAGGATACCATCGAGATACTGACGTTCGAGGTACTGGTGCTCGACTGTATATACTGGTTGCCAATACCTTATACTTAGTAATTTTGGTGAAATCGGCGACATATATACTGGTTGCCAATACCTTGTTCCCCTCCTGACACAGGGTCAAGATGACAATTATGGACACGTTCTGCTCCCATACCAGAACCATTGTAAAAATATACTGGTTGCCAATACCTTGCTTCCCTCCTGACACAGGGTCAATATGACAATTACGGATACGTTCTGCTCCCACACCATGCGCCAGAAGTCGTCGATAGTCCCAGGGATGGGGCCCTGGCAGCCGATGTACTCGCGCGGTGACTTGTAGCCCTGAAAAAAAAAGTGAAAGTGAATGGGTTTAACGTACCCCCAACCGCTCATATAGAAACAGGACCACAGTTTAAACTCTCATCCGACAGACCAGTGGGATGGAAATACTATGAAAGTATTTTTGATGCCTAAGGCGAGGTTTGAACCCACAACTTCCGGATTGGAAGTCAGGCCACACAACCCATCCCTTTGTGGTTCAGAAACATCGTTGCACATCGTGAGCATCACCAATAGTCTCTCGTCCGACACCTTGTGTATTTTATATGCCTGAATATTACAGTACAAATTTGACACCCAGAAATACCGTATTTTGCCTTCTATTAGACGCACTTTTTTTACCCAGATTTTCATACCACAAAGCCCCCCCCGAGTCTTATACAAGAGCATTTTTTTTCCACACCAAAATATCGACAAAAATGACCCAAAATTCTAAAATAAAGACTTGTTTCGATATTTGTTGTTGTTAGTCTGCGGTAATATCCGCTTGAAATTGGAAAAGAAAGTAGCCTCAGATTCGTGTTCTAAACAGTTCGCGCCTTACTCGTTTTGACCGCAGGCATTCGCAGTGTTTCGGCTTTCATCGGTATAACTGCACATATATATATATAGAGTTATACCGACGAAAGCCGAAACACGCCGAATGCCTGTGGTTTTCGACGCTGTGTCACATTTGGTCGACTTTTTCTCTGCCGAATCACAATCTGGCCTCTATCATTTGAATTATCTTTTTAAAACATTTACCGGGCCCATATCGGTCGGTGTCATTTTACACTCTTGCGACCTATAACCGGCAAAATACGGTAATACGGTAAGCCACATATCAAGTTTCAACCGCTGAGTTTCAGTACTTTCCAACCATTAAAATATTTGACATACACAGAGATAGTGATACATCTCGGAATCCCAGTACAGGTATGTGTGATTTAACCCTTTCACCCCTAAGTAACTGGAATAGATTTTGATATGTTAATTTTGCAACCAATCCAATTGTCACAAAATGATTTTCAGACTAGTCCATTTATGAAAAGGGGGTGTTTTCTAAAAAAAATATGAAAATTACTTGCAAAAAGTGTAGATCCTGCTCATCTGGATCTACACGTTTTGCCAATACCACTATACAGGCCTGTAGTGTTGAAAGGGTTAACTTACATATTTGTGTAACATTATTGACATAGCCACAGAGTGATAGGTCAACTAATTTAAGGCACCAAGTAGAATTTATGTTCATTCTCCCTTCCATGTCGGTATCATGGTTGCCATCAATATATGGATTGTATTGTATGTAACCATTGGCATTATACAATGTCGTGTATTCCTCATACGTCTTGTTATATTTTCTTTTCTTGGAATTCTATGTTACTAATAGACACCGTCAGTCATGACACAGTTTTATTTGAATTGCAAAGAAAGCTAAATACTCCCTGTGTACAACTGACTTGAACTTAATATCATCTTGAGTGCTTTTCACTTGATATGTGTGTTTTTGATTTTGTACAAATGTTATAGGTCATAAATTTTGATATTTGTAGTTTAAAATTAGGAATTTCACCGGCGCTTTGGTGTGTACAGTCATACTGTTTAGGTTTTCGATGATATTGACCTTCCTGAGACCTTACCAACAATAGAAAACAATAGACATTGAAGAGACATATGAAACCATGGAAACATAACTAATGCAATACACAATAGCAACACCATGGCATTCGCACTGGTAGATAATTAGTACTGATGTAATCGCTGGAACTTACCGGTAGGTAATTAGTACCAATGTAATTGTAATCGCTGGAACTTACCGGTAGATAATTAATATCGATGTAATCGCTGGAATTTACCGGTAGGTAATTAGTACCAATGTAATTGTAATCGCTGGAACTTACCGTTAGATAATTAGTACCGATGTAATCGCTGGAACTTACCGATAGATAATTAGTACCGATGTAATCACTGGAACTTACCGGTAGATAATTAGTACCGATGTAATCACTGGAACTGACGGTAGATAATTAGTATCAATGTAATCGCTGGAACTTACCGGTAGGTAATTAGTACCAATGTAATTGTAATCGCTGGAACTTACCGGTAGATAATTAGTACCGATGTAATCGCTGGAACTTACCGGTAGATAATTAGTATCGATGTAATCGCTGGAACTTACCGGTAGGTAATTAGTACCAATGTAATTGTAATCGCTGGAACTTACCGGTAGATAATTAGTACCGATGTAATCGCTGGAACTTACCGGTAGATAATTAGTACCGATGTAATCGCTGGAACTTAACGGTAGATAATTAGTACCAATGTAATCACTGGAACTGACGGTAGATAATTAGTATTGATGTAATCGCTGGAACTGACGGTAGATAATTAGTATCGATGTAATCGCTAGAACTTACAGGTTGATAATTAGTATCGATGTAATCGCTGGAACTTACAGGTAGATAATTAGTACGATGTAATCACTGGAACTTACCGGTAGATAATTAGTACCGATGTAATCGCTGGAACTTACCGGTAGATAATTAGTATCAATGTAATCACTGGAACTGACGGTAGATAATTAGTATCGATGTAATCGCTGGAATTTACAGGTAGATAATTAGTATTGATGTAATCGCTGGAACTTACAGGTAGATAATTAGTACGATATAATCGCTGGAACTTACCGGTAGATAATTAGTACTGATGTAATCACTGGAACTTACCGGTAGGTAATTAGTAATGATGTAATCACTGGAACTTACCGGTAGGTAATTAACATTGATGTAATCACTGGAACTTACTGGTAGGTAATTAGCGTTGATGTAATCAGTGGAACTTACCGGTAGGTAATTAGCGTTGATGTAATCGCTCTCTTCCTCATTCACCGATGTCAGTTTCACCCTCGTATGATCAACTAGAAGACAAATTCATGGAGAAGGTTTAGTGTTGTTTCTTATGAAGGTTATCAGGCAGGTCTAGGAATTCCTATCATTTCCGAGTTAAGTCCGATATGTTTGGTATCAAACAACAATTACCTGGTATTCTATTTATCAGGTAAAGTTTTATGCTACAAAATGTGCAAGTATAACATTTTTTTCATTGAAAGGACTGCAGACTTGTTTCAAATCTATTGTGACCAATATTTGCGAATCTAATCAATGCAGGATACAACAATTTGTTATCAGTATACATAGGCCAATGCAAAGCCTGTTTGTTACCTGTAGCCTGTTTCATCAAAATTACAAAGTATACTTATCTTGCTAAGTATACTTTGAGGGAGGAATTTTCAATTCAAGGATAAATTTATGTTGTATTATACTGAATTTGTTACATTATCACAGCCATTTTGGCTGTGATAATGTAATAAATTCAGGATAATAATTCTGCATAATTGTAATCATCAACTACATGTATATGCAGTAGTTAGTTCTAATGAAATAAATAATAAATGCATTTCAGGAAAATAAATGATTACTCCCTCAAAGTATACTTTGCTAGATACTTTACAATGTTGGTGAAATAGGCTACAGATACATTGAAACATTAACATGTTCATATATCTAATCACACTCATTTTATTATCATATTTAGCAGTTTTTCACTTATACATGTATGTGTCTTAATTGATTATATCATTCAAGCAATTAACACATCGCAATGTATCCCATAGGCTGAATAAACAAACATAGAATGAGGAAACAATTGCAGAAAAAGGAATAAACAAAGCAGAATAAGAATACAGAAAATCATTTGAGCATTTTCATTTTCATTTTCATTGCGCACACATAGCCACATACAGGCACGTGTCCCAACAGCTGAAATGTTGTATCAATTCGAAATTCCAATTTCAAAAAAATGCAATATTACGAAGAAATACTTACATTTGTTCACAATATATGCCCATCAAGGCATGGCAAGTCAACAAGGGGTGTTAACTCGCTAAATATCAATAGAGTTCTTCATCTTGCCATGATAAACATGTACAGTGCAACCTCGTGTCCGGCTTAGATAGGTTTCACTGCAATTGGGGCATTGGATCATTCTGAGATATCGTCGTGTGCTATGCGATCACGAACAGACATTATCACCTGAGATTTTGGTTATGATTCATCAGTAGAACTCTAGTTATTGTGTGGAAAAGCTGTGCCACCCAGACGCTCGCCCGTACAAGGCAAATACATAATACCCGCGAGAACAACTAGCCGACTGATAACTTACAGGGCAGGATATTAATGTATCTATTTTTCAATCTATTCTCGTCCACATTGGCTGCATCCTGGTCATGGGAAGGACTAAGCATCTTCAGGTCCTGGGTTCAAGAAGAAAAGCAATCTGATTATCATGCTTATTTCTCAATAAAACCATATGTTGTTACCACTCATTTGAACCGTCTCATCGAGACGGTTCAAATGAGTGGTAACAATATATACTTTCGAAATGAAATAAAGAAAATAGCGAAAATAAATCTGAAAAATTTCCTACTACTTTAAGTCTGTCTGAAAGGAGTTAATCAACAATAACTGACCGTGCCTGACCAGTGACCATAATAATCCTGTTTGATTACATCTCGTCGCTCTGGTAGGCTTATCCTGCTAAAGAAATAAACCAGATGTTAGTAACTCTGAAGTATATATATATATTATAAGATGAATTTTGCAAATTTCACCTGTTCAATATATTTTTATGGCCTTTTTCTTTTTAAAAAATTATGTAGGTATAAAAAATTATGTAGGTACAACATATTTTTCAGAATGTTTCAGAACATTTAAACGTCTGAATCGTATTTTCTTTCAATGAAGTGTTGTATCCAAAGAAAGACTAACTACCTCAGCAGGTTATTAACCTATTCATCCCTACAGACCACAAAACAAACATATGTAAATGCTGCAGATCAAGATGAGCATTTATAATGACTTAAACGAGCATAACTAGCTGTCTCGTCAGGATCTGCAGTATTTTTTGATTATAAAAAAAGGAGCCCCATAATAGTCTAGGCTATGTAACTGCAGCTGTCTTATGTCCCAATTAAATTAATTAATTTGGAAATGCCAATATAGATCTGTAGCCTATTTCACCAAAATTGCAAAGTACATGTATACTTAACTTGCTATGTTTGTTTGTGTGTTTATTGGTGTTTAACGGCCTATCAACAGCTAAGGTCATGTAAGGCCGGGCAAACAGGTTCAATCCCGTTTTAACCTGCTGCATTGGGGGGAAAATCCCAAAATCAGAACGGAATATTTACATCGAGATACAACATATTCAGCCCTGAAATTAGAATAACCTGACCTGGTGCCAGGTCCATACCGCACCAAAGTCACTTGGCCCCTTCCCCTATTTAAAAGTAATACCGGTAACTTGCTATGTACACTTTGAGGGAGAAATTTTCAATTTAAGGATACATTTATTAATTTTATTATACTGAATTATAATCACAGCCATCATAAACACCCTTCCCCCGGAGGTTTCCAAACTCGAAGACCTAGATCAATTCAGGTCACAAATTGGCAAACTCCAGCATACCAAACTGTAAACAGGCTGTGCAATGTCTTTAATCTGTTTTTACTATCTTCATACTATAGATTATAACACCTACAACTATTCTTGTCAATACCTGCTTACTTTCATACGCACAACTGCTACTAATCCTCACGAGGGGTACAGCAGAATATAGAGATAGATATATATATGAAATAATACATTTCGGGATAAATGATTACTCCCTCAAAGTGTACTTAGCTAGATAAGTATGCTTTGCAATGTTGGTGAAATCGGCTAGAGGCATTACATTTGTAAACTTGAAGGTGAAATTTGCAAGTGAAAGTGGGCTTCAAGTAGATACATTCAACTGAGCACCAGCTAAAAATTATTACAAAATGCTTCTGTTTATACACTCAAACATGCAAAATCAAGCAATTTGATTAGCTGACACTTGGCCAATGAAACTGAGTGAGATCAATTTCACAATATATGGGTGAGAAATGTTAATAAAGAATTCACAGTTTAATATTCTGAAGAAAGAAAGAAAAAGATACATTGCTTGATTGGCGTCAAATAAACTTATAGGTCCATTAAAGCACTGCTTTGTTGCAAAAAAAGATAGATAACTGTGATATAGATGTAACTATATATACAGATTAACATTGAAGAATGGTGTGCTCTGACTGTACAAGAGTCCCAATACAAGCAATAAAGTTAAATACCAACTCAAAACTCAAACACTTGAACAAAATAACACGGCCATAGACACCACCAGTATTCTATTTCACCAACATTACAAAGTATACTTATCTAGCAAAGTATACTTTGAGGGAGAAATTCTCAATTTTAGGATAAATTTATTATTTTTTATTATACTGAATTTATTACATTATCACAGCCATTTTGGCTGTGATAATGTAATAAATTCAGTATAATAATTCTGCATACTTTTAATCATCAAATATATGCAGTTGTTAGTTCTATATGAAATAATGCATTTCAGGAAAAATAAATTATTACTCCCTCAAAGTATACTTTGCTAGATAAGTATACTTTGCAATGTTGGTGAAATAGGCTACAGGGCAGCCGTGGCATGCCATGGCACTACATGTATTTTGGACCGTTTTTCTTTTAATGACTGACTGACATCCTTTTTGATGGTTTAAGTTGAATTGTGTTACACCCCCCCACAGAGTTACTCTGTCGATAAGAATTATGCAATGAATTTAATATTCCCAGATACAGGGGTCATATGAGACAAGCCATTCTAAGAAGATGTGTGAATTGTCAAGAAGAATATTTACAGGAACTGTGATATTGTCTGTACATATGTAACCATATGGCAGGTGCTTCAGGGTTCATGTCGGTGTGACAGACGTGTTGGAAAATAATACTAGGTGTAACTAGCTGAAACAAGACAAGTGGATGAAAAATATTTACAAAACGACGAAGAAAATGGACAAAATTTTCATACAAATTCTATTCCGCATTTGCTAACTTAGGACGTTATGTACGGAAACTATCGTAAATTTTGTAAATATTTTTCATGTGATATCGCACATTTTCTCAATGAGGCTTTTGGCATTTGCCCCAGTGTAGACCCAGATCACCCTATGCATCTGCACAGTGTGATCAGGGTCTGCACTGTTCACCATTCAATTAGTAGAAACACATATTCTGCTTCCAACAAACAGTAAGTTTCCTTATCAGGCTTCGGGACAGTGCAATAAGATCAGCAGCTAGACTGGCCACAAATACCATAAGCCCCATTTCTCTAGTAACAGTTACATATACTGGCAGTTGTAACACAGCACTCATTGCCATCAATCAGCATTATGAGATTAAGACTGGAGAAATGGAGCTTTCGACATGTGTGGTCAGTCTAGTTTGTGATACCCTACTGTCTGTTCCGCATTTTTGTGCCAACAAACTTTTGGCTATTAAACACATTAAATCTATAAAATATTTAAATCCAATTACTTTTTTGTCAAAAACAAAAAGTCACCCTCCAAAGTTTTTTTATTTAACAATATTCCATCAAATATTGATAATTTAATTATTGCGAACAAAATATTTCCTATGGGAATTTAACATGGGGGAAAAGAAACTGAAGGAGTTACAAGAAGAGTCGAAAACATTTGGAAATTGACTCCGAAACCTGGCTGTATAGCTTGGAAATGATGTAGCTAAGAAAACAAATTCCAAAATTATTAAACAAAATATTCACATAGGAAAAAAAATTTTTCGCAATAAAATCAATATTTGATGGAATTTCATAAAATAAAAAAAAGACTTTTTTGTTATTTATGAAAAAGTACAGTTAATATATTTTATATCGTGGAACAGACAGTAGTGTGTGGCCATTTCATTTCCTCTGCTAGCGTACTCCTGCAGCTTCATAAGGATCTATACTGTCTGTATAAGCATGACAGGCGATTGACTGTCTGAATGGCAAACATTGCAGACACTGATTTTTGTCTACAATTACCACAAACGCCATCAACCAGACTTATCCAGCAATAGTCAAAATTACAAAACTTGCTATACAATGTGTTAGTTAGTTTCTTGTTTAAACCTTTCACTCCTAAATATCTGACATAGACGGTTCTATTTTATTTCTTTTATTATTCCACTCATACGAAAATGGGTGTGTACAAAAAATCTTCAGTTCTAAAGTTCACCAAACATTGTAGATCCTGACGAGACGGCTCGTTATGAGCCGGCTCATCTGGATCTACAGTGTTTGTAAATATTGGCACAATGGCCTGTATGGTTGAAAGGAGTGTATATCAAAATCCCCTCCATTCATAATCCCCTCTACTGAAAAATGATAGGGGCTATCATAATCCTCTCTGTCATTTTGCAGGGGCTATCATGATCCCCTCTATGATTACAACAGTGGTATCATAATGATAGCACTATCATTTCCACAGAGGGGATTATGATACCCCTGTTAATATCAAAGAGGGGATTATGATGGCCCCTGCAAAACGACAGAGGGGATTATGATAGCCTCTGTCATTTTTCAGCAGAGGGGATTATGAACGGAGTGGATTTTGAGTGTCTCCCAGTTGAAAGGGTTAATTAAACAGCAGGCTACAATAATGCAAAAGTTGAGCAGTAAGACAGAAGGGGGGATTAGGCAGCTGAGTAGTTATGTCAGACACCTGGGTACATGGTCACTTACAAGGTAGAATGTCTATATAGCGGTTCTTTGCTCTATTTTCCTGGTCTAAAGCTGCTACCCGGGAGTGCTTGGGACTAATGGCTTTCATGTCCTACAGTATCCATCATACGTATATAGGCAGTGCTCCAGATACGTTTTGTATCTAAAGAGTGTTATACCCCCAGATTTCAAATTCAATGCGTATTTTACTTTTACAATTGTTATTGATTTTCTTCCTTATTAAATAGAGAACGAATGATAAACCAGATAGCCGCGGTCCGCATGTCTAGCCCGCCGAGACATTGGATGATCTCAGAGTTTATTTATTTGAAGTTGAATTAAGGGTTGTAGAGATATAAGGTATGTAAAAGCTTTAACGCAAATTTTAAAGTAATTTGACCTTGATCTTGGGCATGTGGGCCGCATGGGTGGGCTACAGAATGAAAATATGAATGATAATAAAGAATTATTTGATTTAAATAGAAGTATATAAGGTATGTAAAAACTTTAACACAAATTTCAAAGTCATTTGACCTTGGGCATGTGGATCACATGGGCAGGCTATATAATGAAAATATGAATGATGAAAAGGAAGTATTTGAAGTTTGAAGCAAATTGGAGTAACGATTGTGGAGATATAAGGTATGTAAAAATCAGAATTTTTCAATGTAAAATTAGTTTCTGTGAGTACTTACCTGTTATATGTTGCTATATAGCTTCTATTGGGGCTACCCATTCCGAATACAATTTATTGACCCGCACTTACACCTGTCCCATCCCATATCGACCGCGCATGCGCGCACGGGAGACTTTCTCTTTGCGATAGAACAAATCTCTCACCTTGCTGGGTGGGAGGCGGGTGTTAAATACATATAACAGGTAAGTACTCACAGAAACTAATTTTACATTGAAAAATTCTGATTTCTGTATCATACTTCCCTGTTATATGTTGCTAGAATTTGTCTCCAAGGCGGGAAGGTAAGGTGATACAGAAACCAGAAAAATAAATTAATTCGCTCTGTGAATACTTAACCTAGGACCAATAAATTTACTCACCAAACAACTTTTAGACTAGACCCGGGCACCGTCTGAGCAGTGCCCCCCCTATTCCTGCTCCCAGAAGATAACTGAGCCACCAGCTAAGTCTTCTGGTCTGCTTGAGTACTGTCCCCAGTCGCAGTTTCACACGCACTGAATGTGACTAACTCCTATCATGTTAGCGTCATGTCATACACACTGTTGTGCCTCACATCTAAGACTCACAGCATCTACACTGACCCTTGCCATGTCCACAAGTCTCTTAAAGTTCTAACCCACATTACTCACAAATAGTAATGCTAACATAAAATACCCTATGCATATTGACAACCACATACTATCAATAATTACAAAACATGGCATTCATGACCCTGGATGAATGATTATGTGTTTTCGAGTGTCATGATACCTAGTACCGTTAGCACCCCGGAGCACAGGGAACTCACCGTTACCCTCTCCGGACCTCACAATCATTGGTACACCAAACAACTGCACACATTATAGTAAAATATGTATCGAGACTGGCATAACCAGTCATGTGTAATCAAGAAAACAATCTACGAAAACTTTCCAGGCACAAAACTTGAACTAGCTGATAACTAGAACGTTTTGTACTGCCAATGTGAATATACCAACAATTTGTTATCCTGGACTAGATCCACTGGCCCAGAATAACAACAGGCTAAAATTGAGCCTTTTACACATGCTTGGCCCCCATGACATCCCTGCTAGCCGCGACTAGGGGATCCAATGTGTAAATATCTGCGCTCTGCGCAGTCAGTGTACGTATGTAAAACTGATAAAAGTGGAATGAGACTTCTTCCCTGATGCCACTTCCATTATCTTATCCCCAGGATCACTCCATAGAGGAACTCCGAGGAGGTAAATACTGCTCCGACCTCATGGGCATCGATTATAACCTCATGAGCCCTTAACCGAATTGGATCGATATGCTCTGAGTGTTGCGAGAGATATCCATCTGTAAACTGACGATTTGGATATAAACTGATTACCCACGCATGGAATAAAATCCAGTGCCTACCTCTCATTGGTTAGTCATTGAGATGTAGTGCCTAATTCACCACACTCTGGCCTTGCACAAAACAAGTCCGTGCCTTATGGAACTTAGCCTTGGATACTCCCATCTCTGAGCCTCCTTTTCCAAGGCCAAATACTCTATGAGCCAAGTTTATGTAAGCATAACCTAATACTTGAGCCCCTGATGTGCCAGAAAAGTACTAGCTTTAAGAAATCCAACTTAGTTTTGGGGTCAAACCCTGTGCCAAATCAATTCCTCTAACAGAGCTCCTACAGTGTGGTTCTGAGGCAGTCTAGGCCTACCCTTGAAAGCAGTAACCTATTCTGCTTCACACAGAGACTTAGCCCTCGGCACCTGCGCAGGTTAAACAGGACCACTATCCTGAGACAGATACTGGTATACTGAAGCTACTGCCTCCGGATAAGAAGGGGCACTGTTCTTCCACAGCTACACTAGCTGCCGAGACCAGTCCCACCTGATGCCATCAGAGGATTTTAACATTCACCCGTACCGGTGAAATGCCCTTTTCCTCTGACAAGCCTGGTGCATTTTGTCTTATGAAATTCACCATCATCTAGCCGAATGTCTTAACCGATTGCGCCATGAAGCCCACATTATCATCTGATCGTGACCTTGATCTATGTGCCAGGGCATATCGTGTTTTCCGTCTCGTTTAAATTTGGTAGGTTCGTGCTGGGTGAGAGATAAACTCATATTCTGGATCAGTGCAAATGAATTTTAATCTATTGACATTGTTGTTGTTATTAAACGGAAGCATGTGCTTTTACCAAGTTAAAATACGACAATTGTACATTATAGAATATGTAAAGTATATAATGTCACAGATAACCGACTCGATTTGGACATGCCTGGGATCATGAACGGTCGGTTATGCCTAACTGGGACCCAAGCCTTAGCAAGGAACCCAGCTTTGCAACCATAGTAACGGAATCATTATCCAAGCCAGATTCTGGTCGCCCCTGTACAGGCCGCGTAATTCCCGCCGCCTTTTCGCCGAAGCGAAAACGAGGAGTAACCCATTCTTGACTGAACAATCAAGAGGGAAGCTGTCCCATGGGCTCATACTGATTTTTCGTTAAATCCCATCTAACCACTGTTAGATTCCCTTAGGTTAACTATTCTAGCTACTGGTCTTTCTCTAGTGAAGAATGAAATCAACGCCTATAACTGGGGTCTGAACCTATGATACATATCGGCACTGAAGTGAACTTGAAACAGTTGGCCAATGCCTACATGTATCCCGTCCTAATCGACGCTGACGATTTCGTTTCATCGAATAATTACTTAAGAAAATCGCCCATTTCGCCTACCGCTGGACTGACTGGATTAATTTGCCTTACTTACAGCAATTAACACAGACCTCCCATTCACGTATTTGCCTGTGCAATGATTGCTGTAGCTAGCCGCGAAAATTTGTCCTTTCTGATTCCCTTCCTGATAGCCTCCAGATGTGAAGAATCAGAACGAGCGTATTCGCATGAAGTGTTCCCCCTGCATGCTGTGACAGAAGCTTGGGAAACACTGGAATGCCCACCGGATGGTACACTAGACGTTACAGTATGCTGGAGAACCAACTTGTCATTGGCCAGCATGGTGCCAATAGTGTGACCTGAATTTACTGATTGTGGAAATGCTTACCCGTATACTCATTTCCATGAGACGGACATGCGCCCACCGCCTATGCCCCCTAGTCCAGAACTGGAGACACATACATTGGGCTCTGATTGTCCATCATGGTCGCAAACAGACCCAACCAGGGGTGGCTCTACCTGTTGATTACCGCGTTGGTCACTGTTCTTAACAGTGACCCCTCGGTACGGACTTTCGAGCCCCCCTCGACAGGTAGTCCACAGTACATTGGTAGACGACCTACACCGTATATCTGCCTCTGAATTCAATACCCTAGCAGCTAAAATAGCTCCCTGGCTGGTAGCTGAAGTGGATACACAGCTTTGAAGATCACTCGCAACATGATGTCTACTCTGTACATATCGGCACTGTCCAAGTGTACCCTGACTATCCCCAGTCTGGTAAGGAAACTCATCCCTACTTATCAGATGTACTGTTTCGGTACTAGTTCCGACATCTCTATGTTCGGCCTGAGACCCAACCCCGTGATAAGATCCCAGAACAAACGCCGCTTGAGTAGCAGTGTGTCTCTAGACTGATCGTGCAGGAGCCAGTCGTCCATTAAGTATTGAAGTATGCAATAACACACGGTCTGGACTGTGCCTAGATTACCTCTATTAGTTTTGTGAACGCTGTGGCTATTCTGAAGGGTAGGACACAAAACTGTTATACCATGCCTTGCGACTGAAAGCTTATAAAGTTTCTGGACGCATGGCATATCGGTATATGAAGATAACCTTCCTGTGGTTCGCTGGAGACAGCCCAATCGTTGACTCTAATAGTCTGACGTATCGATCGAGCCGTCTCTATCTAGAAATGATCTGTCTGTTGGTACAACAAACCGCACTCTCTAGAAGCTCGGAGATTGCCAATCTCTGATGCATGTAGCGCCCCTCTGGGAGCCCCACCCTATTGGGGCTGTATAGGTGTTATGGGTTGCTTAAAGCTACCCGTTACCTCACTCGTTGGTTTAGGAGAAGGGGATATGTCCCCTTTCCAGCCTGAGTTGCGCTTCTATAAGCGAACCGCTTGGCTAAAGAGACCACTGATAGTCTCGCTAACTGCCGACTCTGTCTTACTGCAGCGTCAGCAGCAGTCACCTGCGAACATCTGTTTCCAAACATATTCGTGGCCTGAAGGAATGCTTCCCGAAGGAGGTCCCTTCCCCTATGCCTATGACGACGTCAATGATCGTACCTAGACACGACCTAGAACGTCGTTTGTGTTTCATGGATATACAATCCCGCGTCCTGGTAGACGAGCTACTGGAAGATGACCTATACCTAGCTCTCTTGCTACTAGACCCGGATCTACCCGTTCTGATCGACGAGTATGTGCGCCCTCCTGTCTGACGTCATCAGACTCACATCAGGACTAATCCAGTGTGTCGGCAGGCCAATGTCCTATACCGTTACACTGTTGTATATCCATAACCATGAACCGATATTCCGCTGAAAACGGCGTGGTCAAGACCACCGTCGCCGTTATCAGTGGCTATATTTGACACTCTGTTGACCGGAGGAATACGCTTGCATTCCACCGAGGCGCGCCCAATTGGATTTGCGTGTATACTACCCACATCGCCTATCCCCTTGAATCTAGCTGTCCCGTGTCTGGTGTTCGTGCTCAGTGGTTAGCTAATAACCCAGAGCAGAACTAGTGTCCGGCGTTCTTGCTCAGTGGTTAGCGTATAACCCAGAGCAGAACCGGTGTCCGGTGTTCGTGCTCGGCGGTTAGCGTATAAACCAGAGCCTAACTGGTGTCCTGTGTTCTTGCTCAGTGGTTAGCGTATAACCCAGAGCAGAACTGGTGTCCGGTGTCCGGTGTCCGGTGTCCGGTGTCCGGTGTCCTTACTGCAGTGGGTAGCGGACCACCCAGAGCAGAACTAGCGAAGTTGGATGTCTCAGTCATAAGAGATACCCTGCCACTATTCTGACTCAGACTTGGCTAGACTCAGAAACAGTCTTTAGTTTCTGAATCTTGCCGAACACCGACTGGTGTCCGGTGTCCGGTGTCGTCCGGTGTCCTTACTCAGTGGGTAGCGGACCACCCAGAGCAGAACTAGCGACGTTGGATGTCTCAGTCATAAGAGATACCCTGCCACTATTCGGACTCGGACTTGGCTAGACTAAGAAACAGTCTTTAGTTTCTGAATCTTGCCGAACACCGACTGGTGTCCGGTGTCCGGTGTCCGGTGTCCGGTGTCCGGTGTCCGGTGTCCTTACTCAGTGGGTAGCGGACCACCCAGAGCAGAAAACTAGCGACGTTGGATGCCTCAGTCATAAGAGACACCCTGCCACTATTCGGACTCGGACTTGGCGTAGACTCAGAAAACAGTCTTTTAGTTTCTGAATCTTGCCGAACACAGACTGGCGTCCGGTGTTCTTACTCAGTGGGTAGCGGACCACCCAGAGCAGAACTAGCGACGTTGGATGTCTCAGTCATAAGAGACACCCTGCCACTATTCGGACTCGGACTTGGCTCAGACTCAGAAACCACTGTAGTTTCTGAATCTCACTTATTGATACTTACCCCGATACTTACCCTGATAGTACCTAATGGTCAGGCCCCTCCATAGAGGCCCCCAAGGCCTGAGACAAGCCCGGTTTCTCATTAGAGCAACCGTTATGTCTCTAGCAACAACGGAAACAAATGATCTCATGAGAATCACAAGTTCCCGTTTTGTGACCACCACCAAACTGGGTTTAGGTTTCCCTCAGCCCATTAGTGAACGTGGTACGGAAAACCTATTCAAATATCGAACTAGACAAAGTCGAAAAAAAAAATAAAAAATAAAAATTTCTTAGTCGACAATAGGAACGTCCGACAATAGGAAAATCGCGAAGTTCGCGCCCTGTGGCCACACTAAGAAAAAAAAATCGAAATACTTTCAAAATGAAATATTTTCGACTAGCAACTTATAGAAATGAATAGCCCCCACTCTATTACAGAAGATATTGCCTACTTACGGACAATAACCATGAATAGAGTGTATAAAACAGCCAAACGAAAATGAGCACCAAAAAGGATACTTTCACGCCAGCCGTCCGAAGCAAAGAGGAAGTCTCCTGTGCGCGCATGCGCGGTCAATATGGGATGGGACAGGTGTAAGTGCGGGTCAATAAATTGTATTCGGAATGGGTAGCCCCAATAGAAGCTATATAGCAACATATAACAGGGAAGTATGATACAGAAACTTTAACGCAGATTTTATAATAACGCAAATTTCTAAGTCAATTGACCTTGGCCTTGGGGAACAGGGGCCACATGAGTGGGACACAGAATGAATATATGGATGATGCCCAATAAGCATACAGAGTTTCAAGCAAATTTGACTTATGGTTACAGAGATAGTAGGCATATGAAAATTGGGTGGGTGGGCGGACGGACAATTGATGGTATGGTATTTGACATGTACGAGGGACTACAAACTCAGTACTGAAGCTATGATATTTTTCCAGCACAGAAATCACAATAATTATATCTTGATCTGATGTCAGGTGTCATTACTGCACAACACTTGATCACTGGAACAAATATTGGATAGGATGAATTCATGACTGAGGAATGGCCAGCTGGAAGATAGATTCACCATTGAAGAAAAAAGATACTGTGTCAGCAAATAGTAAAAGGCAATCAAAACTAAATGCGGAAAGCTCAACCTCAACATTCCATTTCTGTTAACAGTTATGGAAGTTTAAATTTTCCCATGAATTACTGCAACATATAAATTCAGGCTTTTGAAATAAAATATGCATAAATCTGGAAGTTAAATTTTAATACATAAATTAAATAAATTAAAATAGTATGCATCTCCCATGCACCCACAAGGAAACCCAAATATTTGAGCGAATTACATTTTATCTTCAAATCCTACATATATTGAACCAATTTAAAAATGCAACAAGAAGGTAAATATGTTATTTATTCACCCATTACATACTTTGGCAAAACATTTTATTATGAGGATAAACAGCAATTCATTATCTATCCCAATAACCCAGAATCGATACCTCAAAGTGGCGCGGTACACTGCGGTCACATGGACAATTATATAGGGGTGCCCAATAACATGTTTACCTCCTTGTTGCATTTATAAATTGTTTTGTATATAATGTACCCCAAACTACTGATTGTTTCTACAAGAGATAAGCCAATTTATCCGAGATTCCCACTAAAGTTTCAGTATACAATGTACCCCAAACTACTGATTTTCTTCACGAGAGACAAGCAAACTTGTCCAAGATTCCCAGCAAGTTTCAGTATATAATGTAGCACCAAACTACTGATTTTCTTCACAAGAGATAAGCCAACTTGTTCAAGATTCCCAGCAAGTGTCAGTATATAATGTACCCCAAACTACCGATTAACTTCACAAGAGAGAAGCCAACCTGTCCGAGGTTCCCAGAAATCTGTCGGTATATAATGTACCCCAAACTACCGATTAACTTAACACAAGAGAGAAGCCAACCTGTCCGAGGTTCCCAGCAATCTGTCGGTATATAATGTACCCCAAACTACCGATTAACTTCACAAGAGAGAAGCCAACCTGTCCGAGGTTCCCAACAATCTGTCGGTATATAATGTACCCCAAACTACCGATTAACTTCACAAGAGAGAAGCCAACCTGTCCGAGGTTCCCAGCAATCTGTCGGTATATAATGTACCCCAAACTACCGATTAACTTCACAAGAGAGAAGCCAACTTGTCTGAGATGCCCAGCAAGTTTCAGTATATAATGTACCCCAAACTACTGATTTTCTCCACGAGAGAGAAGCCAGCTTGTCTGATATTCCCGGCAAAGTTTCAGTATATAATGTACCCCAAACTACTGATTTTTTCCACGACAGTGAAGCCAGCTTGTCTGATATTCCCAGGAAAGTTTCAGTATATAATGTACCCCAAACTACTGATTTTTTCCACGACAGTGAAGCCAGCTTGTCTGAGATGCCCAGCAAGTTTCAGTATATAATGTACCCCAAACTACTGATTTTCTTCACGAGAGAGAAGCCAACCTGTCCGAGGTTCCCAGCAATGTGTCGGTATATAATGTACCCCAAACTACTGATTTTCCTCCACGAGAGAGAAGCCAGCTTGTCTGATATTTCCAGCAAAGTTTCAGTATATAATGTACCGCAAACTACTTATTTTCCCCACAAGAGAAGCCAACCTGTCCGAGGTTCCCAGCAAGTGTCGGCATATAATGTACCCTAAACTACTGATTTTCTCCACGAGAGAGAAGCCAACTTGTCTGAGATGCCCAGCAAGTTTCAGTATATAATGTACCCTAAACTACTGATTTTCTCCACGAGAGAGAAGCCAACTTGTCTGAGATGCCCAGCAAGTGTCGGCATATAATGTACCCTAAACTACTGATTTTCTCCACGAGAGAGAAGCCAACTTGTCTGAGATGCCCAGCAAGTTTCAGTATATAATGTACCCCAAACTACTGATTTTCTTCACGAGAGAGAAGCCAACCTGTCCGAGGTTCCCAGCAATGTGTCGGTATATAATGTACCCTAAACTACTGATTTTCTCCACGAGAGAGAAGCCAACATGTCTGAGATGCCCCAGCAAGTTTCAGTATATAATGTACCCCAAACTACTGATTTTCTTCACGAGAGAGAAGCCAACCTGTCCGAGGTTCCCAGCAATGTGTCGGTATATAATGTACCCTAAACTACTGATTTTCTCCACGAGAGAGAAGCCAACTTGTCTGAGATGCCCAGCAAGTTTCAGTATATAATGTACCCCAAACTACTGATTTTCCTCCACGAGAGAGAAGCCAGCTTGTCTGATATTCCCAGCAAAGTTTCAGTATATAACGTACCCCAAACT
Organism: Conchocele bisecta; assembly: GCA_029237695.1. Taxonomy (NCBI): domain Eukaryota; kingdom Metazoa; phylum Mollusca; class Bivalvia; order Lucinida; family Thyasiridae; genus Conchocele; species Conchocele bisecta. Next base: position 200,262,379 of record CM055265.1, on the reverse strand, counting down.
ACTGATTTTCTTCACGAGAGAGAAGCCAACCTGTCCGAGGTTCCCAGCAATATGTCGGTATATAATGTACCCTAAACTACTGATTTTCTCCACGAGAGAGAAGCCAACTTGTCTGAGATGCCCAGCAAGTTTCAGTATATAATGTACCCCAAACTACTGATTTTCCTCCACGAGAGAGAAGCCAGCTTGTCTGATATTCCCAGCAAAGTGTCAGTATATAATGTACCCCAAACTACTGATATTTCCAGCAAAGTGTAAGTGTACATACCTCGGCATACTCGGCGGAGAAGAGGAGATTGCTGTCTCGGTGCATCCTATCATTATGGGCGGTGAAGTCTCGCAGACGTGTCGGCCTGAAACATGTACAGTAGAACCTCTCGAAACGGGACATCCAGGGTCTTCGTGTGCATAATGTTGGTGTGCTTCAATGTCTTTTACTACAGGGCACGTTATTTATGTTAAGCTCAAAATCTCTGTTAGCTAAATGTTAAGCTCAACAGAGGTTTACATGCTAAGGATTTAACAGTCCGTTAAGCTAACAGAGGATAACAATGTTAAGGATTTAACAGTCCATTAATAACTAGATTGGTCAGTAAGCGAGGCTTACGGAATGGGCCCAGGTACCCCTAAATATGTAAAAAATGTCCAAGTGTGTGGGCTTGTGACATTGACTCTGGGCCTAGCAGGGGTGGCACGAATGTGGATTTGTCACAGGGTGGTGGAGGTCCATTGGAGCAATGCGTGTGTGAAATGTGAAGCAGATCCAAGCAAGGAAATACAAGTTATAACCAATTTCTCTGATGTTAAGTTTTGTAAAGAGACTAAGTATGTGACCTTGACCTCAACATCAGCGGGAATTTGTCACAGCATGATAGTAGAGCCTTAGAGGAATGCATGCATGAAATATTAATAATTTTCAATGAAGGAAATAGAAGTTATAACTTATTTCTCTGATGTTAAGTTTTGGAAAGAGACCAAGTATTTGACCTTGACCTTGGGATCAGCGGGGGTTGGACAGTCGTGGATTTGGCACAGCATGGTAGCAGAGCCTTACAGGAATGCATGTGTGAAATATTAAGCATTTTAGATGAAGGAAATAGAAGTTATAACATATTTCTCTGATGTTAAGTTTTGTAACGGGACTATTTGACCTTGACCTTGGGATCAGTGGGGGTTGGACGGTCGTGGATTTGGCACAGCATGGTAGTAGAGCCTTACAGGAATGCATGTGTGAAATATTAAGCATTTTAGATGAAGGAAATAAAAGTTATAAACATATTTCTCTGATGTTAAGTTAAGTTTAGTGACGGACGGACGGATCGGTCTGTTCAATAATATTCAGTTGACAGAATGGTGACTAGCGTAGACCCTATCGGTCTGATCAATAATATTCAGTTGATAGAATGGTGACTAGCATAGGCCCTGATCGGTATGTTCAATAATATTCGGTTGACAGAATGGTGGCTAGCGTAGGCCCTGATCGGTCTATTCAATATATTCAGTTGACAGATGGGACTAACGTAGCTGATCATGTGGACAAATATTCAGTGACAGAATGGCAACTAGATTAGCCCTGTCATCTGATCATATTCAGTTGACAGAATGGTGACTAGAGTAGGCCCTGATCAGTCTGAACAAATATATTCAGTTGAAAGAATGGTGACTAGAGTAGGCCCTGATCATTCTGATCAAATATATTCAGTTGACAGACTGGTGACTAGCGTAGGCCCTGATCAGTGTGATCAAATATATTCAGTTGACAGACTGGTGACTAGCGTAGGCCCTGATCAGTGTGATCAAATATATTCAGTTGACAGACTGGTGACTAGCGTAGGCCCTGATCAGTGTGATCAAATATATTCAGTTGACAGAATGGTAACTAGCATAGGCCCTGATCATTCTGATCAAATATATTCAGTTGACAGAATGGTGACTAGAGTAGGCCCTGATCATTCTGATCAAATATATTCAGTTGACAGAATGGTGACTAGAGTAGGCCCTGATCAGTCTGATCAAATATATTCAGTTGACAGAATGGTGACTAGAGTAGGCCCTGATCATTCTGATCAAATATATTCGGTTGACAGAATGGTGATAAGCGTAGGCCCTGATCATTCTGATCAAATATATTCAGTTGACAGAATGGTGACAAGCATAGGCCCTGATCAGTCCGATCAAATATATTTGGTTGACAGAATGGTGACAAGCGTAGGCCCTGATCAGTCAACAAGCGTAGGCCCTGATCAGTCCGATCAAATATATTTGGTTGACAGAATGGTGACAAGCGTAGGGCCTGATCAGTCAACAAGCGTAGGCCCTGATCAGTCTGATCAAATATATTCGGTTGACAGAATGGTGACTAGTGTAGGCCCTGATCAGTCAACAAGCGTAGGCCCTGATCAGTCTGATCAAATATATTCAGTTGACAGAATGGTGACTAGTGTAGGCCCTGATCAGTCAACAAGCGTAGGCCCTGATCAGTCTGATCAAATATATTCGGTTGACAGAATGGTGACTAGTGTAGGCCCTGTAGCCGATTTCATTAAAGGGAGTAATCATTTATTTTTTGACTGCATATAGTTGATGATTAAAAATATGCCGAAATATTATACTGAATTTATTACATTATCACAGCCAAAATAGCAAAAATGGCTGTGATAATGTAATAAATTCAGTATAATAAAAATAATGTGATTTTGTACCAAAGAAGATGTGCGCTATTTCATAAAAAATATTTACATAATTTACAATATTTTCCGTAAATGACGTCGAAAGTTTACGACCTGTCGACGTCATTTGTAGAAAATATCAGAGTTTCTGTAAATAGTTTTCATGAAATATTTTTCATGAAAACTATTTACAGAAACTCTGATATTTAATGCTAATGCAAATGATGTTGAAAATAGATGATGAAGATAGCCACATTTGTTCTGAACATTTCGTCAACCATTGACACTATTTATGAAAATATTGTAAATATTGTGTGTTTCATGAAAAATCAGACATCTTCTAAGATACAAAAACAAATGTCCTGCCTCATTTGTAGTTATGTCAAGGTAGCTGGTGGTGTCAGTTTTGAGATTTGTCCATTGGTTTCGGTGGCCTATGTAAAGGAGAGATATGAAATGAATGGTCAAACATGACGGCAAATTTTGGGGAATGGACATTATCCCCCCCGGACATTATACCCCCTATATATTTTAACACAGGAGGACAATATCCCCCGTCAAAAAGACAGGTAGGGGACATTATCCCCACCCCCACCCATTGAAAATCACAGGTAGGACATTATCCCCACCCCACCAACCTTTCAAGTAATTATCTTTCATAATAACATGCGATTGTTTAATTGTTGATTAAATAATTTATGTAATTACGAGATGGTATTTCACATAAATCACTGAATTAACAAGAAAATGTATATAAATATTAGCAAGGATGGCCATAATCATAACGTTCTTCTATCATGGAGATCATTACTAGTACATGAGGCGGTGTTCACATTTGTTACAATGGATATTCATACACGAAGAAGAAAGAGGGGGGATAATGTCCTACCCAGGATTTCCAATGGGGGGGGGGGGATAATGTCCTACCTGTCTATAATATATAGGGGGATAATGTCTGTCCGGGAGGGGGGGGGATAATGTCCTACACTCCAAATTTCACATACTGCACTACAACATGGGTGAATAAAGTTACCTCGAAGTTGCTATGGAAGGTTCTGGAATCGGGTCCGGAAGTTTAATTGGATCTGTTGTCCTATGTCAATGAGAGACAAACGAATGGTCAAGCATGATGGCAATTTTATATACTGAAATATAACACAAATCATAATCAAAACAATGGCTGTAATATAACTAGAAAATTGTTTGTAAAACAAAATGCCACCACTGTTGAGCATTCATGAATACCGGTACAACAGCAATCATTGAGTGAGCGATTGGTGAAACAATTATTTTCAGAGTCGAAAAAGGGGCATAACTGCGAATGGATCGGTGGGACAGGGGATTTTTTATGTTACACACTCCTGCACTTGATGGTTGGGATGTACATGTATACAGCTAGTATGATGAGAATCGGCCAAAAATTGTAGAAGTAGTTAAAAAAAGTGGCATAACTGTGGATGGATGGGTGGGACAGTGAAACTATTTACGTCATGCACTCCTGCAAGAGAATCGACCAAAAACTGTAGAAGTAGTTCACCGGACAATGAAAAAACAAGAAATGCATCTGTTGAATGCGGATGCCACCTGCAGCATATTTGAGAAACTGTGACAAAGTTGTTAACCGAAAAGTGTGACAGACGGACGGACAGACGGACGGACGGACGGACGTTCTTACAGTACTATACTTATGTGGCTTATCACATGTTAAATATTAGCCACATAAAACGATTTTTAGCCACATAAAAGGATTTTTTAGGTGGCTTATTGTAACCAACCCTATCCTTTACTAAGTCCATAACCCTGTGGGGCTAGCCACATAAGTACCCTAATGTGTGCCCGGACGGACAGACGGAGAGACAGATGGAGAGACAGACGGAGAGACAGACGGACAGACGGACGGTCCAAACACTATATGCCACCCGTTTCTTCGAAACCCGGTGGCATAAAAATATTTTCAGAGTAAAACTAGCATGTCGCGCCCGCCGAGGAATAGAATGGATAATATATGCATGATGTTATGGTGTTTTATGGCTCAGTGACTTGTAAATTAAGACATTTAGAGCTGAGAATACACCTGGGGAGAATTAATGCCCAAATTCAGCAGTTGAATTTACAATATCCTGATTTGTTGGTGATCTTACCACAGCAAAATCTCTTGGTCTCACCACCTTTTACTCGGCTCCTATGAAAAGCAGCGGATACTGGTTAAGACTTACAATAATAAATTTCCATGGTCTCAAAAGAAGACTATATTGGAGTTGCAGTAAGCGATTCCATGGATCTACAGGTCGGGTTGCTGAAGTATTCAGGTATTGCGCACAATGAATATTTGGAGGATGGTAAACAAGTCAATGAGTGAAGCGGTTGAGGAATAACATACATAAAAACTTTAATGCAAAGTTTACAAAAACTTTAATGCAAACTTCTAAGACATTTGACCTTGGGCATGTGGGCAGCATGGGTATTGCGCACAATGAATATTTGGAGGATGGTAAACATGCATATAAAGTTTCAAGTCAATGAGTGAAGTGGTTGAGGAGATATAACATACAAAAAAACTTTAACGCAAAGTTTACAAAAAACATTAACATAAACTTCTAAGACATTTGACCTTGGGCATGTGGGCAGCATGGGCAGCATGGGTATTTCGCACAATGAATATGATATAACATACGTAAAAACTTTAACACAAAGTTTACAAAAACTTCAAATAAATTTGACCTTGACCTTGGGCATGTGGGCAGTATGGGTATTACGCACAATGAATATTTGGAGGATGGTAAACATGCATATGAAGTTTCAAGTCAATCGTTGAAGTGGTTGCAGAGATATAACATATGTAAAAACTTTAAAGCAAATCCGGACACACGTACGTATGTACGTACGTACAGACGTCAAAGTGCCGACTATATCGCGCTATCCGCAAGCGGACGCGACAAAAAGGAGCTAAACTGTGGATGGATCGGTGAGACAGCAAAACATTTTACGTTACACACACATGCACTTGATGATTGGGATGTCTATTGAGTATGAAGAGATTCGGCCAAAAACTGTAGAAGTAGTTCGCCGGACAAAGAAAATTGTCTACTGACGGACGGACGGACGTTCCTACAAATGGATACTTATGTGGCTAACCCTAACCTTTTCCTTTGTTCATCCCTATTGTTCTGTAGTCACATAAACCCATTTTTAGCCACATAAAATCACGGAACAATAGAATATTACATAACCTATTGTACTCCTGGCCACATATGTATCCATTTGTAAGCTCGGATGGATGGACCCGGACGGACGGACGGCCCGACGGACGGACGGCCCGACGGACGGACGGACGGACGGACGGACGGACGTTCTTACTTTCAGGTAACTATGTGGCTTATCGCATGTTAAATATTAGCCACATAAAACCACTTTTAGCCACATAAAACGATATCTTAGGTGGCTAATTGTAACCAACCCTATCCTTTAACAAGTCCATAACCCTGTGGGGCTAGCCACATAAGTACCTGAATGTCTGCCCGGACGGACGAACTTACATTTCGGACCTTAGGGGGTACTTGCTATATAAAAGATCAAAGGAAATACCCCGTAAGACACAATAGGCTTACGGGGTACGGATTAAGTTCCATTGTGTTCTAACCCTAACCCATTGTTTAGACACACGCCCCGTACCCCATAAGTACCCTAATGTGTGCCCGGACGGACGGACGGACGGACGGACATTCTTACATTAGGGTACTTATGTGGCTTATCACATGTTAAATATTAGCCACATAAAACGATTTTTAGCCACATAAAACGATTTTTTAGGTGGCTAATTGTAACCAACCCTATCCTTTAACAAGTCCATAACCCTGTGGGGCTAGCCACATAAGTACCCTAATGTGTGCCCGGACGGACGGACGGACGGACGGACGGACGTTCTTACATTAGAGTACTTATGTGGCTTATCACATGTTAAATATTAGCCACATAAAACGATTTTTTAGCCACATAAAACGATTTTTTAGGTGGCTAATTGTAACCAACCCTATCCTTTAACAAGTCCATAACCCTGTGGAGCTAGCCACATAAGTACCCTAATGTGTGCCCGGACATTCCTACAAATGGATACTTATGTGACTAACCTAACCTTTTCCTTTGTTCATCCCTATTGTTCTGTAGCCACATAAACCCATTTTTAGCCACATAAAATCAAAGAACAATAGAATATTACATAACCTATTGTTCTCCTAGTCACATATGTATCCATTTGTAAGCTCAGACGGACGGACGTTCCTACAAATGGACACTTATGTGACTAACCTAACCTTTTCCTTTGTTCATCCCTATTGTTCTGTAGCCACATAAAGCCATTTTTAGACACATAAAATCAGAGAACAATAGAATATTACATAACCTATTGTTCTCCTAGCCACATATGTATCCATTTGTAAGCTCGGACGGATGGACGTACTTACGAGACGTACATTGTGGGGTTCCTAATCCTAACCCATCCTAAATCAAACCCCATAAAGATCAATCAGACAGAAAAAACAACCCCATAAGACAAAATAACCCCACAAGAGCAATTCATAACGGGGTTAAAACTGAATAAGCATCTCTTAACAAGTCCATCACTGTGTGGTGTAGCTCTCGTTTGCTCGGATGTACTAAAATTTTGGGTTTATGTGCTATTTGTTCTTTAAAAGATCAAAGGAATAGCCCCTAAACTACAATAGGTTTAGGGGATAACGGAATAAATCTATTGTATTCTATTGCCTTAGGCTCCTCCCCCTAACCCCTAAACCCCCAATGTTAGCACGGACGGACACTATATGCCAGCGACAACTATTGTTGCAGTGGTATAAATACACTACGTGATTGATAGATAGTTTTAGTCATTAAATCAGATTTTGTTTTCTATGCAATAATTTAAGTACAAATAAATAATTACCCCCACAAAGTGCATTGATGTCAATTCGTGTGCAGCACGGTGGAATAGGCTACAGAGAGTCAACCCATTTTCTCTCAGGTACTACTTTATGTAAACACCTGGGAGTGTGATTATAAAACTTTCCGTGTTCCCTGCTCAAAAGCAGAAGGTTTCATTGGTTTGCTCAGTCTCACCCAATCAATCTGCCTAGATTGGAGAACAAATTTTGACGAGCTGCTCAGTAACTTTTATAATCACAGGCATAGATTGGTTATTATCACAGTCACATACGGTTGGATGAAACATATAACCACAGTCCTAGACAGCTGATTGGCCATCACTTACGGATTGCTCCGCCTCGTGTGCATGAGGTACAGTATAACCATGGCCACAATTATAAGAAAGGCTACGCCTCACAGTCCTAGACTACTGATTGGCCATCAGTTCCAGTTTGCTCCGCCTCCTGTGCCTGAGGTACATATAACCACGGCCACAATGACCAGAAAGGCCACCCCCCACAGTCCCAGACTGCTGATTGGCTATCACTTACTGTTTGCTCCGCCTACTGTGCCTGAGGTACAGTATAACCACGGCCACAACGATCAGAAATGCGACGCCCCCACAGACTCCTCCCACAATGGCTCCTGTCGGGTCCTTATCTGGGGGAACTGTGGCCACATAAACTCATAATGTAAACTGTCATTCCAAAACTGGACCACATTCATCCAGTCTAATAGCAACCAAAAATATTTGTTTGTACAGTGGACCGCCTCTAAACTGGATACCCTGGGAGGTCCCCAGTCTCCGGTTTAGAGATGTTCAGCGTAATTCAGCACTATATGTGCACTCTACAAGTTTGTGTGCATTGTTTTTATGATTCAACATTATCTGATTATTTTACAGATACATTTCAGTGAAACCAATTTATAGAGGTTCATCTGCAGCATTATTGATGATTTTAAAACAATTCCCTTTTTTTATTAATCTGATAATCCAAAATTAACATGGAACAAACCATGTTAAACAAGAGTGCCGTAAGTCACAAAATACGCCCGTCGAATATGGGCCAGACAGCGAAGATGCAGAAATGTGAAGCTGTCACCAAGGCAAGAAACATTAATGAGAATTTGAAACTGTATAGCATTATTTCTTCATCTCGAAGACGTGTGTATAGTTTCAGATTGATCGACTGAACGGTTTCAGAGGAGTTGTGTACACAAACTCTGTACCCTAAATAGAATTGTATACAAAAATGTAGAAAGAAAAAATGGCTAAGTTAAAAAGGTGATATTTTTGTCAAAAAATATTTTTTCAGCATAAAAACACCAAGGTGCATCTTCAATATGTGTAGAAGACGTGTGTATAGTTTCAGATCGATTGACTGAACGTTTTCAGAGGAGTTGTGTACACAAACTATGTACCGTATATATAATTGTATAGAAAAATGTAGAAAAAATGGCTAAGTTAAAAAAGGAGTTATTTTTGTTAAAAAATATTTTATCGGCATAAAAACACCAAGGTGCACATCTTCAATATGTGTAGAAGATGTGTGTATAGTTTCAGATCGATCGACTGAATGGTTTCGGAGGAGTTGTGTACACAAACTATGCACTTTTTTCTGTCAGCCGCCCACCCGCCCCGCGGTAAAACATAATACGTACTGTTTTTTAAAAACGGTCGTATAAAAATTAAGGGTGAAACAATTAAGATGACTCAAATGATACATGTTAGGAATGTATACTTTAATTATTACATGCCGACAGAGAACTATCAATCAAATAGGGACTGTATCATTACAGGAAAAACATGTAATGTGAAAGGGTTTATTAATTTAATGGTGTTTAATGGCCTGTCAACAGCTTAGGTAATTTTAAGCCGAGTGAAAGGGTTTAACATCCCAGCAACAGCTAAGGTCATATAGAGATAGGTCCTCAGTTGCAAGTCGCATCCAAAAGACATTACGCAAACATTGTATTAGCGATCGCACCCCAGAACACCCCCACTGACCAACGTAAAGAGGGGGTCTAGTGGGGTACCCGCGTAATAGGTAATGCGGTCAAATAGGCCACGATTTAGTGACTATTTTCAATCAATAAATTATGTTGTAAGCAATTGTAGTATGTATTTTCAATATTTGTATCATTAAAATATATCATATCGGTACTCCTTTAAATAATATTTATATATTTTAAATGTGTTGATGTTCTGATGAAGCGCATGAATATAAGTACAGTCGAACCTGTGTTAACGACCACCTGTGAATAGCGGCCACCTGTCCACAACGGCCAGTTAAAACCCCCCCGTCCAATTTGTTCTTTAAAAGACCTTGGAATAACGACCACCTCCGAACAACGACCAGCGACCAGCGATTTTCATTTCCACGCGGCATTTTTTACTGCAAACAGCGACCGGGTACCAGTCTACAGTGACACGACAAACGTGTTTATATGAATTGGGTCTCGATCTCCGACAAATCCCGGCTTATTGCATTAGCGACCAGACCAGGCAGTGGATTCGCGTAGTCTGCCCATGGTTTACATGGTTTACAATGCTCGCAAATCTCTAATTAAAAACATCAGTAATTACGTCAGCGGACATTGCCAATTCTTCATAGGCTGCTTAAATATTCAGGCTTGACCAGGATAGTATACAGTACATTGGACAGAAAGCAAATAAGCCTGGTGTTCTCTCCTGATTTGGACACCTAGCTCGTGTGGGTTACTGGACTTGACGCATTCAATGAAATATTTTTTGTTACAAAAAAACTCGCGGTTTTCACAGGCCGCGCCACATAGGCTATCGTTTTAATACAGACTATATGACCGTTATTAATTTCAACTGGTGGTGTGAAATACTAATGGTCATGCTAAATTAAACCACTTACATGTAATTACGACAAGCTATTAAATGGTGCACCAAAGCGGGCCGCGAGATATACTTATCGTGAAAATAATTACTCCTCTTTGTATATAATTTATAATATAATCCAAAGCGAGGCTGGGTTCAGAACACTAACAACAATATGACAAAACAAAATAAATTAACTATTTTCGTGCAATTTTTAATTGATGAAAAGCATGCATATATATTACAATAGAATGCTAAAAACATGGCCGACTTTGTTGTGAAACTGGGTAAATGTTTGACCCTTGGAACAACGACCACCTGTCAACAACTACCACATTGGCCACTTCCCTTTGCCGGTCGTTGTTCACAGGTTCGACTGTATTAACTGATCCAGCTTATTTTGAGGCAAATCACACAGCCTTAAAACATAGTGCTGGAGTATAAACAATATTATAGTATATTATATAGTATTGTATATCGCTATTAAACATTAATTACAATATGTATGCATATTATTAAAACAATAGATGCTATCGCTGTTTCGCTATATGTGATATTTATAACAAAACAATTTTTTATTCGTCCGCGTACGGACTTCTGTCACACAAAGCGCCATTTTCAGTTCATATTTTGACTTAATTGTGCATATGAACCGGACCAAGCTTAAACAACGTTCGATTCCGTCCGATTCAAATTTCTCTGCAGAATGTTCAGACTATCTACATAAGTAATGCTGCTAAATAAGTGTCAACGATTGGAACATGGTCATCATTAAAAGGAAGAAACCACAGTCGTATTGATGAAAAATAAGATTTACCCGAGATTTACCCGAGACCTCATGGGGGCTGCCATTAATCCAGTGTAAACAATAGACCACGTGATCCCATTCCCTGAGTAGCCCCCGCTTCGTGAGACTGTGTGCAAATCATGATAATATGTACCCCAACAATAATTGGAACGGTTTGAATTTCTCGGTAAAAACTACAAAATCATGAAAAAAATAACAATTTAATTATATTTAACATTACGCGTGAAAACGGTATTACTCTCTCATCTGATTGTCACTTGTCGTCGATAGATATTTAACGTACTGAGCTGGTCTGAATTTATTGTTAACTTTCAACGTCATTTACAGAATATATTACTGATTTTGGAAATAACAAAATAACGGCAAAATACGATGACGTCTGCTCTGATTTATCTGTCAACTTGCAGACGTAATTTAAAGAAATTGATTATATTTTAATATCGGCTTCACCTGGGACTAATTACGAATTTATGTATGGTCCTTGGCTACACTCGACACATTACACAGATCTAATTATAAATACACGTGTCGCTTTGTGTGTAAAAAAAATTGATAACGAGCAGCCGTGTGACGAGTTGTTGATCTGATGACATCACACAGCTGTAAATTTTAACCCTTAGGCAATGTTTTGATATTGACGCGTCGTTTTGATGTGTGCCGCACACCTCGCTGTCGGAGACAACGTGACAATTAACGATACACTCTCGATTATACGCAGATCTACTAGACGGCTGGTTATTTATTTTTATAAAAATTACACCTTCGCCGATATTGTTTTTAGAAAATCAGTAATATTTTCCGTAAAATTTTGTTGAAAAGTTGATAAAAATTCTATCACTAATTCTATTTAGTTTTGCCGATATTGACACAAAACTGACACAAAATATATCGCCGGATTTCGCCGATATTCGTTTAGAAACTCAACAATATTTTCCGTAAATGGTGTTGACACAAAATTCAGCGCTCACGCGGAATTCAAATCAAACAAGAGGGCCATGATGGCCCTAATTCGCTCACCTGACTCCATGAACACCATGCAGAGGAGAATGTGACACTGAGTTCATATGTGTTTTAAAAAAATTGTGCTATTTTCAGATGGCGGTCATCTTGGATTAAGCGATGACTCATTTTACCAAATCTGAAAATGCTTCACCCAAGGATCTTAACTTACTATGAAGTTTGGCCAGCATCGTCCATGTGGTTCCTGAGAAAAAGACGTTCAAAATCTCGAATAAATGGACCTTTTGGCGGCCATCATGGATGACATAATCATCCGATTCCGACAAATATTGCACCAGAGAAATCGCCTCATCGATACCTTCAATTTGATATATGACATGAGCATATTCGGTCAAAAATAAAATTTGACTCTGATTTGACACCACGTGCCATGCCCATTTTTGATCCCGGGGTCACAATTTTAACACATTTGAAAGAGCATTCTACATCGATCATTCCTACCAAGTTTCGTCGAAATTCGGCCAGCGGTTCATGAGAAGAAGATTTTTTAAGAATTTGTGCCAATTGTTAGACGGCGGCCATCTTGGATTAGAGACAACCTCCGTTTTAACAAATCTGAAAAGGCTTCACCCATGGACCATATTACTGTGAAGTTTGACCACCATGGGCCAAGCGGTTTGTGTGAAGAAGAATTTTTAAATTTCTAATAAAAGAACGACCTTTTGACCTTTCGGTGGCCATCTTGGATGACATGACCATCCAATTTCGACAAATAATGTACCAGAGCGATTGCCTCTTTGATACCTTCGATTTGATATATATCATGACCATATTCGGTACAAAATAAAATTTGACCCCACAGGCCACGCCCATTTTTGACCCCGGGGTCACCATTTTAACAACTTTGAAAGAGCATTGTACATCGATCATTCTTACCATGTTTCGTCGAAATCCGCCTAGCGGTTCATGAGAAGAATTATTATTTTAAGAATTTATGCTATTTTTAGACGGCGGCCATCTTGGATTAGCGATGACCTCCATTTTAACAAATCTAAAAAGGCTTCACCCATATACCATAACTTTTGTTTGGCTACCATGGGCCAAGCGGTTCATGTAAAGAAGAATTTTGAAATCTCTAATAAAAGAACGACCTTTTGACCTGTCGGCGGACACCTTGGATGACATAACCATCCGATTGCGCCTCGTTGATACCTTCGATTTGATATATAACATGACAATATTTGGTCAAAAATATAATTTGACACCAATTTGACCCCACGGGCCACGCCCATTTTTGACCCCGGGGTCACCATTTTAACAACGTTGAAAGAGCATTGTACATTGATCATTCCTACCCAGTTTTGTCAAAATCCGGTTGGCGGTTCTTGAGAAGAAGATTTTTGAAGAATTTGTGCTATTTTTAGACAGCGGCCATCTTGGATTACGTATTGACGTCATTTTAACAATTGTGTAATCCCCTTACCTAAGGACCATGACCATGAAGTTTGGTGACTATAGGCCCAATGGTTACCGAGGAGAAGACGTTTGAAAATGTTCACGGACGGACGGACGGACGGACGGACGAAAGGACGGACGGACGGACACATTGCGGTAACAACAGCTCACATGAGCTTCGCTCAGGTGAGCTAATAAAAAATACTAATTTAATAAATACATGCCAAAGGCTACTGTGTTTGCGGCCAGTGAATTCTGGTCATGGTAGCCACAGGCGCAGTTCGAACAGTGTTATTATCAGATGAAGGACATTAATTATTTCAAATTCATAAACAAGACGGCCATGATGGCCCTAATTCGCTCACCTGACTCCATGAACACCAGAGGAGAATGTGACATCGAGTTCATATGTGTTTTAAAAAAATTGTGCTATTTTTAGACGGCAGTCATATTGGATTAAATGATAATTTTTAATTATAGTTTATACACTATTTTGGAGTTCTCCCAGTTTTGACAGATGTGGTTTTGTGGTGGCAGGCCTGATCTACATGTAGGTCAGTGTCCCAGCTAGCGAGAGTGCATGATCATTTTAGATATGCTAATTTTGACAATGGAATTATTGGTTAAATTATATATAGTTCAAAGGTCGCAGGAGCAGGGAGTGACATCCGCTGTCCCGGGAATTCAGTTTTGCAAAATGCGTAGTCGGCGTGGATGTTTCTGAAGATTCTTGACATAATTATATAATAGCGACTGGCTGGGATACTTCTGACCTGGATAATTACTCATTATTCGATTTATCATTATACTGGAAATGTGGCCTATCGGCACACGAATGCCCCCGCCGGCAGCCAAAGAAAACAAGGCATATTTGAATGTGGATTTGTCACAGGGTGGCAGAGGACCATTGGAGCAATGCGTGTGTGAAATGAGAAGCAGATCCGAGCAAGGAAACAAAAATTACAAGCCATTTACCCAGCGTTAAGGTTTTGAACGCACCAAGTCTGTGACCTTGACCCTGGGCTTAGCAGGTGCGGGACGAATGTGGATTTGTCACAGGGCGGCAGAGGACCATTGGAGCAATGCGTGTGTGAAATGTGAAGCAGATCCGAGCAAGGAAACAGAAATTATAAAGCATTTACCCAGCGTTAAGGTTTTGAACGCACCAAGTCTGTGACCTTGACCCTGGGCTTTGCGGGGGCGGCACAAATGTGGATTTGTCACAGGGTGGCAGAGGACCATTGGAGGAATGCGTGTGTGAAATGTGAAGCAGATCCGAGCAAGGAAAAAGAAATTATAAGGCATTTACCCAGCGTTAAGGTTTCGAACGCACCAAGTCTGTGACCTTGTCCCTGGGCTTGGCGGGGGCGGCACAAATGTGGATTTGTCACAGGGCGGTAGAGGACCATTGGAGCAATGCGTGTGTGAAATTTCAAGCAGATCCGAGCAGGGAAACAGAAATTATAAGCCATTTACCCGAGCGTTAAGGTTTCTGTGACCTTGACCCTGGGCTTGGCGGGGGCGGCACGAATGTGGATTTGTCACAGGGTGGCAGAGGACCATTGGAGGAATGCGTGTGTGAAATGTGAAGCAGATCCGAGCAAGGAAAAATAAATTATAAGGCATTTACCCAGCGTTAAGGTTTCGAACGCACCAAGTCTGTGACCTTGTCCCTGGGCTTGGCGGGGGCGGCACAAATGTGAATTTGTCACAGGGTGGCAGAGGACCATTGGAGCAATGCGTGTTTGAAATGTGAAGCAGATCCGAGCAAAGAAACAGAAATTATAAGGCATTTACCCAGCGTTAAGGTTTCGAACGCACCAAGTCTGTGACCTTGACCCTGGGCTTGGCGGAGGCGGCACAAATGTGGATTTGTCACAGGGTGGCAGAGGACCATTGGAGCAATGCGTG
Source organism: Conchocele bisecta (assembly GCA_029237695.1). Classification (NCBI taxonomy): domain Eukaryota; kingdom Metazoa; phylum Mollusca; class Bivalvia; order Lucinida; family Thyasiridae; genus Conchocele; species Conchocele bisecta. The sequence goes on along the minus strand of CM055265.1, from coordinate 200,246,814 downwards.
TGTGAAATGTGAAGCAGATCCGAGCAAGGAAACAGAAATTATAAGGCATTTACCCAGAGTTACGGTTTCGAACGCACCAAGTCTGTGACCTTGACCCTGGGCTTGGCGGAGGCGGCACAAATATGGATTTGTCACAGGGTGGCAGAGGACCATTGGAGCAATGCGTGTGTGAAATGTGAAGCAGATCGGAGCAAGGAAACAGAAATTATAAGGCATTTACCCAGCGTTAAGGTTTCGAACGCACCAAGTCTGTGACCTTGACCCTGGGCTTGGCGGAGGCGGCACGAATGTGGATTTGTCATAGGGTGGCAGAGGACCATTGGAGCAATGCGTGTGTGAAATGTGAAGCAGATCCGAGCAAGGAAACAGAAATTATAAGGCATTTACCCAGAGTTACGGTTTCGAACGCACCAAGTCTGTGACCTTGACCCTGGGCTTGGCGGAGGCGGCACGAATGTGGATTTGTCACAGGGTGGCAGAGGACCATTGGAGCAATGCGTGTGTGAAATGTGAAGCAGATCGGAGCAAGGAATCAGAAATTATAAGGCATTTACCCAGCGTTAAGGTTTCGAACGCACCAAGTCTGTGACCTTGACCCTGGGCTTAGCGAGGGCGGGACGAATGTGGATTTGTCACAGGTCGGTAGAGGACCATTGGAGCAATGCGTGTGTGAAATTTCAAGCAGATCCGAGCAAGGAAACTATAAGCCATTTACCTGAGCGTTAAGGTTTTGTACGTACGGACGTACGTTACGTACGTACGGACACCGGTAACACTATATGCCCCCCTCACCATTCGGTGGCGGGGGCATAAATATAGAGCATGTGATCTAGGAATTATTATTATTGTGAATGCTCAATGGATATCGTTATAATTTAATGATCGAGAATTATTTGATGTATGCCGTGTGAATGGCTTAGACATCCAGATTTGATATCTACTAGACGACAAAAGTGTTGCCCGTTTCTACGGATTATATTCCTTTGTTGCAACATTTCACGCATCTAATTGGAACCAAGTGTGTAAAATTTGCCACAAAAATGGATGTGCGAGCCAGTTCGAACAGTCAGAAGCGCAAATCTGCGGACGTGACATTGAATCGGGTTGAGATTCCGCAATCTAATATCTCGGCGGAGGTAGATCCACCTTACGACATGTCACTTCCCGAAAACTGGAGTTTGCAGAAGTTAAAATATGAACTATGGCAACTGAGAATATCCCCAGGCCTTCGACAGAAAAAATGTTGTTAAGTTCACCTATATCGGTCGGCGACATCAAATTCAAGATCAACAAGCAGTGCGGTTATATCAACAGCCATAACCTCTAACCAGTGCGCTGCGGTTATATCAACAGCTGACATCATTGCGCAGTCGGTTGTGCAGACATCGCACAGAGGCAGTAACCATGGTCGCGGTGTCGCTTTATCTGAGCATGCGCAATCACATACAGTACAGCGCAGTGAAACCGAAACTAGACAACATCGCAGATCTGCATGCCAGTGTGTCTGCTTTACCGATAACATGGATATACTTATACAGCAAAATGTGCAAACTAATTCGACATCCGCTCACATTCATTCTCATGTCGCACCTGAGTTACCATCCGTGTCTGGTCAGCCAGTGTTAGCAGGTGCGTCATTCATGGAAGGTAACTTATTCACGAACTGTACTAACAACAACAACAATGTCAGTTCCATAAACTTAGAAAATGCTCGGTCCACATACGGGTACACTGCTGAGGCATTGCCTTTCGTAGAAATAGTTCATCCTAGTGTCAAACAAAACATTCAGGAAGGTAAAGACGTGAATTTGGCCTCGTTGTTGATACCTTATTACAATTCTCAGTCGGACTCGGTACCCGGTGGTAACCAGAAACCGGACGTTCACTAAAACACAGAATTAAGTTTGCCACAATTCATTCAGGCATTCGCTGTCTATAAAAACAAAAATCATCATGCATGCCAGGTGCATCCTAATAGGCGACCAGAATTAGATCTGTATGAGCGTGATATAATTGACATGGCATCCAGGTATGGGGGTCGTGGCTTTTATGAGTACCACAAATCTTTCTCGGCACAGGCTGCGGCACATCTCCGCTTCCATGGCGTGAAAATAGACTGGTCAGTTAGGAATAATAGGTTGTTTTGTTCCATATTTTCAAATTACAAGGCTAATTGTTGCTCCGAGTGTGGTAGCACACTGCACATGTCGCAGTTCTGTCCGTCACAAACCTATGCTGTCTCTGGTAGTACAATGGAACCGTACAATAAGGCCAGTAGAGTTACCACGACTGCTGGTTGTTTTGCCAACCGTGCAAATTCCACCAAAGATCTTTTGGGTCGCACACGAGTGATTCACAATGGAAACGAGATTTGTAACCATTTTAACACTATGCGTGGTTGCCCTGCGTCTCAATGCAGACATGTGCATTTGTGTTTAGTATGTAAACAGAGTGATCACTCTAAAATGAATTGTCAGAATTCAAAAAACTGGCGGGCCAGGGACAGAAAATACTGAGCCTGGGATAGTGCCTAGGAACAGCCCTATAAATGTTTATAAAATTGAGGGTTGAGTTGCAGCATCATCCGGATAAGAACTTCACATGAGTGTAAAAACTTGTTATCTGCAATTAAACAGCCTGACATTACTTCACAGTTGATACAGTCAGAATTAGTTAAAGGATATTTGATCGGCCCTTTTGATAGCATTTCATATCCACATTATCGAATCAGCCCAATTGGCATTGCTGAGGGGAAGTACTCTGGGAAAAAGAGGTTAATTGTGGACTTCTCAGCACCTCATGATAATTTATTACATCCCAGTTTAAATGACCTTATTGATAGGGACGAATACTCCTTGACATATGTCACCATTGACCATGCGATGAGAATAACTCAGCGATTGGGAAAGGGGAGTAGATATTGTAAAGCTGACATTCAAGATGCCTTTAAACAGGTTCCTGTCAAGATTGAGTTGTGGCCCTCCATCCGATGATGCCGATAATACTATGTATATTTTGCAGTTGGTATTTGAGAAACTTGGTATACCGTTATCACCCACAATAACTATGGGGCCAGTTACAGTTATTGAGTACTTAAGAATTATATTAGACAGTGTGAAGATGGAGGCACGGTTGCCGCTAGAGAAAGTGCAGAGAATCGCGAGTTTGTTACAAACATTCTCAAAAAGGAAATCATGTACAAAGAGGGAATTATTAAGCGTTCTAGGACATCTCAATTTTGCATGCCACGTGACTTATCCAGGTTGTGCATTTGTCTCATACTTGATATCGCTGTGTTCTTCTGTCAGTAAATTGCACCATTATGTTAAAATCACGACAGACGGTAGATTAGACATTAGTATGTGGTCTAAATTTCTTCATGAATGGAACGGTATTTCAATGTTCATGAATGATGAACTTACAATGGCTGATGATATGCAGTTTTTCACGGATGCTACACCTGGAGCATATGCAGGGTATTATTGTGGGAAGTGGTTTCAAGAGAGGAATTTCCTGCTTTATTTCATCGGAAGTCGTGGCATCTATGGCTCTGTATGAACTCTATCCGATAGTCATGGCAGCCGTGCTGTGGGGTGGGAAATGGACAAAGAAGAGAATTGTGGTGAATTGTGACAATTCAGCCACTGTGGACATCATCAATAAGGGTCGATCTAAGATTCCATTCATTCATTAGTTTGTTCGTAGGTTGATCTGGTGCGCGGCAAAAGGTCAGTTTGTTATTATCGCAAGACATATAGCCGGTAAATCAAATGTTATTGCTGACGCGATATCACGTTTTAACATGTTGCAGTTCAGACGTCTTGCACTAGAGGCAGACACTGTTCCAGAGTGGTGCCTTTCGGTTTCCAAGCTGCAGCTGAATTAGACCTGGAAGTCACAAATCTTTGGTCAGCAATCTAGTCCTGCTCCAAATAACGAAATCAGCCTATCAGACAGGCATGCAGTGTTTCACGCAGTTTCTAACAATGTCAGGTTGTATTACGCGTCCAGGTACGTTACCCATTCTAACGGAGGATTTTCTCATTTATTTTTTGACATTCTGTTACAAGTCACTGCAGCTGCAGCTGGCTACTATTAAACTATATCTGGCAGGTATTCGTTTTCACTATCTGCAAGCAGGCATGATCAATCCTATATCTTCCATGGATAGACTACAATGTATTCTACGTGGTGTTAAAGGTGCGAAGACGAGGTTGAGACTGCCTATAACTTTTTCAATTCTGAAGCAGATGTGTGACTTATTACATGCAGGGGTTTTTACCCCAAACTTAGATTTGACGTTACAATGTGTGTGTTCATTAGCCTATTTCGGCTTTCTTCGCTGCGGTGAGTTCACTGTTAAAGCTCGGAATGATGATGTTTATTCACATTTGAAATGTCAGGATGTGTCATTCTTGACAGATCATTCTACGTTTTGCCTTACGCTACCTACTTCCAAGACTGATCCGTTCAGTGTAGGCGTTGATATACGATATACAGAAATAACTCCATTAATTGCTGTCCAGTGTATTTGAATAAATATAATGGCCATTCATTTTGGATTGGTGCTGCAAGCAGTGCAGCAGAAGCTAACATTGAAGATCACATGATACAAACTCTCGGTCGATGGTCTTCATCATGCTATACCAGGTACATCAGAGTTGCACGCAGTGCTATACAAGCTGCACAGGCCCGGATGTATCATTGACTTCGTACAAGGTAAACAATACTGTGGATGTGATAGTTCGTGCACTTTATTTAACAGCAGGTTACACACAGATGTCATATTTGTCTTTGTTGGGTACAAACTATTAATTAAGTTTGTTACGAGTACACGCATACCTAATTAATTTCTCCTCTTGGGGGCACTCATTGCTATTTTTAGTTTAACAATATCAATTCGTTTTGGACTATTTTGCCCCCTTTTCGATAAATTAATTCATATGTACATTTATGTGCGGCATCAGTTGAAACATTTGCCAGACTTGTTGATACATCATTCACTCGCCTGAAGCGACTCGTCCCAGTATGTACGCTCGACACGACATTCTGTACGCTCGTCTCACCTCATTATCGGCTCGCCAGTCGGTACACTCAACTGCCCTGGACGACCCACCTCTCTATAGTCCGAGTACGCTCGACTCGCCAGTCGGTTACGCTCGACTACTGCACACTTTCCTCATTATAGTCCGGTACGCTCGACTCGCCAGTCGTTACGCTCGACTCGCAGTCGTACGCTCGCTAATTTCGACGACTCACCTCTTTATAGTCGGTACGCTCGACTCGCCAGTCGGTACGCTCGACTCGCATTCGAGTTGTTAACTGAACTCAGATCTTTCTAGTCGTCCACTTGATGCACATCCTAGTTGTTAACTCAACTCAGCTCTTTCTAGTCGTATGCTCGACTCACCTCTTTCTAGTCTTTCACTCAACTCTAGTCGTTTCACGCGAGTTATTAGCTCTACACATTCACTCCGCCATAGTCGTGCAAGAGAATAGCTACTGCATACGTCTCACCTCTTGCTCAGAGAAATCTGGTCTGGCACATGCGAGTCTGATGAAGCACAACACCAAATAGCAGGTAGCCCCCAATGAGGAGCCAAAGCGATGACTCTTATTTTACCAAATCTGAAAATGCTTCACCCAAGGATCTTAACTTACTATGAAGTTTGGCCAGCATTGGCCATGTTGTTGCTGAGAAAAAGACGTTCAAAATCTCGAATAAATGGACCTTTTGGAGGCCATCATGGATGACATAATCATACGATTCCGACAAATATTGCACTAGAGCAATTGCCTCATCCATACCTTCAATTTGATATATGACACGAGCATATTTGGTAAAAAATAAAATTTTACCCCACTGGCCATGCCCATTTTTGACCGTGGGGTCACCATTTGAACACATTTGAAAGAACATTGTACGTCGATCATTCCTACCAAGTTTTTCGTCGAAATCCGGCTGGCGGTTCATGAACAGAAGATTTTTTAAGAATTTGTGCTATTTTTAGATGGCGGCGATCTTGGATTAGCGACGACCTCCGTTTTAACAAATCTGAAAAGGCTTCACCCATGGACCATAACTGTGAAGTTTGGCCACCATGGGCGGACACATTGCGATAACAATAACTCACATGAGCTTCGCTCAGGTGAGATAAAAAATGTTTGCTGTCCGAAAATTTAGCTTATTCTAAAAGAGCCAAAATTAAATGCAATATTAATTGTGACAGCCAAAAAAATATATTTTGGGACAGTAACAAATTATACGGTATACACAGTATACCTTAACAAAAAGAAGTATAGAAGTACACAGTATACCTTAAAAAAAAGAAGTAACAAACTGTCAGTATATATATTATTTAAAGACGGACACTTTCATCGTTGGTAAGTTTCTATCAGATTATAGCTATTTTTATTAAAATTGTGAAAATATTAAAATCACAAAATTAATGGAAAAAAATATATACCAAGTCGAGGTTTGAAACCCCGACCCTTTCGGGAATTGGTAATTCAATCATAAAAGTTGGCGACCTTAACCTCACGACTATTGTACCATTTACGATGATTACATTTGTACAGAAGTACTATCAGTATTACGCAAACATTCGAACGTAATAATTATTAAATTAGTTGCAACTTCGTCTACAACGATAGTTACAACAGCGATACGCTATTGAAACAACATGTATTATATACCTACCCATGAAATACAGTTATACGATGTAAATAAAAGTCATATGTTCTCATCGATGAAATAAACATCTTCCGGTGAAAATACGACTACTTCCGCTATCTATATTCATAATGCGCACCTGCAGTGCCGGACGGCAAATAGGCTGCAAATACACATTCATTACCATATACAGTCTAAAAAACTGCTAATTTCCATGGAGCGGTATATAATAAATAGAATATTCATATTTTTGCAACGAATATGACATAATTATATTATATGGTCATAAATGGTGTTGCAAACATAAGAATGCTATGTTGCAGAGTACCTGAATTATGTTAGTAGTTTGGCGAGGAAGTCTAAAATTACTAGACTAAGTATGTGCCAGCGACTTTATCACGGTCTTATAAAGCAGCTAATTCTGTGTTGTAGAATGGCTGACTGATGACGTCATGAAAAACCATTGTTAATTCAACATGGTACAAGTTACACATGATGCGGATCACATGAATGGATATTTCCAAATACATACTCCCTTAATTTCTAAAATCTATTATGTTTCATAAATTAGTGTAGTTGACTATGTCTTTCTCAAACAGTGTTTTCATATACATTACGCAAACACGTCTTATTTGGAATTAATAAATCACTGAACTACTTTCGGCAAGGGAGATAATCAATATCACGCGAACTATTTTCATACGAGCCAAGCGGATTGTTCATTTATGATTAGTATATATAGTTTTAAGCTATCTCCTGTGATATATAATGATACATTACTTTGTTATGTTATGGGTACTAATACATGTTGTTTCAATAGCGTATCTCTGTAACGGTATCGTTGTAGATGGAGTTGCAAATAATTTAATAATTATTACGTTCAAATGGTTGCGTAATACTGATAGCACTTCTGTATAACTGTGATTGTCGTAAATGGCGCAATAGTCGTGAGGTTAAGGTCGCCGACTTTTAATTACCGATTCCCGAAAGGGTCGGGGGTTCAAACCTCGATGTGGCATTATTTTTTTTCTCCATATATATTATTTTTGTGATTTTAATATTTTCACAATTTTATGATTTTAATAAAAATACCTATAAATTGATAGAAACTTAACAACAATGAAAGTGTCTGTCTTTAAGTAATATATACACAGACAGTTTGTTACTGTTTTTTTAAGTTTAAGTAATATATACACAGACAGTTTGTTACTGTTTTTTTTAAGTTTAAGGTACTGTCTATACCATATAATGTTTTACTGTCCAAAACTATTTTTTTGGCTGTCACAATTAATTAATTTTCGGACAGGAAACATATGAATTTGAAATAATTATTGTCCTCCATCTGCTCACAACACTGTTCGAACTGCGCCTGTGGCTACCACGACCAGAATTCACTGGCCGCAAACACAGTAGCCATCGGCGTCTATTTATTAAATTATTATTTTTTATTTTATTTTGAATTCCGCGTGAACGCTGCATTTTGTGTTAACACCATTTACAGAAAATATATTGGTGATTTTCTAAACGAATATCGGAGAAAATGCGGCTATATATTTTGTTAATTTTCAACACCATTTACGGAAAAAAATTACTGATTTTTTTAAAACAATATCGCACAACTAAATACGGTGGATAGAATTTTTGTCAACTTTTCAACACCATTTACGGAAAATATTACTGATATTCTAAAAACAATATCGGCGAAGGTGTACTGAACTACTCTTTATTTTAAATAACCAGCCGTCTAATAGGTCTGTGTATAATCGAGAGTATATCGTTAATTGTCATGTTGTCTCTGACAGTGAGGTGTTGCGGCACACATCAAAACGACACGTCAATTTCAAAATATTGCCTAAGGGTCACAGCTGTGTGGTGTCATCAGATCAACACCTCGTCACACACAACTACGCATTATCGATTTTTTCCCCACACAAAGACAGACGTGTATTACAACTAGATCTGTGTAATGTGTCAGGTGTAGCCAAAGACCATACATAAATTCGTAATTAGTCACAGATGTAGCCTTAAAATATAATAGATTTCCTTAAATTACGTCCGCAAGTTGACAGATATTTCAGAGCAGACGTCATCGTAATTTGCCGTTATTTATTTCCAAAATTAGCCATATATTCTGTAAATGGCGTTGAAAGTTGACAATAAATTAAGACCAGATCAGTACGTTAAATCGCTATCGACGACAACTGACGATCCGATGAGAGAGTAATACCGTTTACGCGTATCCAATGTTAAATATACATCGTTATTTTGTATGACTTTCGTAGTTTTTACCGAGAAATTCAAACCGTTTCCAATTATTGGGGAAAATAATATCATGATTAGCACACCGTTTCACTAAGCAGCGGCTACTCAGGGAATGGGATCACACGGTCTATTGTTTACACTGGATTAATGGCGGCCCCCATGAGGTCTCGGGTTAAATTCTTATTTTTAAATAATACGACTGTGGTTTCTTCCTTTTAGTGTGACCATGTTGCAGCCGTTAACACTTATTTATTTGCAGCATTATTTATGTAGTTAGTCTGAACATTCTGCAGAGAAATTTGAATAGGACGGAATCGAGCATTGTTTAAACTTAGTCCTGTTCATATGCACAGGTCAAAATATGAACTGAAAATGGCGCTTTGTGTGACAGAAATCCGTACGCGGACGAATAAAAAAAATATTTTGTTATAAATATCACATATAGCGAAACAGCGGTAGCATATACTGTTTTAATAATAATATGCATACATATTGTAATTAATGTTTAATAGTGATATACTGATGAATAATATACGATACTATGGTTTATACTCCAGCACTATGTTTTAAGGCTGTGTGATTTGCCTCAATATAAGCTGGATTAATTAATACTTATATTCATGGGCTTCATGAGAACATCAATACATTTAAAATATACAAATATTACTTAAAGGGGTATCGATATGATACATTTTAATAATATAAATATTGAAAATACACATTACAATCGCTTACAACATAAGTTATTGATCGAAAATAGTCACTGCATCGTGACCTATTTGACCGCATTACCTATTGCGCGGCTACCTCATCATACCCCTGTTTACATAGGTAACTGGGGATATAGTGAGGTATGCTCGCTAATACAATGTTTGCGTAATGTAATTTATTGCTTACATTGTTTTATTAGACACTTTATATTAATCTATAATTTCTAGTAATTTCTAGTAAAATATATCTTCAATACACAATAATGTAAAAATGATTATATAATTTCATTCCAATATTCAAGGCTAAACATGGTTGTGTCATTTAAAATTATTAGGAGTTAAAAGCGAGAAAGTCAAATAATTTCTGACGTAACTCGAGTTAAAATTGTATTTTTCCAAAACTAATCTGTAATTTTTAAGCTTGGAGAAAATAATAATGCATGCATTTTTATAAATTGCTATGATTATAGTTAAAGGCACTAGGTATCAGATATGCACAAAAACAGATTCATAAAAATTATTATCAAATGGTATGGTGTAATTGGTAAACGTTATGTGCAGTACATCACATGAAAAACAACATATCGAGCATCTGAAACATCATCTGAGACACAGTACCTTTAATAACTGTACATATTATTCCTGATGATGGGTGTCTGTTAACTTCCAAAATGGCTCAATATAATTAAAATAGTTTGTCAGTACATGTAGTTTCAAGTTGAAATAAAAAAATACTTTTGATTTCAATAAACTGTTTCACGATAACAGAACAGCCCATTATCATTGAATGATTTTTGACAATATCTTTATGACAATTAAAGATATAAATGTAGGTCAAGGTCATGACCCTAATGATAATGTAAGTATGTAAAGTGTATATCTGCAGTGCATAAATAAGCAGTACTAGTTGCATCTGTGTATGTACGGATATTAGTGAAAAACTTTAAATTCAGACATGTACACGACGCATACTTTAATGAACAGTACATTAAATTCAGACATGTACACGATACATGCTTTAATGAGCTAATAAAGCTGACCACTGAAGGTCAAGGTCATGACCTTGATGATAATGTTATTATGTAAAGTGTATATCTGCAGTGCATAAAATAGAAATGGACGCTTGTCGACAAGCGCATGTGTATCCCCCTCCCCAGATACACAAGTAGTTTGAAAAAAGGGTGTTCGAGTTATGCTCCGGAGACAAAATCAGCGACGGAAAAACAAAGGGAGATAACTAAAGAATTAGTGATGCAAGAGTTGTCATTCTTGCGGGACACACGTTTAGGGTCGTGGTCTATGCATGCGTGAAGTTTCATGAAAATATTCCAAAGGGTGTTCGAGTTATGCTCCGGACACGAAATTAGTGCACGAAACAACAAAGGGAGATAACTAAGAAATTAATGACGCAAGAGTTGTCATTCTTACGTGCGACACACCTTTGGGTCGTCTTCTATGCATGTGTGAAGTTTAATAAACTAGAAAATGTGTTCATAGAACACGGATGTCCCACATATCGCTTTGATAATAAATGAGGCCAAATTCGAAGAATTTTTTTTCTTTTACCCGAGCGTTAAAGTTTTTGAAGCACCAAGTATGTGACCTTGACCCTGGGCTTGGCGGGGGTAGGACAAATGTGGATTTGGCACAGGGTGGTAGAGGACCATTAGAGCAATGCATATATGAACTAGAAATGTGGCCTGTCGGCACACAAATGCCCCCGCTGGCAGCCAAAGAAAACGAGGCATATTTGATTATAAGCCATTTACCCGAGCGCTAAGATTTTGAACACACCAAGTCTGTGACCTTGACCCTGGGCTTAGTGGGGGCGGGACGAATGTGGATTTGTCACAGGGCGGTAGAGGACCATTGTAGCAATGCGTGTGTGAAATGTGAAGCAGATCCGAGCAAGGAAACACAAATTATAAGCCATTTAACTGAATGTTAAGGTTTCAAACGCACCAAGTCTGTGACCTTGACCCTGTGCTTAGCGGGGGCAGGACGAATGTGGATTTGTCACAGGGCGGTAGAGGACCATTGGAGCAATGCGTGTGTGAAATGTGAAGCAGATCCGAGAAAGGAAACAGAAATTATAAGCCATTTACCCGAGTGTTAAGGTTTCAAAAGCACCAAGTCTGTGACGTTGACCCTGGGCTTAGCGGGGGCAGTACGAATGTGGATTTGTCACAGGGTGGTAGAGGACCATTGGAGCAATGCGTGTGTGAAATGTGAAGCAGATCCGGGCAAGGAAACAGAAATTATAAGCCATTTACCCAGCGTTAAGGTTTCAAACGCACCAAAATTCCATTAAAAACCAAGTCTGGTTACCTTGACCCTGGGCTTAGCGGGGGCAGGACGAAGTGGATAGTCAAAGCGGTAAAAAAATTAAGCCAATTTGTGTGTGATGTCCCAGCAGCATAGACCGGACCATTGGAGCAATGCGTGTGTGAAATGTAAAGCAGAATCCGAGCGAAAGGAAACAGAAATTATAAGCCATTTACCCAGCGTTAAGGTTTCGGGACGTACGTACATACGGACACCAGTAACACTATATGCCCCCCTCACCATTCGGACGCACCAAGTCTGTGACTTGACCCTGGGCTTAGCGGGGGCGGGACGAATGTGGATTTCTCACAGGGTGGTAGAGGACTATTGGAGCAATGCGTGTGTGAAATGTGAAGCAGATCCGAGCAAGAAAACAGAAATTATAAGCCATTTACCCAGCGTTAAGGTTTCGAACGCACCAAGACTGTGACCTTGACCCTGGGCTTAACGGGAGCGGGACGAATGTGGATTTGTCACAGGGTGGTAGAGGACTATTGGAGCAATGCGTGTGTGAAATGTGAAGCAGATCCGAGCAACGAAACAGAAATGATAAGCCATTTACCCGAGCATTAAGGTTTCAAAAGCACCAAGTCTGTGACGTTGACCCTGGGCTTAGCGGGGGCAGTACGAATGTGGATTTGTCACAGGGTGGTAGAGGACCATTGGAACAATGCATGTGAGAAATGTGACGCAGATCCGAGCAAGGAAACAGAAATTATAAGCCATTTACCCAGCGTTAAGGTTTCGAACGCACCAAGTCTGTGACCTTGACCCTGGGCTTAACGGGAGCGGGACGAATGTGGATTTGTCACAGGGTGGTAGAGGACTATTGGAGCAATGCGTGTGTGAAATGTGAAGCAGATCCGAGCAACGAAACAGAAATGATAAGCCATTTACCCGAGCATTAAGGTTTCAAAAGCACCAAGTCTGTGACCTTGACCCTGGGCTTAGCGGGGGCAGTACGAATGTGGATTTGTCACAGGGTGGTAGAGGACCATTGGAACAATGCGTGTGAGAAATGTGACGCAGATCCGAGCAAGGAAACAGAAATTATAAGCCATTTACCCAGCGTTAAGGTTTCGAACGCACCAAGTCTGTGACCTTGACCCTGGGCTTAGCGGGGGCGGGACGAATGTGGATTTGTCACAGGGCGGTACAGGACCATTGGAGCAATGCGTGTGTGAAATGTAAAGCAGATCCGAGCGAGGAAACAGAAATTATAAGCCATTTACCCAGCGTTAAGGTTTCGGGACGTACGTACGTACGTACGGACGCCAGTAACACTATATGCCCCCCTCAACATTCGGTGGCGGGGGCATAATAAGCAATTTATCCAGCGTTAAGGTTTCGAACGCACCAAGTCTGTGACCTTGACCCTGGGCTTAGCGGGGACGGGACGAATGTGGATTTGTCACCGGGCGGTAGAGGACCATTGGAGCAATGCGTGTGTCAAATGTGAAGCAGATCCGAGAAAGGAAACAGAAATTATAAGCCATTTACCCGAGTGTTAAGGTTTCAAAAGCACCAAGTCTGTGACGTTGACCCTGGGCTTAGCGGGGGCAGTACGAATGTGGATTTGTCACAGGGTGGTAGAGGACCATTGGAGCAATGCGTGTGTGAAATGTAAAGCAGATCCGAGCGAGGAAACAGAAATTATAAGCCATTTACCCAGCGTTAAGGTTTCGAACGCACCAAGTCTGTGACCTTGACCCTGGGCTTAACGGGAGCGGGACGAATGTGGATTTGTCACAGTGTGGTAGAGGACTATTGGAGCAATGCGTGTGTGAAATGTGAAGCAGATCCGAGCAACGAAACAGAAATGATAAGCCATTTACCCGAGCATTAAGGTTTCAAAAGCACCAAGTCTGTGACCTTGACCCTGGGCTTAGCGGGGGAAGTACGAATGTGGATTTGTCACAGGGTGGTAGAGGACCATTGGAACAATGCGTGTGTGAAATGTAAAGCAGATCCGAGCGAGGAAACAGAAATTATAAGCCATTTACCCAGCGTTAAGGTTTCGGGACGTACGTACGTACGTACGGACGCCAGTAACACTATATGCCCCCCTCACCATTCGGTGGCGGGGGCATAATAAGCCATTTATCCAGCGTTAAGGTTTCGAACGCACCAAGTCTGTGACCTTGACCCTGGGCTTAGCGGGGACGGGACAAATGTGGATTTGTCACAGGGTGGTGAGGACCATTGGAGCAATGCGTGTGTGAAATGTAAAGCAGATCCGAGCAAGAAAACAGAAATTATAAGCCATTTACCCAGCGTTAAGGTTTCGAAAGCACCAATTCTGTGACCTTGACCCTGGGCTTAGCGGGGGCGGGACAAATGTGGATTTGTCACAGGGTGGTGAGGACTATTGGAGCAATGCGTGTGTGAAATGTGAAGCAGATCCGAGCAAGAAGAAAACAGAAATTATAAGCCATTTACCCAGCGTTAAGGTTTCGAACGCACCAAGTCTGACCCTGACCTTGACCCTGGGCTTAACGGGAGCGGGACGAATGTGGATTTGTCACAGGGTGGTAGAGGACTATTGTAGCAATGCGTGTGTGAAATGTGAAGCAGATCCGAGCAAGGAAACAGAAATTATAAGCCATTTACCCAGCGTTAAGGTTTCGAACGCACCATGTCTGTGACCTTGACCCTGGGCTTAGCGGGGGCGGGACGAATGTGGATTTGTCACAGGGCGGTAGAGACCATTGGAGCCATGGAGCAAATGTGTGAAATGTGAAGCAGATCCGAGCAAGGAAACATAAGCTATAAGCCATTTACCCAGCGTTAAGGTTTCGAAAGCACCAAGTCTGTGACCTTGACCCTGGGCTTAGCGGGGGCGGGATGAATGTGGATTTGTCACACGGCGGTAGAGGACCATTGTAGCAATACGTGTGTGAAATGTGAAGCAGATCCGAGCAAGGAAACATAAATTATAAGCCATTTACCCAGCGTTAAGGTTTCGAATGCACCAAGTCTGTGACCTTGACCCTGGGCTTAGCGGGGGCGGGACGAATGTGGATTTGTCACAGGGCGATAGAGGACCATTGGAGCAATGCGTGTGTGAAATGTGAAGCAGATCCGAGCAAGGTCACAGAAATTATAAGCCATTTACCCAGCGTTAAGGTTTCGTATGTACGGACGCCGGTAACACTATATGCCCCCCTCACCATTCGGTGGCGGGGGCATAAATATGAAGCTGATCTGTGAAAGAAAACAGAAATTATAAGATATTTACCTGAGCGTTAAAGTTTTTGAAGCACTAAGTATGTGATCTTAACCCTGGGCTTGGCGGAGGCAGGACGAACATGGATTTGGCACAGGGCGGTAGAGGACCATTAGAGCAATGTGTATATGAAATATGAAGGAGATCGGTCGAAGGATGAAGAAATTATGAGACATTTACCCGAGTGTTAAAGTTTTGTGACGGACGGACGGACGGGACGATGGGAGGACGGGACGCACGTTCCTACGAATGAATACTTGTTGGGTTTTTACTGTATAAAAATACCCAACAAGAGTACCCAACACTATCCTAACCCTACCCAATAAGATCCCCGTACTCTTACAACAAGTACCCATTCGTGTGTGCGGACGGACGGACGGACCCTATCCTATCCTTTAACCCTATCGTTTAACAAGTCCATAACCCTGTGGGGCTAGCCACATAAGTACCCTAATGTGTGCCCGGACGGATGGACGGACGGACGGACGGACGGACAAGGGTAACACTAAATGCCCCCTCCACTATCGTGGTGGGGCATAAAAATATTCCAAAGGGTGTTCGAGTTATGCTCTGGATACGAAATCAGAGCACGAACCAACAAAGGGAGATAAGTAAACTAGAATTCCGCGGAATGAGATGCCTCGCCTTGTCCCGCCTTGACCTCGAGCCTGGGCCCGAAAGCAATTTTCACTGGCACGAACATATTATACAATTATTGACTAGTGAACCATGGAATATCAGATTATATTCTATGGCTCACTAGTCAATAATTGTTTTATTATATGATAATAGTCTGTATATAGCACTTACGACCTTATGCTAGTAGACAAAAATTTAAAAAGAATTTGAAAAAGAAAAATGAAAAAAATAAATGGAAAAAAAAGTTTAAAAATTAAAAATAATAAAGCTTGCTACTGGAGCCCAGAATTTTTTTTTAATAGTCCTATATTTATCTACATATATCTGCACAGGTCCACATAATGCCACAATATTTTCAACACAGTCTACGGAAATGTAATATCCAATGTAGTAATTTACGTGTATAAATTACCTGTGGTCAGACTGGTCAAGACTGGTCAAGACTGGACATTTGCACATGCTAGCACATGCACAGGTGAATGGTTCTCCCAGTCTCTATTGTTCTCTCTACAGGTAAGGTGTACAGACCACATGAGAAAAGGTGTACAGAGCAGACGAGAAAACGGGTCTTCATGCATTATTGTCCAGTTTGTAGAGTGCGCAAAACAAAAAAGGGAGATAACTAAAAAATTAGCTACGCAAGAGTTGTCATTCTTATGCTCGACACACCTCCGGGTCGTGGTCTATGCATGTGTGAAGTTTCATGAAAATATTCCAAAGGGTGGTTGAGTTATGCTCTGGACAGGAAATCAGTGAGCGAAAACAAACAAGGGAGATAACTAAAAAATTAGCTATGCAAGAGTTGTCATTCTTGTGCACGACACACCTTCGGTTCGTGGTCTAATTGAATGTGTGAAGTTTCATAAAAGTATTCCAAAGGGTGGTCGAGTTATGGTCAATCAGTGCGCGAAACAAAAAAGGGAGATAACTCAAAAATTAGCTATGCAAGAGTTGTCATTCTTGTGCGCGACACACCTTCGGGTCGTGGTCTATGCATGTGTGAAGTTTCATGAAAATATTCCAAAGGGTGGTGGAGTTATGCTCCAGACACGAAATCAGTGCGAGAAACAAAAAAGGGAGATAACTAAAAAATTAGCTATGCAAGAGTTGTCTTCTTGTGCGCGACACACCTTCGGGTCGTGGTCTATGCATGTGTGAAGTTTCATGAAAATATTCCAAAGGGTGTTCGAGTTATGTTCCGGACAAGAAGTGTCTGCGGCGGACGCGGCCCGCTGTCAAATCCATAGTATCCCCCGACGGAGTCCGGGGGATACAATAATGCTCCTACTGGAGCCCAGAATGTTGTTTAATAGTCCTATATTTATCTACATACCATATATGCACAGGTCCACATATTGCCACAATATTTTCAACACAGTTTACGGAAATGTAATATAATCATTTACCTGTATAAATTACCTGTAAGTGGTCAGTGGTCAGTTGCACATGCTAGTACATGCACAGGTGAATAGTCTGTATATAGCACTTACGACCTTATGCTACTAGACAAAAATTGAAAAAGAATTTGAAAAAAAAAAAAGGAAAAAAAAATGGAAAAAAAAAGTTTAAAAATTAAAAATAATAATGCTTACTACTGAATTTTTTTTTAATAGTCCTATATTTATCTACATATATCTGCACAGGTCCACATAATGCCACAATATTTTCAACACAGTTTAATGTAATATCCAATGTACGGTAGTAATTTACCTGTATAAATTACGTGTGGTCAAGAGTGGTCAAGACTGGACATTTGCACATGCTAGCACATGCACAGGTGAATGGTTCTCACAGTCTCTATTGTTCTCTCTACAGGTAAGGTGTACAGAGCCCACGAGAAAATGGGTCTTCATGCATTATTGTCCAGTTTGTAGAGTGCGCAAAACAAAAAAGGGAGATAACTAAAAAATTAGCTACGCAAGAGTTGTCATTCTTGTGCACGACACACCTCCGGGTCGTGGTCTATGCATGTGTGAAGTTTCATGAAAATATTCCAAAGGGTGGTAGAGTTATGCTCCGGACAGGAAATCAGTGCACAAAAACAAAAAAGGGAGATAACTAAAAAATTAGCTATGCAAGAGTTGTCATTCTTGTGTACGACACACCTTCGGTTCGTGGTCTAATTGAATGTGTGAAGTTTCATAAAAATATTCCAAAGGGTGGTCGAGTTATGGTCAATCAGTGCGCGAAACAAAAAAGGGAGATAACTAAATAATTAGCTATGCAAGAGTTGTCATTCTTGTGCGCGACACACCTTCGGGTCGTGGTCTATGCATGTGTGAAGTTTCATGAAAATATTCCAAAGGGTGGTCGAGTTATGCTCCGGACACGAAATCAGTGTGCGAAACAAAAAAAGGGGAGATAACTAAAAAATTAGCTATGCAAGAGTTGTCATTCTTGTGCGCGACACACCTTCGGGTCGTGGTCTATGCATGTGTGAAGTTTCATGAAAATATTCCAAATAGTGTTCGAGTTATGCTCCGGACAAGAAGTGTCTGCGGCGGACACGGACGCGGACGCAGACGCAGACGCGGCCCGCTGTCAAATCCATAGTATCCCCCGACGGAGTCTGGGGGATACAATAAGCAGTACTAGTTGCACCTGTGTATGTAATGATATTAGTGAAAAACTTTAAATTCAGATATGTACATGACACATACTTTAATGAGCTAATAAAGCTGACCACTGAAGGTCAAGGTCATGACCTTGATGATGATAATAACATGTTATGCTCAGAAAAGAAAATACATCAAGGATAGTTTCATTCATTGCAAGTAAATTCCTGAAGCTGAAATCAAACTAGAAATGGACGCTTGTCGACAAGCGCATGTGTATCCCCCTCCCCAGATACACAAGTAGTTTGAAAAAAGGGTGTTCGAGTTATGCTCCGGAGACAAAATCAGTGACGGAAAAACAAAGGGAGATAACTAAAGAATTAGTGATGCAAGAGTTGTCATTCTTGCGGGACACACCTTTAGGGTCGTGGTCTATGCATGTGTGAAGTTTTATGAAAATATTCCAAAGGGTGTTCGAGTTATGCTCCAGACACGAAATCAGTGCACGAAACAACAAAGGGAGATAACTAAGAAATTAACGACGCAAGAGTTGTCATTCTTATGTGTGACACACCTTTGGGTCGTCTTCTATGCATGTGTGAAGTTTAATAAACTAGAAAATGTGTTCATAGAACACGGATGTCCCAAATATCGCTTTGATAATAAATGAGGCCAAATTGCAAGTCAAAATTTTCTTTTACCTGAGCGTTAAAGTTTTTGAAGCACCAAGTATGTGACCTTGACCCTGGGCTTGGCGGGGGCAGGATAAACGTGGATTTGGCACAGGGCGGTAGAGGACCATTAGAGCAATGCATATATGAAATATGAAGCTGATCCGTGAAAGAAAACAGAAATTATAAGATATTTACCTGAGCGTTAAAGTTTTTTGAAGCACTAAGTATGATGTTAACCCTGGGCTTGGCGGGGGCGGGACGAACGTGGATTTGGCACAGGGTGGTAGAGGACCTTAGCAACGCATATAGAAATAGAAGTTGATCCTGAAAGGGAAAGAAAAATTATAATAGTTTACCGAGCATTAAAGAAGCACCAGTATGTGAACCTGACCCTGGGATGGCGGGGACGGACAACGTGATTTGGCACAGGGCGGTAGAGGACCATTAGAGCAATGCTAAAGAAATATGAAGATATCCAGAAAGAAAACAGAAAGTATAAGATATTTTACCCGAGCGTTAAAGTTTTTGAAGCACTAAGTATGTGACTTGACCCTGGGCTTGGCGGGGGCAGGACGAACGTGGATTTGGCATAGGGCGGTAGACGACCATTAGAGCAACGCGTATATGAAATATGAAGTTGATCCGTGAATGGAAATAAAAATTATAAGATATTTACCTGAGCGTTAAAGTGAAGCACCAAGTATGTGACCTTGACCCTGGGATTGGTGGGGCAGGACGAACGTGGATTTGGCACAGGGCGGTAGAGGACCATTAGAGCAATGCGTATATGAAATATGAAGATGATCCATGAAAGAAAACAGAAAGTATAAGATATTTACCCAAGCATTAATGTTTTTGAAGCACTAAGTATGTGACCTTGACCCTGGGCTTGACGGGGGCAGTACGAACGTGGATTTGGCACAGGGCGGTAGAGGACCATTAGAGCAATGCGTATATGCGTGTTCGAGTTATGCTCTGGATACAAAATCAGAGCACGAAACAACAAAGGGAGATAAGTAAACGAGAATTCCGCGGAATCAGATGCCTCGCCTTGTCCCGCCTTGACCTCGAGCCTGGGACCGAAAGCAATTTTCACTGGCCCGAACATATTATACAATTATTGACTAGTGAACCATAGAATATCAGATTATATGATAATAGTCTGTATATAGCACTTACGACCTTATGCTACTAGACAAAAATTGAAAAAGAATTTGAAAAAGAATTTGAAAAAAAAAATGGAAAAAAAAGAAAAATTTAAAAATTAAAAATAATAATGCTTGCTACTGGAGCCCAGAATTTTTTTTAATAGTCCTATATTTATCTACATATATCTGCACAGGTCCACATAATGCCACAATATTTTCAACACAGTTTACGGAAATGTAATATAATCATTTACCTGTATAAATTACCTGTAAGTGGTCAGTGGTCAGTGGTCAGTGGTCAGTGGTCAGTGGTCAGTGGTCAGTTGCACATGCTAGCACATGCACAGGTGAATAGTCTGTATATAGCACTTACGACCTTATGCTACTGGACAAAAATTGAAAAATAATTTGAAAAGAAAAATGAAAAAAAAAAATGAAAAAAAAAAATGGAAAAAAAAAGTTTAAAAATAATAATGCTTGCTACTGGAGCCCAGATTTTTTTTCCAGTCAAATTGAAAAATAATTTGAAAAGAAAATTTGAAAAGAAAATTTAAAAAAAAAAATGAAAAAAAAAAGTTTAAAAATAATAATGCTTGCTATTGGAGACCAGATTTTAAAAAAAGTTTAAAAATAATAATGCTTGCTATTGGAGACCAGATTTTTTTTTAATAGTCCTATATTTATCTACATATATCTGCACAGGTCCACATAATGCCACAATATTTTCAACACAGTACCCAATGTAGTAATTTACCTGTATAAATTACCTGGTCAACAGTGGTCAAGCACTGGACATCTGCACATGCTAGCCCATGCTAGCACATGGTTCTCCCAGTTTCTATTGTTCTCTCTACAGGTAAGGTGTACAGAGCACACGAGAAAAGGTGTACAGAGCAGACGAGAAAACAGGTCTTCATGCATTATTGTCCAGTTTGTAGAGTGCGCAAAACAAAAAAGGGAGATAACTGAAAAATTAGCTACGCAAGAGTTGTCATTCTTGTGCGCGACACACCTCCGGGTCGTGGTCTATGCATGTGTGAAGTTTCATGAAAATATTCCAAAGGGTGGTCGAGTTATGCACCGGACAGGAAATCAGTGAGCGAAAACAAAAAAGGGAGATAACTCAAAAATTAGCTATGCAAGAGTTGTCATTCTTGTGCACGACACACCTTCGGTTCGTGGTCTAATTGAATGTGTTAAGTTTCATAAAAATATTCCAAAGGGTGGTCGAGTTATGGTCAATCAGTGCGCGAAACAAAAAAGGGAGATAACTCAAAAATTAGCTATGCAAGAGTTGTCATTCTTGTGCGCGACACACCTTCGGGTCGTGGTCTATGCATGTGTGAAGTTTCATGAAAATATTCGAAAGGGTGGTGGAGTTATGCTCCGGACACGAAATCAGTGCGAGAAACAAAAAAGGGAGATAACTCAAAAATTAGCTATGCAAGAGTTGTCATTCTTGTGCGCGACACACCTTCGGGTCGTGGTCTATGCATGTGTGAAGTTTCATGAACATATTCCAAAGGGTGTTCGAGTTATGCTCCGGACAAGAAGTGTCTGCGGCGGACGCGGACGCGTACGCGGACGCGGCGCGCTGTCAAATCCATAGTATCCCCCGACGGAGTCCGGGGGATACAAATATCAAGTTTTACAACAGATTTTTAAAAATTGATTCCGAGTTACGACCGTATTGCGCTGAACTAATGCAGCATTTTGGCTGTTATTTTCAGCGCAATACGGTCGTAACTCAAATATTTGCTAATATCACTTTTTTATTTAATTGAATTTATTTTTCATAAGGTTATTTATTTTTCATGTATGTTATTACAGAATATAAGTGAAAATGGTACATAACTGAGTGTAATTGTTAGTTTTAGAAATATTTTTGTCTTTCCTGAACATTTTACTAAAAGTGAGTTACGACAATATTGCGCTGAACCTTCGAATTATGTCATATTCGTTGCAAAAATATGAATAGCCATGGATTTAACATCCCAGCAGCAGCTACTGTCTGTTCCACGTTTTGCTGCCAACAAACTTTTGGCTATTAAACACATTCAATTTAAAAAATGTTTAAATGTAAGTACTTTTTCATCAATAACAAAAAAGTGACCCTCCCCAAAACAAATTATTTGATGAAATTCCATCAAATATTAATTTTATTGCGAAAAAACTATTTTCCTATGGGAATTTAACATGGGGGAAAAGGAGGAGACGGAGCTGGGGTAAGAGTAAAAAAAAAAATGAAAAAAATTTGGAAATCGACACAAAAAAATAATAATAAACAAGAAATGCGTCTGTCGAACGCGGATGCCACCTGCAGCATATTTGAGAAACTGTGACAAAGTGGTTAACGGACAGACAGACGGACGTACCAACATTTTGGGTTTATGGGCTATTTGCTATATAAAAGATCAAAGGACTAGCCCCTAAACTTCAAAAGGTTTTATGGGCTAACGGAATAAGTTCAAAGGATTCTGAATAAGTTCAAAGGATTCTTTTGTCTTAGGCTCCTCCCTCTAGCCCCTAAACCCCCTAATGTTCGCCCGGACAGACGGACAGACGGACAGACGGACGGTCCAAACACTATATGCCACCCGTTTCTTCGAAACCCGGTGGCATAAAAAATCTATTTTTACCCCCATGTTAAATTCCCATAGGAAAATCGTTTTTCGCAATAAAATCAATATTTTTTTGGGGAATGTGACTCGTCTCATCGGATAGACCAGTACTATGTAATTATCTTTCACGCCTAAGGTGAGGATTAAACTCACAACCTCCAGTATTGAAGTCCAATGCCATGTCCACTAGGCCACAGCCAATCCCGGTAAAATGACCAAAACAAATATCCATAGGCATACCAGGTATATCTGGGTACGAGAAGGCACACAGCATATGCGAATATGTGAACAATTTTATTTTTTATTGGTTTTAACGGCTGGGTCAACTGAATAACATGACCTGGTCCATACCACACCAAAGTCACTTAGCACCTTCCCGTAAAAGTAGGATAACTCATATAAGGGGTAAAACCAGATTCCACTCTCACATACAAGAAAGCCAAAGACATACACGAGGGTCAAACCAGTAGCCTATTTCATCAACATTGCAAAGTATACTTATCTAGCAAAGTATACTTTGAGTGAGAAATCTTCAATGTTAGGATAAACTTATTAATTTTTATTATACTGAATTTATTACATTATCACAGCCATTTTGGCTGTGATAACGTAATAAATTCAGTATAATAATTCTGCATACTTTTAATCATCAAATATATGCAGTCGTTAGTTCTATATGAAATAATGCACTTGGGAAAAATAAATGATTACTCCCTCAAAGTATACTTTGCTAGATAAGTACACTTTGCAATTTTGATGAAATCGGCTACAGGTCTCCGGTCGAGATTCTGGTAAGGATGATCACAATCGTTAAATTGCCCATCGCATGCTCCCAACCAACAACGACTACTACATGAGCGAGTGTTACCTGGCGCCGTCACAAAGGGTCCGTACTCCTTGCTGACCAGGCATCCACCATTGGTGCATGTAACCACCTGGATCCTGTGGTAGAAAACATCTCCCGTGTGAGCCACCATAACAAACATGGCTGAACTGGGGTGATGGCAGGCAGGCAACTCTCGTACTGCCTACACAGCCGAGTAGTATATAAGAGTCGAAATGATACCACCCCCCAATTGTGGATGCAAATTTCACACACATCCTCTTTTGAGCAACATACAGTGGAAAAAGCAGGTGAATTTTTATCTCCAAAATATGAGAAAATATGACATACGAGAATGGAAAGGTCGAGACATCCACTATTGGGACGAAGACATCCATAATTGGGACGAGAGTTATCCACAATTGGGACGAGAGTATCCACAATTGGGGGGTGGTACAAAAGACGATGTTTTCGCCCAATTGGGGGGGGTTGGTAGTACAAAAGACGATGTTTGCGCCCGATTGTGGATACTCTCGTCCCAATTGTGGATAACTCTCGTCCCAATTATGGATTCTAGACGTCCCAATAGAGGATACATTGCAAAAATCGGCAAAAACATCCACAATTGTGACAAAAACATCCACAATTGTACTACCACCAAAAAAAAAAAAAAAAAAATCACCAAAATATGACAAAAATATGACAAATGACAATGAGAATATCCACAATTGGGACGAAGACATCCACAATTGGGACGAGAGTATCCACAATTGGGCGCAAAACGTCGTCTTTTGTACTAGACGTCCCAATAGTGGATACATTGCAAAATTGCAAAAACATCCACAATTGTGACGAAAACATCCACAATTGTACTACCAAAATTGAAAAAAAAAATCACCAAAATATGACAAAATATGACAAATGACAATGAGAATATCCACAATTGGGACGAAGACATCCACAATTGGGACGAGAGTATCCACAATTGGTCACGATATACACACTTGGGATTGGTAGTACAAAAGTCGATGTTTTCGCCCGATAGTGGATGGGGGTTCTAGTACATTCTGCACGAGCCACAATTTTTGGAGGATTCCCCCACCCAACTCGCCACCTCGTCTCGTTTCGCCTCGGCACATCCACAATCGAACGCCCAATTGAAGATATGTTTCCCATTGGAATAGACAGACACAATGCCATACAAGGAATGCGAAACATGCGGCAAGGGTTTCGACAAGCCCGCAAATCTTCGAAGACACATGGGTCGCAAGAACCCGTGCAGACCTCCCACGAGAGAGTGTCCCGGATGTGGAGGGCAGTTTGCCACTACAAGACTCTCTGGCAACATCGCTCGAACAGGTGTCCCGAGGGGGCAGAAGATAGAACCACGGAGGGTAGCAAGAAGAAGGCTGCGACCAGGAAGAGGGTCCTGGTACTGGAGAGGAGGGTGGTAGAGTTGGAGGAGGAGGTAGCTAGACTGCGGGATGGAAAACCTCGCGAGGGAGCGAGACACGAGAACGTCGACGACGAGATCGATTGGGCAGATCTCGATCTGTAGAGAGATTCTGCACATTTTTGCACATTTTTGCACATTTTTACACTAGCCAGTTTGCCCCCATCTCGACCCCCAACGGCAAACAAAACACCAGAAAACCTCTCCCAAGAGGCAAACAGAAATGATACCACCTATTTGTGTATTTGGACACATTTGGGAAAAGTGTAGAAAAAATTCGCCTCCCAAGAGGCAAACAGAAATGATACCACCCATTTGTGTATTTGGACACATTTGGGAAAAGTGTAGAAAAAATTCGCCTCCAAGAGGCAAACAGAAATGATACCACCCATTTGTGTATTTGGACACATTTGGGAAAAGTGTAGAAAAAATTCGCCTCCCAAGAGGCAAACAGAAATGATACCACCCATTTGTGTATTTGGACACATTTGGGAAAGACGGGTTGGAAAAAGAGGCTCGCATCTACAAGACCTTTTCTCGCAGAGCGCGAACTCAGGACTCGGCGATTTCTCGTTTTCGTGTTTCTACGGCCAGCGCTTGCTCTAGATCTGCAATCGAAGTTGTGAGCCGCGCGTTTTCGCTTGGTGGGCCATCCGGACACGAGTGTGGCCGTGCCTAGCTAGAGACCGTGCATGGGAAAAAGTCTTTCCGCAACCATCGCACAAGAAGCGCGGCGGACTACACCCATTTTTTCGTTTCTCGTGTCGCGCCAAGTTGTACTTTTTGGCAAAGACTCTACTACACTTTTCGCACTCCATTTTCCCAATAGTGTTTTGTGTCAATTGGCGCAAAAATATTTTGGAAAAGATCGAAAACCTCATCTCCAAAGGAGGTAGAAAAATGATACCACCCAATTGTCCACATTTGGACTTTTGGGAAAGTCGAAGAAAATCGTCTCCAAGAAGCAAAACAAAATCTAGACCACACCGAAAAACAGAAAACCTCTCCCAAAGGAGTAGAAAGACAACTCGAAAAGACAACTCGGAAATACAACTCGAAAAGACAATTCGAAAAGACAAAGAACTTTTTTTCCAAAAAAGGCTACTCCATGTAGAACGGGTCGCTACTACCAGAGTGCTGGTGTACGGAGTCGCTAGTTTTTTTCTTCGGCGTACCGACTGTTTTGCGGAGTGCACGAACTGGGCGTCGGTGTCTGTTTTGCTCTTCCAGAGTCTACAGGCCTCTAGACCCACGAATGGGAACAGTGGTCTGCAGACCGCGTACGCCACCACCGATACACCCAGCCACCACTTCGCATTCTCTACGGTTCTCCAGACGTCGTGCACCTCCCACCCGGATTCCGTCTGGCACTCTTCTTCCTCCGGGCACTCGTCTTTCTTCGGACACTCGGAATCGGCATCGTCGAAAATTGCGTCCAACGCGTCCAACCGGTTCTCCAAACGTCTCTCCATGTCGGACAGGTGCGTCGATTCTTCGAACGAGCTGGCGTTTCGTACATCTTGCAGTAGATCCGTAGGGAACTCGGTGGGGCCCGCAAAACCAGGCGCGGACACCCTGTGTACTACGGGGGTAGGGGTTTCTTGTTCTTCGGGGGTTTCTTCGGGTTTTGTACTACGTTCCGCATCGACATCGTCCCAGATTTTTCGAAGTCTGGCACTGCCGATCCCGTACTTCTTTTTTGTTTCGTCGGCCGTCGACTTTCCGGAGACAAAGCAGACTGGATTTCCTGGCGCGCAATCCGAGCAATCTGGCGCGCAATCCGAGCACCCCGAGCACCCCGAGCAAGCATTTCGACCATTTCGAACGATTTGGGAATTCCATGTTGGACAAATGTCCCCCTCTCTAGATAGAAAAGTTATTTTGCAAACATGCCAAAAACCTATTTGTCTCCGGAAAATATTCGAGAAATTATTTCCGCCCGTGGAAAGTCGACGGCCGACGAAACAAAAAAGAAGTGCCAGACTTCGAAAAATCTGGGACGATGTCGATGCGGAACATAGTACAAAACCCGAAGAAACCCCCGAAGAACAAGAAACCCCTACCCCCGTAGTACACAGGGTGTCCGCGCCTGGTTTTGCGGGCCCCACCGAGTTCCCCACGGATCTACTGCAAGATGTACGAAACGCCAGCTCGTTCGAAGAATCAACGCACCTGTCCGACATGGAGAGACGTTTGGAGAACCGGTTGGACGCGTTGGAACGTAGACTGTTGGACGCAATTTTCGACGATGCCGATTCCGAGTGTCCGAAGAAAGACGAGTGCCCGGAGGAAGAAGAGTGCCAGACGGAATCCGGGTGGGAGGTGTACGACGTCTGGAGAACCGTAGAGAATGCGAAGTGGTGGCTGGGTGTAGCGGTGGTGGCGTACGCGGTCTGCAGACCACTGTTCCCATTCGTGGGTCTAGAGGCCTGTAGACTCTGGAAGAGCAAAACAGACACCGACGCCCAGTTCGTGCACTCCGCAAAACAGTCCGGTACGCCGAAGGAAAAAACTAGCGACTCCGTACACCAGCACTCTGGTAGTAGCGACCCGTTCTACATGGAGTAGCCTTTTTTTGGAAAAAAAAGTTCTTTGTCTTTTTCGAATTGTCTTTTCGAGTTGTATTTCCGAGTTGTCTTTTCGAGTTGTCTTTCTACCTCCTTTGGGAGAGGTTTTCTGTTTTTCGGTGTGGTCTAGATTTTGTTTTGCTCTTGGGAGACGATTTTTCTTCGACTTTCCCAAAAGTCCAAATGTGGACAATTGGGTGGTATCATTTTTTTTCTACCTCCTTTGGAGAGAGGTTTTTCGATCTTTTCCAAAATATTTTTGCCGCCCAATTAGACACAAAACACTATTGGAAAATGGAGTGCGAAAAGTGTGGTAGAGTCTTTGCCAAAAAGTACAACTTGGCGCGACACGAGAAACGAAAAAAATGGGTGTAGTCCGCCGCGCTTCTTGTGCGATGGTTGCGGAAAGACTTTTTCCCATGCACGGTCTCTAGCTAGCATGGCCACACCTCGTGTCCGGGATGGCCCACCAAGCGAAAAACGCGCGGGCTACAACTTCGGATTGCAGATCTAGAGCAAGCGCTGGCCGTAGAAACACGAAAACGAGAATCGCCGAGTCCTGTGTTCGCACTCTGCGAGAAAAGGTCTTGTAGATGCAGCCTCTTTTTCCAACCCGTCTTTCCCAAATGTGTCAAAATACACAAATGGGTGGTATCATTTCTGTTTGCCTCTTGGGAGGCGAATTTTTTCTACACTTTTCCCAAATGTGTCCAAATACACAAATGGGTGGTATCATTTCTGTTTGCCTTTTGGGAGGCGAATTTTTTCTACACTTTTCCCAAATGTGTCCAAATACACAAATGGGTGGTATCATTTCTGTTTGCCTCTTGGGAGAGGTCTTCTGGTGTTTTGTTTGCCGTTGGGGGTCGAGATGGGGGCAAACGGGCTAGTGTAAAAATGTGCAAAAATGTGCAGAATCTCTCTACAGATCGAGATCTGCCCAATCGATCTCGTCGTCGACGTTCTCGTGTCTCGCTCCCTCGCGAGGTTTTCCATCCCGCAGTCTAGCTACCTCCTCCTCCAACTCTACCGCCCTCCTCTCCAGTACCAGGACCCTCTTCCTGGTCGCAGCCTTCTTCTTGCTACCCTCCGTGGTTCTATCTTCTGCCCCCTCGGGACACCTGTTCGAGCGATGTTGCCAGAGAGTCTTGTAGGTGGCAAACTGCCCTCCACATCCGGGACACTCTCTCGTGGGAGGTCTGCACGGGTTCTTGCGACCCATGTGTCTTCGAAGATTTGCGGGCTTGTCGAAACCCTTGCCGCATGTTTCGCATTCCTTGTATGGCATTGTGTCTGTCTATTCCAATGGGAAACATATCTTCAATTGGGCGTTCGATTGTGGATGTGCCGAGGCGAAATGAGACGATGGTGGCGAGTTGGGTGGGGAATCCTCCAAAAATTGTGGCTCGTGCAGAATGTACTAGAACCCCCATCCACTATCGGGCGAAAACATCGTCTTTTGTACTACCAATCCCAAGTGTGTATATCGTGACCAATTGTGGATACTCTCGTCCCAATTGTGGATGTCTTCGTCCCAATTGTGGATATTCTCATTGTATTTTGTCATATTTTGTCATATTTTGGTGATTTTTTTTTTTCAATTTTGGTAGTACAATTGTGGATGTTTTCGTCACAATTGTGGATGTTTTGCAATTTTGCAATGTATCCACTATTGGGACGTCTAGTACAAAAGACGACGTTTGCGCCCAATTGTGGATACTCTCGTCCCAATTGTGGATGTCTTCGTCCCAATTGTGGATATTCTCATTGTCATTTGTCATATTTTGTCATATTTTGGTGATTTTTTTATTTTTTTTTGGTAGTACAATTGTGGATGTTTTTTGTCACAATTGTGATGTTTTTGCCGATTTTTGCAATGTATCCACTATTGGGACGTCTAGAATCCATAATTGGGACGAGAGTTATCCACAATTGGGACGAGAGTATCCACAATCGGGCGCAAACATCGTCTTTTGTACTACCAACCCCCCCAATTGGGCGAAAACATCGTCTTTTGTACCACCCCCCAATTGTGGATACTCTCGTCCCAATTGTGGATAACTCTCGTCCCAATTATGGATGTCTTCGTCCCAATAGTGGATGTCTCGACCTTTCCATTCTCGTATGTCATATTTTCTCATATTTTGGAGATAAAAATTCACCTGCTTTTCCACGTGTATGTTGGCTCAAAAGAGGATGTGTGTGAAATTTGCATCCACAATTGGGGGGTGGTATCATTTCGACTCTTATTTATATACTACTAGCCGCCTGTGTTTATCTCGCCCTGATTATACATGTACACGTTTCTGAACATCTGTTGGCAATGCCAACTCCCAATCTAGCAATTTAATTGTCTGAGCATGAGCTGTAGCACAGCTCAGGCTCCATCAATTAAGCTGCTTGATATAAAGAGATTAACACATTGTGGCAAGATTAGTGCAGACGGTAGCATAATACAGAAGTGTGTGCAATAGATACGTGAGAACGTGCTAGGAAAGAGGTATTATACAAGTATATATGCGACACATTGAGTTTTAGTCCCAAGAACCGCTACGGTCATGTAGAGACGGGACCTCAGTTTTAAATCTCATCCACAAGACCAGTTGAATGGAAATACAATGAAAATATGTTATCATGTAATACCATTACTTTGATTAATGTAACAGTCCAAAATTAACATGGTACAGACCAGGTTACATATTTAAGGTAAAAGGGTTCAGGGTGCTAGTTCATACATTGCAAACCGAAGTTCATGCACCAGAGAGAGCACATAATCCACGGTCAACTGAGAATTGAAGGATGGGAGATAACTCCAAACAGGAGGTAACTCCAAACGTTAGTGAGCTCCTGTCAACAGAGCATTGAAGGTGTCACTGCAGTATGTCACTCTATACGGGAGTGAGCTCCCTTCATGCACCGACTCGTCAAATCTTACATGTATCCGGTACCAGGCTCCAGGGGACCATTGCAGTACCCGCTAGAATCCGCGGTGCACGTTTCATTAACCCCGACCATATATGGTACCTCAGTGTAGGGGTTCCGTCGTCTACGCACTGTAAAAGACAAACATAAGACAATTGTGAAGTGTCAAGAATATAAGGCCATAACAAATAAGTACTTTGGTTCTCAGACACGGGGTTTGTGGAATGTGAAATGGGAGGGCAGATTGTTTTAAAAAAAAATTTGTTTGAGATGTTCATATCGGATTTCTTTTTTCAAGTTGCATACATGCATCTGGCAAGCTTAAAACAAATCAGAGATGAACATCTCAAACAAAACAATAAGTTCCATAAAGTTACTATAACCTCTTTAGACGTGAAAACACAAGATTTTCGTCAAATATATTTGAATTTAACATATTTTTGCATGGTAATCTTTTTTATTGATCATGTGGCGAATTTAAAGTACAATTTTATTTCACCATGACGATAAAAAACATGATCATGGGCATGTGCTAAAACATCACAAAAACTGTCAGAGAAGTGTATGCTTAAAACGTGAAAAAGGTCAAGGTTGAAGAAACTTTCTGACAAAAAATGGCGTGTTTCCACAACCATGAGAAGGTAAAAAAGGTCAAGGTCATGTTAATGGCGGCATGAGTGTGTTCCTAATGATTACATGCATCAAGTGTCCAAACATTGAAGGAATGCGTCATGTAATATGAAAGTTATAGCATGATGACGAAGTTTGTACAAAGTTTTTGACACACAAAAATGGCTAAGTGTTTCAGAAAAAATTTGAAGATAAACCAGATGGCCGCAGCCTGCATGTCGAGCCCGCCGAGGCATTTGATGGTCTCAGAGTGTATTTATTTGAAGTTTGATGCCCAATAAGCTAAACACTTTTAACGCATATTTCGGACGAACGGACGGACGGACGTTCTTACATTAGGGTACTTATGTGGCTTATCACATGTTAAATATTAGCCACATAAAATGATTTTTAGCCACATAAAACGATTTTTTAGGTGGCTAATTGTAACCAACCCTATCCTTTAACAAGTCCATAACCCTGTGGGGCTAGCCACATAAGTACCCTAATGTGTGCCCGGACGGACGGACGCACACACACGCACGGACGGACGCACAGACACCCAGACGTCATTGTGACCACTATGTCTCGCTTTCCGCAAGCAGGCTCAACAAAAAGGTCAAGGTCATGTGAATGGCGGCATTAGTGTGTTCCAAATGCTTACATGTATCAAGTGTCCAAACATTGAAGGAATGCGTCAAGTAATATGAAAGTTATAGCAGAATGAGAAAGCTTGTAGAACGTTTCAGCAAAGATTTGAAGGTAAAAAAAGGTGAAGGCATGAGTGTGTTCTTAATGCTTACATGTACCGAGTGTCCAAATATTGAAGCAATCCGTAAAGTAATATTAAAGTTATAGCATAATGACGAAGCTTGTACAAAGTTTTTGACATTTTGGACGACGACGCCGCGTATGGCGACGACATAAAAAGTGGCGACTATAGTCGCGCCTTCTGCTACAGCAGGCGCGACAAAAAGAATAACTAGAGCTAGTGCAGGAGTGCTCATAATACCCCCACAAACATCGCTTGGCCACATGAACGTGTTTAATATCAGAAAGAGTTTCATAGGTCGGAATCGAAATTTCATACCCAGTTTTCACCTTTGGCCTCTAAGTGTGACCTTGATCTTAGACCTGGGCATGTGGCTATTGAATGTGACATATCATTTCAGCATGGAAAACACTTGTGCCACATCATTTGAAAATCCATTTATCGGTTTACAAGATATATGCCGAAATGTAAATTTTATGACCATTTTTGACCTATGACCTCCAAGTGTGACCTTGATAGTGAATGTGTCACATCGGTTTATAGTCACATCGGTTTATCGTGGCAAACATTTGTGGCAAATCATTTGAAAATGCATTCATTGGTTTAGAAGATAAAAGGTGAAAACGAAAGCTCATGCATATTGTTTACATTAGACCTCTAAGTGTGACCTTAACCTGGGACATAGATACGTAGGTATTGAATGTAAAATCGTTTGTTGGAGTATAATCATCCAACAAATGGAAACAAGAGTGACTGTGATCTATTTAGTGGTCTGTAAATATGCTTTGGTACACTCTTTTTTGTCTGTTTTTGTCAATGTAAACAAATGGCTGCCATCTGTCAAAATAAACACATTTTCTTGATGAATTTATTTCAAATGCTGAAATTATAAGGAATGAATGGCCTTTTTGTAGAATTTATCGGAGATATAAACTTGGAAAAGTCGCGGGAATACTGGACAAAGGCCTTCCGTCCAGTATTCCAGCGACTTTTCCAAGTTTATACCCATTTAAATTCCACAAAAAGGCCATTCATTCCTATAGTACACCCTTGTTTGTCTGTTTAAAATACTATATGTAGTGTTTTAGTTTTCACCATACTCTGTTCTCTAGATTCCCATATGCTCATGGCCTGCGACATGTGTGCCACATACAGTCACTTTAGAGAAGAAATAAAGAAATATTCATATTTTTCGTCAGAAAAATAGTGTATCTTCAGCAAATGACAATCCTAGTGGCTAATTTGTTCATGGTCGGACATATGTGCCACATACGAGACACGTCATGCGATTTTGTACTTTCGGACGTCTGCTTAATTTCATTAAATATATTTACTTAATTTACAATATTTTTCATAAATACATTTGACGCCATTTAGGGAAGATATTGTAAATTTTGTAAACGTATTTAATGAAATTACGCAGATGTCCGAAGGTACAAAATCACATGGCGTGTCTCATACAGTCACCTGCGGTGGGCAAATTGTCGAGGGAGCCGGGTTTGTCGACACGATACTTGTAGTAGCCGTCCTTGTGTGCCTCCTGCCAGTTAGGCATACTGTTAAACTCGGCCATGGTCGAGTACTCGACACCTACAATAAACGGAGGAGGAGAAGGGTTAATTGATGTATTGATTGATGAGTTATTAATCGATTGATTGATTGATTGATGATTGATTGGGATTTTATATCTATTCACCAGCAAGGTATATATGTGGCTGTGATTGAAATGAGGCTTATGGGATTTGTGACCAGTGTAGCTCCTGATTAAATAGCACACTCCTGTAGCCTGATAATGGTCTATATTGCTAGTTAGAAGCATGACTGGTGTTGCATTGATGGAATGGGAATGCAAATGTTCAGCATTGAAGTTTCAAAAACATCTTTCACCACTGAAAAAATAATGAACATGTTTAAACAAAAATTAATAAAAAAACCATTTGCATGTAACATAACATTAATGCCCCCAGCCCCACAACAAGATTCTGCCACGGAAGTGGGTCGCACCTGCCCCGGCATTTGACCGTAACATGATCTTGGGCATGTGCTAAAGTAAGCATCACAACAAGAGCTGTCAGAAGTCAACGAAGTGCGCCTGGTGGTGCTTTAGTTTAACAAATATCAGGAAATGTAAGGAAAAAAAAATTATAACAAATTTCCCCCAACATTAAGTTTATGAAAGTACTCAGATTGTGGCCTTGACCTTGGGGTTAGCGGGGGTCTGAGTGTCATGGATTTGTCACAGCATGATAGAGAATCATTAGAGAAAGGCATGTGTGAAATATCAATATGTTTGATTAAAGGAAACAGAAATTATAACAAATTTCCCCCAACGTTAAGTTTATGAAAGTACAAAAACAGTGACATTGGCGGTTAGCAGGGGTCTGAGCATTATGGATTTGTCACAGCATGATAGAGAATCATGAGAGAAAGGCATGTGAGAAATATCCAAACGTTTGATGAAAAACAGAAATTATAACAAATTTGCCTCAATGTTAAGTTTATGAAAGTACAAAGACTGTGACTTCGACCTTGGGGTTAGCGGGGGTCTGTGGGTCATGGATTTGTCACAGCATGATAGAGAATCATTGGAGAAAAGCATGTGTGAAATATCAAAACGCTTGGTGAAATGAAACAAATTTCCCCCAACGTTAAGTTTATGAAATCACAAACACTGTGACCTTGACCTTGGGGTTAGTGGGGGTCTGAGCATCATGGATTTGTCACAGCATGATAGAGAATGACTAGACTAGAAATTATAACATATATATCTGATGTTAAGTTTTGTAAAGAGACTAAGTATGTCACTTGACCTTGGTATCAGTGGGGGCTAGACGGTCATGGATTTAGCGCAGCATGGTAGTAGAGCCTTACAGGAATGCATTTGTGAAATATTAAGCATTTTAGATGAAGGACATAGAGGTTATAACATCAAATTTCCCCCAATGTTAAGTTTATGTATCAAAGCACTAAGACTATGACCTTGACCTTGGGGCAAGGGGGTCTAAGCATCATGGATTTGTCACAGCATGATAGAGAATCATTAGAGAAAGGCATGTGTAAAGTATCAAAAGGTTAGGTGAAAGGAAACAGAAAATATAACAAATTTGACCCAACATTAAGTTTTCGAATTTTTTAAGACGGACGGACGGACAGACGGACGAATAGACGCTGACTACGACGCCGGGGGTACACTTATGGCGTACCCCCAGTGTCGTAGTCAGCGTCTATTCGTCCGTCTGTCTGTCCGTTCGTCCGTCACTCCGTTCTTCGAAAGACAGGCTAAAAACCGTCAAAGATGTGCATGCTTAAAACAGGACAAAGGTCAAGGTTGAAGAAACTTTTTGACGTAAAAACAAAAATTCCGCCATGGAAGCGTTTTCGCACCTGCCGAGGCATTTGATCATAACATGATCATGGGCATGTGCTAAAGTAAGCATCACAAAAACCGTCTGAGAAGTGCATGCTTAAAACATGAAAAAGGTTGAGCTTGAAGAAAATTTTTGACATAAAAAAATAGCTAAGTGTTTCCACAACCATGTGCAGGTGAAAAACGTCAAGGTCATGTTATTGGTGGCATGAGTGTGTTCCAAATGCTTACCTGTATCAAGTATCCAAATATTGAAGCAATCCATTAATGTTATACGATGATGAAGAACCTTGTACAAACTTTTTTGACGCAGAAAATGGCTAAGTGTTTCCCCAAAAAATATGAAGGTACAAAAGGTCAAGGTCATGTTAATGGGGGCATGAGTGTGCTCCAAATGCTCACATGTTTCAAGTGTCCAAATATTGAAGCAATCTGTCAAGTAATATCATGATGAAGAAACTTGTACAAACTTTTTGATGCAAAAAATGGCTCAGTGTTTCCACAAACATATGTGAAAATAAACAAGAGGGCCATGATGGCCCTAATTCGCTCACCTGACTCCATGAACACCAAAGGAGAATGTGACATTGAGTTCATGTGTTTTAAAAAAAATGTGATATTTTTAGATGGCGGTCATCTTGGATTAAGCGATGACTCTCATTTTACAAAATCTGAAAATGCTTCACCCAAGGATCTTAACTTCCTATGAAGTTTGGCCAGCATCGGCCATGTGGTTCCTGAGAAAAAGACGTTCTCGAATCTCGAATAAATGGACCTTTTGGTGGCCATCATGGATGACATAATCATCCGATTCCGACAAATATTGCACCAGAGCAATCGCCTCATTGATACCTTCAATTTGATATACGACACGAGCATATTCGGTCAAAAATAAAATTTGACCCCACGGGCCACGCCAATTTTTGACCCCGGGGTCACCATTTTAACACCTTTGAAAGAGCATTGTAAATCGATCATTCCTACCAAGTTTGGTCGAAATCCGGCCAGCGGTTCACGAGAAGAAGATTTTTTAAGAATTTATGCTATTTTTAGATGGCGGCCATCTTGGATTAGCGATGACCTCCATTTTAACAAATCTGAAAAGTCTTCACCCATGGACCATAACTTTTAAGTTTGGCTACCATGGGCCAAGCGGTTCATGTGAAGAATAATTTTGTGAAATCTATAAAATAAACGAACCTTTTGACCTTTTGACCTTTCGGCGGCCATCTTGGATGACATAACCATCCGATTTCGACAAAAAATGATACTTTCAATTTGATATATGACATGACCATATTCGGTCAAAAATAAAATTTGACCCCAATTTGACCCCACAGGCGACACCCATTGTTGACCCCGGGGTCACCATTTTAACAACTTTGAAAGAGCATTGTACATCGATCATTCCTACCAAGTTTTGTCGAAATCCGGTTGGCGGTTCTTGAGAAGAAGATTTTTGAAGAATTTGTGCTATTTTTAGACGGCGGCCATCTTGGATTACGTAATGACGTCATTTTAACAATTTTGTAATCCCCCTATCTATGGACCATGACCATGAAGTTTGGTGACTATAGGCCCAATGGTTAACAAGAAGAAGACGTTTGAACATGTTCACGGATGACGACGACGGACGACGACGGACGACGGACACATTGCGGTAACAATAGCTCACATGAGCTTTGCTCAGGTGAGCTAAAAACCTTAACGTAAAACTCGGACGGACAAAGCGGTAACTATATGCTCCCCAGAAAAATTGGTGGAGGGGTTGAGCAGTTATTGAGAATAGAAATCTTTAAGACAATTGCCTGACATTTTACAAACAATGTGAATGTAAGTCCTCAGTGACCTTGACATTGGGTGTTCAAATGTGGGGCGTATGCGAATACTATCCCTAGACAGACATTGTGGTAAAATAGTATTAAAATCGATGGAAGTGGTTCATAAGCTATTGTAGTAGTATGGCCATAGTAGGATAATCAAACATTTGTACTGCCTTGTGGTACAAACCGGCTTTTATAGCGACGTGGTAGAGTGTTTGCCTCTCATGCAGGCGGCCTGATTTCAAGCCTGGATCCCAGCCGACGACAAGATACTTTTAACTTTACAACACATTCCCCTCCTACTGCACTATTACCGTATTTAGCTGTGTATTGCGCGCACTGGTGTACAATGCGCATCTATATTTTGGGGGGAAAAATCAGGGAAAAAAATAGTTCGCGTCTATAGCGCGCAAAAAAAAAAAAAAAAAAAATTGGCGGAAATTGCGTCACGTATAAGAAAATTGCATTCCGAGTTCACATCCACAATGCTGAACGTGTGCTGTTAGGCTCTCTCGAAGAGAAAAATATCGCCAAAGGTCAGCTTTATGGCATAAATTAGACTTTATATTGTCTAAAAGTATGTTATATTTATTGTTATTTACTCATTAATATGCTTAATAAAAATTCATGATGCATGTAATAAACTTATTGAACCTACTTACGAAGAAATTTGTTGTATATAATTCCACCATATTTGCCATTCGTGTATAACATAATTACCCGTAATCGCAAACACACAGCAGGCTAGCCATGTGTAAACTTCTTCCCCAAGGCAATAATAACTCCCTACTAGTGACCTGCACACGAGAAATGGGCCATAAACAATTCCCCCTCAGCCAAATATTGACACTGTGGACCACCGTGGATATACATAGGTACAGATAGTGTGTATTCACTGTTTATTGATTAGGTTTAACAATATACATAGGTACTACCTGAATACACGACATTCCAGCATAGCCCCATACAGTGTATGCGCAGATGAATCAGGGGCTATGCTGGTCGCACATGTCATAAGGTATTGATGCGTGAATACTTGTCAATACTTTACAAAAATAGTAACACAGTCAGTCGGCACCTAGCAACGAAAAACGACCATTACCGAGTGTTACCGAATGCGATCTGAATGGGCGCGACGCTTGATTTAGCATCTAGCGCTTATGGGATTGAGATGATCTGTCCTCATTAATTATTCACAGAATGGCAGACGTGCGACATCACTTTGAAAATGTACAACCAAACAATACCCGACAGGCAACATTTGACCGATATGAGATCGGTACACCAGCGTAAATACAGAAAACACGTAATTTCCTCTAATACACGTAGCCTCTTATGTTACGAGCCTGGCTATATTAAATCCCAAAATATACCAATTTACCATCAATCTATACTTACCGCACCCATTCATATCGATTGATTCCTTTTCTCTTGTTTCACACTATACATATTTAAACGTCATAGCGGACACCTGTCAAAAATTGATATTTCCGTTTCCGGGCTTGTTTTGTTTGCGTAAAACTGGCAGAAATCAGTTGGAAAAAATGTTTGAAATTTATGTTCCTACTTATCACGCGCAGGGCGACTTCTGGATTAAAAATGGGGCTGAAAAAATGCGTGTGGCTAAATACATGGCTAAATACGGTAACCCTTGGACCGCTACACACAACAATTGTCGTCTGCTGTTGCTTTTATATCTTGCCTTATTTCTCAATAAAAACATGGTTTGACAGCATTTTAGAATAATTTCCAATGGAAATGATTCTAAAGTGCTGTCAAAGCATGTTGTAAATTATTCTAAAGTGCTGTCAAAGCATGTTTTTGGTGATAAAAATGAAAAATAAACAGAAGACGACAAAAAAATAATATAGCAGTGTAAGGGTCAAGAAATGACAGGTGTTACTAATGCATGCATGTACATGGACTATCGCTATTTATCCCGTCAACACAGTGCGTATGTGCCGTGAAACACGGTGCTGTGAAACATTTTATATCCTGTCAATATGACCTAATCACTGCGTATGAATATGTGCGGTGGCTGGGGTTATTTTTTTTGCATTTTAAAGCCATTTGTAGGTGTTGACGGGATAAATAGAATAGTAGGTTAGTGCCGTGAATGGGAAAATATATCTGGCGCGGCACGGAAACGGGATGTGCTCGGCAGAGCCTCGCCCATCACGTTTCCTAAGCCTTGCCAGATATTTTTTCCCATTCACGGCACTAACCTACTATTCTCTATATCCCTTCAATCAAAGGTGAAATATAGGTACGGCTCATTCAAATCAATTTCTGGAGTTGGGCCATAGGGAAGGCAACTGTCTGGTGTTTCAGAAGGTGTGTCCGAGAAAATAATTTGATTGATTGAAGGAAATAAATCATTGAGACGTTACTGACATCATTTCTCCATATGTGGGACACACAAGAGTGGTGTAAACTACTGCCGAACTACAGAGTAATATCACTGTCGTATAGTTAAAACTATTGGTTGAAAAATATATTAAATTCAATTTCAACCCAGACAAATTCTCAAATAAATATTTATTCCCTGTAAAGATCACTTACTCCTGGAATTACACTTGGTCTGAGCACAGGCCACAAGTCCACTGTCTACAATGGGGCCATTATCATCTTGTTGTATGAAGTCCAGCACGATGTTAATTCGGAAACTCCGTTCGCCAACCTGCGCTAGTTTCTGTGCAGGAATCACATCCACAGCTATCTGTATTATGTCCGTCGGAACTGAAGTGATAAAAGACCAATTTGGTTTATTTGTTATATATATGTAAAACTTTCTGAGAATACAAGGTGTGTTTAACTCTTTCATCCATAAGTAACTGGAATAGATTTTGATATGTTAATTTTGCAGCCAAGTCAATCATCACAAAATGATTTTCAGACTAGTCCATTTATGAAAAGGGGGTATTTTTTGTTCTCAAAAATATGAAAATTATTTTCAACCAGATGGCCGCGGCCCACATGTCGAGCCCATCAAGGCATTTGATGATCCCAGAGTGTATTTATTTGAAGTTTGAATTAAGGGTTGTGGTGATATCAGGAATGTAAAAGCTTTAATGCAAATTTTAAAGTAATTTGACCTTGATCTTTGGGCATGTGGGCTGCATGGCTGGGCTATAGAATGAAAATATGGATGATAATAAAGAATTATTTGTGTTGTGCAGATATAAGGTATGTAAAAACGTTAACACAAATTATAAGTCATTTGACCTTGACCTTGGGCATGTGGACACATGGGCAGGCTATAGAATGAAAATATGGATGATTAAAAGTATTGGAAATTTTAAGTAAATTGGAGTAACGATTGTGGAGATATAAGGTATGTAAAAACTTGAACGCAGATTTTGTAATAACACAAACTTCTAAGTCATTGTACCTACCTTGGCCTTTGGGAACAGGGGCCAGATGAGTGGGACACAGAATGAATATATGGATTATGACCAATTAGCATACAAAGTTTCAAGCCAATCTGACTTACGGTTACAGAGATAGTAGGTATGTGAAAAGTTTAACGCAAATTTGGACAAAAACTTTAACGCAAACTTCTAAGTCATTTGACCTTGACCTTGGGCACAGGGGCCGTTTGAGTGGGATACAGCATGAATATATGGATGATGACTAATAAACATAATATGAAGTTTCAAGTCAATGTGACTTAGGACTGCAGAGATATAAGGTAATAAAAAACTTTAACACAGATTTCGGACGAACGTATGCACAGATGCACGGATGCACACACGGACACCATTGTGATCACCATGTCTCGCTTTCCGCAAGTTACGAGCTGGCTCATCTGGATCTGCACTGTTTGCATAAACTGCTATAGCGGGCTTTCCATAAAGCCAATGTTTGCCAGAACATTGTATATCCAGATATCCATGGCCTGCATGTGTAGCCCGCCAAGATATCTGGGGGTCGTTTCATTAAACTTCGTACAACTAAAATGTTCGTAAGTGAAAAATTATGATAGTCTGTAAATTTCAAATTAACGTTTTCTTGCAAATAATTATTGGATTTACATTTATTGAGCATAGGCTGCATATGCAGCCTATGCTCAATAAATGTAAATCCATAAATTGAAATTTCCAGACGATCCTAAATCTGCACTTACAAACATTTTAGTCGTAAGAAGTTTAGTGAAACGGGCCCTGGGTGATCTCAGGGTAAGATATATATAATGTACAGTACACATTATTTCTTGTGGTCTTTTGTCACTGTGCCACAGCGGACATAACATATTTAAAGTGGTCAATCACCGCGGGCATAGCCTGACTGTCCCCCGCGATCACTGTTTCAGGCAGTGGGATCGCGGTGACAGCATTCCCGGTCACTGTGATGCACTGCCCTAACGTTATCACGGTGATTCGCCGTGGTCGTTCACGGGGGATCACCGCGATTGCGTATCTACCTGTATAATGCATGTACATGTGTACAGTACTTTTGCAAAATAAAACATTTTTGTTTGTATGAGAAACCACGAATTAAGTGTGTGCGTGCGTGCGTGCGTGTGTATGTGTACGTGTGCATTCGCGTTTTGATGTAGCAAGAGTCGAACATAATGCGATATCACTATTCTATATTTACACAAGTTATGGTGTTAACTGCTTAGACACGA
Source organism: Conchocele bisecta (assembly GCA_029237695.1). NCBI lineage: Eukaryota > Metazoa > Mollusca > Bivalvia > Lucinida > Thyasiridae > Conchocele > Conchocele bisecta. The sequence continues at coordinate 200,205,015 of CM055265.1, read as the reverse complement.
TGACATCAATGTTTGTCAAATTGTATATATATTTTATTTAACTAGGTTGATTGATTTAATTGTGAATAAAGGTGATTTAATCCATGCTGGGCGCAAAAGAAATAATCCCGTCTCTATCATTTAGCGGCTTACCTGTGACTATTTCGGGAGATATAAGAATCGTTTCCTAAACTAATGAGAATCTCGCCTTCCGCTTTTGAAAAATTCAGATTAGTTTTGCTGATGCATGTGCGGCGAGTTTGCAAAACATGAGATTGAATATGATAGCATTTATAGGACACGTAAACATTGTCTTAGGAGACGATTCTCATGTGCTGCAAAAACATGTTTTTATTAAGAAATAGAACAAATGTGGACAAACATTTATATTTCTTGACAACCAAAAACATAATTTGACAAAACATGATAATCGTCTTAGGAGACGATTCTAATGTGCTGCCAATACATGTTTATTGAGCAAAAAAAACACAACATATTTCAATATGTGTTATTGGTTAGGCTACTGCATCGCATCGTCGACCTATACACAAGATCGCAAAAGCGCGAGACCAAATTGCGAGTCGAAAACGTGAGATTCTATTGTATTCATTCTCGCGTTTTCGCATGGCTATCTCGCGTTTTCGCCTCGTACTTTTCATGATGTCGCCTTCCGCTTTTGGAAATACGTTTGTTCATGTCATTATGTGTGTGTAGAATGCATGCGTGTTGAAATTGAGTTTTGCGCATACATTACATGTACGTACATACGTAGAACGCAATTCAAACTTGCATGCTTTATATGCATGTACGTACGTATAACGGAAATTCAACACGCATGCTGTCTACACATGCATGGGCAAATCGTATTTCAAAAAGTGGGAGGCGAGATCGAGATCGCAAAAAACTCGAGATTGTAACATAAAAAAAAATATACCGCCGTACCCACACATCCCCAACTAGCACATTTGCAACATATCATTTTCGATCTAGCTGCACACATGATGGTGTTTACAATCATCAGTCAGTAATCCAGTTTCACTGTGCAAAGTGTGACTGACCTTTAGAATTCGGTGGAAACAAACATACCAAAACCACGCTTTGTAGTCTCTCACGTCAACGCATCGTCGATGAATTGATAATTACGTATTAGCTTGTGCATTTTCACATTTGTTTGGCTTCTTGATAAAAGCAAGATTTGGCAGCACATGAGAATCGTCTCCTAAGACGATTCTTCGTCTCCTAAGACGATTCTCATATTTTGTCAAAATATGTTTTTGTAAAGAAACACTAATGTATTCAGGTTTTCTTTTCACATTTGTCCGATGTCTTAATAAAACATGTTTTGGCAACACATGAGATTCTAATATGTTGCACCAGAGCAATCGCCTCATCGATACCTTCAATTTGATATACGACATGAGCATATTCGGTCAAAAATAAAATTTGACCCCAATGGCCACGCCCATTTTTGACCCCGGGGTCACCATTTTCACAACTTTGAAAGAGCATTGTACATCGATCATTCCTACCAAGTTTCATCGAAATCCTGCCAGCGTTTCAGAAGATTTTTTAAGAATTTATGCAATTTTTAGATGGCGGCCATCTTGGATTAGCGATGACCTCCATTTTAACAAATCTGAAAAGGCTTCACCCATGGACAATAACTTTTAAGTTTGGCTACCATGGGCCAATCGGTTCATGTGAAGAAGAATTTTGAAATCTCACGCCCATTTTTGACCCCGGGGTCACCATTTTAACAACTTTGAAAGAGCATTGTACATCCATCATTCCTACCAAGTTTCGTCGAAATCTGGCTAGTGGTTCATGAGGAGATTTTTTAAGAATTTGTGCAATTTTTAGACGGCGGCCATTTTGGATTAGCAATGACCTCCATTTTAACAAATCTGAAAAGGCTTCACCCATGGACCATAACTTTTAAGTTTGGCTACCATGGGCCAAGCGGTTCATGTGAAGAAGAATTTTGAAATCTTTAATAAAAGAACGACCTTTTGACCTTTCGGCGGCCATCTTGGATGACATAACCATCCGATTGCAACAACAAATTCACCAGAGTGATCGCCTCATTGATACCTTCGATTTGATATATAACATGACCATATTCGGTCAAAAATAAAATTTGACCCCCATTTGACCCCACGGGCCACGCCCATTTTTGACCCCGGGGTCACCATTTTAACAACTTTGAAAGAGCATTGTACATCGATCATTCCTACCAACTTTTGTCAAAACCGCTTGGCGGTTCTTGAGAAGATCTTTGAAGAATTTGTGCTATTTTTAGACGGCGGCCATCTTGGAATACGTAATGACGTCATTTTAACAATTTTGTAATCCCCCTACCTAAGGACCATGACCATGAAGTTTTGTGACTATAGGCCCAATGGTTACCAAGGAGAAGAATGTTCACGGACGACGAACGACAACGGACGACGACGACGGACACATTGCGTTAACAATAGCTCACATGAGCTTCGCTCAGGTGAGCTAAAAAAATTGTTGTCACATTTGTTTGATTTCTTAGACCGTGCAAACAATTGACAAATTCAGAAATCAACAACTTAATTAAATTTGTGTTTCTCGAGTCGGGTTTCATATGGTGATTACACACCATGATAATCTTGTTGGAAAGTAAAAGTCAATTGTCACGTAGGCCATTTCAGTTTATCGCGCGTTACGTCAGTTGTTATTCTAAGTACGTATGGTCGCTCGGGGCATTTCTTTCCTTCGTTTATAAGGGATGGGTTGTGGCATAGGGCTTAGAACACCCAACTTCCAAACTAGAAGTTGTGGGTTCAAACATCGCCTTGGGCATCAAACATACCTTCATAGTATTTCCATCCCACTGGTCTGTCGGGTGAGACTTTAAACTGTGGTCCCGTCTCTATAATTTATGACCTTAGCTGTTGCTGTCTGCTGGGACGTTAAACCCATTCAATTTTTTCCTTCATTTATATGCCGCGTAGAAACGATAATTAAGAACCTTAAATTTCATTTCCACCCCGAGAAGGAACGTGCATTTATTTCTCTAAAGTTAGGTTTCTTGGCCTGTCGACGCAATGAGATGAAAACGTTAATTTACATAAAATAAATCAATAACCATTGATTGAAAAATGTGATTATAATACATGTACTGTAGTATACACATTTTTAACACAGTAACTTCAAGTGCTGTTCGTCTTGGAGCCGTAGACAAGAATAAACGGAATTCGTTTCTACACTGCGTCTGCGAAGAAACAAAAATTAGCATGCCTTAGATGATGAACAAACGTCAGCGAAAAAAAACACTTGGAGGAAAGCTAATTATCGTTCTTTCGTGACATAGAAATTAATTTTAAGGTTGTGAACGGGAAAGAACAAATCTTTAGAGGCGTAAAATTTATGTTCTTTCTCGGCGAATAAACAAACTTAATTGTTTTGAATGATAGTTTCTACGTTTATTCGGCTGAACTCCAGCGTGTAACGTGATGGAAATCGGTATGGTCAACTCCATTCAATCAAACCATGTACAAAGTAGTAACACAGTGATTCGTCGCATTTTGCTCAGTCATTCTGTCGTAAAACGCCGCAGAATATTTTGCCGCGTTTTTGCCGAGGAACAGCGCGGAATCACCGCGCAAACTTTGCGGGCGTTTTTTCGTTATGCCGCAAATAGCCACGGGAAGTTTTGCGAGAGATTGCAGCAATATTCCGCACTAAAGTTAAATTGGTTGTGGCAATAACAAAAAAAAGCGGGTTTTGCGGTGCCTGTAGCTGTATGTATTTTATATACTTATACGATACCAAAGGCGACGTGAAAAATAACATGTAATACCGTACATTGGCATGAAAACCTTGCCTACATATTTACCTGTAATGCAGACGTCACCATGATACACGGTAACTGTCACCATGAAACACCGCGAATCACCCTTAGGGCCCCACTGGTTTCAGTCAGGGTGACCATTTTCAACGACGATCACCACGACTAATCATTGCCCCGAATCCCCTCGCTGGCAGCCTTTTTGATAAAAACTTTAAAGCAAACTTCTAAGTCATTTGACCTTGACCTTGGGGCACAGAGACTGCATATGAAGTTTCATGTCAATGTGACTTAGGACTGCAGCGATATAAGGTATTTAAAAACGGACGGACGGACGGACGGACGGACGGACGGTGGCTAAAACGATTTTTTAGGTGGCTAATTATAACCAACCCTATCCTTTAACAAGTTCATAACCCTGTGGGGCTAGCCACATAAGTACCCTAATGTGTGCCCGGACGGACGGACAGACGGACGGACGGACGGACGGACGGTGTGCCCGGACGTTCTTACGAGAGATACATTGTGAGGTTATTTCCTTTGATGTTTACACTGTGGGGTTAACCTCACAATGTAGCAACTTATTCCGTTATTTTCTTCCTTAACGATTCTCTTACGGAATAAATCGCATAATATGCAAATGAGCTAGCCATTAGTTAATTATATTTGAAAAACACTTATCCAAGTGTCTTAAATAGGGCGGTGGGTGGGTTTCAGCACAACACAGCAACCTCACAATGTAGCTCTCGTAAGTACGGACGCACGGACGGACGGACGGACGGACGGACGTTCTTACATTAGGGTACTTATGTGGCTTATCACATGTTAAATATTAGCCACATAAAACGATTTTTAGCCACATAAAACGATTTTTTAGGTGGCTAATTATAACCAACCCTATCCTTTAACAAGTCCATAACCCTGTGGGGCTAGCCACATAAGTACCCTAATGTGTGCCCGGACGGACGGACGGACATGGACGGACGGACGGACGGACGTTCTTACAGTACTATACTTATGTGGCTTATCACATGTTAAATATTAGCCACATAAAACGATTTTTAGTCACATAAAAGGATTTTTTAGGTGGCTAATTGTAACCAACCCTATCCTTTACCAAGTCCATAACCCTGTGGGGCTAGCCACATAAGTACCCTAATGTGTGCCCGGACGGACGGAAGGACGGACGGACGGACGGATGCCTGCACTGACACCCGGACTTCATTGTGATCACAATGTCTCGCTTTCCGCAAGATGGCCCGACAAAAATTATATTCAGCCCTGAAATTATAATAACCAGATTTGGTGTCAGGTCTCACCACAGCAATTACTCTTCGCGTGCACCCTCTCTAATAGTAGCTCCCCCTTCCATATTTGCATTCTAAATATGTTATTTTCACATACAAAAGCCATTTAAAACATTGTTTTAAATGGCTTTTGTATGTGAAAATAACATATATTGATCCTACTTTCCACGTTTTGATCCTCACGGAGTGCATAGCCCCGAGGACGTTATTTGAATAACAGTAAGTAAAGCGATAGCCAAGCAACGTGATACAATGTGAACATTGTACTGGACAAGTGCACGGCCGCTATACCTACCTCCAGCAGGGGCCAACAATACGGACCTCGTGGGCATGCCTGTCATCTCATCTGTATTGGTGGCAAACACCTGGAAATAAATAAATAATGTATAAAATGAAGGGTTCAGTAGAAGACGGTGGTTAAGTCCCCAATGGAAAACGGAAAATAGATAATCAACAGCAGACGGCAAAATTTAATTCAGCATTGTAAGGGTTACCAGCTGATTCAGATATAGATGAATGGTGAATGGGTAGAAATCATCTGCACATGGTATTGTAGCAGATTAAACAATAAACTACAGTAATCGATCTTGCAAATACCCATGATCACTTGGCCAAAGCTCACTGTAAATGATCAGTACCAGTATCTACAAGTATCCATAGATCCAGGAACTGTACTGGACACTATACTGACTGCATGATCAGACTGCACAGATGCGCAAGCTGTTCTGGGACAACACTGGTCACACATGCCATAACGTTTCTCAAGTCGAAATGGGCACCAAATTCTGGACAAACTAGATTGGTCAGTAAGCGAGGCTTACGGAATACCCCCCGCGTGGGCCTAGGTACCCCTAAATATGTAAAATTTTCCAAGTGTGGGCTTGTGACCTTGTCTCTGGGCTTAGCGGGGGCGGCACGACCGTGAATGTGAAGCAGATCCGAGCAAAGAAATAGAAGTTATAATCGATTTCTCTGATGTTATGTTTTGTAAAGAGACTAAAGTATGTGATCTTGACCTTGGGATCAGTGGGGATATGTCACAGCATGATAGTAGGGCCTTAGAGGAATGCATGCATGAAATATTAAGAATTTTAGATGAAGTTATAACATATTTCTCTGATGTTAAGTTTTGTAATGTATTTGACCTTGACTTTAGGATCAGCGGGGGTTGGACGGTCATGGATTTAGCACAGCATGGTAGTAGAGCCTTACAGGAATGCATGTGTGAAACATTAAGCATTTTAGATGAAGGAAATAGAAGTTATAACAATATTTCTCCGATGTTAAGTTTTGTAAAGAGACTAAGTATTTGACCTTGACCATGGGATCAGCGGGGGTTGGACGGTAGTGGATTTGGCACAGCATGGTAGTAGAGCCTTACAGGAATGCATGTGTGAAATATTAAGTGTTATAGTATACAGTATACCCCCCACAACTCGTTGCGGGTGGGTATAATTACCATTCAGATACTCAGCTACATGCAGAAGATACTGCATAAACACATTTTCGTATAGTAACCGGCACAAAAAATTTGCACTGGTTATGAGATCAAAAGTGTGTTTATGCGATAGCTCTAAGTAGAGCTGAGTGGCATCTGATCAGGAAACATTTTTTTACATGAAACATATCCGCCGGCGTCGAGTGCAGCACCAATGATTGTACAGTGACATATATGCCGCTGGCTATGAGTGCACCTGCGACGAGGATAGATACCTCAAAACTGTAGGTGTCCTCTGGTATCACTACCACAACCTCCTCATATACGAGTGTTGTGTTAGCATCGGCGGGGAAAACGAGAGTCGTCGTGGGCTGTATCAAGCAAAATAGATGTAGATAGAAACTAGAAAATGTGTTCATAGAACATGGATGCCCCACATATCGCTTTGATAATAAATGAGGCCAAATTCCAAGTCAAATTTTTTTTTACCTGAGTGTTGAAGTTTTTGAAGTATGTTACCTTGACCCTGGGCTTGGCGGGGGCAGGACGAACGTGCATTTGGTACAGGGTAGTAGAGGACCATTAGAGTAATGCGTATATGAAGTATGAAGCTGATCCGTGAAAGGGAACAGAAATTATAAGATATTTTCCCAAGCATTAAAGTTTTTGAAGCACCAAGTATGTGACCTTGACCCTGGGCTTGACGGGGGCAGGACGAACGTGAATTTGGCACAGGGCAGTAAATGACCATTAGAGCAATGCGTATATGAAGTATGAAGCTGATCCGTGAAAGGGAACAGAAATTATAAGATATTTACCGGAGCGTTAAAGTTTTTGAAACACCAAGTATGTGACCTTGACCCTGGTCTTGGCGGGGGCAGGACAAACGTGGATTTGGCACAGGGCGGTAGAGGACCATTAGAGCAATGTGAAGTATGAAGCTGATCCGTGAAAGAAAACAGAAATTATAAGACATTGACCTGAGAGTTAAAGTTTTTGAAGCACTAAGTATGTGACCTTGACCCTGGGCTTGGCGGGGCAGGACGAACATGGATTTGGCACAGGGCGGTAGAGGACCATTAGAGCAATGCGTATATGAAGTATGAAGCTGATCCGTGAAAGAAAACAGAAATTATAAGATATTTACCTGAGCGTTAATGTTTTTGAAGCACTAAGTATGTGACCTTGACCCTGGGCTTGGCGGGGGCAGGACGAACGTGGATTTGGCACAGGGCGGTAGAGGACCATTAGAGCAATGCATATATGAAGTATGAAGCTGATCCGTGAAAGAAAACAGAAATTATAAGATATTTACCTGAGCGTTAACGTTTTTGAAACATCAAGTATGTGACCTTGACCCTGGGCTTGGCGGGGGCAGGATTTGGCACAGGGCGGTAGAGGACCATTAGAGCAATGTGTATATGAAATATGAAGCAGATCGGTCGAAGGATGAAGAAATTATGAGACATTTACCCGAGCGTTAAAGTTTTGTGACGGACGGACGGGACGGACGGACGGACGGGACGGACGGACAAGGGTAACACTAAATGCCCCCTCCTATCGTGGTGGGGCATAAAAAGGTGAACAGGTGAATAGCAACAGGTAAGGTCATTTAGGGACAGGACATCGGTCTCATCCGAAAAACAAGTGGGATGGAATTACTATGAAAGTTTTTATTTGTTTGTTTATTGATTTATTGTTTAATGGCCTATCAAGAGCTATGAAAGTAATTTTTATGCCTAGGGATGGGATTCAACACACAAACAATGGAATTCAAGTCTAGTGCCCTAATGTATAGGCCCAATTTCAGCCCTGGCATTAGCAAACATTTAGTTTTCAAAAAATAAAAGAACAACAAAATTGTATAAATTATATGAAGTTTCAAGCGACAAATGATATGGGTAAAGTAATAAATAAATCTATTGAATGGGCGGGCGTGCGGCGGGCGGCGGCGGGCGGGCAGTGGGCACACGGGCGGGCGGCAGGCGGGCAGGCGGGCGGGCGGACAGGCGGGCAGGCGGGCAATGATTGCATTCATATATCACATTTTAGCTACTAAACATGACCACTGATGTGTCTGGGATCTTCTTGATTTTTAGTAGTTTTATAATCACTGGCATATATTCTTAGAATAATCAACAATAAACACAACTGCAGCTTATGACAATCCAGTAGACAGATTAGTTTGACTTACAGCGTTTGTGCCGTTGTATATGAAAGTGTAACTTGTGATGTCACCATTCCTGTCGAGCATAAAGGGGATTTTCCACTGGACCTTGATCTGCTGATAGGTGACACCATAATCCTTCCCCGTCAGTGTCGTAAACTCGGCCACCTGTCCCGGAGCTGGGGGAGAGAACTATCAGGTTAGTAGGGAAACTAAAACCACAGGCAATATTTACACCTTCACTTTCACTCCATGCATGACCAATGTTTTGCTTCCCACAGTAAATGTTATATTCCTTAAAATTGACTGCAAATGCACAGGCTGATCTGGAACTACACTGGTCGCAAAACCCATAAACCCCATTTGTCCATTCACAGCCACAAACTTGTGCTTAATTGTTTGAACATGCTTGACACTATAATATTGATGTGGTGATACTTTTTTTCACAACATGAGTGGAATTTTGTTAGTCAGATAAATGACATCACCCACACTACTGTCTGTTCCAAGTTTGGCTGCCGACAAACTTTTGGACATTAAACACATTAAATCCAAAAAATATTTTCAATGTACATGTATGTACTTTTTCATCAATAACAAAAAGTCACCCTCCCCAAAAAAAAATATTTGATGAAATTCTGAAGGAGCAGACCACTGTTTCTTGTTTCGTTTTTTATTTATTTATTGTTGAGGTGTGTGTCGTGTTTTAAATAAAATTGCGTTGTACTGCAGCTAGCCACTACATTTGCGAGTAGTGTCCTGTCAGAATTGCTTAGAACCGCGTCGCCAATACGGTTTTCATTCTCACTCGGGTTGCCAGCCCGATATACATTTGGGTTGCCAGCCCTAACCGGGTCGCCACTCTGGTTTTCTTTCACGTTCGGGGTGCCAGCCCGATCTCTACTCTCTGCTAGGTTATCAAGCCGGTAAGTTGCCTTTGTGAATACAATGTAACGACATTGACATGTGTCATTTTAATAATAATCGAATGACGGACCACATAGAAAATGCGTTATATACCCAACTCATAATTCATTGCTAATTATGCTATTATCACTGTTCACACCGACTTCAAAATGAATTGTCGGCCTAATTTGGCTAGCTGCAGACACATCAATTTAATTTAATTGCATGTTAAACAATTAATTTGTACAATTGAATTAACATTCGTTGTTTCTTTAACCCTCAGATCGAGTTCAAAGTACATCGTTGGTATGATTTAGGACTTCAATTGATCCCTAATCCCTGATCCCTAATGAGTCACGCTTTTAACACGACAGACGTACCTTGTCATTTATCAAAATGTTTGCGAATTGTAGATCACGTGAGTGGCTCATCAGGATCTGCGGCATTCCTACGTACATGTACATTTTATTTACACACAAAAAAAAAGACCCCTAATACAGCGTATTGTAACAGTTCCTAACTTAATATGGAATAGCCCGGGCCGATAGTTCGCGTCAGTTACTTGGGGTTAAATATTACGAACACAGATATTAACACAGTGCATGGTTTCTTTATTTTATTTTAACATCATCAGAAATGGCGAGACTAGGAACTCTTTACGCGGAAGCCAGTCTATTTAAGTCACTAAGCTGCTATACACCTGTCCCAATTACGATGCGTGTGTTAAGAAAAATTGATACTAGGAGAAACTGAATACACAGCGAGTTGTTACCCGACACTGACACTGTTTTAACACAGATATGGCCCGCGGATATGTGTCATAAAATGGACATTACTTGGTGGTCAAAAACGGTAAATTTACAAGGTACAGTAGAACTTCGATCGCTCGAACCGGCAACGGAATCGAGTTTGAGTTCGAGCGATTCATAGTTCGAGGGAATGAAGTTTCAAAAATGTACTGTCACATTCAGTCAATAAAATCACTTATGTGAATATATGAGATGACCGATGTGACATGCCATTGTATATGCATTACATTTGGAGGGAGAAATGAAAAATAACAAATACAATTGTAAAGTTGCTGTTTTATTCAATATTTACATGTAATTATACGTCAAATAAACCGCTATGTTCCGCTTTGCGTCTATACATAATACTGGTATTCCCATTGTCTAAAAATAGCACATAGCACAGTGGTTGGAATAAATATACAAACGGAAAATAGAAACAAAACAATTTACGCTTCGTGCCCTGCTTTCCAGTAGCCGATCTAAGTATCCCCCTGTTGCCAGGTCCTTCCTTAGATTGCTCGGCAGAACCAGTATTTGTTTCTGACTCGGGTATCCCCCTGGTTAGACCAGGTCCTTCGCCAAGTTGCTCAGATACTAGTGTACTGTCAGACATAATTGTCATAGAATGACGATTGCTTACATTCGTCTCGTTTTATTCACAAACTAAGCACGCATTATTCACTCGATAGACATAGAAATGTGCCAATAGTCGCTCAAACAGCCAATTAAACATTACATAAAATGAATTTTGTTCCAATCACTTAATTAGCGTGGACATCATAACGCCCGTAATTCACGCCGCTATTGTTTGCGATTCGTGATTTAATGTCATCCCGCGTCAAGGGAAACTACTCAACGCGACCGCCCGCAATGGTGGAATTCGCACCTCGTTAGACAAACAGCTGATCACAGACTTACCTGTTCGAGTTATTAGCGGTAATCACCACTGTTTGACCGTCCACGGGACTAATCCACAGGTTCGACTGTTCGAGTAATTCATAGTTCGAGTTTAAGGTGTTTTATTACATGAATTATATAGGAAATTTGCTGGGACTGTCGAACCAGTTCGAGTTTTCCATGGTGTTTGAGCCAGACCTGTTCTAGTTATCGAAGTTCTACTGTATATAGCGAAATAGCAGCCGACTGGCAATTTTTCTCGGACCGATTGTTAAGACTACTTTTCAAATCTCAATCGGCCTGAGAGTTCAACCGACAAACTGAAATTTTAGAAGCCCTGCTTAGTGTCAAGTATAATACACAATTTATTCAGCTATTATTTTGAACAAAGGGATTTTATTATGCAAGTACCTATATACAGGTAAGTTGATATTACATAGTTTGACTAATTCCCTGGAGTCCCTGGAGCATGACTGGAATAATCAAAACTATTTTCACCCCTAAAAATCGTGAACAATTGATATTTGTCGAAGATTACGTCATAAAACCAACGCCCAACCCCAAATTCACGTTCATTGTATCACATACAGTATATTTTAGGACTGTTCCCCGAATGACTATGAAACACATGAATTGTGCTACATACTAATTTCTTTGGTCATACCAACATCTGGGGGAAAATACACCTATTATCTCAAACTGAATGAACTGCTCACAGCCTTGTTCAAATGTACAGCGCGTGCTATTTGACCATGCATGCTGTAGACAATGCTGCGGAGTGGGGCATCTTCATCACGAGACGTGTACTGCGGTCCCAGAATATGTATGTTTAAATCAGCTGTTTGAATAGAACCGGTTATCAAAGTACCGAAGGTACTGCATATCAAAGTACCGAAGGTACTGCATATACACATGTTCAAATTACACGATATTTCCGACAGCCTTCATGTTCAAACAGTTCCCTCGTGCCACGGCAAACATTTACCAATGGCTGGACATTGTCAAACCTTATAATAGCCCACGTCACTATAAACAGGGCATATAGTCGGCAAACAGTGCAGACCCCAATCACCATGGGCATCTACGCAGTCTGAATAGGGTCTTCATTGTTTCCTGTTTGTTCAGGTACTGTACCACCAAACAGCAACAACAGTGCGAGACTGCACTGGCAGATCAGCATTTACTTATAAATAAGTAAAATAAACACAGTTTTATGAGACTACAATACGAGTCTACTTAACCCTTAGAATGCGGGAACCGAAAATAGTCGTCTGCTGTTAATATTCTGTCTTTTCTCTCAGTAAAAACATGGTTTGGCAGCCAAACCAAGTTTTTGATGAGAAAAATGGAATATAAAAAATATTCAGCAGACGACACAAATTAATTCAGCATTGTAAGGGTTAACCCTTAACCCTTACAATGCTGAATTAAATTTTGTCGTCTGCTGTTAATTTTCCATTTTCCATTTTTCTCATGAAATACACGGTTTGACAGAATTTTGAAATGATTCTAAAATGCTGCCAAACGATGTTTTTTATTGAAAGAAAAAACGAAATATGAAACAACAGCAGACGACACATTTCTTATTCAGCATTCTAAGGGATAACCAGCAGTAGCTGTAACTTGTACATGACGTCAACACTTACCGGCTGAGAGAGTTTTTATTTCATCAGTCACGTCTGACAGCGCCCCGCCAGCAGAAGTAGAAGCATTGATTGTCACTGTATATGGCCAGAACTCCTCTAACTCCTCAACTACAACTTGTCTGGTATCAAACCCTGGAATATGATGATTTAACCCTTTCACTCCTAAATAACAGGAATGGATTTTGAAGATTAATGTTCCGACAAATCCAATCATCACACAAGAGCTCCGCAGAGCAAAATGTCCCGCCTAGCGCAGTTTGATAGTACATAAGGAGCTTGTAATAACCTTGGGGTTAGTGAGCCACATGGGCTTTCTGTAGAATGATGCGGGATGTTGTTACAAATGCATGTATGGAATATTAAAGCATAAACTGAGTGTTAACTTTTCCAAACATGTAAATTCTAAGTCAGTGACCTTGACCTTTGGGGTTAGCGGGCACCATGGGCTTTCTGTAGAATGATGCAGGATGTTGTTACAAATGCATGTATGGAATATTAAAGCATAAACTGAGCGTTAATTTTTCCAAACACGGAAATTTCTAAGTCAGTGACCTTGACCTTTGAGGTTAGCGGGCACCATGGGCCTTCTGTAGAATGATGGGCTTTCTGTAGAATGATGCAGGATGTTGTTACAAATGCATGTATGGAATATTAAAGCATAAACTGAGCGTTAATTTCTAAGTCAGTGACTTAGACCTTTGGGGTTAGTGAGCACCATGGGCTTTCTGTAGAATGATGCAGGATGTTGTTACAAATGCATATATGGAATATTAAAGCATAAACTGAGCGTTAACTTTTCCAAACACGGACATTTCTAATTCAGTGACCTTGACCTTTGGGGTTAGCGGGCACCATGGGCTTTCTGTAGAATGATGTGGGATTTTGTTACAAATACATGTATGAAATATTAAAGCATAAACTGAGCGTTAACTTTTCCAAACACGGAAATTACTAAGTCAGTGACCTTAACCTTTGGGGTTAGCGGGCACCATGGGCTTTCTGTAGAATGATGCAGGATGTTGTTACAAATGCATGTATGGAATATTAAAGCATAAACTGAGCGTTAATTTTTCCAAACACGGAAATTTCTAAGTCAGTGACCTTGACCTTTGAGGTTAGCGGGCACCATGGGCCTTCTGTAGAATGATGCGGGATGTTGTTACAAATGCATGTATGGAATATAAAAGCATAAACTGAGCGTTAATTTCTAAGTCAGTGACCTTGACCTTTGGGGTTAGCGGGCACCATGGGCTTTCTGTAGAATGATGCGGTATGTTGTTACAAATGCATGTATGGAATATTAAAGCATAAACTGAGCGTTAACTTTTCCAAACACAAACATTTCTAAGTCAGTGATCTTGACCTTTGGGGTTAGCGGGCAACATGGGCTTTCTGTAGAATTATGCGGGATGTTGTTACAAATGCATGTATGGAATATCAAAGCATAAACTGAGCGTTAACATTTCCAAACACGGAAATTTCTAAGTCAGTGACCTTGACATTTGGCGTTAGCGGGCATCATGGGCTTTCTGTAGAATGATGTGGGATGTTGATACAAATGCATGTATGGAATATTAAAGCATAAACTGAGCGCTAACTTTTCCAAACACGGAAATTTCTAAGTCAGCTACCTTCACCTTTGGGGTTTGCGGGCACCATGGGCTTTCTGTAGAATGATGCGGGATGTTGTTACAAATGCATGTATGGAATAATAAAGCATAAACTGAGCATTAACTTTTCCAAACACGGAAATTTCTAAGTCAGTGACCTTGACCTTTGGGGTTAGCGGGCAACACAGGCTTTCTGTAGAATGATGCGGGATGTTGATACAAATGCATGTATGGAATATTAAAGCATAAACTGAGCATTAACTTTTGCAAACACGGAAATTTCTAAGTCAGTGACCTTGACCTTTGGGGTTAGCGGGCAACATGGGCTTTATGTAGAATGATACGGGATGTTGTTACAAATGCATGTATGGAATATCAAAGCATAAACTGAGCGTTAACTTTTCAAACACGGAAATTTCTAAGTCAGTGTCCTTGACCTTTGGGGTTAGCGGGCACCATGGGTTTTCTGTAGAATGATGCGGGATGTTGTTACAAATGCATGTATGGAATATTAAAGCATAAACTGAGCATTAACTTTTCCAAACACGGAAAATTTCTAAGTCAGTGACCTTGACCTTTGGGGTTAGCGGGCACCATGGGCTTTCTGTAGAATGATGCGGGATGTTGTTACAAATGCATGTATGGAATATTAAAGCATAAAACTGAACGTTAACTTTTCCAAACACGGAAATTTTTAAGTCAGCGACCTTGACCTTTGGGGTTTGCGGGCACCATGGGCTTTCTGTAGAATGATGCGAAATGTTGTTACAAATGCATGTATGGAATATTAAAGCATAAACTGAGCGTTAACTTTTCCAAACACAAACATTTCTAAGCCAGCAATCTTGACCTTTGGGGTTTGCGGGCACCATGGGCTTTCTGTAGAATGATGCGGGATGTTGCTACAAATGCATGTATGGAATATTAAAGCATAAACTGAGCGTTAACTTTTCCAAACACGAACATTTCTAAGCCAGCAACCTTGACCTTTGGGGTTTGCGGGCACCATGGGCTTTCTGTAGCATGATGCGGGAAGTTGTTACAAATGCATATACGGAATATTAAAGCATAAACTGAGCGTTAACTTTTCCAAACACATACATTTCGAAGCCAGCGACCTTGACCTTTGGGGTCTGCGGGCACCATGGGCTTCCTGTAGAATGATGCGGGATGTTGTTACAAATGTATGTATGGAATATCAAAGCATAAACTGAGCGTTAACTTTTCCAAACACGGAAATTTCTAAATCAGTGATCTTGACCTTTGGGGTTAGCGGGCAACATGGGCTTTCTGTAGAATGATGCGGGACGTTGTTACAAATGCATGTTTGGAATATCAAAGCATAAACTGAGCGTTAACTTTTCCAAACACGGAAATTTCTAAATCAGTGATCTTGACCTTTGGGGTTAGCGGGCAACATGGGCTTTCTGTAGAATGATGCGGGATGTTGTTACAAATGCATGTATGGAATATCAAAGCATAAACTGAGCGTTAACTTTTCCAAACACGGAAATTTCTAAGTCAGTGACCTTGACCTTTGGCGTTAGCGGGCACCATGGGCTTTCTGTAGAATGATGCGGGATGTTGTTACAAATGCATGTATGGAATATTAAAGCATAAAACTGAACGTTAACTTTTCCAAAAAGGAAATTTCTAAGTCAGCAACCTTGACCTTTGGGGTTTGTGGGCACTATGGGCTTTCTGTAGAATGATGCGGGATGTTCTTACAAATGCATGTATGGAATATCAAAGCATAAACTGAGCGTTAACTTTTCCAAACACGGAAATTTCTAAGTCAGCGACCTTGACCTTTGGGACTAGCGGGCACCATGGGCTTTCATTAGAATGATGCGGGATGTTGTTACAAATGCATATATGGAATATTAAAGCATTCCATTGAGGGAAACAGAAGTTACAATGAATTAACCTGAGCGTTAAGTTTTAGAAACAGAACTAAATGCAAAAACTTAACGTTGAATGCATGTGAAAAGTAGGTCAATGAACCATGAAAACTAGGTCAAGGTCATATGGGCTCCCTGTGTGTGAGATGGTTACACCACAGTGTTGATGTATACCGAAGCATTTCATCAAGGGAAACAGAAGTACTAATACATTAAACCGAGCGTTAACTTTTCCAAACACGGAAATTTCTAAGTCAGTGACCTTGACCTTTCGGGTTAGCGCGCACCATGGGCTTTCTGTAGAATGATGCAGGATGTTGTTACAAATGCATGTATGGAATATTAAAGCATAAACTGAGCGTTAATTTTTCCAAACACGGAAATTTCTAAGCCAGTGACCTTGACCTTTGAGGTTAGCGGGCACCATGGGCCTTCTGTAGAATGATGGGCTTTCTGTAGAATGATGCGGGATGTTGTTACAAATGCATGTATGGAATATTAAAGCATAAACTGAATGTTAATTTCTAAGTCAGTGACCTTGACCTTTGGGGTTAGCGGGCACCATGGGCTTTCTGTAGAATGATGCAGGATGTTGTTGCAAATGCATATATGGAATATTAAAGCATAAACTGAGCGTTAACTTTTCCAAACACAGAAATTTCTAATTCAGTGACCTTGACCTTTGGGGTTAGCGGGCACCATGGGCTTTCTGTAGAATGATGTGGGATGTTGTTACAAATGCATGTATGGAATATTAAAGCATAAACTGAGCGTTAACTTTTCCAAACACGGATTAACTAAGTCAGTGACCTTGACCTTTGGGGTTAGCGGGCACCATGGGATTTCTGTAGAATGATGCGAGATGTTGTTACAAATACATGTATGGAATATTAAAGCATTCCATTGAGGGAAACAGAAGTTACAATGAATTAACCTGAGCGTTAAGTTTTAGAAACAGAGCTAAACGCAAAAATGTAACGTTGAATGCATGTGAAATGTAGGTCAATGAACCATGAAAAGTAGGTGAAGGTCACATGTGTGAGATGGTTACACCACAGTGTTGATGTATACTGTTGATGTATACCAAGTATGGAACCATGAAAAGTAGGTGAAGGTCACATGTGTGAGATGGTTACACCACAGTGTTGATGTATACCGTTGATGTATACCAAGTATGGTATTTCCGACGGAAAAGCTATGCCTATGTCCCGCTTCTGCTAAAGCAGGCGGGACAAAAATGATTTTCAGACTAGTCCATTTATGAAAAGGGTGGGGTATTTTTCTAAAAAAATATGAAAAAGTGCAGTACCTGATGGAGACAGCTCATCACGAACCGGCTCATCTGGATCTACACTGTTTGCAATTACTGATATAGAGGGCTGTAGTGTTGACTCATGTCCATTCAACAACAGGACACTGAATACTTTAGAAAACAAGAAAAATGTGGAAGTTTGAAGAAACTCCAGCAAATTTGTTGATCTGAGCCACGGACAGACAGACACAAGGATGCCAGGACTGACTGACTGACTGACGGACGGACGGACGACCTGTGCATCCTTATATCACATTTTTGCTACGCGATGGGATAAAAATGGTACAAATCTGCATAAACAGGCTTGTTTACAGCTGCGTAAAATACAAACTCAATGCCACAACCCACCAACAACATTCAACGGGGATGGACAACTAGCTGACCGTGGCTCTCATGTCAAGGTATTTGGCAGTCATGTCACCTTGGTTTAAACATATTTTATTTGTATTTCATTTACAAGTATGGCATCAATTGTAGTATACACAGTTCTATACATATGGGATTGGATTGAAAGCAAGCTTATATAAATCCTCTCAAGTGACCTTGACCTTGGGCATGTAGGTTATATGGCTGGGATATAGAACACACGCATATGCACACATCATGGTGATCACTGTCTTGAATCTCTGCAAGTGGGCTTGACAAAACTGAGGTCATACCTGATGCTGTTATTTGCTTTGTGTCAGCGGGTCCATGCGTATGAACATTGATGGTGTATGTGGTGTCGCCTGGGCGCGGCCCGGCTATATCCCAGGTCACAGTGAACTGTGTGGTATTTATATCACTAACTACTACATTGGTGGGCTTGCTTGGCACTGTAAATAGGAGAATATCAGGTTAGTCGCATGTGGTGCCCGCCGAGGCATTTGATAGTACTAAATGAACTTTGATAGTATACCATAAAACTTTAACAAAAATGATAAAGAACGTGCGAAGTTTCGAGTGAATAGGGGAAGCGGTTTCAGAGATATAGTGTTCTTAAAAACTTTAATCTAAATCCGAAAAACTTTAAGTAATTTGACCTTGACGTTGGGCACAGGGTCTGACGGGTTGGCATAGAATGAAAATATGGATGATGATAAACACACATGTGAAGTTTCGAGTGAATTGCCAAAGTGGTTTCAGAGATATAGATGACTATAAAATTGATGACTAGAAAATGTTTTCGTAGAACGTGGATGCCCCACATATCGGTTTGATAGTAAACGAGGCAAAATTCCAAGTCCAAAAGGGGGAGATAATCCATGGCTCACAGTCAAAGAAAAAAATGGTGAATTCTAAGTCGAAAAGAGGGAGATAATCAATGACACGGGGGTCGAATAAAAAATCAAAATTTACTCATATCATAAGGAAGCTACAAAGTTTCAGATATGTAGCTATTACAGTTTAAAATATTTACGAGTTACAAGGCAAAATAGCCAAATTCTAAGTCAAAAAGGGGGAGATAATCCATTACCCGGGAGTCAAATAAAAAATCTAAATAAAATTTGCAAATCAGCACAAGGAAGATACATACCAAGTTTCAGGTCTGCAGCTAGTACGGTTTAAAACGTTTACGAGTTACACAGCAAAATTGGAAAATTCTAAGTCAAAAAGTGGGGATAATCCAATTTACAGGGGTGGGTTGATTTAAAAATCAAAATAAACTTTGCACATCTACTCATTATATAAAGAAACTACCGGTACATACCAATATTCTGGTGTGTATCTATTAGGGTTTAAAAGTTTTAAGAGTTACAAGAAAAAATTGGAAAATTCTAAGTAAACAAGAGTTGTCAGAAGACAACGAAGCTCGCCTGTTGGCAGCCTTCACTCAAACTTGGCACAGTTGTATAAAAAAACATGAATATTATATAACTTGAGGGGTGTGCGGTGGACCTTGACATTGGGGTCAGTGGTGGAAGGTGGGTCGTGGATTTGCTATAGCATGATATAACATATTAAGATGAATGCATGTATGAAATATCAATGCGCTCCCTGAAAACAGAAGTAAAACAAAATTTAAACCAACGATAAGTTTATGAACGCACTAAGTTGGTGATTTTCTACAGCATGATAGATATTCACATGAGGAATGCATGTATGAATGTGCTAAGTTTGTGACCTTGACCTTGGGGAAAGGGGTGGGGTGGGTGGGTCATCGATTTGCTGTAACACAATAGAGAAAACTCAGATGAATGCATGTATGAAATATCAAGACATTTCCTGTAAAGAAACAGAAGTTACACAACATTTACCCCAATGTTAAGTTTATGAACATGCTAAGTTTGTGACCTTGACCTTGGGGTAAGGGTTGGGTGGTGGGTCGTGGATTGATACAGCATGATAGAGGGTCATCTGAGGAATGCATGTATGAAATATCAAGGCATTCCATGAAAGTTTAACAAATGTTATAAGACATTTACCCCAATGTTAAGTTTATGATTGTGCTAAGTTTGTGACCTTGACCTTGGGGTAAGAGGTGGGCGGTGGGTCATGGATTTGCTATAGCATGAAGACTCTCTGTGAAAATTAAGCTAACATGTGGCACATATATACTGCAAGACTAAATTCAACCAATCTGAAGTGAACAAAACATGCTTACTTTGTGAATCTGCAGATGAAATGCTTGCTATTGAACTGTGCAATATTAGATACAGTTACAGTGCAGTCTCCGTTTTTGTTCCACCGTAGACAACACTTGCAAACTCAACGCGAACGCAACGCGAACGCAACGCGAACGCAACGGTTTGCTGTAGCGTTGTATACGTTGTTTAAACGTATAATACGGTTCGTACACGTGTAATACACATTGTCAAACCATTTAGTTTAAAAGCGTTGTATACGTTGTTTTAAACGTATAATACGGTTCGTACACGTGTAATACACATTGTCAAACCGTTTAGTTTAAAAGCGTTGTATACGTTGTTTAAACGTATAATACGGTTCGTACACGTGTAATACACAGTGTCAAACCGTTTAGTTTAAAAGCGTTGTATACGTTGTTTAAACGTATAATACGGTTCGTACACGTGTAATACACATTGTCAAACCATTTAGTTTTTAAAGCGTGTAATACGTTTAGCTTCAAGGCGTATAACACGCTTTGGCGTATACATATGTAGCGAGGTGAAAGAGTTGAAACGTGTACAACGCTTTACCTGGAAACGTGTAGCTATATGAAAGCGTTGAAACTTGTACAACGGTTACACGCTTTAACGCGAATACCTGTTCGGAGGCCCCGATCGCTTCGAGGCGTCAGTTGTTTCTGTCCCTTTTAAAATATCGCGAATACATACCCTCAGATCAAGTTCAAAGTACATCGGCGGTGTGATTTAGCACTTCAATTGATCCCTAATCCCTGATGCCTAATGAGTCACGCTTTTAGCACGACAGATGTACCTTGTCGTTTATCAAAATGTTTGCAAATTGTAGATCACGTGAGCCGGCTCATCAGGATGTGCGGCATTCCTACGTACATGAACATTTTATATACACAAATGTAACAGCGTAATGTAACAGTTCCTAACTTAATATGGAATAGCCCAGGCCGATAGTCCGTGTCAGTTACTTGGGGTTAAATATTACGAACACACATAAACACAGTGCATGGTTTCTTTATTTTATTTTAACATCATCAGAAATGGCGAGTCTAGGAACTCTCGTATCTTTACGCTGAAGCTAGTCTATTTCAGTCACTAATCCGCTATACACCTGTCCCACGCGTGTGTTAAGAAAAATTGATAATTGGAGAAACTGAATACACAGCAAGCTGCACACTGGTTTAACACGGATATGGCCCGCGGATATGTGTCATAAATTACTTGGTGGTCAAAACCGGTAAATTTACAAGGTTTATAGCGGAATAGCAGCCGACTGGCAATTTTTCTCGGACCGATTGTTAAGACTAGTTTTCAAATCTCAATCGGTCTAAGAGTTCAAAAATCGGTCCAGAACCGGAAAACTGAAAATTTTAGAAGCCCTGCAGTCTAGAAGTATATATACACACACGAAGAACGATCGGAGCATGCCCATTCTACACAATACACGGTTGGCATACCAAAACGTGTAATGCGTTAAAACCCGTGGAAACGTGTTATACGTATAACACGGTTTTATCTGTACGGTGCTGTGTACATGTAGAAGAGTGTAACCGTTCTTCAAAGAAAGCATTAAACCGTTTAAACGGTCTACCTTAGCGTTGTATACGTTTACAACCGTTGTATACGTTTACAACCGTTGTACACGGATTACACGCTTTTGAAACTCAATGCGTTGTTTACAACCGTTGTATACGTTTACAACCGTTGTAGACGGATTACACGCTTTTGAAACCCAATGCGTTGAACGCAGTTTGTTCGACTTTCGCGCATGCGCAAGAGTGGGGAAACGCAACGCATGGCCGAAAACGTATTACACGTAGACGACACACGGTTTGAAACGCAACTAACGGAAACTCCACGGATACGCAACGCACAACACTTTGTACACGTATAAACCCGGAACATTTTGATAGAAACGACTGTAGAGCAAATATAACCCTGGACATTAACGAAACATTGGACAAGATATGTAAACAGCAACTCCACGATTTCGAACTGTCCGCTCAAATACAAATACTACTAGATTCAACCTTTATGCGCAAACTCGTATCTACCTGATCTTGAACATCACATGCGTCGTCTTTGTTACACTCTTCATAGTGAGCGTCAAAAATATCTATCAAAAATCGTAAACAGAAAGTGCAGTCGTCGCGGCACACAACGTTGATAAAATTAAATAATTTCACTGAAAAGTGTTTTGTAAATACCATATTGGTGATTGGAAAATACATTGTGGTGGAGGAGCTGTTATACTCGACAACAAGGTTACTCAACACAATAGCACGATAGAGTATCATCAGATGAATGCATGTATGAAATATGAAGGCGTTCCCTGTAAATAAACAGAAGTTAAACAACATTTACCCCAAACTTAAGTTTATGCTAAGTTTGTGACCTTGACCTTGGGGTAAGGGCTGGGTGGTGGGTCATGGATTTGCTACAGCATGATAGAGGGTCATCTGAGGAATGCATGTATGAAATAACAAGGTGTTCCATGAAAGGAAACAGAAGTTATAAGACATTTACCCTAATGTTAAGTTTGTGGACGCCGACGATGCCAGGGATATGCCATAAGCTCTTCTACACTTCGTGCAGGCGAGCTAAAAACTTTAATCGGACACACGTACGTAAATCTAAGTCTAACAGGGGGAGATAATCCATGACGTGGGGGTCGAATAAAAAATCCAGTCACCTTGCGCATCTACACACCATCAGGAAGCCAACCACCAAGTTTCAAGTCCCTACCTATTACGGTTAAAAAGTTTTAAGTCTTACAAACGTGACGGACGGACGGACGTACGGACAGATGGACGGACACCCGTGAAGAAAACAAGAAACCCATTTTATTTTTTCACAAGAAACGAGGCAAAGCCACGAAGGCCAGGTTTTTTCCAAGCATAGACACTTGGATAACATAATTATACCCACTTTTTGTAGACTAGATGGCCGTGGCCTGCATGTCGCGCCTTGGGGCGAGGCATGGACACTAAAAAAATAGATATAGTAGATGGAAAAACTTTAACGAAAAAAATTTAACCGGACACGGACGTACGGACGGACGTATGCCAAAATGCATAAAATGCGCTTTACGCAAGCGGGTGCGACAATAATGAAATTAAAACACCCATGTTGAAGTATCAAGGTAATGGGGGAAGCAGTTGCAGAGATATAGTACACTAAAAAACTAACAAAAAAAAAATTAAAAACAAAGTTAAAGTAATTTGACCTTGACATTGTGCATAGGGGCCACACCGGTTGGGGTTAGAATGAAAATATGGATGATGATAAACACCATGTGAAGTTTCAAAGGTAATGGGCGAAGCAGTTGCAGAGATATAGTATAACGAAAAAGTTTGTCAACAAAAAACTTTAAACCAGACGTACGTTAAAAAGTTAACGTTGAAAATGGCTAAGTCAATTACGTAGAAATAATAGGTGAAGGTAAAAAAATGGTCACATGTTGGATAGTTGTATGTGGTAGGCACCCCTTGGTTATGCAGCTGTGAAAGTTTGGTGGTCCTAGGTGGTACAGTACCAAAGAAATGGACTTAAACACGAAAACTTAACATTAAACGCGAAAAACTTAACATTAAAATGGCTAAGTCGATTGCGCGGAAAAAATGGGTCAAGTTAAAAAAAAAAGTAACATTGGATAGTATGGGTGGGCACCCCTTGATTAGAAGCGTGAAAGTTTGTTCCTAGTTTGGTACAGTACCAAATGAACTTAAACACGAAACTTAACATTGTAAACGCGAAAACTTAACATTGAAAATGGCTAAGTCGACTACGCGGAAAAAATGGGTCAAGATAAAAACAAGAAACGAGGCAAAGCCACGAAGGCCAGGTTTTTTCCAAGCATAGACACTTGGATAACATAATTATACCCACTTTTTGTAGACTAGATGGCCGTGGCCTGCATGTCGCGCCTTGGGGCGAGGCATGGACACTAAAAAAATAGATATAGTAGACGGAAAAACATTAACCAAAAAACTTTAACCGGACACACGGACGAACGGACGGACGTATGCCAAAATGCCGACGATATCGCGCTTTCCGCAAGCAGGTGCGACAATGATGATAAACACCCATGTGAAGTATCAAGGTATTGGGTGAAGCAGTTTGCAGAGATATAGTACACGAAAAAACTTTAAACAAAAAAATTCAAAGTAATTTGACCTTGACATTGGGCACAGGATCGCGCTTTCCGCAAGCAGGTGTGACAATGATGATAAACACCCATGTGAAGTATCAAGGTATTGGGTGAAGCAGTTGCAGAGATATAGTACACGAAAAAACTTTAACAAAAAATTCAAAGTAATTTGACCTTGACATAGGGCACAGGATCGCGCTTTCCGCAAGCAGGTGCGACAATGATGATAAACACCCATGTGAAGTATCAAGGTATTGGGTGAAGCAGTTTGCAGAGATATAGTACACGAAAAAAAACTTTAACAAAAAAATTCAAAGTAATTTGACCTTGACATTGGGCACAGGATCGCGCTTTCCGCAAGCAGGTGCGACAATGATGATAAACACCCATGTGAAGTATCAAGGTATTGGGTGAAGCAGTTGCAGAGATATAGTACACAAAAATACTTTAACAAAAAAATTCAAAGTATTTGACCTTGACATTGGGCACAGGGGCCGCACGGTTGGGGGTTAGAATGAAAATATGGATGATGATAAACACCCATGTGAAGTTTCAAGGTAAGGGCGAAGCAGTTGCAGAGATATAGTATAACGAAAAAGTTTTTAACCCAAAAAAACTTTAACCAGACGTACGTTAAAAAGTTAACGTTGAAAATGGCTAAGTCAATTACGTAGAAATAATAGGTGAAGGTAAAAAAATGGTCACATGTTGGATAGTTGTATGTGGTACACCTCTGGTTACATCTGTTATGAAAGCTGTGAGAAAGTAAAAGGTGGTCCTAGGTGGTACAGTACCAAAGAAATGGACTTAAACACGACTTAACATTGTAAACGCAAAACTTAACATTGAAAAGGCTAAGTCGACGGCGGAAAAAAGGGTGAAGTTAAAAAAAAAAGTAAAACGTTGGTAGTGATAGTGGTGGGTACTTGATTATGAAGCTGTAAAAGTTTGGTGGTCTGGTGTCAGTACAAAGAAATGGACTTAAACACGAAAACTTAACATTGGTAAACAAAACTTAACATGAAAATGGCTTAAGAAAAAAAAAGATTGCGAACAGGGTGAAGTTAAAAAAAAAGATGGGTAGTGATATGTGGTGGGCGGGCACCCCTTGATTATGAAGCTGTGAAAGTTTGGTGGTCCTAGTTGGTACAGTACCAAAGAAATGGACTTAAACACGAAAACTTAACATTGTAAACGCGAAAATTAACATTGACTGCGCTGAAAATGGCTAAAAAAGTCGGGACTGCGCGGAATGTCAAGTTAAAAAAAAAAGTAACATGTTGGATAGTGATATGTGGTGGGCACCCCTTGATTATGAAGCTGTGAAAGTTTGGTGGTCCCTAGGTGGTACAGTACCAAAGAAATGGACTTAAAAAACACGAAAACTTAACATTGTAAACGCGAAAACTTAACATTGAAAATGGCTAAGTCGACTACGCGAGGCATGGACACTAAAAAAATAGATATAGTAGACGGAAAAACATTAACCAAAAAACTTTAACAGGACACACGGACGAACGGACGGACGTATGCCAAAATGCCGACGATATCGCGCTTTCCGCAAGCAGGTGCGACAATGATGATAAACACCCATGTGAAGTATCAAGGTATTGGGTGAAGCAGTTGCAGAGATATAGTACACGAAAAAACTTTAACAAAAAAATTCAAAGTAATTTGACCTTGACATTGGGCACAGGATCGCGCTTTCCGCAAGCAGGTGCGACAATGATGATAAACACCCATGTGAAGTATCAAGGTATTGGGTGAAGCAGTTGCAGAGATATAGTACACGAAAAAAACTTTAACAACAAAATTCAAAGTAATTTGACCTTGACATTGGGTACAGGGGCCGCACGGTTGGGGGTTAGAAATGAAAATATGGATGATGATAAACACCCATGTGAAATTTCAAGGTAATGGGCGAAGCAGTTGCAGAGATATAGTATAACGAAAAAGTTTTAACCAAAAAACTTTAACCAGACGTACGTTAAAAAGTTAACGTTGAAAATGGCTAAGTCAATTACGTAGAAATAATAGGTGAAGGTAAAAAAAATGGTCACATGTTGGATAGTTGTATGTGGTAGGCACCTCTTGGTTATGAAGCTGTGAAAGTTTGGTGGTCCTAGGTGGTACAGTACCAAAGAAATGGACTTAAACACGAAAACTTAACATTGTAAACGCGAAAACTTAACATTGAAAATGGCTAAGTCGACTGGCGGAAAAATGGGTGAAGTTAAAAAAATAAAAAAAAAGTAACATGTTGGATAGTGATATGTGGTGGGTACCCCTTGATTATGAAGCTGTAAAAGTTTGGTGGTCCTAGGTGGTACAGTACCAAAGAAATGGACTTAAACACGAAAACTTAACATTGTAAACGCGAAAACTTAACATTGAAAATGGCTAAGTCGACTACGCGGAAAAAATGGGTGAAGTTAAAAAAAAAGTAACATGTTGGATAGTGATATGTGGTGGCACCCCTTGATTATGAAGCTGTGAAAGTTTGGTGGTCCTAGGTGGTACAGTAACAAAGAAATGGACTCAAACACGCAAACTTAACATTGATTGTGGACGCCGCGCCGCCGCCGCCCACCCACCGCCCGCCCGCCGCCCGCCGCCGCCGCCCGCCGGCTTTCGCCAATCCAATAGCCTGGATTTTTTTTTAAAAAACCTGGCTAAAAAAGTAACATGTTGGATAGTGATATGTGGTGGGCACCCCTTGATTATGAAGCTGTGAAAGTTTGGTGGTCGTAGGTGGTATAGTAACAAAGAAATGGACTCAAACACGAAAACTTAACATTGATTCAAAAAACCTGGCTAAAAAGTGGGTACATGTATAACAATTACGGTAGCAATTTCAAATGTGAAATACTTACATTTGTTAGCTTTCCAATTGTTCTGAGCAACTGAATATTGTTTACTATATTATTATTTTGAAGCTATGCCACTGATTGTGATGCTTCGAAACATACTGAATAGAATACATGCGAGTATAGGCGTACAACTTTGTTATAATCTGGAACAAGTGTGCCGTATAAGTCACAAAATATGCCCGTCGAAGATGGGCCAGACAGTGAAGATGCAGAAATGTGAACATTAATGAGAATTTGAAAATCTCCTCTTGTTGTGATAAACAGGTATACTAATTTAGGTAGAAATGTGTAAAGAAGAAATCATATAGAATTGGAGTTGTGTACACAAAATCTGTACCCTATATAGAATTGTATGCAAAAATGTAGAAAAAATTGATAAGTTAAAAAGGTGTAATTTTTGTAAAAAAAAAAAAAATTTCGACATAAAAACATCAAGGTGCACATCTTCAATATGTGTAGAAGACGTGTGTATAGTCTCAGATCGATTGACTTTTGGACGGTTTCAGAGGAGTTGTGTACACAAACTCTGTACCCTACATAGTATAGAATAGGGTAAATCCGGGTAAACTCGGACGCATCGGTATACATGTATATTATGTCCCATATATGTATGTGAAGCATGTTGTTGGTAGTTATTGACCTCCACTGACATGTTGTGCACCGTATATATAAGTAGAGTATGACACAGTGACTATCCCGGTGTGTAGCGGTTAGAAATCCCCCCCCCCACCGAAATCCCCCCTGGGGGGAGTTTGGGCTAGCCTACTTTCCCCCCCGGGGGGAATCTAGGCCGGCCCGAAATCCCTCCGGGGGGATTTCCAACTAGTCAACTTTCTTTCCCCCCCACCAGTCAGAAATCCCCCCCCCCCCCCCCCCCCCAATTTTTTTCAAACAATGACAGGTTAAATACTAAATTAGCAACTAACATGATATTGAAGTATTTGAGTATGTATTGCGGCTATATATAGCTAAAATATCAGTTTGAGTAGGGGGGGGGGGGGGGCCGAAATCCCCCCCCCCCCCCCCCCCTCCCCCCCCCCCTATATTTTTTTTTCAACAATGGTAGGTTAAATGCTGAATTAGCAGGTTAAAATAAGAAACTAACATGATATTGAAGTATTTGGTGTATGTATGACGGCTATATATAGATAAAATTTTAGTTTGAGGGGTGGGGGGGGGGGGGAGTTTGGCCGCCGCCCGAAATCCCCCCCCCCTATATTTTTTTGTTCTACGATGGCAGGTTAAATGCTGAATTAGCAGGTTAAAATAAGAACTAACATGATATTGAAGTATTTGGTGTATGTATGACGGCTATATATAGATAAAAATTTTATTTGTTTGAGGGGGAGGGGGAGTTTGGGCCGGCCCGAAATCCCCCCAAATCCCCCCCCCCCCTCCCCCCCCCCCCCCAAATATTTTTTTTTTCAACAATGACAGGTTAAATGCTGAATTAGCAGGTTAAAATTAGCAACTAACATGAGATTGAAGTATTTGGTGTATGTATGACGGCTATATATAGATAAAATTTTAGTTTGAGGGGGAGGGCGGAGTTCTAATTATATTGATTGCATGATTACACTGGTAATATTCTTTAAAATATTGCTACATGTACCATTTCACTTGTCTCTCAACACACGAGAATGGGGTTCATTGAGATTGATCTTGGCCTATACTTCATGTCAATACATGGCTAAACCTCCCATGTTGCCTGTAATATGCTTATTAGGTAAAATGGGTGTGCTAGCAAATCAAGAGCTACACAGGTATTTGCCAGACAAGACTAAAATGGTACGTAGCAATATTTTAAATAATATTACCAGTTTAATCATGCAATCAATATATCACATTCACACAGATCCATTCACAAGTCAATAAAATCCATTCCTTTTTTGGTTAGACACATACTACACATTTTATTCTCGGCACCATGCTTTTGTACTATAGTACTATATACAGAATGTACACGTGGTTACAACAATGAATGAAATCTCCTAAGGCACCTCAAATTCAAAGTATGTATTCCTGTTTATTGTCATATATTTACAGATTTCAGTTAAACTGCTACACTACTGGCTCAAATTTCTGTAGTTCTGGCGAACAATCTAATTTTGTTAGGTGAATATACTAACGGTTTTCTTGATATGAAATGGATTCATTTCAAAAGCAAATGTACTGAGAGCATCCAACATGGCAATATGCGGTTGATGTGCCGTATTGTGAATGAATCTGTTGCCGACCAATGACAATATACAAGAATATATACTCTGTATGTGCAGCGCCTGTTATAGCATTATAGTAGTAACTGGCTTGCTGTGCAATGACCCAGCCCTATGTCTAAGACATCTCATGTGATCTAATTTTTATATTTCTTTGTTTCTCCTCCCCTCCTGCTTGCATGACAACGAAATATGACAACACTGCAGCATTAGCACACATACATGTACAAGCACATTGTATAGCATTTAGACAGCAAATTGGAACTAGATTGGTCAGTAAGCGAGGCTTACGGAATACCCCCCCGCGTGGGCCCAGGTACCCCTAAATATGTAAACATTTTCCAAGTGTGTGGGCTTGTCACCTTGACTCTGGGCTTAGCGGGGCGGCACGAACGTCAATTTATCACAGGGTGGTAGAGGTCCATTGGAGCAATGCCTGTGTGAAATGTGAAGCAGATCCGAGCAAGGAAATAGAAGTTATAACCAATTTCTCTGATGGTAAGTTTCGTAAAGAGACTAAGTATGTGACCTTGACCACGAGATCAGCGGGGATTTGTCA